>CM018078.1:81316279-82516279 GCA_008658365.1 Alca torda
GCTGTATGTTTTAAATTGCGCTTTTAATCGGGTGCCTGCTGAAGTAGCAAATGTCAAGAGAGAACTGCGAGTCGCAGCCTGCTCTTCACTGGCCGCGAGCCGTGGGAGGTGACCTGTGGTCAGTGGTGGGAGCTCACCACGGGGACTGTGGCCACAGCACCCCAGTCCTTGAGGAGGGGAGCAATGGCAGGTGCAAGAAGCAGGAGGACCCTGACACAGGTGCACCATGTCTCCGTGCTAGAAAAGAGACGGGGCAAAGAAAAGATAAATAACATTATTTCCATGTGTTGCAATACGGAAGCTTGCACCACGGTAAAGTAAGCAGTCCACTCAACGTAGCAGGGTGTGCTGGTAGAAACCCATCCGCTCTTACTCCAGACCTTCACCTGGGATGCCATCAACCCCTTCTTGGTTGTGGGGCTTTAAGTTTCTGCCAAAGTGAAACAGACTATTGTGTAAAACCATGCAGACCTTTCTGTTGGCAAGAATGGGATTTTCCCTGGCACAGTGTATGGAAAAACTGCAGTTCAGCAACAGTGACAACTACCAGTGTTCAACCTTGAAAACACCAGAACCCCTCCAGTCCAAAAGTGCTACCTCTGTACCTTGACGTATCTGAACACCAGTTTTAAAGGTGCAAACTATGTAATAAGGTCTAAAGGATAGGTATAAACACAGTAATATCGCGCTTATCAGTAAAATTTTTAGACACTATTAAAACAGCCGGTATCTGCCACATAAAAGCAGTTGTATAACCGAGGCAGAAAAGCTTAATCCTGTCTGTGAGGTCTTTAAAGTTTCCACTAGGATGAAGGGTGCTATAAAAATATTTTTAAGCCTGTAACTAGCAAAAATGACTTCATTATGATCTCATGTGCTGCCAGAGCACCAATTAAATTGACTTGATAATGTTATGATTAGGCTGTACTTTTCATCAGTTACAAAGCTCTTGATTGAAGAAGAGATTTGCAACATTGAAAGAAATGACCTTGTGATATGGATTTTTATCAATGACTTTTTACCTTGCTGGTTTCCAATTACATGACAAATAAATAATAGTACTTGCAGCTTCTATTATACTTCTGAGGATCCCAAAGTACTCTGCTGATTAATTAGCTTCACAAGAGCTGTGAGAGTTAGATACATGTTAGCCTGTTCTTATTAACAATTCAGAATTCAAATGTGATATCTTTGCCCCATTCAAATAAATGGCAAAAATCCTCTTGACTTTAGTGGGGGTAGGATTTCACTCACAGAGTTTAAGCAGTTTGACCAAGGTCACAAAATTTGTCTGCAGCAGAGCTGGGACATCGCTTCTTCTCACCGCCATTGCAGTTAAAGCCATAAAGTAACTCAGGTAAAACGTAACCAAGGTTTGAATGACACATCCTGCACTTCCATTGTCAAAAAGTCACCTTTAAAAGACATAACATACCACTACCAACTTCATTATAGAAAAAAAAAAAAGCAGCAAATTCACATAATGCAAAACCACTTGATCAGTGAGAAAAAGAGCCTGTATTCCACAAAGCATCCTTTCAAGTTCTTTTCAGTCTATAATACATAGCAGTTTGAGAACTCTTGCTTTTCAGTATTTATATGAACACATACATTGAGTAAATGTGGTTTAGTATTAAATATGTTTTGATATTTGTCTCAACATGAATTCATACAATAAAACCAATGCACAGTACAGCAGTCTATGCAAAGTTTCTCAGCTTATGCTAATGTAAATTCAAAATGACGTACGAAATTATATCATAATAAAGAATAACTTAGAAAAAACATTTGTATTCCTCAGCGCTCTAAGATATGTACTTCATGGTTCTTGTTCTTTCTTAGAGCTAACTGCTGCTTGGGATACAGTGCAGTGAGCACCGCACTCCAGACTCCTTTGGAAAGGACAGGGAGAAAATTCGTTTTCCACTTTTCAATTATGGAACAGAGTCAAGCAAAAAAAGATCGTTCTGGAGTCAGTTCAAAAAATGTGGCAACTAGAGCAGTGACTGCTGAGCTGCATTGCCTCTTGTCCACCAGGCAGGCTGGTTCCCCATCAGAGGAGAACTGGAACCTGGGCTACCTTTTTATTTTTGGAAGGTATACGTCACCTTACAGCAACAAATCCTTTGCCAAAAGAAAAAATTCCTTTATTTCAGGGATTACAGACAAACTCAATGCCTATCCCCGAGTCTGAGCTAAAAGAATTATGATAGCAACCCTAGCTCATTGCTTCTCTCTTCTTTCTTCAAAAGATATTCCAAGGATATTGCGGTGGATGTGAAAAGGATTTTTTTCATCATCAATTGTCAAACGTGGACAGACTGGTGGAAGGTAATTCTTGCTCTTGTAGTGTTGGTGGATGCAGAGGAGACCCTAGAAAGGGAAAACGCAACCAGTGCAAGAGGTGCATCTGTATGGAGAATGGGAAGGTGACACCTACAGACATTTATAGACACTTACAGAAGGAGACGCGACACTCGCGGCAAGAAAAAACAGAGTGAACTGGGATGACCTTCAGTACTGACTGCATAGTAACCAGTGTCAGAAAAATGCTCCCCCTCCAAACACATTATTACAGAGCTGAGGATTGCTAAAAACACTACAATTGAACGCAATGACTTAGAGAGCGCTAAGCAGAGCTGGCTAGTCCACACCATACAACACGCATTATGTGGGCAGGCTAGCCCAACTGTGACCTGCACTGGGATCCCCAGGTTCCTAACGCTATGAAAATTACACAATAAAGCCATTCTTTTAAAATATCTTTACATGTACAATGCCTTTTTATTACAATAAATTTACATTATTAATTTTATATATTTTTATATACAATATAAATACATTATAAGAAGTTGTGTTATAAGCTTACCTCTATTATAAAACCACATAATTTCATTGGACCAGGATGCATTTAGCGCAGTAGCTGGGAGAGGGAAAGAAGTTTACAACCAATGTTTAATCTGGCTACCAGCTCAATAACAGCAAAAAAATTAAGCAGATTTTCATGGTATCCACAAAGCCTCTAGGCAATGCCAACCTTGTGTCTTAAATTACCTCTCAGAGACAAAGCAAAGCATAAGCCATTTTACAATTATATAGAAGTGGCTTTATAGTTTTTGACCCATAAATGCCAAATTTCACATAAACCACGGTGTAACATAAAAACTTCTTTCAAGTTGCCTTTTGCAGCCAACTCAGAAGTCACATACCGGTCTCCATAGATCATAGGCAGAAAAAAATGCTGCTCTTCCCCATCCAGGAATTACTGTTAGGCAAAAGGAGTTCTCTGTAGTGCAGCATTCCACAAATCCATGTGCATTGTATTCTGGGGGGTTCTGGCACATATCCAGACTACAACAAGCAATGTCAACTGGTTATAATGCAAAAGACTACCCGTACACACAGGTAGTCAAAATATTGATAGTGAGATTCGATTATATTCCTGTTTATGGACATAAAAATGAAGGCAAATTCTCAGAAGACTCTGTGTTGGCAATTCACAATTCAGTTTTTGAGTATGTGGAGATACTTGTATCACAGATACAATAATAATGATGATGATAATAATAATAATAATAATAATGATAATAATAATACCAAAAAAACCCCCACTGGATTTTCAAAAGTTTTTATTTAAATTCACATAGCCTGGAAAAATCCTGAAGATATGCCTGTAGGAAGAGATGTTACTACCTCCTGGTAGTAGCAATAAGATTTATCTCCTTCTTCCAAAGACTCCCAGCAAGAAACAGTGTCCAACTGAGTTTGGAGAAAACAGATAACAGATTTGACCTCCAGTCTGTAATAACAGCAGTGGACACTGAACTAGATTATCCGGCTGGCAGGGTGAATTAGCGTGACCACTAAGTGGACGTGATTAAAATCAGGGATGGACAGACTTTCCAGCAGACAGCAAGAGAAGGGCAACATAGATCACTCCATTTCACATGTCTTCTGGCATATCAGGATTTGCTTTTGGAATAATATGTTACAAAGCTGGACACAAATAAATCATATCTATTTGTCTGCTAAGGCTGCAGCTGATGAAGTAAAAACACTTTGTGCACAATTAAATTAAAAACAAACCCAGCAACTTGATTTTGTTTTTTTTTTTTTTTTTTGCCAAGGAATGATTCTATGCTGCAAAACACAGAAGATACTAAAAGAGAAACTACTTCACATGTGGTATGTATATCAAACTTTTTTTCCTTGATATTTCTGCATTGGATTTTCTGTCTCTTCTCCCTTCACCTACACTCTTCTTCTTTATTAAATGCAAACTCAAAGAAGCTTACATCAAATACACAAAGTCACTAAGTTCAAGCAGATTTGAAATTAGGTGAAGAAAGTTCACTCAAACTCACAGACTATGTTTCTGGCTTCAGCAATTCTGAAAACAAACATAATCTGTATCCATAGGGGAAGAACCCGAAGCAGCCTCTGATAGCAGAAATGTAGATCTAAGTCTTTTCAAATGCAATGGATTTTAATAAACTTTTCTTTAAATATCCTTTGGTTCCTGTTGGCTGCTAGGTGGAATGGGGCAACACAAACCTCACAAATTATTATTTCAAATATTGTTGATATTGGTATTCTCACAATCATTATTTCATTACTATTTAAGACTTGCAGTCAAGGTTATGGGTTACAAAAACTGCTCTGGTGGTAGCTTATAAGAAATAATATTTCTGTGCTATTTATTTTCTGTTAATGCTTATAAACCATCACTTCTAACCATCTACACCCTAGTGTGGATGTTATGTTTCCTTCTTTCCAGTAAAGGATTCCATTTTCTTACTTGACCAAAATGCTCTGATAATCTGTTGTTTACTTCTAATCAAAATTTGGAACATCGTCTGCATTTTTAAAGCTTCCAAAAATATGCCAAAATGAGGTTTAAATAAGGATCATATGATGGGTAGTCTTCATTAAAACAAATAGATCCAATTGGTGTTGTGACGCTTACCATTAACGTAGCATCATGAAGGGCAATAAAACAAGCTGAGGCAGCCAAGGATTTCAGACTGAAGCAGATACACACAAATTATAAAGCTTGACAGTTCATACAAATGCAAAGAAAATTCTAACAATTAAGATATATAAGGTGAGACTTCATAATCCACCCAAATACTGACAAGTATTTTGTCTAACTCATATTCAGATACAGAGTAATTTGAAGATAAATCATTTTACATTACAAAGAACATTAATGAAAGCCTCTTAATTTAAAGATCCTCTTCCGAGACAAACGGTTAGTGACACTTAACCATGTTGTTATTTCCAGTATGTGAATATACATGGTGAAACTTCACCATCATTAATGAAGATTCGCTTCCCTAGATGTGGAGAACATTATTTCCACAGTTGTATCATGAATGGAGGGAGAACAAAGGTGTGGAAAAGAGACCAGGAAAAGGAAGTGTAGGCACTGAAACAGGAAGCAAAGGGGACGTGTGAATGAAAGGTGTGAGGGGAAAAAGGGAAAGGAATACGTGTACAGGATGGTATTAACAGTCAAAAAAAAACCCCCACATGAATATGAGAGGGACTAGAAAGAAGAAAACAAAATCCAGAAAAATTATAGGAAATTATGGGAAATTATGCTGGTGAAAAAATAGGCTCGGGGCTATAGAAAAAGAAAAGCCCTTCGGCTCACACATCAGTCCTAAGTGTGACCCACTCTAACGCACAGAAGAAAAATAAAAGCTGAATAAGGCAAGGATGTTTATAAAATCTGCAGATAGTTTTCCACAGATATAAGCTGGGTCTTTGGAGAAAAAATGGATTTCATAAGTAAATACGTACCTATGTGTAAACACAAACCTACTGAACTCCTAGCTCTGGGATTTCAGGTGCAAAAATCAGCTATCAAGGGTAAAGGAATTGAAGTTTATTTTAGCCTCACAATTCTCCACTGCCAAAGAGCCAGAATTTAAGTAGTTCACACTGTGAATTTTGCAGCCCAAACCAAGCAAGTACAGCATTATTTTATAAAATCGATATAGAAATGTCGTCTGCAAAATCCCTGCCTGCCCTGCCTACCCCTATACCAGAACGTGTGTGTGATAACAAAACAAACTGCAGCTCATTCATGCTGCTCCTGCAAGGGGGAGTATTTTTACATCCAAACCTTTTCCCTTGCCCTTCTTCTTGTCAGTGCAAGCAGCAGAGAAAATTCCTTCTGCTTTATCAAATAGTTCATTAAGAAGCAGTTTTGATGAGATACTAATGATGCTACCCCAGATGCCTGCAGCCTCACCTCATCTTAGGCCTGGAGGCAATAGCGGAGGCACAAAAGTCTTACGAGTTTCGTCAGGGTCACCATCAGCAGACGTACACTGCCTGTAGTGACCAGAACCACCAGGCTGTATTATACGGGTAGGAGAAGGGACAAAGAGAGAAATCCTGATGGTCAGAAGTTTTATAAAAGACAACTCCTGAAATTCTCGAGCTTGTTGTTGCTAGATTTTACTTACCATAAATAAGAGAAATAAATGCTCACCCTTAATCATAATGTGATCCTCCTAACCCTCGTTCTTTCCAGCATGAAAAGTTAAATATTACATATCAAAAACTAGAAAAATATTTATTTGAGCTTTAATTATTTTTCTCTTTTTTTTTCCCTAGCAATTTGTTACAGTAGACATGCTGTTTACAGGCAAAGAAACAATTTTTCATCAAAAAGAATTGCAAAGATCCGTAAGAATATGTCATGACTTAGAATAGAACACATCTATTTTTTAGCTACGTAGCACCATAACTATATAGTGGAATAGGAAGAAAGCCATCTCACATGTAGTAACCATCTTCCCCTCATACTAATCCACTACTTCATAGTCTTATGCAGCCTGTAGAGTATTAGAGATCCTTGTAAAAACATGTGACAGTTTCAGAATTTTTTTATAGTTTTGTAAAATAAATCTCCAGTGGATTTACCTCATAAAGCTAAATCAAAGCTGATGTTTTTAGCAAACAACACTCATAATGAAGTTGTTAATGGGTTTATCCCTTTCCATATGTTCTTGCCCATTTGTTTTTGTTTTGCTTTGAATTTCAATTTTGATGTTTTTATTGAAGTATCATGAAAATAAATATATACATAAGAAATTACAGGGAAAATATCATAATACAACATGTATCAAATACCATACTGAAACCTAAGTATAAGTGCTGGTAGACACACAACTATTTTTGAAAAGTATGTGGATTGCAGAGGAATGTAATGGATGGAAGAGATGTCACTGTACTGGAGGAAATGGTATGCAAAAAGGGTATGCAAAAAGGGTATGCAAAAAGTATGTGCGCTAGCTGGCAAACCCCATCCCTATTTTCAGGCCAAAGAACCTCCACTGAAAGGATTCAGTCCTTGCTTTAAAGTATTATCCATGGGGGCTCACGGGGGCTCCATCCCAAAGGTTCTCACCCACCAGGAGATTAGTGGAGAATGACCACGTCCTGGAAAGTATTTCGATGCTTTATGCTGCTGACACCTCTAAATAACAGGCTGCACTCTTTATGTTACTTAGAAATTTCATCAAGCTTTCACATCTGATGTTTCTACGCTTTTCAGCTGACAACTCCAAGCAGAAGAGTCAGAAGTAATCCAGCACAGTGATAAACAAGCCTTGAATTACTGTAGCAAATTCCATACCTGGCGGGAAAAGGTGCAGTCTTCAGCACAGCCTACAGCAGCAGAAAGCTTTCTTTCAATTTATTTATCTAGGATTAGGAAACTCAGTTCAGCACTTTGACAGTCACAGGCAAATGTCCTCTTTAGAGGTGCTATAACCATTCCTTCAGTTCCTGGAAATATTTTCCTTCCTCACCGGCATCACTTCCATCATGCCCAGGAGGAGTCTAACAGACTGTTCTTCCATCGAGTAATGTCTTTCAGACACAGGGGCATGTTGTCGATGCCATTGTCTCTTCCTGATAAGAAGGAAACAGAGTTGAGTGTGTCTGTACACCGATTTTACAACTTCTAATAAGGTCATTTAAAGTTCCAGCACATAACACCAAATGCAGGAGGGGACAAAGCTCAGTTTCAAATGTCAGAGTCCTTTGCAGAGAGTAACAAACGGCTGTACTGCGGGAAAAGGACAGACCTGCAGAACTGAACACATCAGAACTACAGTTCAAGAGCTGGTACTGAGGCTATTCCCAGTGTAAAATTCTAGACTACAATTTACACAGTTATCAGAAATGCTGGAATATCCTAAAGATTCTTAGGGTCGTATAAAGAAAATTGTGACACCCTTTAAATACAAAGCCTCCATTTACGTCAATACCGTATTGTTTTTTAATTTCGTTATGATTAAGTGGTTATTAAATTCCAAGGATTTTTTTATTATTATTTTTAAAATTTTATTTTCTAACAAGATGATCATCCTATAGTAAATAGAGACAGTAGTTGACTGTTCGGGTTTCAGACCAGACATTTGACACTGAGATGACAAGTTCTGCAAATCTGGGTACCATAAGTCAAATTATTACCTGCAGCAATTCATTCTAAATATGAAGCAGGCAAAAACTATTTGCCTACCAAAACTTCCTACAAACCAGCTGGGGTAAGGAAACAGGCCTTTATGTATGGACATGCACATAATTTTGCAGATGCCATGAGTCCTCCTTGATAAAATACAGCCATTAAAGGATAAATGATTTAAAAAAAAAAAAAAACCAAATCCAGGTAGTCAAATACAACTAAACTGTTCATTTAGAAATATACATTTCTCCTTTGTTAGGGAATAGTTTGGAATTATGATCTGTAATTGTTTCAGGATCTGAACTCCTTTTCTTGCACGTATGTGTGGGGACAGTGGAACTTCAGAGGTTAGGGAATTAGCCACTGCAAATATTAATTACATTACTTCAGTAGAAATTATACTATATTTGTCATTAGTCAATAAAACATTATATTCCTCATTAGAATTAAGCTGTATAATTAACTTTTTTATTCTTAATACTGTGGTAAAAAAAGGCTTGACAGGATGGAGCATAAAATGGCTTTTACAAACAATCCGTTCTGTAATTGGATTGTTCTGAAAATATAATCCTTTCCCTCTGGTTTAAAATTAGTATTTATAATCACAAGTCTTGGTAAATATAAAAATGCAGAAGTCTAAGCCTGAGCAGAGTGGTTTTAGTTCCGTTCCTCTTTTTCCCCTCACTCTTCTGCACCTAAGAGTATTTTCTTTGAGACAGAAAGAGGGACGCCGGCTGAATGCTGAATGCAATCTTGCAAATGTTTTCTGGTTTTGCTCCCTCTCATTTTCTTTTTCAGAATCCTAATGTAACACTTCCCTGCGCTATCACATGTTAAAGCCCCGGCTCCTGAACTGTTGTATTTGGCCAGCAATTAAGAAGCTCCCTGCATGTGAAATCCTCCTCCTCACAGAATTCTTAGCCCTCATTCCCTAATGTTAGCCGAGCAAAACGGTGTATCTTTATACACACAGTGCAACTGCCAAGAAATCAATTCTGTGTGTTTTCCTCCCTTTTACACTTTTAAAGGACCGTGATCAGTTTTCTGTCTCTCTTTCTCTTCCACATCCTTTCCTAGCTTTAAAGTGGTGCCTGATCCCTTCCCCTCTCCCCTAAAAAAAAAAAAAAAAAAAAAAAAAAGAAAAGAAAAGAAAAAAGAAAGAAAAAAAAAAAATAGGCAAACCAAAAAAGGGAGAATTCCTCTGTTACTATTAACACCTAAAAATATGATCATGAAACAAAAGCTTTGCTCCTCTGTCCAATTTGATGTCTTTTTCATGCTGCCTCAGTGATGGCCAAATAATTGGTTGTTCACTTGTGTCCTTGTCTCCCCCGACAGTTCCACAGATGCCCTGAACAATGCTCCAAAGACTGCTTTCAGTAGGGGCAAATCCTCATTAATCATTCCTGGCTGACAGCACAAGGGAACACCTGCATCTGGCGCAGGGACCAAGCAGTGGCTTCTGGGAGCGCGCATTAAAAAGACCAACCAATTCAAGTTGTGGGAGTAGGCTTCTAATAGCCATGTGAAAAATCTGTCTCTCGCCGGATTTTCCTTTCATTAAATATCTAAAATTAGACCTGTGGCTCGTGTTGAGATTAAAACACCAATGTATTCTAAGCAAATCAGGAAATGAACAGTACTGTATGTTATGATAAATGGCTGCTAAATTCTTTATGTCTAGATCAAGCAATGTTAGCATTAAATACTGATGAACTGTCACATAATTTTCATTTAGAAATGACTGCACTTTGAGCTTCACGTCCTGTGGTGCTCATAAATATTTTTCCCTGCTATATTTCACAAATAGACTACACTGACTACACAGATATTTTTACCATGTAGCCCCAAGTCCACACTGTATATAAGCTGTTTTTCTGTGCAAGCACGTCCAACCTTTCTGTGCAAAGTACCATCAAAAAATGTTTGTAGTGCAAAAAGGTACCGTAGCCACCCCAGCACTATAAACCATGCCCAGCTTCCTATTATAATAATTTCTTAACAGATTAATTGTCAGGGTTTTTTTAAATTTTTTTCTTTGCATTTAGAGTACAGAGGGGGGATTTTCCTCCTAAGGAAAACGGGAAAGGAGTGAAGAGAGCAAAAATAAGTTGAGCTTCCCCCCCCCCGCCCCCCCCCCCCCATAAAAATGAGTCAGATATACTTATCTAAACATGTAGGGCCATTAAAATCTACGGTAGGATTCCAACTGATTTCAATGGGCTTTGGGTCAGGCCCTTAGGACCCCGCATCTGGTCTGTGATTAAATAAGCACATCTCTTCCCACATATAGACTGGAGAGAACCACCATGGGCTGGGGATTACAAACGACTAACAATGTTTTTTTTTTTTTGCACATATGACTGAGCACAACCAGGCTTTGAGTCTGTCCATGAAATATGTTCACATCTCAAACAAGAAAGCACTGGGCTGATACAAAAAGTATCTTTTAAAAGGCAGTCAGTTATCACCTATACGCCACGGTGAAGATTTTAGCAAAGGTCAGAAAGGGGAGCAAAGGGAAAATGTGAGGTAAGGCTAAAAAACCTACAGAACTCAGAGCATTAAAACACCACTAGTGCTGAGATGCTGTATACAGTGTAAAAGAGCATGAAACACATCTTGGATATGAATTACAAATTTAATTTGAAATATATTTTCCTGCAAGCTGATACTGATGGAATTGATTTGGCAAAAAAATGACCGAAACAGAATTTTGAAGTGTTTTGGGGTTTTTTTACCTTTAATGAGAAAGAAAAGTTTGCAAAGTAAAATCATCTTCTGTACAAGCAAGAATAAAGCTTGCATGTAGTAGATTAAAAAAAAAAAAGGGAAAAAAAAAACCACCGATGACCAAGAGAAAAGCTGTGAAGTCCTACATTTGTGAAATCAAGAGTTAAATATGTATGTGTATGTAGATTATATGTATTTTCATAATTTATCTTCATATGTTTAATACTGTTTTTTTAGTTATTGAACAAAACTTTAAAGATATTTAACTTTTGCACTTTGTTGCTGTTTAGAAATAGTGACATTTGACAGAGAAATGCTTTCTCCTTACTGAATGCAGTACTGTGGTCTGCACAATACGAGAAATGATGCCATCTAAATGCTATGAGTTAAGGAGATAAGAGCAGCTAGAACAAAACAGACACCTATTTGGCCTATTCTCTGAAAGCTACAAACACATAAAGTCTTCCTCTTTTCCCTGCTGCTTTCTACTGTGCTTTCATAGCAGCAACTAAAGTGACTGTTCTTAAGAATTTCATCCAGGTGTGGTGGAAATTTGGCTTATAACAGATCAGTTTAGCTTAAGAATAATATTTCCATAAGATCTGTAAAAATCTCAGCTCTTTCAAGTCCCTGTTAGGACCTTATGCAAATATGCACAGAAGTCAGGTAAATAAGTGACTGTGTAGATGCGATGTAATTACGTTCACATCTGTTTGTGAGGATGGTAAATATGCTGACGCATATAGTGGGCATAGGTATATCTCCTTAGTAATATACCTCAGTTATAGACGAGAACTACTGAACGTGGGAAGTTCCCTTCTAATTTTTTTTTTTTAACTGAGATGCTTAGCAAATTGTCACACATGCAGGAGGCTGGAATGCAAATTCTTGCTGCCCTCAGGCAAGTTTCATTAGGCTTTCTGAAATCTTTTAAAATTTGCTGTGTAAATAATTTCACATATAACTTAACAATATCTCCCGTTCAAAAGCAACACGTTTCATGTACACTTCAAACGTATGGGGGGGCAGTTCTTCAGAGAGACACTGTTAAGGTAAAAAACATGTAAAACAGTACCTTATTTGTTACTAGACACTCTGATTATTGTATCATATTAAATTTTAAAAATAACTTTGATAATCTGTTTACTTTTATTACAGGTATTGCTCACTTCTCTTCAGCTGGACAGTGAGAGGAGACTAGTAAGTGTCGCTGACTGCTCTCACTCTCATCAACTTAAAACTAAGAGGAATTAACAGAAAAGTTTGCACAAAATTGAAGAATAAACCCAAACAGAACAAAACAAAAAGTAGCCACTCCCTACTTTCAGTCCAATTTTAAAACCTAATTTCTTTAGACCACTTCAATTTATAATAATTTTGAAAATCTTGTTAGAGTTTTCCACTGAAACCCCATGACTCAGCTCTACGGTCATACAGGTAAAGTGCACAGCGAGCCTCGTTCACCCTCTCTCCCTTTTCCTTTGAAATGTGGAATCAGTCAGTTCTCAGAGGCAAACTAAAACTCTCTATATACAATTTTTCATATCAAATGTTATACCAGCTCCAGTATTGGGGGAAAAAGTGGATTCATTCCAACAGGAAACAGGACAGAAAGCCAAAAGTCAAAATACAATCTTTAATAATGTCCTGTCTTCCACCCAGCCAACCCTGGAGAAACGTTCTTGACCCAGTCTAAACTATGTGCATAGATCATACACTGCGAGGGTTAAAATGTCAGGGGAATCGTGTAGGTAATCTTCACATTAGAAATGTGATATCCAAAATCAGTCTATAACAGCTTTTTAGTAGTTGCCTTTATCGTAGTAGTTACAGGCAGAGGATAGTATATATAATAGACTAAATATGTAACCACCCTCCCAAGTAAAGGTGGCTTTCAAAGTCTGCATCTTGCTTTTCCACTTCATTCTTATTCCCTACCCTCTGTAGCAGTCATCTGGAGGCCAACTCATGTGGGGTGGGGGTGAAAGGAATGAGGGACTGCTTAGCTTAAATAATATTAGAGCAATTAGTGTGTCAGGGAAGTTGTTCTTGCTTTTTTCCCCTATATTCCTTTCCTATAATCCCTAAAGTATAAGGAATAATTAACTGAAATCCAATTAATGTTGATTTAGAACACCTGTTTCCAAAATCCTTTGAATAACTTTTTCTTTTTTTTTTTTCTTTGCTCTTTGTTTTAAGATGAAATACATATCCCTATTCAGTTGCTCTTAGGAGCCCAGAGATTTGCATTTTCGAGACATGAAGAGAACCTGTTGTAAGAGAGCTGTGAAGACTTAAAAGACCAAAAGAGCCTGCTATGTATATTACAGCAGCAGCAACTTCTTTAACTCTTCCTTTTCCAAATTTCATTCCTTCAGCAAACCAAAAAACATCGACAGCCCTCTCCCCCAATTTTGTCATGATAATTTTCTGCTTTAGAAATATGCTACGACGATGGAGCAAAGCAATCATTTCTGGCTGAACACGCTTAGCGCAGCCACCCTGTCAGGACAGGCACTGAAGAGAGCGCATCTTGTGCAATAAACACCCACCCCCCCGTGAAAAAGGATTTGCCTGTGCCATTCACTGTAGGTCTGAGCATCTTTCACCCCTGTCCGCTAGCTACCCTGACCTCCTGTCCTGCAAGCACACCTGAGGACGTGGCCTCCTTTCTTTCCCTTCCTTCACTATGCAAAATGAAACAGGGCCTGGATCGAAGAGCAACTGATTTCTAAAGCACATGTAACTGTTCACCAGCGTCATGGAGAGTTTTAACAGGATTTGTGTTTATATATCAATTGGGCACCTCTAAAAATACCCACCCTGACAGTCTGGACACAGTGAAGACAATGATTTAGTGAGACACTTACTACCATAGACCTGTTTTGAGACTAGACATAGTAATTAACTCTAAGCTGTAATGGTAGGAGCGTGACCTGTGAAACACATTTTGGAATAAAAATATTTTTACAATTTAGGCATGGTACTATACTCCTATGATGTTCAACTGAATGAAAGAACCCTTTCTACTCAGTATCTGGGGTTTTTTCTTTGCAGTATGGCTGTCTCTGAAACAACCCTATTTTGCAGAGAGCAGAGAAACACAAGGGAGGACCTCTTACCCCTGTTCATCCTTAAAAGTGTTAGATTTCTTAGGTGAAAAATAAGACATCAGCAAATATTATTCAATCTTAATTTCTTATGTACTAAGCAATTTCTTATGAATCATGTAATGCATTCAAGGGATCAACTTGTGTGGATACTGATTAACTGTATCAGAGGGGCTGCCTCATTATATATCTTGAGCCTTTTTCATTAGAGCAAATCTGCAAACAAACCTTGAGTGTTTAGATTATTTTGCACCATGCTGTATGTCTAGCCACAGATACAGAATATACCTACTATTTTTAACAGGATTATAGAAAACATGAAAGGGTACTTCCTTAAATATTGACAGCAGAGGGGAAAAAAAAAAGATTTTTAGTACAGAATCTGAAAGAATTGGCAGAAAGAAACCTTTTGCCCCTTTAAAGAGCAGCTGCATATTAAACACCTACACTTTGGAAGCACCTTTAAAAAATTACCCTTAGCATTAGCATTAGTGTTTTATGAGAAGCCCATGAAATTCAGAAATAGTTACAAAAGAAGGAAAGAATGGACAAGATATAAACACCATTATGAAGAGCTAAGTAAAAAAATTGTTCTTGAATTATACAAGCTGTTAAGGGTAACAGCCAGGGGTGGGGGGAAGGTCACATATTTCAAAGATTATCAATTCATTAAATGAAAAACACTTGTGTCTTTATAAAGCTTTTTAGCATCCCCAACAGTAATTTAAGATTACTATGAATTGGATTAAAATATTACATGCAGTGGAGGAAGGTTTCCTACTGTACATATGTATTTCTACTATCTCTCTTACCCTTTTCTGTTTTGCTGGCTCTTTTGCGCTACGTGATTGATACATAGTTTTTAGGGTGCTCTGCATTCTGATGTTAAAAATACACGGGCTCCTGTCAATGCTGGGGGGAGATTCTGCAGAGAGACATAAAAGCAAATTCCATGCCTTTATCTTCACACGCGAGCAGGATTAGGGCAAGGCTCCATGTGTACAAAATACAGACTTCATAGACCACAAAAAGGCCACCGTCTCATTACTGAACTGCACACACACGCGTGAATCACAGATCCAGGCTGAACATGTTGAAAAGAGCCTACACGCTGATGTCCAGCTGCTTGAACGCTACCACACCAATGCACGTTTCTAGGTGTAGGACACGAGGTACACCGTAGATCTTTACAAGATTATATAATGATGACAGACTTCAATTATATATTGATGACAGCTCTTATAAAAGAACTTTAAATGCTGAGCCTCCATAGAATGCAACAAGGAAGGGAACAGCCCAATACCAAGAACTTGTGAAAAAAAAAAAAACAATAAGAGGTCAATCATTTAACATAATTAAAACATTATTCAAATAAGTAATGAGGTATGCTCGAGACTTAAAATGTATACAGCCAAGAGTTATGTGCAGGATTTTTGATGAGGTTTTAAAACTGGTTTTCATTCTGTTTCATACGGGACTGCAGCTCTTCCAAGTGAAAAGAAGGAAAAGATCTGCCTGGGTATGGTGGTTTGGTTCCCTGAGTTAGGTGGCTTCTGGTTTTGAAGAAATTATTATGAAGGGAGGGGAATTTAATTTATTTTTCCTATATTAGAGATCGAAGAATTTGAGACATGCATCTCTCACACACAAACAAGCCTGAATATACAAGGGTCTGAAGGGAAACCTTTTTGTTCTACAAGTTGTAACCAAACTCCCATCGCTGTGGCTGCATGGTACAACGGGTTAGAACCTTTCACCTTTGGAAATGCCTGCAGGTACATATGCACATCTTTAAAACTGGAGGAAAATGTGATTTTCAGCTGTGACTTATCACATGCATGGAGTGTAGGAACAAAGAGGCAGGCAAAGAGGGGACTTTCACCCACCTCTGCATGATTACCCTTCCAGCCCTCCTGTTCTCATAGCCTTTGCCTATCTACCACACTTTCAGAAAAGATTGTAATGCTCCAGAGCATGGAGATTACACCACACGAAAGAAAGGACCGTCACTATGTTTGTACGGAATATGAAAGATACTGTGCCAATGAACGAGCTTAAAACTGAAATATTTTATGAAAGCTTTCCAACCATTGAGACACAACAGGCAGCACAAGATATGTCTAATAATCAGGGTGCCAATAGATTAGGGAGTTAATTAGAGAAGGAGATCCTCATGGTAAGAGCCTGGATAATCAGGATTCCGTTGTTTTCAATATTGCCAACAAAGGAGGGAAAGTTAATGGTAACACAGTCACTTTTATTTAATGCTCTTCTTAAATGTTACTATTTCAGTGTCTGCTATCCAAATAAAAAATTCTGTATGAATTCAGTCCCAGTTCAGCATCTGCAGGTGCAAAACCCAAATAAATTACTGGGGAAGGGGCAGATGCTGACAGGATTGCAGTCTAGACTCCTCACTCTAAATCCATTTAGAGCTATTAACCATGACTGGGTGTAATAGCTCTGTGTACATTAGCACCAGGATAATTTTCCCTATTTTGCTAAATATCAAATGTGTGTATTCATACATACTATATAAAGAAAACATCAGAGATAACAAAACAAAAAGACTTACATGCCTCTCTGCAGTATAGTCTATATTTTCAAATGTTGACTAAGAAAAAAGAAATGAAAGTAGGCAGGATTTTTTAAAATACAGCAATATTATTCCTGGACTAACCAGTGGCACCAGATTTCCCTTTAATACAAGTAATTAATAAAGTATTTATTATTTTAATAAAGCATTTCCTTTTAATACAAACAGATTTTATACACAAAGAGTACACGATTAAAAAAAAAAAAAAAGTTAAGAAAAGTACACTTCCACTGCATGCAAACAGCAACAGAAACCTAACTCAATCAAAAGATAATCTCGTTTAAGCGAATACATTCGCTGTGTAACAACCCATATTTTATTAAGTTGCCCAACACTTTTGAACCCTGATAAGGATATGGACGTATTCTGTGGGCAACAGGGATATCTGCTGCAGAGATTATTCCTGCTATATACATCTACCCTTGTTAAGCACCAACGAAGAAAGGTGATATGTAAACACAGGGAGGAAACAGAAGCAACCCTGAAAGTGATATTGAACTGGAGAGTCCTCCTTTGTGAAGAGAAATAAAGCACAAGATTATCTGGAAAGAAGAGAAACTAGCACCAAAATGTAGGGAGAGCCAGGAGGCGCGAGGGAGAGACGGGCAGAGAACAGTCAGGGTGTGTGGTGGTCGGGAGAATCAGGTTGCGATCGGAGGAGGCAGGGAGATCTGAGGGTAAAAAGCCAATTAATGGATTAAAGGGTAAGTATCCAAGTTCTGAAACAGAGGGGTGATAATATAGGCAGCTAGGGAGAGGATTAGAATAAAGAAGTGATAACAGTATTCAGCTGAGAGGGAAGGCTGTCAAGAACTGAATGGGAAAAGAAGGTAAGACAATGAAAACAAAAACCTGTCATTTAATCAAGGGCTGTGATGGTGAGAGCCCAGACACCAAAAAGAAAAAAAAAAAAAAGAATAAAAGAAAAAAAACCCCACAGTTTGGTTTCAGCTCCAAGTGTCCTGAAATCATTGTTGGAGGGCAGAGACAGATGGAAGATTTGGCCATGACTGTATGAAATCAAGTGGGTAACAATGAGTTTGGAGCAATTACCACATTCAGTTCCTCAGTGCTGTTTGCTCTGAACTGTTTGCCACTAGGCGCTTGCATGTCCCGAGTGTATAGAGCTGAGGATTTGCGACAAAAGATACAGTGCCTATTTATGGAGCTGTATGAGGAAGGGTGGGCTACGCATCCCTTTTCTGGGGTTTCACAGAACCAAAGTATAAAACACTACTTTAAAAAGAATTCATGATTTCCCAGGTATGTATTTATCTTACTGTGCAGGCTTAGCTTCCACAGCGTCTCCAACACTCTCCCAAGCGTACTTTGAACTTAGCCCTTTTCCTTTAAAATATTATAGAGGATTACAAGGGAGGCATGGGTGGGGACTGATTTGTTTGTTGTTGTTTTTTTTTAGTTCAGTCCTCTTTTGCTTCTTCCTGTTGACACTTTCCTGACCTGACAATATCTTGTTTTCTTCTTCTGAGTAATTTTTTAATGCTATATCTTAAATACAATAAATCTATACCATACAGATAAGTTATAGCTATCATGCCATATTTCTTCCAAGGGAAAGTTTAAGAGAACTTCAGAGCTGTAGAAATTCAGCAATATTTTTAAGTGACAGGAAGATGGCTTTAATACAATCTGAACAAGACAAATGTTAAGATCTTTTTACCAGAAACATATATAAGCAATTATGGATGATTATATCAGCAAATTTTTACTGAATCCATGTGTTAAAGGAAAAATATTTAATAAACAGAAATGATCCCCTTGGCTTTGAAATTTTACATCCTTATGATGCCTCAACCAGTCTTAAAATCCATCTTTTCACATATCCCACACTTTTCTCAGTGAACAGGGGAAACGCTTTTTTCTCGGCATGATTCATATAACTGACCACAGAATGATGAAAAATGGTGAACAACCACCAAGGCTTGATTTTGCCTTAAGATACTGACATCTATCTTCTACCGATGTCAGTGACCCAAGGTCAGAACTAACCCATAATTGCCAGGCAAAAAAGGTCTAATGATAAAAGCACAAGACTGGAGGTTGGACATGGCGGCCGATTAACACTGCCTTCTTCCGCTGCTCTGTACGTCAGCAGGTCCCTCAGTCTCAGGCTAACAAAATGACCTTTATGGGGTTTTTTTTGGGAAAAGACAGGATTCTTTCCCCCAGGACAGTTAAGCTGGGAGCAGACCAAGAATTTACATGGGATGTAAGTGGGACAGCAGCAGAATCAGCTGTCAAAACTGGGATGCCCATATCCTGAGCAAATCACCTGAAAACTGAGCTAGAGATCAGCCAGTGTTTTACTACGCCTGTTGGACCCCTCCATTTCTACCAGTACAGACACAGTCACCCGGTCATCTTGAGAAGCAGTTTGTCATAAGCCAGCAGGTTTTACACCGAAGCAGATGGGAATCATGGAGCAACTCATTAACGCAGTGCTACATTGAAGGGAGGAAGGGAGAGAAGTGGAGGTAAGGGGATGAAGAGGGAAAGAAGGAGGTAAAAGACAGGGATGAACAGTTAGGAGGGTAGTATCTGCTGCACGTAGATATGCCACAAAAAATCTGATTACATCCTGCTATTTTTTAAGCCAGAGAAAGACTGACACAAAATTCAATATAACTTTTGTCAAATGAATGCGCTGAGTGAGTGCTTGGATTCTCAGGATGACACTGTAGTAATCAAAAGACCACAACTATATTTCTGTGCCTAATAAGTTCAGTCATTATCTATTAGAATTTATGAAGATCAAATTATTTTTTTCCTTCCTAAAATTTCTTCCATTTTATATCAGTATCGTCTGACCAGTATTCACTGTCACTGGAAGTATAAAATGGTAAACATCACCACAGATCATTTTCTGTTCTTGACCCCTTCCAGACACGTGGTACTTCTCTTTTATTATGCATTATTGGTATTCATCTTATTTTCCATGAGGCCAAACAATTCCAGTTCACACTTCCGTAGTCTCTCACCTTGATGCTGTCTTCCCTTCCCTTTCGTCATTCTTCCCTCACTACCCTTCAATTCCTTTCCCGCCTGTTGATCCCACCACAGTATTCTGGTAATATTTTGAACTGGGCAGTACTGCCTATTGCCCTCACAGTCTGGAGAACTACAAGTGATACTGGGTTTTGAATGCTAGCATGCTTCAGTGTGTTTGCTGGGGTAGTGAATTTGATTCACGGATCCCCGTATTTAAAAACTTTAAAAACCCCACACACATACACGCGCCTACCACACATACCCTTCACTTCCCAGAAACTGTCACAAGAATGGATGAGAGAAATTTTCTGAGAAACAAAGGTTGAATCTCTGCCTGGATTCTTGCGTAGCATGTAGTCCTATTAGTAAGGAGCAAAAATCCTTCCCCTTCCCATCCCCTTGGAAAAGTTACAACATTCTGAACAATTTCTGCATAACCTATTTTACTCCCTCAAGCGAGCAGTTACTGCTGCTAATATCTTTTTTATGAATTCTGTTCAAGTCTAACCTTGTGAAGAGCCTGCTAAAGTTCTGGGCTTAATATCACCCAGCATCGGAGCAGGGACAAGCCTCTTGTAGGGAAATCTTACTCAATTAAAATGGTTAGATACATAATTTTTATAAGTTTTACCTAAATCCCTGGGTATATGGTAAAATACTTTTTCCCAGTTTGGGGTAATACTTGCTTCCCAATTTGGACTTTGCTTTGTGGTTGTAATGAACCAGCTTGCTGGAAAGCTCCAGTGTTAAAGAGGCCCTGAAAAAACTTAACTGAAATTTTCTCTGGAGTAAAATGTGTTAACATTGATGAAATGGGGTGATTTTATGTTCCATATTTGGAATAATTTGTAAGAAACTTCATTTAAATGCAGAGATTAATCAGTGATTTAATCAGAGATTATTTTCTCCTTTTAAGTAGGAAACAGTTTTCTCAGTCTTAAGGTGATCTGAAAGATCTAAAATGGTTTAAAAAATTAACTGAAACATAGGGAAAACTATGTTAAACTATTATTGTTTACTATATCGTTATTAAATGTGATTATAACACCTTTTAACTTTAATTGAATATATTATGATTTTGAGGACAACATAAAGAAATACACACTTTCCTAAAAATAGTATTTTGATAATATATATGGGGAAAAAAAGCAGGAAGACAATTCTCTGGACATCTTTCTTGGTAATATCACTTTCCAAAAAGTCTGTTCAGTGACTGTATGATATTAAGCATTAAATGAGAATGGATTATCAAAACTGAAGTTATAGACTCAAATGCCAAGAATTATTCCACAAAAGTTAAGCTTGTGAATATTATTAAATGTAAGATGCTTGTTGGAGTCCCCATACAATCAATAGCACTTCCCCCAAGCAATATTATCTGGGCTTAAGCTAATGGGTTGAATCATCCTCTCAAGAACTATTTTACCCTAAATTTCAAAAATTTTAAAGCCTAAAATTATAGAATATGAGTGCCTTCCAAACATTTACAGCCTTGCATTGTCTGATGCTAACATCAGAAGTCAAAATTATCCAAATGCCTGATAATTGATCATGGGTAGATGGCATACAGGTGTGTTAGGAAGGTTAAATGCCATAGGACATTCCAGGAGATTACAACAAGCATCTGGAACTGGGTTTGTGCTGGAAAATTACTCTTGAGAAGAATACTGAAAAATCGCCTAAGAGCAAGTTTACACAAAACTTAATACGGCAGGCTCTCGTCTTGATGGAGCTTTAATCATTACTGCTTAAAGACTGAAATCATGTTCTGGAGCCACCTATTTCTCCTTATTGCCTTAAAGACATCTTGGTTTTAGGCTTCTAACTTAGACATTACAGTGAAGTTTATGTAGTTGGGACCTTCACTTCCCAAGAACTCAGTATACTTACATTGTAAAATATCTATCTAAGAGGCCTGACAGTACCTGAGTCATAGCTGGGATTATTTCCCTGCCTCCCTCGCCCATGTTTAAGAAGGAAACCTCTACAGTACACAAGAATCACAAGAAATTTTGAAAATTGAATATAGAATAAAATACAGCCAATGACCAAGGGTAGCTAACGCAGTCTTAAATCGAGAGGTATCTTTGTTAAGATATCTGATTTTTCCAGAGAAAAAAAGGAGAGTAATTCTCTCATCTGGACTAGTGAAGGAACTGGCAGAGTGGCATGGCAAATTAATGATGAAGTTGGAGAAGATGGGAATTAGATGGAAAGCTGTACAGGGGGAAAGGAACTAGTTATACAGGACAGAAAGAGGTTATACGGACAGATTTATCCCCTGTCTGGGAGGCTACTGCTAACACTTTTCATGGCTCGTTCTTGAGACCCATCTTGTTTAATCAGAAAAAAATCAGAACTGCTTGATGAAATATGCAGATGACAATGTTGGGAGGTATTTTTCAATACAAAGAATTATAATATCATGCAAGACATAAGAGAAGATCTCTAGGATAGGTATAATGGAAATGGGGTGACATTTAACTGTTCAGAGTGCAAGGTCAATCACTAACAGATTAATAAGAATTTTTGCATTAAATTTGGAGCTCATCAGATGGTAAAAACATAGGAAGAAAAATACATTGTCATCTTTTGAACAATTAATTTAACAATGAGGAGCAGTACAACATGGCTATGAAAGAAAGAAAAAAAAAACAAACACCAAAAAAACAACAAACCAAACACTCCCTTGATATGCAAAAGGCACTGGTGAGTTAACTGGACCATGTTCTTGAATAGAGCATTCACTTCTACCCATGCATATTTAAGCAAGATGGGTCTGAAATAAGAGTTGCTGAGAACAGCTACTAGCTTGATCAGAATAGGATGGATCTTATAAGAGAAAACTACGAGACTGACTTTTTTTTAAGTAGCACAATGGAGTCTGAAGGGCAATAACCGGTCTCATTATGAAGGAATATACCTGAAAAGACAAAGCAGCACCCAAGATGAAGTTACAAGAGCAGAGGAAAATACACTGGCCATGAATAAGGTCAAGTTGGAAGCTGGGGGAGAAAAATCTCATGTGGGATGAAATTCTGACAGAAGTTTTCCAGTAAGACCAGTCTTTTTAAAGTCATAGAAAAGGTTAAATATTCCAGTTGTTTCTAATAGCAGAAGAATGGATTATGATTCTAGAAGTCCCTCTGGTTAGGAGAAGCCTTCTGAAAGCAGAGTAAGCCTAGGGTCTAACAGCTTACCGTTTATGCAAATACTGTTTCGACAACTTATTTAACAGTAAGGGGTATTTTGCAACATATGTTGTCTGTGTGCACATGTGGCTGAAAGTACATATACCTAATTTTTAAGTCTGAGCATTACCATTTAAGCACACCTGCTCTCCACTCCTGTGTATAGTACATGAGAAATAAAGGAATAGGATGTATCTCTTGTTTCTTTCAGTTAAAATAATAACAGGGCTCCAGTGAAGTGGGCACGGGGAGTAGGTTTTGATGCATCTTGGGGCAGTATACCTCAAAGAATATCCGGTTATTGTTAAGCACAATTGCCTTTTCCTGCAAAGTATTCTTAGTCTGCACATTCCTACTGTCATATTGCAGCATTTGTAACTCCCACAAATCATCAGAGGAGGATTCAGAGACAAAAGGAAAGATAGGAATGGGCAACTGTCCAAACCAGAGGTCACCAACAGAAGTCCATACACAACTCTACAGACAACAAAATGAGAACTTCCCTCAAAGATGCTGTTCAGATAATCTTTGAGAGCTTGACCAAACCACAGCAGGTGTTTTCATCTTGGCTCTGATAACTGCAGAAAAACTCCTACAATTACAAAAAGTTGTCTAATAAGACTCTGTTGGAGTAGAGACCCAGAAATAGGTTGGCTTTGGACAATAACATTTCTCAAGGTCTTTTGCACTTTTTTCCCCTTGTATTGCAGGAACAACACTGAATCACCCAATATTGCAGAAAATCGCTTCAAGAATATGGTCCTGAATTTCCCACTCATGATCCGGTTGGCTGAAATGGTTTAAGCCATCCATCTGAGTGGATCTTCTAGCAAATTAAACATTGATAAGCTAATGTCATGACACTTAAACCATTTCTTCAGACTCACTGTCTCCTGATTCAAGACAGGCAAATAAGCAAATTAAGACTTTCATCTTTCGTAAGGCCCAGAGGAGCTTCTATTCTTTTGTTGTTTTTATTAGTTTTGTAGCTGTAATAAAACATTTTTCCTCCCCAAATGTACAGAGGTCTCTCTGCCCTTCAAAATCAAAAGAGAAGCCACCACCTGCTGCAGCAGATACTTATGACAGAGTATAACATTTCCTTGATTAAGATGGTGAGAAGTCTGCAATTACAAAACTTCAGGGCACACAGTATCCAACATCCCAACAATGTCTCATTTGCTTTGCTAAATAACTCACAAATTTCGACAGAGAGGAATGAGTCAGTAAAGACGGAGTCACAGCTCCTGGCACACCTTCAAAGGTGCTGATTAGAAGGCAGCAAATGAATGAAAGCTAGAGTTGTAGCATTTCGTTTGCACTGAAGTTGTCAATGACTGTACTTAATTTCTGTCTAGCCATTTAAGAGTAAGAGCACAAATAGAATCTGACAAGCCAAAAAGAACCCTGAAGTCTTGGATCAAGGTTTGGAGGGACCTGCTGAGTTTTATTCTGCAAAGAAACAGCAATTGAAGATGTCAAACGGTAAGTGTCTTTAGTTGACTGGCTGCTTTGTGACCTGGACGTATATGGATAAGCATCCTGCCTGAACTGCCAGATCAAAATATGAAGGAGAAAGAACAGCAGTCTGTGCTACTGATCTTGTTAACAATCAAAGGAAAATTGCAATTTGTATGAGCTCTGATACCTTGTTTGCCAGCAGATAGAAAGTTCCCTAAGTAGCTGAAGGTATGAATTTCAAGAAAAAAAGAAAAAAGGAAAACTACTAATAGGACTCCAGGAGAGAGGTGAAGTGTAGACTTACACACCTTAACAGAAATAATAAAGGTGTGGGCAAAGCTGTCAGAGTAAGTTTGCCCAGCCAGCTGACTGTGACTGAATGCATAGATAAAATCGGTGACAAATCAGAAAACATGTCTAGGGCTCCATGCAACATAATATGAAACAGAGGTTATTCTAGAAATGGAAGAGCATCCAAAAAAAAAGCTGTATTTTGAAAATTCAAAGGAACTAAACATTATTCGGTGAAGTAATCAGCCCAAGCTTTTCTTGTCCTCTGCCTTCTCATCAAACTGTATCATAGCCAGAAGGAAATTCAAAAGTAGGTTTCATAAGACTGTACTCCTCATACCCCTGAAGATGGAAGTTCAAAGAATGCAACGAATAAGATGACATTAGAGAAACTGCCTTTGCGAGGCTGGGCATGGGGGCTTGATCTCTTACCCTAGTCACTGAGCTGTAAGACACCCTTTTTTTCTGGCTGGGAGAAAAAGGCAGGGTTGGGCACCACCCAAATGCTCAAAGCTACTCAGATCTGAGACAGATCTAACAGATTTACCTCTTCTGCCCCTCTTAACAGGATTTAGATCCCTAAGCATTTTCCAAAGAGAAGCTTCTCGGAGACAATAAAGACTTCTAGCATTACCATCTGATAAAGGTAGAACTTCCCACCATTTATGAGGCAGTCTGAGAAATCCATCAAGGAAACCATGAAAGGGATAAAAAGTTTTTTTTTTTTAAAAAAAAAAAAAGAAAAGAAAGAGAGAGAAGAGAGAGACACAGGTAAAAGAAGATTTAAAACAATCCAGAAAAAGCTTTACAGGATAAATGCAATGTCAAGAAAGAGTAGGGCATGGTTTAAACCCAAGCTGCATTTACCACGTGTTCCGTCCATTGCACGGGCATGGGCATGGATGCACCAGATGGGTACTGCTAAAGCAAAGAGGCTCATTCACACCCACAACAGGAAGATACATACGGAAAATCACCCACAGGAAAAGCAATCATTTGAATGTCAATGCAATCATACGTACAGTTATATAAAAATCAAATTTATAGAGACCTGTAAATATGGCTAGCAAATCCTATTCTGGATGGCAGTAGTCTTAAGGCAAAAGTGGTATCATTCCTATCAATAATAGAAATGATATGTGACTTGATAAAGCACCTTACAGTCAGTGGGAAACAATTTTTACTAATTCAGAAATTGACTTAAGAGATCAGAAAGAATGCATACTGTCCAAACAAAGATGGAAGCCCTTCAATTCCCTCATTTGGAAGGAGACAACAGTCAATAAATAGTGCAACAAATTAGAGGGAGATTCTAAAGCTGAGAGAGATGTCAATATAATAGAAAAAGAGCAGAGAAAGGTCTTCCTGTAATTATGCATAACATTGTGTGCTGTTAAACTAGACTGCATATGTGCAAAGCAAAACAAAACAAGCCAAAAAGAGTGAGATCTGAATAATAAAAAATAAATATGTTATCGTTTCTGCTACCAATATTTCTTTTCATAACAGAACAGACACTAAATTAATCTTCGAAGTCACTCTTGGGTTCACAGAACTGAAAGATGTTACACAGGTACTTTGCGGATACGAAATATTTTACACTTTTTAATATCGTGGTGGAAGTTTTCAGTTAGTGAACTATACAGTCTGTTAATGTAAAAGAAAGGTATGGATGGAATTTCAGAATTTGTCTCTCAATAAATTCCAATTAGTTTTAAAACCTTCCACATATGCTGGGAAGTGCAGCTATATGACTATCTTTTAGCTTATGTCAAAATTATTTTCCATAATTACTACTTAGTAAGCCTTGGGTCAAATTTCCCTTTCACTTACACCAGTGAAATAAGACTTGAGTAAAGTTTCTTTGCTGTCTGCAAGACAAGGATTTTGCTTCCAGTCTTTTCATTAAGTGCTGGTTTAAAAAAAAGACAGCATGTCAGATCATATCAACATAGTTACCTCTGACAGAGCTGTAATCATTTACACAAAATAAGAATCTAGCCTGCTATCACAGATTGTGAATTTTTAAGTAATACAATCAGAAGGGAATAAAATCCCTTCCACTGTTACTTCTGTCTTCATGAACAGAATACAGGATTTCCCTCCCATCTTTCTACTGTAACTTTAAATAATCCTTTTGGCTACATATGATGTATTAGTTCCCTTAAATATCCCTGCAAATGTCACAGTATAATGCAAGTGCTGAAAGTCCTATACAAAAGTTAGTTTTCATATAGCCTGAGAGTTGATAGAGTTTTTTAAATGGAAAGGAAATAATATTTGAACACTCAATGCAATGATTTTTTTATATAAAATTAATATATATATACACACAAAGGCTACTGACACATGTACATACTTGTGTACGCATATTTCAACAAGAACTTTGCACTTGGTTATAATATAGTCTTTTTAGTACTGAAATATACTGTTTTATATACACCATCATACAAATTTCTACACCTAAGTTCTCTGTGTACATTTGGATGGACCTATATGAAATTCATACATAAGGGATACAAATGCTTTGTTTCCATTTGATCTTTTAAGCTTTCATAACCACATACATATATTAGTTGCAAAATTGCTTTATTTCTTCTTTTGAAAATCCCCTTAATTCCATTGTCATTCTTCACTGTTGTGCCAAAATCTCCTTATCCCATCCGGCCATAGCTCAGAAATGCATGTACATACTCATACAGATAGTGAAACATGGCTTGGCGTACGATGGCTTTGGAAATCAGTGTGCAAGGCAGCTCTAGGCAAGGACAGCTAAGCATGTTGTCTGTGAAATTTCACAGTGACAGCACTAAGAAAAGCTTCATGAGCTATACAGGAGTGTCCAGTGTCTCCTTAACATTCCTATCTTCAGGGCAGAGGGCACTTCCCAGCCCAGTCTTTTCTTGCCTGGTGCCATCTCTTCGCTATCAGTTCCTCTTCTTTGCCCTGCCCTGCTGCCCATCAAGCTGCAGCCTGGGTAGCGGTCGGTTTCCACCGACTCACTCCTGATGGCCACTGACTCAAGGAGTAAGAGTGAGCTGTAATCGTCTCAACAGAGAAGTTCAGGTGAGTTTCTCTTCTCTACTTAGCCACCTGTTTTCACAAGACTTGTAGAACCCTCCAACTTTCAAGGTTTCCAGTCCTCCAGCAAAATGTCCAATGGCTGGACAGACTATTTAGCAGCCGGCTAGTGGAAAGCATCCTTAGGAAAGAAAGCTAAAACCAGCAATACCCACATATTCCAGGGACTGTGCACATTTTAGGTAGCAACGCTATTCCTGTTTATATTCTTTGTTCACACCCTTCCCTTTACCAGTGTAGACCATCATCAAGAAGAGAGTTTATCAGAGGAAATTAGTGCTGCAGCAGCGAGGAAAAACACTTAATTTCAGCTACAGATCTCAGCTGATCCCTTGCAACTGCAAGTCATCACCTTGTTGTTGCCCCGTCCTGCATTTTTCCTACCCCAATTCTTGTTATTTCCTCCAAACGCTCAGAGCGGTGTATCTCACGTTATCTAACTTCTGGTACAAACCTCCCCCCACAACTAATGACCCTGTAGGAACCACTTCATCTTTCTCAGCTGTGTGACAGTGCAGACAAAAGAGCATCTGCCCACCTCGGACACTCACGGCTCATACCAGTACCATGTCCAAGGAGGTCCTTAAACACAAAACATTTAGGTTAACCCACTACGGAGGGCAAAAGGAAAATACACTCAGGCTTGCCCTCAGATGTAGAACAAACAGCTGTTCAGCACTTTGTTGACCAACTCTTTTAGCATCTGTACTGAGAAAGACACTGCGTACTTATACTACATAAAACAACAAAATAATGCCCTTCCTACGCATCATGAAAATGCAGGCAGTTACTCTCATCTTTGTATACGCCCAGCTGTAGGAATGGGTGGAAAGTGGTGGGAAGTATCTTTTCCTTTTTTTAACTTCTGTCATGTATAAAGGCAAAAAAGAGTACCTGAAAAAGTCTCAGTTCTTTTAACAAGAAATCAAGGTCGAACTCAGGTTTAGCAGCTTTCAGGACTAAAGCACATTCAGCTTTCCAGTGCATTGAAAATTAAGCTCTGTAAGGTTCACACTTTACCACTAACCTTAGTTTAAAGATAATAAAAGGTTAGGGAGGAGGCAGAGATGAGGGTGTTTTTTTTCCTCCTAGCTAGGTAAAAAGAAAAAACCAAACATGATGGTTGCAAAAAACCTGTATTCCACAACAAGTCCTTAAGACTCCCATGTGCTACATCAGCAGCAGTACATCCTCGATTTTTATTGTAATCTTGTGGCTTTTTATTTGTAACTTATATGAAAAGAATCACATTGATTGGGGCAGATTTAACTCAGTAAAACCTATTCTACTGAGATTGTCTGTGCTAGGTGATTTTATCAAGTTCTCTTTTGGTTTCATTTTCTTCCTCATCCCTATCCCCAGGGGAGATTGCAGCCCAGCTTGCAGAGCAAATTGCCCTAAATTGAGTTCTTTCTCTGCCATATACAGGCCTGCCTTTGGCTCCTCAGCTTGAAAACTTTATGCATTCTTATTTTTCTCCATCTTCCTTAACACCCCCCCTTCTCTTTCCAATTAAAATTGAGAAGTTTGCACCGATACCTGCTCCCAATTAAATGAATACTGCATTACCAGCCACACTCTCCAGATCTCCTTTACCCTCCCTTCATTAGCCCTATTCCTGTGAGGTTTCCTGGCTGTCTGCCAGGGACTTATGGCAAGAATTCAAAATCTTGTACACTTTATCCCCTCAAAATCATTCTTGAATTTAAGCAGCCTGCTCCTTGGGCCCAGCATGAGAAATGCTAGTAACTGATTCAAAGGGGAGGGGAGAAAAGAAAGAAAATGATTTATTTAAAAGGTTAAAAAGCTCCCATAAAAGAAGCTAAGCTAAAAGAGGTTAAACTTCCGGGCTAATTGGCTTCCGTTTCCTTTTATAAAATCTTTCTGGAAGACAACAAATGACAGGAAGGTGTTCCTGTTTTATTTAAGAGTATTCATGCCTACAGAAAACGCATCATTCTCTTAACACCTCAGGCATGTTCACTACTGCTCACTCAAATTATACACCCAGCACAGAAAAAACCTAGGCAGTCAGAGGCTTAAGCAGCTGGGTTGTTGGGGGTTTTTAGGCCTTTTTTAAAAAAAATCACCATCTAATTTTCCAACAAATGTGAGCACTGCAGTACCATGGCATCAGCCACTCTCATCTGACACTTAAAATAACTAACATCATGTCAAGCTGTCAGCAACGATAGCCATGTTGGCAAGTCTGAAACAGCAGAGGGAAGTGCTGTATCCTTGCATTACTACTTAAAACTATATAAACTCTCCTCATAGATCATGCAAGTTTGCTGCGCTTATTGAACAATAATTTTTCAAATGGCTCAGCATAATTTAGTGGTTGAAGGCCCTTGTGTGGAACTAGAGCTTTTCTTGTGACCTGATTTGAAGCAATCATTTAAACCTTTTAAAGGAAAACTCTGATATTAATGGCCTGATGCTCAGTCACTGCTTATCTCAAAATCATACTCCCAAACCAAGCTGGTCTCCTTTCCTGTGGACCCTAGAAGAAACTTTTATCTTTTAAAATGCTACAATATTTTTGCAGCAATGTAGCACAGAAGTTTCGCAAGAGAGTTTTTTAGCAACCTGAATACGTTTAAATGGATTTACCCTCTCCAGTAAAGCCAGGGAAAACATGGTTTTTGTGTCACTGAATTCCTGTCTTCCATTAGTGGCCATTTCTCACAAGCCACAGCTTCCCAGGTAATAGTTGGTGAGAATAGTTTGTAGGAGGTAAGGGGGTGTGTGTGTGTGTGTGGGGGGGGGGGGGGCGGTTAACAGCTTTTAAGGATTTCAGTGACTTGCAGGTTTAATTTTCTCCATCTCTTCATTTCTCAGCCAATATTTCTCGATGCAGGGTGATTCCTGCCTAATGAAAGCAATCTCCTTGGAAAATTCTTTGAAAGTGAAGGAGGAAAACCATCTCCTATTTGTGGAAGCTGCTTCTGATCTTGTTTTTCCCCTGTTATTAAATCTTGCTTAACTAATTTCTGTTTCTCATTCCCTTTCATAGATGGAAACAGAAAAGGGTATTATAACTATGATAGCTGATTGATTGTAAAAATAGTAAATAATACAATATTTAGGCCTTATAAATCTTTCTGTAAGATCTTTTTGAATTTACTCAAGTCATGTCCACAAACAAGTGACAACACTCCCTCACTTCTTCCCTTGCAGATATAGGTAACAAACACCAGGCTAGTGCAGGATCAGAACTGACACGCACAATTTTTAGAGCCAACAAAAGGAAAAAGAAAGGTAGCCACCATGTGAGAAAATATACGATGCATATATAGCACTGCAAAAAAACCTAATCAATACATTCTATCAAGTTAATAAAATACACTGAAAACTGACGTAGTGTAGTAAAATCCCACAAAATAGAAATTATTAAATAAAATAAACTCACTGTATCCATCCTAGAAAGTCTCAGAAAGGAATATCTCACCAATATCTCAATGCTAGCATACTGTTGGGCTACATCCAATATTATCAACAATCTCTGCTCAGGAAAGGCCACAGGTAATAGAAGCCAAGAAAAAACTGTACTAAAGAGCTGCAGGTTAAATAACTCACAGATAAATAGTACAGGTACATTGTACTGCAGTACTTTCTGGGTATTTGTGTGACCTACAAGCATCATCAAGTTATGGATGTTATGTAAGGTGTTGTACAAAGAAAACAGTACTGTTTTCTTCAACGATCATAATAATTTAAAGATTTGCCTTCCAACAAATTCAGGTCAGGATTTAAATCATGGGGTCTTTGCTGTATTCTTTCAACAGATTCTGTGACTATTCAAGAAAAATATATAATCCTAAAAAAAGACCTGGCATTCTGGTATTTTTAAGTTTGATGCCATCCATCAGCAATGAGACCATGACCAGGAAGAAATTTCAGCATTTAAAAGTCAGCTGCCAAAATGAGATAATTTTTAGGCTTCTGATTCTTGGAGTGAAATAAAAAATCTTTTGTTCAGTTCCCAGGTTCCTTAAATAGTACATGAGGAAAATGAGGTATTTTAGAAGAAGACAGTGAAGCCCTGAGCCATGAGTTACCTAAAATGATTATATTCCTACAGTGCATTTTGGGAACCGCTAAAGACCAGCTCTTTTCCTATATTTCCAAGCCTCCTAACTCAGGAACTGAAGCAGTACCTCTCTCTATAGGGGTTCAGAGCCTTGAACTTTCTTGCCGTGTTCCCCCTCCTCAGACTTACGGTGTCTCTCTCTCTTTGACACAGTGAATCTCAATTTTGGCAGAGTTTCAACAGCAAAACCGGAGACCATGATTTCCACCCAGAGCAGCCTTGCATCTAGCAGCATAAGAATGATTTTGAACAGTGTAGATTTGAACCTGCTCAGCTAGAGAAAGAAACTGAGCCAAAGTTTTAAGATATTAAAGAAAAAAATTTATACATGTAGTCATTCTATAAAAGGGTAAATTGTTCTTCTGCTGACTTACTTTAGGAGTCCGATATTAAGTCAATAGCCACATTTTGATAGGAGTCTACTGCAGTTACCATGTGTGAGGCACACAGAGACCTCCAACTGATTTAGTTTCTTAGAATGTATATACTAAAACTAATTGTTTCTGGACATAATCTCTCTTACATGTGGTGTAGATTCCCACCTATTCAGCATGGTTGAGACTGAGATGGTCCTGAAAAAGCTCACAAGTGCAATTCTATACACCCAAGGAACTGTACTTCACAAATTAGAATCCTACATCTTCCTACTTAATCCCATGGTTAGATGGCATCTAACTATGGATTTTCAATTTTAGACTTGGGTATTGAAATTCCCTTTAGAGCTGGGTATCTAAGGTCCCTCTGTCTTTTTTTGGATCTGCCCCTTGATTTACTGAAAGTTTTTTGTCTTCCTAGATAAACTCACACTGCAGATGCCATTTAAATATGCCAGAGCAAAATCTTTATCATACAGGTGTGTTCCTTGCTAGTTAGCTTCTACTTTATGAATGAATAAATGAATGAAAGCCATCTAACTTTTTCTGACTCAGAAAAAAATACACATATTTTGGCATGCAAAACACAGCCTGCAGAGTACTACAAACAGGTCCAAAAAATAGATGGAGAGAAGACAGACCACTGCCCTTTCAGAAAGAATGTTACTTAAATTGTTTTCCTCGGAACAAGTGAGCCAATTTCCCCTTACTCTGTGAAAATCATGATCATATATCTTCCAATTCATGTGCAATACAGGTACCTGCAGCCCTGGAAAAAAATACCATCAAAAATAAAAAAGATTCAAAGTAAAAGCATTTTCCTCCCAACTCTGAGATCTATGAAGTTCTATTTTGAGATGTGTTTACCTTCAAAAGCTAGATGAATATATCTACAATGATCTTTTAAGGAACAGTAGAACTAGTCTTTCTATGAATTTCAACTACGACACACTTTCCAGTGTTAACTGGACCACATGCTTGGTTTGTTATTCCTCTCAGTCTGCAGAAGGCCCTGAATATGCTCTTAGAGACAACCCTCAAATGTTCAGCAATTAAATCACGCTTAATATTTCTATAGTTTCTTGGCAACCTCAAAAGGGACAATGAATCACATCTACCCTACTATCATCAGACCCTATCAACATCAGAAAGGAATAATTATTTATTGATTACAGCACAGTAAATCTCCAGCACCACGGAAACATTTCATCCAACATTTTTGAAACAATCTACCTTCCCTGCCAAATGCTCCCTTTTTACAGCTACAGACAGATCAGCTAGAATACTGAGGTCCTTTTTCCAAGGTCATGGAAAAATTTGGAATAGTTACAGTGCATTAGAACTATGAAGACAAAATCAGTTAAAAGGACGTATTTACTGTAGAACTGAAAGTACAGTGGCAAATACTTCAACAAATTAATATTTAAAGCCCAAATGTTATTTTAAAAAGCATGACAACTTACGCTGTATCACAAAGTTGTACTGATAACATGTTAATTATAATCCAGAGTTCCAACTATTTTTTGATGCTAGAATCCCTTTCCCTCAATATTGTGTTTACCAACGCAACCACTATTTGAAGGAGAACCTAGAGAAAAGAAAGCTTTGATTATTCTCCTTACAATAGTCTATTATTAGGACCACCTTCACGTATCTCAGGGTTTCTTGTACACTGCTGTATTTTGCATGCTAGCTAACAGCTAATGCCTCTTTGATGCCTCCAAGAAACGGGATCACAGTCCTGTGTCTAAAATAAATTAGTGACAATGAATGCAGTTCTGTAAGATATTTACGTCTATCTTTAGTTCATATGAACTTCCTCAGAAGTCTGAAGATGCTATCCATTTCCTAGTTTGATAGTTAATTGTTATTAATACGACTATTCTTAACATCTGCAAGGCAGGGGGAACACATTTCATAATACTAAAAAATATTGTATTTCTGCTACAACTGGTATGTTGTTTTCAGAAATGAAAACCGTGGCATGCAGTGAATAACTTGTTCAAGGTCATACACTAAGTCTGCAGCACAGACAGGATTGGAATTTCAAGTTCTTGAATCTCTGTTACTGGATACCTCAGTAACCAGTATCCTTCTCGTAATACATTTTATGTCATATAAGGTATCAAAAATGCTCACACACATCATGAATTGCAAAAACATACAACAAATAAAGCACAACAAAGTAGCACCACATGAATACCTAATAAATTATGTCATTGTGCAATGTTAAAAACCTTTCAACTTCTTTGATTCTCATAATTCCCTCAGCCGGGTGTAAGAATCTTGGTGCTACTTGCTTCTTGAACCTGAAGCAACCACTGAACACATACAATACACAACACTGAACACATACAAAAGCCATACAATATCTCATGGTTCTCCCTATGCATCTTGTTCTGAAGTGAAGGACTGCACAAGTAAGACTGTGTGGGATGGAGCCCAGGCAAAGAAACTCTGCCAGCCTGGGAAGGGCCAGCCCAGGTGCCAGCACCACACTTCTAGAACAACGCCAGGATGCACAATGCAACCAGGTGCTTATTAGCTTGGCCTTTTAATTTTCTGAAGAGTGTGAGAGCAAAAGTGAGAAACTAGTGGCTGACCTGCAGCCCTACCAAGGCAAGAGGATGGTGGTAGAGAAGGATGGCAAGTGTTTCTGGCCAAAGTGTGACGATCTGGACTCACTGGACACAGGATAGTGCTTGTTTTCTGGCTATGAAAAGGTCGGAACCACTGTGCCATTACATGTCTACTCTCACTTTGTTTACCTAATTATTTTTTTAAAAGAAGAAAAGAAGTCAGGAAAACTAGCTTTAAAACTCCAAAGAGCTTTGTATTTATGGCCGAGTAAGGTGCATTTTATGTCATATAACACCTATATGACAGAGAGGAAAGTCAGCTGATCAGTGGTATCTTTCTTCTAAGAAAGACAGAAGCTCCTTACTTTTGCTGATATCTTCTCATCACTAGAGCGCAGCAGGTTACTACCAGCCAAAACTCAGCAGGAGCTGTCACTTCACAGACAGAGAGCAAACCAAGCTGCTCTGTATAAGGCAACATATTCCAATGCCAGCTCCTGCAGAAATAGGAAAGCAATTTTGCACAGAAGCAAGATACCACCGACCATCTGACTACTGGACCTTTCAGGGAATTGAGTGAACTCACTAAAATAAATGCAACTAAACCAGAAACAAACCAAAACTGATGGTTTTTAGAGTTAGGAAATTGAATTGCCTCAATTCAAGGTTCAGCAAGCACCAGTGCTTTCACCACCAAATGGAGTCAGGGGCCACCCTGCCACAAGTAAAGGCAGTGGAAGTGAAGGAAGCAAGATCCTGCTGCCAAGAGTGCTTAGCCTTGCTCAGCTGCTTGCAGAACTGCAGCCCAGGGTAGGTGATACATACATCTCCTCTTTGTCTCACATCGTTGGTTGACTTCAGATTTCATAAAAGTTCTTTCCCATGTAAGTCCTTGGTTATCAAGCAGAGTCAAGAGGTGCACATTAACTTTTAGTGGCTCTATTGGATTATTCCCTTGAAAAAGCTACAGATTTTGAGTATGCTCAGCATTGTTTACAACATGCTAAACCCATTTTCATTTATTCTTCTAATTACTACATGCAATTTAGTGCCTCGTGTTTTTTTACTACTAGAAGTTTATGAGACTTACTCCACTTTCAATTACACCAGCATAAACCAGGAGTAATTCCATTAAAATCAGTGAATTTTGTTGGTGTAAAAACTGGATTATGCAATGACTTATTATGTAATGTTATGTTATGTTATGTTATGTAGTTACATAATGACTTCAAAATGTTTTACACATACATCTTCTACAATAAGTAAGTCTGAATTTATAATAAGAACTCATCATGAAAACGTTTTATATTAGGATTTTATACTGTCTGCTGTACTCATAGTGTTCCATTTACTATCTCATTCACATATACAAATATTTTAATCAAACAAGCTTTGTAGTAGAGAAATCCATAGCTCCAGAATAAGCACTGGTCTGGATACTTCTTTTTAAAATCTTCAACTACCATCAAAAAATTTTCTAGCTTTTCTAGAAGAGAGGAAGCTAAAAAGAAAAAAGAATGTTTAAACAATGTAGAAGAGCTATCAAAACCTCTCAAACATTAGGCAACTTTGGGATACAATCATGTATAATCATTTTCAACCTAACTAACCATAATGGATGAGCCACAGTGGTCTCTGAAGTCACACACTGCTTTAAAAGCCTGGTATGATCATGTAAAATGTCAAGGAAGAGGACTCAGGTATGTCAGCGTAATTGTTTTTCCTTAAGAGTTTCTTCATATTACTAGTTCAAACTGCATAAAGATTACATGACTTGTTCATTGGGGGAGAAAAGGGCTCAGGGCTATCCATAGTTTATCAAACCATCTCTGTAAACATCTCTAAACACAAGAACTGTTTCAAGTCAAAAAACATAGCACAAATAGATTTACTATGACATGGCTTTAGACTGTGGCAGAGCAGCAGGAGCAAAATGAAAAACTTTTGCGTAACTCCCTGCAGAGCTCATTCCTGAGATGCAGGATGGCGTTTCAAAAACTTATCAAAATTCAGAAGACAGGAAACCTTCACTTGATCAGCTTTCACCATACCACCAGATGTTGCTGCAGTATTGGCAAAAATAACAGGATCATAATGTGTATGATAATTTAGTTATCAATAAAAAGTTCAAACATCCATTTATGCTACTGGAAAAATCAACTGTCCATGAAAGAAAACCCAGAAAGGAAATTTATTATTGAACAAAGTAATTGACTAAACTCATTTTGTTACTTCACAATACATCATTTGTAGTTAAAAAGAGATGAAAAGCATTAAAATATTTACAATTACAGATAAATCACATAGCAATAACCATTTATCAAACTCTTAGCAACTACATGTCCTAACTTTTGCTCCCCAGACAGCAATACCACTTTATTTGGTTTGATAACAACACATGCATGATGGCAAGGAGTGATGAATCACTCATATCCTCCGTACTTCAGTGAACTGACCAACCCTCTCCAGGGAAGTGAAATTATGGTCACACATCTTGAGTTCATGCATCAAGAACAATTATATTATAATGTGTTTCTTGAGACTTCCGCTATAACAAGGGGGGGTGGGGTGGGGGGAGGGATGCTTGGGGGTTTTTGTTTGCCTTTTTTTAAACAAGTGCTCCCTCACATAGGTGAATCAAAACATCCAGAAAACAAACAGTGTAAGTCATTAAATGACCAATACAACATAAATTTTCAGGAGGAGCTGTGACAAACTCAGGGACAGAATACACAAGAACATTAGCCTCTCCCAGTCTTTAATATGGTATGCCACAAAAAGATTAGCATGCAGTGTAGTTATTTAGATTTTCTTATTGAAGAAAATGTGCTGTAAGGAATAAATTTTCACATTCTACAAAATGAAATCAATATCGAATGAAACGCCTATGTGGAACTCTAAACAATGTTTATCCAGCATATCAATGACTAGGAGATCTTGACATCTGTCCAAAATTAAGCCTAGTCCCAAAGGAAATGCCAAGGAAATAGATGAGTCTGTAGAACCTTCTCACTTGCCCTTCCTTTACCACTTGTTATCCGATATGCTTGGGAAGGCTGGATATGATGATGTCTTTCCTCCTACAGGTAGCAAGCTCTGCTTGAGTTGAATAATACTCAACTTGGTTTGGGATGGTGAAGTAAAACGGCATGGTTAGCTAGAGTAGTAAAATAACTCCCTTCAGGAAATGCTTGCCTCTCTGTGTTGACAATAGAGCAAAAAGCTAGGCTTCTAACTTAGGAACATCTGTATTGAAGACAGAAGTACTCTGTATTTACAGGTTTTCAAATTAAAGCGGATTTTGGTTTAGTATAGCATTTCACTTCTCAAATGTAACTGCTGAAAGGGAACTCATGGAAGAAATATCTGTGCTAAATCTATTTTTCCTATTTTATTTTGTACAGAATTAAAACTCATAATCTATTTGCAGTTGAGATGCAGTGATGTGGAAAGCTACCACCTCTTTTCCCAGCCTTCCTGATCTGAAATATGACTTAACGCAATGTAGTACACTCCTCATTCTAGTATCAGTTGCACCGACTGAAACACAAACCCCCACAAAAAGAACATTCTAGATAGGTAGCATGATTTGGGAACTGTACTTTTAAACAGCTCATCTTTGGGAAGAGATCTGTTGTACAAATTATTTGTAATTAATAACTGAATACTACTATGCTCAGTGCTTGGGGACCATTGTTGTGCACCATATTGCAAATAGAAATTGCAAAACAAAAGGAAATACTAGTGGAAGAACACACAATTGGAAAACTGAAGATCTCTGATGCACAATTTGAAATATTTCTAGAGAAGAGAATACTTATTACTGAGTTAAAAGTGTGTCAAGAAGGTCCAGTTTTTTAAAAGAAATTTTTGAATCAAAACAGTTGTCAAAGAGAACCAAATTGTCTCACTCTGCATTTGCAATCCATATCAATTGCCCATGTCAAAGATGACCATCAGAAAATAACCCAATTACTGACAACAGCATGCCTTTCATGTGCTCAATAATTTTCAGATAGCTCAGATAAAAGATGCCAACTATGAAACTACATTGCAAAAAATGTGAGTACTGTCCTCGTGTTCTGAGGGGGATATATTAAATCTAAAGATACCTAAAGAGACTGTACAGAATTTGCACTTTATCCAAGTGTTGCCAATCTTAACTAACCCAGTTCCTGATAAAGACCTATTTGTTATTAAAATCTGGGAAAGGGAAAGAAGGGAGAAGAAAGGACTTCAAAGGCTAGTTTTAGGCCAGGAATTACAACAGACCAGGGACCATTTTCTGGCCCTGTGGTCGACTGGCACAGTGTGACTTGTGTTCATACAGCTTCTCTACCTTATCTCCAAAACCAGACTGGCCACATGCAGACTGCCTATTGAGAACAGACCTCGACTCGTGCTACTCCCTCTTCTACAGATGGGGCAGAACTCTGTCAGAGACCGTGCTCACCGTTTATCCATAGGAATGAGCAGAGGGCAGCTTTCAGGTCCATGTCCCAGCCCCGTGCCGTTTACTAGCATAGATGTAGCAACAGACACAACTGGGAGACTACAATTAACCCAATATCATAAGCAGAATGTGCCAAGCAGCAGGAATCACTCCCTCAAGAACGCTTATGGAAATATAGTATAAATAAGATTGCAAATCCAGACTACAGGAAAGATACCGAAGAAATAATAGCAGAAAATCAAAGACATTTCGGAAAAGACCACAGACTCGCATAGAGCATGAAAAATAGCACAATATCTGTCAGATAAAAAATGAAAAGACACGCAGCGGTTCATATCAGTGCATGAAAGTTTGCAGGTACCCGTCAAGTATGCACAGCACAGAGAGGGAGGCTAACTGCAGCATGATTTCCTTGGATGAATGTTTTGTGGCAGTATTGCCCATCATTACACCAGAAGATAAATAGACTATCAACCTGAAAGTAAATGGGACATTTATTAACTTTAAGCTGGGCATTAGAGCACTGAGCCAGTGGGATGTCAAATACAGTGCTACTAGCATTAAAAGAAAAGAAAGAGGTAGCAAAATGCAATTAAAAATTAATGCAAAATAGAGGTGAAGGTAGACAGTAAACTGCCAAAGAAAAAACTTGCAGCTGTAATTTGCAGATGCAAAGCCTTGTCTTCATCAAAAGCATGGTATTACTGAACAGTCAAGGAGTCAAAACAAGCCGAGGAATGTCTGAAGACTTCTTGGTCATTGAGAAACTGAAGAACAGACAGCAGCTGAAAATCTAACAGGTCTACAGTTCAGGTTCCTAAAAAAGTTCCACTTAGGCAGAAGGAACTAGATCACCTAAAAGAATAGGTTGCAAACAACCTTCAGAAAAAAACAAAAGAAGGTGCTTTTTCCTTAAATTTAAATATATGAAATAACAAAACGTCTACTCCAAGAGTAAAAGATCCAAGGCATTCTTGTTTCATTTCCTTTACTCTATTTTTTTAATCAAAGACCAGGTTTTTGAACCAAACTCTTAAACTCACTACTGTGCAGAAGTGTGGCCCTCAGGAAATACAGTATCAAAGTGCAAAAATAATTTGATTACAAATGGTTCAAAGCAGTGAACTGGCACAATTCTCATAAAGCAATACAGTCAAAATTGTAAATCAATGCTTTTCTCATTCTGGCCATTGAGAAAAGCCGAGTCCAGTGCAGAGAAATTGGTTTTGTGTTTAGTCCATGACTCAAAAACATTCATGTCTTTATCTATAGAAGACCAGTATCAACTGTAAACAATGTAACACAGACCTAAAATCAGCTAAGCAAGCATCACCCTGAAAGAATGGCAATTATTTTTAAATTACAAATTGATGATTTGCAAATTGATTACAAGCTGAGGGAAACTTGGTGACTGCATGAAAATTCTCTAGAGCATCTGATAAAACTTCATTGGAATAAAATCCAAACCTAGAGTTACTATTAAATTGATTTTTTAAATATTGTCTTATTACAGAAAAAGTGTAGGTTGCAGCAGTTCAGGATGAGAATATGATAATTAGTGGCACAGAGTAGTTGGAACAGCACATTTCAAGTCCTAAAACAAAATCAAGGCCTGAATTCATACAGGGGACTTAAAATTATCATGGTGATAATGGTGAGCTGACAATGTTACTGAAAAAGTATCTTAAAAAGGAGAACTGAAAGGACTGAAAAATCTAAGAGACAGGCTAGAGATGTTTGATATTGCTCCTGAACAGTGCCATTGGAGAATTTATCTAGGTTTTGTTGCATGTGCAAAAATACAGGCTCTGTCAGTCCAAAGAGACGTATATGGTGAGACAGAGGAAATTGTCCCCTGGAGTAAAGTAGTCCTCGATTTACTTAAACTGACTAGGAAGATGTATATATTAATTCTAGACTATTATTTAAATTTTCCTGAGATAGCATTACTAGACGGTACTGCAGTTAAACAGGTGATTATGCAAATGTATTTTTGCTAGACATAGAATATCTGGCACAGTGGTTAACACTGGGCCACACTTTACTACGGAGGACTTGAAACAATTTGCAGTGAAATATGTATTTACCAACATGATGATCTTTAAACGGCTATTGTAAAAAAATCTGGATCCAAAGAACATGAACATATTTAATTTAAGTCTCACGAAGTCTGCCTATTCCCTTCAGTTTCTGTCATCTCAACAACAAAAAAGATATTTATGGTTTCTTAAAAGAGTTAAGCATCCCTAGCCAAAATTTACTTTCCTGTGGAAAAGGCAAGCAAGCCAGCAGTCACTCCTTTGCTACGTTTCTTTATGAGCCAAAGAAATACCTGACCATGGCACCCTGGTATGTATGCTACCCTGACCATGGCAAGTGACTATGCAATTTTTTTTGTGCAGACCCCTCGATAAGTGTCCCCGCGGAACAAACAGAATGATAGGAACGATACAGTGAATAGGCAGATTCATTAACAAAATTGCCCTGTGTCATGGCTATCAGGGCAGCTACCTGCCTGTTATCTTTCTGGCTTGATTGATTTTACTCTTTTGAGCATCTGCCTGTTCTGGGGCTCTAAGGGCTAGGTCCATAATTGTCCTGCTTTTAAGCTAGATGTTGGGCGACAGAACCTCTGTAAAAATTGTTTTAAAATAGTGTATTAGGCTGAATTCTGGACCACTGTTCCTCTCTTGTGATTCTGTAATAAATGGCTTGACTGGCTTCTTTTTAAAATAAGATACAGTCTTATCTTTATGTTTCTCCTAGTTAAAGGCTTCGTTGCCCTTTAACATAACACAGGTAGATGAAATGTATTCTGTCATCTACCAAAGTTGTCTGTATCAGCTTGGCTTCCCTCAATGACTTTCTTTCAAAAAAGAGAACTCTTTTTTTTTTAAAATCCTCCATATTTCTTCTCACTTCAAACCACCTACCTGGACACCAAACTGAGATACCAGAAGCCACAAAGATAGGTAGGCTGGTGAAATATTTATCTTAAGCTGCTGGTTTACTTACTTGCTTAAGGAGAAGACCAAACGGGACAAGCAATAGAAAACCTCCATTCAGAAGCCCCATGGCCGTGTTAGTGCATAATCATGCCCAACCTTAAAATACTGTGAGAAGGTGGTGGAGCATGACATCACCCAACCTACCAAGTAACCTGTGAAGCAGGGCACCCTCCTGTCAGGTAAAATGTTTCAGTTTGAGACCTGTCAGCAGAAAAGGGAAAAAAGTCCCAGGTCTTCTACTTCACGTATACAAGTTCAAATCACTGGGCTGTTATGAAAAAGGTGGATAGCAATGCTGCTACTATCATTGCTCTAAGTGGAAGAAGCCAGTCGTTGCTCCCTTTCCATGTTTGTGCTTTGAGCATACCTTTGAGATCTAAGTCGGCAGAGAACTTGCAGGTTTAATACTGAATTTTCATGATGTTTAGATCAGAAATATCTATCTATCCACCTTGTTGCATTCATGGGAAAACAGAGATCCTGGAAACTTATTTCATGCATTTGACCTGCCAAAGTTATCACAAGAAGTAGTTAAACCTTTATGAAGCATAATCACTGACTGTTGAATGTAGGTACTTCTAGAATTAATCTGAACCACCCTGAGGCTTAGGTGTCTGAGAGTCCACCTTCAGCACAGAATTTCCAAAACTTTTTGGTTTTGGCAAAATAACTTAGAAAATGAATGAGAGAGGAAAGCAAAAACCACTTTTATTTGTACACTTGAGAACTATAGGGGCACAGGTATAACATTAAAGGCTTCATTACGTGTAGTCAAGAAAAAGGGCATTTGTTTCCTTTCAGAATTAATGGATAAACAAACAATAATGGAAAATCTAATTTTGTTTTGACCAATCTATCTTCCTTTTCCAGCAAAAAAAGAAAACCTGAAATATTCAAACTTTGTTAAGACCAAAAATAAGTATTTTGCTCTGGGGCTATTTAGCCTTTTTGCTTAAGCTTAATTTTAAATGAAGAATATACGCTTGAAACAGATAATACAAGTGCTTTATTTTTAAATATCAAAAGTGGTTTAATTCTTGGCATTCTTGACAACATTTTCACTGTAAAAATTTCAAAAAAATATTTGTATTTTTTTTTAACTGCTCATGGGGTTTTTTTAGATGAAGATATGGGGCAAATTCTGCTTTTTAAAAAAAAATCATTTAACTTACAAAAAAATTCAAGTTTTTGAGCAAATTACTAATTGTCAAGAGCCTTTTGCTTGGCTCTGCCAAAGAAACAGAATCAGTACCATTCCACTGCTACCATAAGGTTGTCTTTGTGGTACTGTAGCTGCTAACAATAAAATTACTTTTTGAACTAAAAGTCTTAAGGGAGCTATTGCAATGAAGAACCAAAACAGCAGATGTTACCCAGTATAAGTACTGGTAAGTATCAACTGAAAAATAACACACAAAGATAATACAAGCACTTAAGCATTAGGAGATACAAATAAGCACAAAAGTGTATGCTATTTTCAAGAAAATATGGTACCCAAAGGCACTAATCGACTCTATAGACTAAATAATGTATTTAGCAGTGTAAAAACAAAGCCTTTATCAACTTAAAGGAGTACAAAAGAGCATCAAAACCCGCTAGCTCTTTTTCCTTCCACTAAATAGCAAAATTGATTAAAAAACAATTTTTAAAAGAAAATTCTATTCCGATTACACATGTGCTACAGTTTTTAAAAAAATATAATTAGGGAAGGAGAGTGAGGAGAAATTTTAAATGAGAAACATTTAATATTCCCCTTATGCTACCAGAAAAGTTTTATCACAATAACAGTCATATAGTAGTCATCTTTACTAGCTCCAAATTCATAGAATCATAGAATAGTTTGGGTTGGAAGGGACCTTTAAAGGTCATCTCATGCCCAAATGATGTTCTTGGAAAACTGCAAGACAAAACTCAAGACTGAGTTTGCATGTTTTTTAAAAGTACTATTTCAGTGGAAGTTTGGCTAGAGGTACGCAGATTGTAATGACGCTTTCTTGTTACATGAAGAACTGCTTAAGCCAAAAAAGAAAAAAAAAAACAAACAAATTTTGCGATTAAGTTTTAAGATTTGTTGCTTTCAGCAAAAAACAGTTACAACAAAAATCAGAAACCTAGAAGGTGGATCTTCTGCTGGCATACTTCAGGTTGAATATTTTCCTACTAGATGACCCTCATTAAGGAGAAGAAATATGTAATGTAGTTAGAACATTGCAAGGGCATGACAAAGCCCAACAGGAGAATCCTCGTGTCAGAGGGGATGTGAACATATGAAAGGAACCTCTGGGAGCTATTTTCTGTCCTTACCACAAAGTTGACAGTGTGACTCAAGCTGTTCCACAGTGACTCTTGGTAACTCACTCACACTAAAACTAAAACTAGGTCCTTTTTTCTTTTTTTTTTCTTTAAGGGACCTTAAAGATCATCTGGGTCAAACTCCCCTGCCATGGGCAGGGACACCTCCCACTAGACCAGGCTGCTCAAAGCCCCATCCAGCCTGGTCTTGAGCACTTCCAGGGATGGGACATCCACAACTTCTCTGGGCAACCTGTTCCAGTGCCTCACCAACCTCACAGTAAAGAATTTCTTCCTTGTATCCAATCTAAATTTACCCTCATTCAGTTTAAAACCATTACCTCTCATCCTGTCACTACACTCCCTGACAAAGAATCCCTCCCCATCTTTCCTGTAGGCCCCCTTAAGGCACTGGAAGGCTGCTATAAGGTCTACCTTACCAATGAGAATTTCTGCTCTGTGTGCACAAGCACTGGTAGACAGGCTGTTGCACACAAGAGAGAAATATAATAGCTATAGTAGTTGAAATGAAACTTTTTTAAAGGAAACACAGGACATGGGTTAAGCAGGAGCAGAATAAGAGGATTTAAATTTGCATGGCTCTTCCTTTTGTTCCCTTCCTCCCAAAAGACAGCTTCTCATTAGGGCTCTGGAGTGCCGACTCAGAGCTATGAACTAGTGGTGGGTAGTAAATGGGGGCTGATAATCAGAGCAGGCTGGTGCTTGGGTTGAGTACTGATTAAGAAGAACTGATCCTAATGGCTTAAGTGGTTCAAAGGGTTTAATAGAGGTCTTCCTCTGTGAACTGAATTTCACTCTTGTTGAATGTTATGAGCATAAAAATGTAATACAAAGTCAAATGGAGAAACCGGAAGAAGTTTCTTGTCAACTGTGCTCAAACTTGGAGAAATGAACAGGAAGCAAAAAAATAGGAGGGGATTTGTTCCCTTTCTCCATACCTTTTTATTTCTTCACCCCTCCTCTACCTTATGCACTACAGGCCTGCCTATGCTTTCCAGATAAGAACTGGGGTCTATGACAAAAAGCGAACAACAAATTAGGAACATGGGAAATCTGATAAATGAAGATTGGCCTTTTTTCCATTTGCGTATTCAGTAATTCCCTATTTTAAATACACAATATTGAGTAACTCACAGAGGCTTCAGAGTATGTATGAGAATGACTTTCCAACAGCGACAGACAAGATTCAGAATGAAAAAATTCACTGCCAGGCAAGAAAAATTTGCAATAATTTTCTGTAATACAAGCAGACTTTTTTAGCACTTTTATTGCAGAAGCAATTCTAAATAAGAGAGCTTGTCTTATAATAGCATTTCTATAATAATGGTGTTTTATAACAGAAGTGCTATTATTACAGAAATGGTATTATAATAGTAGCATTATTATTGTAGAATCTTTTCCATAACAGGAGTGCTAAATAAGCCCGTTTGTATTACAGAAAATGATTGCAAACTTCTTCCATGGTGCTGGAAATGCCTAAGCCTTTATGTCTAATGTGATAGAGATTTTAAGAAGGTTCATAAAAGTTTAAAAAAATCTTTCAAAAGGAATCCATGCTGCAGACCAACTGAAAACCCTGGCATGGCTCAGCAAATGGTATATCTGTCACCAAATTTAAAAACCTAGCTCGAAATTCAAACCAACAGTGCTTCAATGCAGAAGTTAGCAGAACATGTATTTGGGAAGAGTAAAATATTTTCAGGGCTGGAATAACGCACTAAAATGTTGGAATATCATCTGAGGTGATAAAAAGATGTAATATTCAATAACAGTTATACAGCAAAAATGCTTTGAAGAAATCTTATATCTATATCAACTACATTAATATAAATTTCACTCATCATTCAATAAAGTATATATTGCTTTGCCATATACTTAGGAAGCATTCATCTAAAGAATTTAACTGTATATATAGGAAATGAATAAGTAAATTTTAGTTTATAAAATTCAACTTCTTTTTATTAAAGTTATCTGGTAATACTTCAGTGCTGAGATTCTAGTGCAGTATAGAAGACAGAAAGAATTTAAGTTCCAAAGCTACTGACCTTTTTAACATTAAAATAAAATTCTATATACTTCTAGGTTGATACAATCAGATTATACCATCTGGTTAGGATGGAGTCTATGAAACAGTAAAGTAAGAAAATTCAATAAACTCATATCCTCTGCAGGCATTTTTACATTTTTTAGACTGTCATGAAAGCTTTAGATGTGTGTTTGTATGAAATGAACTTATTTTATTATTGATTTCAGGCAGAAAGGAGTTTTGCTGGATCTCCTTTTGCAGCTGGCATTGCTCTACAGAGTAGTTCTCTTTACAGCAATGGTCCTAGCTCATAATCACAAATGAAAATTTTGACGAGCTATCTTTTTTTTGAGATTGAAAGATAATGTACGACACAGAAAGATATAGTTTATAATGCATATTTAAGAAATAATTCTAACATAATAAAATAAAAATGAAAGTTATTGATTAGCTTTTTTAATTAAGTTTTTGAAAAACACATTGGTGCGCTTACAACCCATGTAGTCAACGGAGACTACATACTCACTCCAAAAATAATGGTAAAATATTTGCAAAAATGATCTTGCAAAAAAAACCCCCACAAAGCGAACCCTAGCTCTGCTACTTCCTCTGTGTTTATGATTACGATGTTTAATCACAGGAGCAAATATTCTTAAGTTCAAGTCCCTCGCCTCATCCAGGGTTTAGTTCTGCACACACTGAAGCTGAGGATCACTCAGCCCCTCTGAAAGGTGCACTGCAAATATTGCTCTTTCTCTAAAGCTCAGCAGAGTGTTTTCTCTCCCTACACTTGGATTTCTTTCTCTCTCTCTCTCTCTCTCTGATTTTCAATTCTTCCCACTCACTAGTCAGGTTACCAGCAAAGTTCATCACACTCTGCTGTTTCTTCTGTTGCTCCTACACGCGTCTTATTTCACAGGCTGCCTTGTGTTTCAATACCAATTTCAAAGTTAATACACCAGCTGTTTAACTTCTCATTCAAAGTACTGGAAAGTTCTGCCAGTTCCCCTATGTCAAAATGCTACTACGGTGCAGGATTAGTGATGATGTTTTCAAAGAGCAAAGTTGTAATTGATACCAGGTACGTCCTTCCAGTGCATTTTGTTTCCCTGTTTTTTATATTATGTAGGCTCTTTGGGGCATGAAATGTCTATTTCTGTCTTTCTCATGGGAAATAATACACGTTTATTTGTGAAGAAGTGACAAAGAGAAATCAGGGCGAATACCAGAATGCTGCATTCTTCCCAAATAGCCTGTTGGCAGCACCTTATGCAGGGAAGTTTCTGAAGTACCCACTCATGCCATGCTCTCCGCTGCCAATTTTATTGTGCTTTCCATAGCACCAAAACCATTGGTATTCTTTTCAAGCATGTGCAGTTATCCTGCAAAATACTTTTCTCAAATATTTCATTTTGTTTTGGCAACTCTGGACATACGTGTTACACTCGGCTGCTGCAAGTTCAGCCCATGCCTAGCTTAAGCCACTCTTTTATTATCTCTTCATACTTTTTTTAAACTCTTGACACGCAGATTTATAAATTAGGAAATGAAAATAAACGCCTAAGATTTTTCACAGTCTGTTGATGTAATACTAGCTAGCAAACCAATATGCTCTCCTTGCCAGGCTTCCTACGACCCATAAGCAAATCCAATTCAAAATGAGATCACGGTACAGTGACCTCATTCTGAATGTTACCTTATGCTTTTGGCAGCCCAGAAGAAAACACCCCTAGCTCTTGTGCTGGGTTTCGATCTCTTTGAATTTCTCCAGGGGTTTGAATATCTGCTGAAAAGCTCTCTGTAGCTCTGAATACACCAAAAGAGGAAAGGGAAGCAAAAGGGGGGGGGGGGGGGGGGGGGGGGGGGGAGGAGAAGGGAGGGGTGTGAAAAGTGGGGATTAGTTGATGAAAAAATGTCAAGCTGCCTGCAGTGGAGGCAAGAAGGGGTCGAGGGTAATAAAGCCAATTAGCGGAGCAGAGGATAAGAAGCCATATTTGAAATAAAGGAGTGATAATTTTAAGCAGCAAGGGAGAGATTAGAATACAGAAGTGCTAATGCTATGCAGTTTGGGAAGGAGATGGTAAAGTACTGGATTGAGAAAGACAAGAAGAAACCAAATACAAACCCTAACATTCCTCCTAGATGCTTAAATTAATGCTCCTTTATTTCTGTACTAGCCACTGCGCTGAATGATGCACAAATTATACAGATCACCTGATTCCCTTGCTTTCTTTGCTTGCAGCAGGATTCTTGCACATATGAATGTTTCTTGCTCATTTCCAAGCAACTTCTTTCCTTTGTCTTTTATAATAAACTGATTTACTAGACTTCCTCTTGACTAATTTCCTTCTATTTTGCATGCTTTTACAAATATTCAGTGTCAAGTATTACTTTAAAATAACCCCATTTTCTATTTTGAAGTACATCCTATAATTACTCATTTTATTTTGTAGGCTATTTGCTGGTACATTACTAAGTTGTTTCCATATTTTACACAGCTTGCTACTTGATAATAACTGTGCAGAAAGGGCACAATGCAAAATTTAGGCTTAATTTAGATTCTGCTTATATTATTCTTTCTTTTATTTTTTAATACTTCAGTCACTGAACACACTGGCTTTACCACAGTCCTGACTGCTTTCTAAAGTAACTTTCACTCCCCACACTTTCAGACTACATCAAGGGCACACCTGTAACATAAATTTATAGCATTTAAATACCTAACAGCATTTTTGTTGGGCTTTACTCACACATTTTGAACACTATATTTGGAACTTAGATAAATTTGCCTCTCATTTTGTTGTACTCCTACTCAGATGTAACTAGCTTGAACGCAAACAATCAAGCATTCAAAGCACATAGTATTTGTTAGTGGATATATACCAAGGCTGAATTCTGTATTCCTAAAATTAAAACTCAGATTTACTTCAGCAGGATCAGCATTCACCCCATGAATCCAACATCTCATGTTCAGTAGAGAAGCTAGTATAAAATTCCTGTATCAGAGCAATTCTTTGCCAGGGAAAAGTCTAAAAAATTATCTCAAGTTGAAATAATGTCAGAGGTGTTTTGAACAAATTGATCAGTTGGGTAGTAAAGAATCACCATGAGTCAGAAGTAACCACCTATAGTTTTAAAAGAATTCTCACATAAAATTGCTAGTCTATTAACCGTGGTATGCAAATGACCATTTAAATCTGCCTTCGTACAAGGAAAAGGGAGATGGCAATATAATAGCAATTCATTAAAATGTCTCCAGAGGTGATCTGGGAACTAAAGACTAGAAAGTATGACTTCTTTATCAAACAAACTGTTACAAATTAAAATGATGAATATGTTAATAAACACATAGAGCACCAGAAAGCAGAGCTTTTGTAAAGAGAATTGATGCTTCACAAATCTGTTAGACATTTTTAAGACATATGATATGGGTGATCTCTTGGATATATCTATTCCTAACCAAAGGATTTGTCCTGATTTGAGGTAAAACAGAACCAACTTTCCATTCAGTAGTTTCACTTCTTAGCTAGGCCTCTTTTAACTCTCTGAAATTAACAGCATATTGTGCCGAAAACTGTTCGTTCTCAGAGTGATAAGACCAACGTTTACAGTTTGTGCCAAGGAATGGTACGCAGAGAGGCTCTTGCTTATACTTATTGCTATAACAACCAAGGTCAGCTAATTTCATTACTTGCCCCTTAGAGGGTCAGAAGCAGAAAAGCATAGAGGGGTTGCACCTGCAGGGAGGAGCAGACAGGACAGGTGACCCAAAATTGACCCACAGGGTATTCCATCTCATCTGCCCCATGCTCAGTATAAAAGCTGAGGGATCAAAGGGTCAGCTCTCTTTCTTCCATGGCCGACATCTGAGGAGGACACTTGTCTGTTCATCTGCCTTTGATCCCGATTCCTGGGTTCCTGACTCCAGCTCTGGAATCCAGTTCCCACCCGTTGCTGAGTCCAGTCTAGGACTTCCCCAGTGCCTGCCGGTGACGTCATCCTGGGAGCTTGATACGGTTTTGTATATATTGTATCTGTTTCATTATTTTCTTTTTATTTTATTATTAATATTTTATTAAAGTAGTTTAGTTTCTTCTAAACTCATAAATCTCTTTATCTCTCCTCCTCCTGTCCATGTGCAAGAGGTGGGGGGAGAGCATCTGTTGTCTCATCATTGGCCAGTTTGTCCAAAACCACAACAGGATTTAAAAAGCAAACAGCAAAAATTGAAGGATAAAATACAAGGTACTTTTAGAAATTCATTATTGATTAAAAGACAGTAAACAATATTCCAGATGAAGAGAGGCTATCTACTCTTAAATTAAACCTAATCTTAAAAATGGGGCAAATATTGAGGTGAAAAAGCAATGGCATAACCCAACATTATTCACCATACTATATCTTCTGCTGACTACAAATAGTTACAGAAAGAGTACAGAATTACACAATAATTTAGACTGGAAGGTCATCTGTTTCCACCTAAAGCAGCACCATTTTGAAGTCAGATCAGGTTTGTCATAGACTTGGCTGGCTTAATTTTGAGTATCTCCAAGGATGACAGTTACAAAACTTCTTTGCAACCTGCTCCAGCATTTGATCACGCTTGACGGAACAAAACAAAACAGAACAAAACAACTTTTCACAGTCTAATTGGAATTTCCCTTCTCACAGCTCTGATCTTTTCACTGTGCACCTCTGAGAAGAGTCTAGCTCTATCTACTCTGTAATGTCCCACTTGTAGTTCAAGCCAGTGGTAAGGTCTTCCCTGGGCCTTTTTTCCTTAAGGCCAAATAAACTCACCTTTTTCGGCTGCTCCTTCTATGTCATATAACCTTTAGCAGAGCACAAAATTGGGCGCTGTACTCCAGTGCACCAGAAGTGCTGAATAGAAAGGAAAAAAATCCTTCCCTCCACCTTTGGACTATGCAGTTGGCATTCACTGCTGCAAGGGTACCATGCTGACTCATATTCAATTTGTCCACCAGGACCCCCAGGCCCTTTCCTACAAAGTTTCTTTTTATCCAGTCAATACCCAGCAAATTCACAACACTGAGTGACCCACTGATAAAACAGAGGATGGATTTCAAAGCAGTGGATATGAAGAACATAAATGGAAAAATCAGAATAATTTAAAAAAGACTATGGTGGATTTTAAACTTTCTTGGTTGCTCCTCAAGAAATATTTTGAAGACACTGCAGATAATTCACAGAATCACAGAACTGTTTAGGTTCTCTTCTTGAGGCTAAACAACGCTAGCTCTTTTAGTCTTTTTAAGTGGCATGAAAGGTGCTTCAGTCCCCAAACCATCCAGAACTGGACGCAGCAGTCTAGACGTGTCTCACCAGTGACGATTAGAGAACAAGGTTCACCTCCCCCAGCCTTCTGCCAATGCTCTGCCTAATGCAGGCCAGGATGTTGTTGTCCTTTGCTGTGATAATGCATTTCTTGTTCACAGTCAGTTTGCTGTCCACCACGATCCCAGTGTCCTTCTCTGCTGAGTTGCTCGCCAGCTGGTCAGCCACCAGTGTGTACTGGTGCCTAGGATTATTGTTTCCCAGGCTTGGTATTTCCCATTGTCAAACTTCATGAGATTCATGTCAGCCACGTTTCTTCAGCCTGTCCAGGTCCCTCTGAATAGCAGCACACCTCTCAGTTTTGTATCATCTGCAAACTTGCTGAGGATACACTCATCCAGGTCATTAATGAAAGTGTTCAACGATATTGGCCCCACTACCAACCCCTGACGAACACCACTAGGCACCTCACTATTGACTTGCTTCCAGCTGGAATTTCTGCCACTGATCACAATCCTCTGCACCTGTGCACTAATCTAACCCGTACTTTGCCAGCTTGTTTATGTGGAGCTAATGTCAAAAGCCTTACTAAAGATAAATATCAATTGTTCTCCCCTCATCCACCAAGCTAGTCAGGCAGTTCAACTCCATGATCAGTGGTCATAAAGAAGATAGAAAAATAAAAGAAAGAAATTTACAGTAAAACAGAAAACATGAGTGTGCACTATTAAAGAAATACATCTACTTCATCAATATAGCATGTGACTCTGATCTGTCTTTTTTTAGAAAAAAAAAAAAGAATAGCAATAGAGAAGTAGAAAAAGGCAAGAACAGTCACAGGCATGGTAGTGCTTTCAAATGAGAAAAAACTAGCAGACTAGGACCTGACACAGAGGGCATGACTGAGTGGCAATACAATAGAAATCCAAAGTCATAAACAGAGGGAAAAAGAGGGGGTTGGAATAAGTCATTATGTCTCATAAAACTAAAACTATCAACACTCAGTGACATCATCAAACAATAGACTTTTTAAAAAATAGAAGTACTGCTTTGTACAATGCATAATATGCGGTGGAGCTGCAGTTTTCCTTTCTGAATCTCTAGAGGCCAAAAGTATAAGTGGCTTCTGAGAAGGACGAGACTAGTTGATGGAGAATAGGTACATAGGTAGAACTGCAACCTCTCCCTCACGCGAGCCCTAAAGTTCTGTTTGTTGGAAATGCTAGAGTCAGAGAAATTCTGTATGTTCTTCTTGTCTTCCTTAAGTATCCACTACCCATCAGCGTTATAGACAATGTGCTACTCTAGGTATACCTTTGATATGACTGATGTATTTCAACCATTCTTATGTTACAATTATTCCACATTAACTAGACCTATGAACCACAAAGAATAAAAGTTACAGTACAGCACCTCTGGTTTAATGACTATAACTATTTGGTAAGGTTGTTTTTAGGGGTGCTCCTCAGAATAAAATTACCTGCCTTCATATAATGCGCCTAAAAGTATAGTCTTAAACTACTATCATGCATGCCAGGTGCTCTGACAGTAGGTCCTTCAGAGACTTGGTATAGGTTATCGGTGGATAACAGAGAAGGATGAGGGATGGGCATAGGAGTGGACCTTTCACAGTCATGGATCTGTGCCGAGTAGTGAGGACTCTAGAGTAGAAGAAAAAACAGATTCTATGGATATTTCTGTCTGTAGCTGAAGGACTCTCTAATCTCCTCTCATTCACTCCTTACTTTCAGCTACTTAGTCAACGACCTAGCTTTAGAATTGTTAAAACATTGTTTAGCTTTGGACTCATGGAGTGGGTTCAGATGTCAAAGCACCCCAAGCATGTTCCATATCCACATCTTGCCTATTTTTGCTAATACTCTGTATTTGGTGGCTACAAACTCGGGGGTAGAGAAACTAAGGGAAATGCAATGTCCATAGGACAGAATGTTCTCCCACCTATTCCAGGGGAATGCAGTTCCATACAGGTTAAATTCACACCTGAAATACCATTCAGCAAATAATGAAAATAAAATAAATTTAAAAAATTCACAAACCACTGGAATTATTTGGCTGAGATGTTTTTAACAGAATACTTGTTCCAAGATGCTAATACTGAGGAAAAAAAAAACTGTATATCTAATAACTAAAAAAAATAAAAATATGAGATGCACAAGGACACCACCTTAGTATAAATTCTAAGAATTTGATGTTATATAGATTTCTCCTGACATAAAAAGTAATGTTGGATTTTTCCTTGCTACCATAAAATTGATTTATAATTTAAGACCCACATTTTATAGTTTGGCAGTTGGAAGATAGTTCATGGAAAAGCTCTTTGGGAGTTTTACCAGGGCACCTTATTCTTGCTGACAAGCAGACTCCAGCTATGTGAAACCGATGCTTCCTGGGTTTTGGGGGAATTTGCAGTATCTCTCTCAACCAAGTTTCCTTCAGGGATTAGTCTGCAGTACAGCTTCTTTACCCCATCTCCGAGGTGGAGTTCATGGTCCATTTACATAGCCTCCTCCTCCCTTATTATGCAAACTAGCTTTCTTATTTTCCCTTATCACTTTATCTTCTATTTAAGGCTAGGAATTTCACCAGCTATCTGACCTTCCTCCTAATTATTCTCTTATACTCTTCCAAATGAGTTGGAGAGAATGTGGTCTAGGAGACAGCCAGCATGACGATCCCCTAGCTTTACCGAACAGACAATTCTATAAGTCTTACGTTAAGATGCCAAAATTTACTGAAGGTATGTCAACAACTATAGATAAAATTGATGTACTAAATTGGCCAATGGAATTGCACCATGAAAAAAATTGTCTTTGGAATGTCTGGTGGAAACCTCCCACTAGAGGTATTAAGCACACACACACAAAAAAAGAATTTTAAAATACTATTGTCCCTTTTCTCTCCATCTGTAAAGTAAGCTGGTTCAGTACCTGATGTGTGTGATTCCTCTCAAGGAAGTTACACTACTCAAACACTATAAAACTCCTTTGTGTCACATTTAGTTGTAGTGTAATATTTCCACAAAGAATTTCTCACACCCTTTCAAAGTATATTTTTTAATCATAGGTGTTCTTTTTAATCATTAACTTTTATTTTATAGCAAACTGCAACTTTGGAGTTGAAAAACTGATTTTATATTTTTCAGCCTATGTTTTCCTTCAGCTTGGAAACCTAAAAAAGGGACCCCTTGTTTCATATTTCTGATCTTTTCATACATAAATAGTTTCTTTTCACTATTACCCCTTAGAAACTCAAATGTGAGTAAAGACACCAGTAGCTTAGGTATCATTGAAATTTTATGAGGATTCCAATCATTAACATCTATGCTGATAATATCAGTTAGTGCTTATTGTTTATACTAGATATAGCATGCGTACATCAATTCATTTTTCACACGTTTCATTTTTAAGATCCTTCCTATATGTGTTACCACAACTTCTTAAAATTCCAGTGAGCTCCTAGTGAAACATTGTCTTAATATTCTGTGATGATAACAAGGAGAGATGAGGTGGCAGTCCTTTCTTCACACTTAGGACAACTGGGCTTCTTGTACCTAAATCCCCAGCAGAGTTTCCCACATCTTAAGAAATTACACTTTCCTTGTCAAACTAGTCAGAAGGATTTCGTGCAAGTACGAGATCATTATTTCAGCATCTCTCATCCTGCAAAGGAATCTTTTTACTGCCTGCATCTAGGCATTCAGTCTATAGATTAGTTAGACAAAAGCAGTCGGCTCCTTACTTTGCAGAACATACTGCTCTGTCTTGTTAAAGCATCAAAAAATAGGGCTAGAAAAGCATCTGGGTCAACAAACCTGGTCACCCAACATAAAAAATAACCTGTCCTACACATCCCATTCATAAATTTATCAAGTTTCATACTAGAACTGTTTATTTCTGTTATTCCTATAGCCAGTAATTCCTGAACTGGTGTTCCAGAACTGTACATCTAATAATCACAAACCTAAAAATTTCCATCTTAAATTTATCCAAAAACAGAAAACACAACTTCTAAACTTTAAAACTCAACTTTTATTACCAAGTTTACAAGGCTAGCTGGTTATGTGAGCACACACTATACATTTATGGCCGTATCTTACAATGCAAGAAAATTAAAAGGGAATGAGGCTGTAAATGAAAAGGCTGTTATAGATGGATGTCTTCTAAGTGATATATGTGATAGAAGTGATTAGCATTAACTGATCTTCTTGAAGAATGTACAAGTATAATTCATTATAACGGCTTAGAAGTGCAATTAGTGAACTATAGTGTAAATGACACTGCTGTTCATAGACCTACCCATAAGACTAATTATATTTTGAAAACTACTTAGTGAAAAATTGATTGAATGGGTCCTATGGGCTTAGGTAATTGAGATAAAAATATGTAAACAATTGCCCATTAATAAGTTTTACAGCAAGTTTATATATTTACATGTTTAGCTAGTCTGGAAATATACAAACGGAATGAGAATTTTCTGGTGGTTCATTCTGAAGGCACATTTAAATGAAAAAATATTTTATGCCTTTGCAAACAATACTACTGATTATTCTTACATTGCATAGAAAGATTCATTGTCATTTTCCCCTTGCTGTGGCCTGATACTTCAAAAATAGTGAAGTTCAGGGGAAAAAACCGCAAATTCACTCCACTGTCCTCAATCGTTTAACTTCAAGAAGCTTCTAGATCTGTAGCTTTAGTGTGGCACTAAACCTGCCTAGTGATGGTTGCAGGGATTCCTGGGGCAGCGGGAGCTATATTTTTTGTATGATAGTAATATAAACTATGTACCAAACATATTTCAAAAAATAGTAAGTTCTGACAGTATTTCATTCAGTACATATGTTCCTTTGAGAACTTACTGATAATATCTTATTGGCATTATTCCATTTCATTAATAAATACTGATTTCTTGTTCTTCTTGAGATGTCAAAAAAGTTTTATTTGATGCTGGGTTTTTTGCTTAAAAGCTGTGCTTTTCCTGAAGACCTTAGTGAATTCACTAGCAAATATTTGGTTATTCTAAAAATAAAGGTTTAATTGACTTTGCAAGCATAGCAAATACTTTTCCCCATAAAATTTATTTATCTGATTATTAGAAAGGCAGTGTTTTCAGCTACAACTTAACTTACTTAATGATTTAACACAGGAAACAAGGTCTACCAAGCATCATTTAAATGTGTGACTTCAAGGGTTAATTCTGAGAACGAACTTGGTGTGGGAAGATATGCGACTGATCAAGACAAAAATTAATGCTGGATAGCAGTGGCAAAATATTTCAGTTTTAGGCCCACAGGAGTCCCAGTGCAAATTGTTCCTGTGAATCTAAACCCTTCATCAATCAGATGTAAATTACAGCATGCATGACTGGCTGCCTTTTCCATTCTGGAGTTCCCCACAGAGAACAAGAGAGCTAACTGCTACAGAGGCTCAACTAAACTGTAGCCTCTTTTTTGCTCCCTTGAGGATATATACCAACACATCAGAAGAGACAGCGTTCACTTGTATTCCCCATCAGGAGATCTTACAGAATCATAGACAATGCGTCAAGCCAGCATCTTCTAGAAAAAATGATAATAAAGGGAACCAGGAAGGGGACCATGGGGGAAACATATACTGACACAACACTAAAAGCTTTCCTACTGAAAATACTTTTCTAAATACGTGTCCAAGCTTTCCTTGAATAGCTGCCTCAGAGAAATCGAACACAAGAGGCTGGATACTCACAGAAGGAGAAATTCTTTATAAAGAATAGGAGCATAAGACTTACTCCCAGTATTCATGTGAAAGTGGCTGTCATAAACTTCCATAAGTAACAGGAGGGACAAAACCAGATTTTTAAGCGACAAATTAAAAATAGAGCTCTTGAAACACCTAATAGGGGATAACTGAGCTACCATGCAGGAGAACACTACCATTAATTGAATTTCAGCCACAGAGGGGAAAGCTGAAATTCTTGCTGCGCTTGCGATCTTCACTCACCTAATTATGGGCAGAGTTAATGTATGAACAGGCCCTATGATCTGCAAAAGCAAACCACAAATGTCAAGCTTTGTGAAGTAAAATCAGAAAACGACTAGAATATTTGAGAGAAGGTGCGGATTAAGGTAGTATTTCTCAAAATTTCTAGAAAAGCATGACCTCCTTTTGTCTCACCAGTCTTCATGAAACTTTCTGAGTCAGCAGCAACTCAATTTCTGCAGCACAAAGGCTGCTAACGACTAGCTGAAAGTATTTACACTAACTTACCCGTCATAGAGCACTAGAGCTGCTGCTTAATTATAGGTAGTTAGCACTTAGATCGCTGAGGTAAACAGTTGCACCTTGTAATTATCTCACCTATTATCACCTCTCACTCCCAGTATGAATGCCTCTGCAACCTATTTAGGAACCGTCATCTACTATTGGTTTAATAGGTACAGATCCAGGTTGGATGTGGGAGACTGGCCAATTTACTGCTCCCATCCTACAAGTCATTTGACCTTTCCATGTGCTTATTTCCTTCTCCACTCTTTGTTGGTCTTGCCTATTTATATAGTAAGCTTTCACAGAAATGCATTCTTGTATATCTTCCTATGATATGAGACTTGCGTCCATGTTTCTCAAAATCCATTATTAGCACTAACAGGTTCCCAGCAATGATATCTCATAGAAATTCAGTTCTGTTAAATTATTTTATATAGGCAAAACAACATATTTTTTTTACAGAGTTTTAGAAGGGTAGAAAGCATTCTGTTTATTTCCGTACCTTTGCCCTTCTAAATTCTACTTGTTCTTACAATTTAACTTACTGAAGTATAACATTGCTACCTGAGAACAAGATTGGGAGCTACAATTTAAACTGTTAGGGTCTTTAGATCAAAGGTCTGGCATAGAATCATAGAACATGTTGGGTTGGAAGGGACCTTTAAAGGTCATCTAGTCCAACTGCCCTGCAGTAAGCAGGGACATCTTCAACTAGATCAAGATGTCCCTGCTTGCTGCAGGGGGCTTGGACTAGATGTAGTCTCCAGTTTTTAGAGAAGACTTATGTTGAGCCACCAAGAAACATAATGGCAGAAACTGAAGATACATTTTAAGATTTTTGAGTAAGAAACAAAAACAGATGCCCAGAATATGCCTCTCTGTAATTATTTCTGAGTACTACAGACCTTTATCTTTGCCTGGCAGCTGTCTAAGAGTCTGCGTGATATGCAGTAGTTACTGAAGCCCAGTTTCTAGTGGGCCAACATCTACATTATTAAACTCCTATCCCAACTAATGTCATTATTGGAAGGACGCTGCAGGAAGTCCAATACCTGAAAAGGAAGAATATATGAAAGACATTGGCAATGCAAAGCTGAAGAGCTTTAGCTGTTGCTTTCTTTACTGTCCCTTCCCTGGGCAAGTCCATGAGCTTTCATCTACTGAATCCAGAACACTGGATATTTTTCAGATTTTCCTCAATAAAATCCCTGGCTTTTTCTTTGTATATTTGACTTTCACAACTAACATGGATTCACCCAGGGGAAATCATGTCCAACTAATCTGATAGCCTTCTATGATGGCACGACTGGATGGATAATGAGGGGAGGGCGGTAGATGTGGTCTACCTTGACTTAAGCAAGGCGCGTTCGACACGGTATCCCACAGCATCCTCATAGGGAAGCTTAGGAAGAGTGGGTTAGATGAACGGACAGTAGGGTGGATAGAAAACTGGTTGAAAGGCAGACCTCAGAGGGTCGTGATTAGGGGCACAGAGTCTAGTTGGAGATCAGTGACGAATGGTGTTCCCCAGGGGTCAGTACTGGGTCCAGTCCTCTTCAATATATTCATCAATGACCTGGATGAGGGGATAGAGTACACCTTCAGCAAGTTTGCTGATGACACAAAGCTGGGGGGTGTGGCTGACACACCGGAAGGCTGGGCCACCATACAGAGAGACCTAGACAGGTTGGAGATTTGGGCAGAGAGGAATCTTATGAAATTCAACAAGGGCAAGTGTAGGGTGCTGCACCTGGGGACGAATAACCCCATGCACCAGTACAGGCTGGGGGCTGACCTGCTGGAGAGCAGCTCAGTGGAAAGAGACCTGGGAGTCCTGGTGGACAACAGAATGACCATGAGCCAGCAATGTGCCCTTGTGGCCAAGAAGGCCAACAGCATCCTGGGGTGCATCAAGAAGAGTGTGGCCAGCAGGTCAAGGGAGGTCATCCTCCCCCTCTACTCTGGGTTGGTGAGGCCGCACCTGGAGTACTGTGTCCAGTTCTGGGCTCCCAGGTTCAAGAAGGACAGGGAACTGCTGGAGAGGGTGCAGCAGAGAGCTACAAAGCTGATTAGGGGACTGGAACACCTCTCTTATGAGGAAAGGCTGAGGGATTTGGGTCTCTTCAGTCTGGAAAAAAGACGGCTGAGGGGGGATCTTATCAACACTTATAAATACTTAAAGGGTGGGTGTCAGGAGGATGGGGCCAGGCTCTTTTCAGTGGTGCCCAGTGACAAGACAAGAGGTAATGGGCACAAACTTGAGCATAGGAAGCTCCACCAAAACGTGAGGAGGAACTTCTTTACCCTGAGGGTGGCAGAGCACTGGAACAGGCTGCCCAGAGAGGTGGTGGAGTCTCTCTCTCTGGAGACATTCAAAACCCACCTGGACGTGTTCCTGTGCAACCTGCTCTAAGGTGACCCTGCTCTGGCAGGGGGGTTGGGCTAGGTGATCTTCAGAGGTCCCTTCCAACCCTATGGTTCTATGATTCCTGTCTTTTTTGACTTAAAATATTAACTGCTTCCTAAGTCTGTGATTCTTCCTTCATTTGAGGTGATGAGCTATCTTTCTGCTGGGATAAGCAGTCTTCCCAGGATTCAAATAGGTGGCATCTTCTTCTATTTTCTTTAATTTTCTTTAACTACCTTAGAGAACTCCACATTTCTACATTTCATTTTCTACACCTCTGGGGCTTTTACTTCCCTGTTTATTCACTTTTGATTCTCAAATTTAGGTAAGTTCTAAATCTGTGACCCCATAGAAGAAAAAGGGATGAAGCTTGTACTGAATGTGACTGTGTGAAGCATCTACTAATTGAAATTGCTTTGTTCCAAATTCTAAAACTTAAGGTCTTATGTGAAGGCTTTAAGATAGAACCTTTCTGCAGAACAAAAAAGAAAAACCTGAAACCAAAAAACACCAGCAGCACCACCCCTGCAAAAAAAACAAAAAAACAAACAAACTTTTAAATTGAGATCAATTCATTAGGCTTCTAGAAAGGATCTTAACACTTGAAAAAGAATAAAAAGTTTACATTTTAGTAATTTTACTTATATATTATCACTGTTCTCCCTTTTGCCTGACGTTCTAGAGGCTCAGTTCTGCCAGGAACTCTGATAAAGTGCTATTAATTTATCTCCTTTTGCCTAGCTGCAGAAAGCAAAGCATTTTCTTGCTCCCCTCCAAAATCCAGCCACAGAGTCATTGCAAGCTGTCTTGTGTCCAAGATATCCCTCTTCAGCCTTTGCATTCTTTTAGCTGTCAGCCTAGGTCCACACTGCCTCTTGAGTAATAACAGCAGCAGCTCATGAGGTTCAAGCATATACGTCCCCCTTTGCTGTTCTTCATTAGCTCTACAGACACTTCACCCTAATTTTCCACGTAAAATAAAATTAAATTAAATTGAATTTTAAATACCTAGATAAACCACCTGCGGAATATAACAATAATAAAATTAAACATGTGCAAACAAATTGAGTATTTTATATTTTCCTCATCAGATGTAGTACCCTGTGATGTCAAATGATCTTTAATGAGCAAAGAGAAGCTGCAAAAGAGAACTACTCTTTTCCTCAATTCCTCCTAAAATACTTTCATCAAAGATTCTCTACAAAGGCCCATACAGAACACGTAGGAATCATTTATTGAGTTCAGAATATGACTGTTATTCAGTTTTCCAATCATTAAGGACAAATACGTATGTATTTATATAGATATTTTGGTATTTTTTGCCATACTCCAATTAAATTCCTTTTAAATTTTTGTAAGATCACAATGAAATCTCTCTTTTACTTAGTGTGTTGCATACATTTTCTAAAACTATTACTCTCTACTTTCAAAACAATCTTTTTAATGATACTTTTGTCTCTAGGTACTGAAGAAAACGCAAGTTATTAGTTCCTTTAACAACTTAGACTAAGAGATACTGTCTCAACATTTGCCTCAACACCCGGAAAACTGTTATCTGTATGCCATGCTCATTTACCTTATAAAATTGTCATCAAGTTTATGTACAACAGAAGTGGATATTCCCTTGCTTTTGTAAATAATGCATGCTTTAAGAATGGAAAGTGCAAAACTGAACTCAGGAAAAATCTAAAGGAAATTTATACAATCTTTGAGCTCTGAGGTTTAAATGTCTCTATCTTTCTTCTAGGGTTAGGAAATCAACAACTTTCTCTGATTTTTTCAATTGTTGTATATGTATCTTGCTTACCCTGTCCAGGAAAACCTTTGTATCAGAATCCCTCTTGAGGTAATCATGCTTATATAACACAAACCCAGCGTTTTCCATATGCAATACCAGAGGTTTTTCCCTTTCAGCAGATTTGAAAATAGCTGGTAAATGACTACTCATTTTGCAAGGGTTGATAACATTTTCAGTTTTAAATAGACTACATGAATTAGGCAAGAAACGCAAAGAACATACAGCAAGCGACAATGCACTGAAATAAGAGATCTTTAGATGAACTGCTTAATCATTGATGGTCCTATATATTTGTTCCCCCCATCCCAGGATAAAGTGTATTTCCCTAGAAAACTAGCAGAAGGCCCAAAATCAAGGCACAGTACTGCATCAACACCTCTGATTTTAGAACCATCATTTCTACATTGGCAGATTTCACTCAAAAAAACCCTAGTTGCAACCACTAACCTTTCAGAAGTTATCCAAACTCCAGAGGTTTTATCAAGAGTTCAAGAAAAGCGGTTACTACTGAATAATTCACTGTTTCTATATCTTTTCGCTGATGCTCAAATGTTTCAGCAAACCATTTCTTTGTCAGCTTTTGACAAAGTAGTCAACTGTATGACACGGCTTCATAAAGATAACTCTGAATGGATGAAACAGCATCCACTACATTACAGAGAAAATCAGCCACAAGATCTGCCCTGTGATCCATACAATCTAACCATGTTTCCATTAAGGGGAGAGGTTTGTTGTTACTTTTCTTTACTAGCACTTGGTTTGACGTGACTCAGATTTTAAGAATTTTGAAACCATTTACTTTACAGTTCATTGTTGCAATATTTGCCTCTTAAAATTTCAAAATTATTGCAATTAACACTTTTATTCATAAATTTTACCACAGACTATATCTTGCAAAATTCTACTAATGGCTTCCGTTTATGATCCATTCTCAAAATGAATATTGCATTTTTGAAAGCCGCTCCGTTATGATCAACTTATGTTTGCTCCTGATTTAATGGCATATTGCTCAGGATACCTACAATACTAAAGATACAAGAAACTATAAAAATAAACTGAAGAAAAATAGAAGTACATAGTTTTACATTAAAAAAAATATAAAACCACTGCTATCTTTTCATTAAGAAAAATTATAAAAATTATGCTTATTTCTATTAAGGAGCAACATAAGAAATCACAGGTGTATTCATAACTGTGAGACTTACGATCTGAATAAAAACTTTGTGCACAATAATCACAAGCTACCGAAAGCTGTCACACAAACACACTCTCCTCTCTCAACCTTTCTCCCACTCTACCCTGGCCCTGAGAGAAGCGCCAACCCTAAAGCAAGTCCCTACAGTGAACATAGACCTGAAGTCGCTCGCGTACACTTTACTCAAGAAGCTGGATGTAAGCCAGCTCCAGTCTGGAAGCAATCTAAGCACGTTCATACAGTGTCGCATGCAGATTTATAAGCCCTGCCTCTCAATGTTGATGTTCCCCATGATGTTCACTAGAGGCTTTGCTACTGTTATTTATTTTATTTGGAAGGCACTCAGACGCAATGGTGATGAGCTTCAGTACGAAACCCTGTGAGAGAGAGAGTGAGGGAGTGTGAGACAGAGATGAGAATGAGAATAAAGACATTTTTATTACGTTTGTCTTAGTTTGAAATTCATAATCCTGAAATTCTCTGAACAATGGACTTAAACTACAGTCAGCAATTCAAGAGGAACAGATTCCTCACATTAGCCTCTTGGTGTGTGGTGCCAAAAGGTCAAAAACATTGAATACGATTTAAATGTGTAAGTTGAGATTCTGTACAGAAACCACACATCTTGAAGTGGTGTGAGAAATGACCACAAGCCCTTTTAACACTAGTTTCTGTCACAAAGCAAATCTTCTCTAACACCAATCTCCTGATTATATCTTGCTATTCCACCAGTTAAAAATGTAAGGGAGGAAACTGCATCTTCTTACAGCCTGAATATTCTCTCTTCTGCTCTCAAGGGACCTTTACATATTAGGCTTTGGACATGTAATTTTGTTCCCTTATTTTGGGATGCTACGAAATTGAGAAATAAATCATAATATTATTTATATTATTGTAGCAAATGCTTTTTAAACTATTTCTTTCACACACATATATAAAGAATATACACCACATTTACACTCTGTTTCTGTATGTGCATAAAATTGCCACAAATAAAATGAGAGTCACAGTTTATTCTTTGTATCTGATAAGAAAAAAGTTTTAAGCCTTTTTATGGAGTGATAAAATAGAACACAAATTTTATAATTTATGGTTCACAGGATGCAACGATTGATATTATATAGAAATTTAATCAGTCTTGCAGAGCTCACAGACATCTCACAGTAGGAGGTTCTTTTGACATTTCATGGAGAACTAGGCAAGATGAGGTACAATATGTGTGCATATTTCAGTATGTTATGTATTTTCTTAAGCTTTCATCCTTTCAGGACTTGTTGTCATCTTGAAGGAATCATTCCTTTAAAAAGTTCTAAATACACAAAAGATTGAAGCTTCAACTTTTGTTTGAAGCAAAACAGAGTTAGAAATACCTGCAGAGGTAGCCAAATTTTTTCCTGATACGGACTTCACAAAACTGAGACGCATCTTTAACACTTTCCATACCTCTGGAAATCTGTCAGGTATACAGCACCTGGCTGCAGTCACATAATCTGGCTACAGCCCTAATGTCATGTAGAGTTATGACTTGGAACATTTTGCTGCAAAGTCTTTCAAGGGTGTAGGACGAAAAAGTCAACTCAAAGCCATGGACCCTTACTTACCAACCCACAGCTACTCCAGTTCTAAATTCCCAGCAACTGAGGCTGAAGAGGGGAATATAAAACTATTATTTGCATTCTAAATTTTAATATTCTTATTTGCAGTATGTTGTTTTATGTAATGAACAGATAGTGCCATAATTTTACTTCATCTAGCAGTATTCCATTACTCTTAATTGAAACAATTTTGCCTCTGAAACAAGTTTATGTCAGAGTGCCATAATTACATTTATGACTATTCAGTAAACCTACTTATACACTATTATCATATTAGGGCTTGTTGGACTGAACATCTCAAGCCTCAGATACTTTATCATAAACCTGTGATTATGGCTGTTATCCCAGAGCTTCTGATTAGGAATGTAGGCAGGTACATAAACCTTTTGATAAATGTTATATCTGATACATTATTAAACACTTTGTGCTGGTATTACCTAATTGGTAACTTTGTTCATTTTTCTTATTCTCTACCATTTTTTTCTCATACCCCAAAGTTGTGGCTTAAATATACAACACTCAGTACTCAGTTTTTAAGAGGAATCAAATTCCATCTTCAGACAGCTACCTTAGGAAACATCTTAAAGATAAATATAAAACACTAGAAATAGCTCAAATTATATATCTGGCCAGATAACATGCAGCCATGTTAATACAAAGCTCTACTATATTATTAGGTGACAATCTTTATTGAGATTATGCATCAGGAACAAGAATCACAGCCATAAATGACTTTGAGTAGAGATGGATGAAACATTTTTTTAAGATGTCTTTTCTCAGTAAAAATATGCAGCATTTGTTTCTGTGTTTTACTTCAAGTGAAACTGTGTTGTTCTAAATTACATGTAGAAAAAGTATCAACCCATTGAGTCCAACTACAATAAACTAAAGATGAATGAGTGAGGATGGCTGGCTGGAGAGTTTTCCATTCTTATCTGCTCTGTCCCCAAGGCAGGAAGGACAGCAACATTCATGAAACATCTGGAGAACCTCCATGGTTTAAATAAAGCCTTGGATATTAAGATAAACCCATACAATTGTTTTCTAAACAGAAATAGCTGAGCATCTGTTCTATAAGCAATTTTCCCATGTCTGGAGCAGAGACTGGACAGAGACAGACAAAACGGACAGGTGGGAGCAAGAGATGAAAAGAATCACCCCAGGATGAGCATCCACCTTGCAAGGCAGAACTCTGAGATAATAAAGTGGTAGCAAAGTAGCATATACAATTTCCTTATTTCATAACCTCCTGATCATTGAATCTTGCTGTACAAAACCAAACCTAAAAATAGTTATGTGGTAAAATTCTGTGTTAAGTAATAGAGAAGAAAGAGTTACTCTTGAGATTTCAAAAGTAAAGGTATTGATGCTTCCTTAGATTCATGGATTAGATAACTTCATCCTCTTCTATCCTGCCAAGTACTGTAAACTTATTTGATTTTAGACAATCAATAAAATTCCAATCCAAAAGAAATCCCCAACATGGTCACCGATTTTTCTTTTTTTTAACTTTTGCTTTGTTTCAATATAATTAAAAACTATGGTAGCAAGCGACTTGTTTAAAAAGCATGAAACCAGTCATCACCTTAGGAGACCAAAATCAAGAAAGGCTAATATTTTTTAAGCATTTCAAAAGTTTTGTGTGGCCTATAAAAGTCTACCTACAACATCTGTGAACAATTTTTTTATTTACCATTGTTAGACCTCGGAAGTTGCAATTTGGGCTTATATGTCAGTGTTCATCAGCAAAGCACAAAACTTCATCTGGAGAAATAGAGCATGAAATCACTTTCTCACCCTGTTTCTATGCATCATACCTAACAACACTGAAACTTAAAAAAAAAATCCACACCACTACTAAAGTGGTGTAAAAATAAGTTGTCAGATTGTTTTCTCAACTCGAAATCAAACCCAGAAGTACACACACTTCCGTTGGCAGCTAGAAAACTGAACAGTTCATTGCAATTGCTGCGTTATCTTTATCTTTTATTTTCCATAATTAAAAACAAAAGCTAAAAGAACCTCTAAAAATGAGACTTACAATGCATGCTTAAATCCTATACAGTTATGATAATGTAGTAATGAATAGAGACAAATTTCAATTGTCTCAGGATGCATAGCCAGTTATTAGTGAGAAATACTGTTGAACATTAAAGACTTAAATACATAAAAAATACTATCTGGATTCTGAGAAAAGAGGGCTAAGCAGAACTAACACAGTCCTACAAAGTTCATCAGGAGGTTCACGTAGGTTTCCAGAATAATTCAGTACTATTCCTCTTTCTATAACTTTAACAAAGCTTCTTCAAACTAGGTATCTTTCACTTCTTTTAGAACCTCACTTGTAATGAGGCATAGCATAAGTGAGCAGATGATGGAAAATGTGCTATATATAATGCAGTTTTATTTATGAAAGGAGTTACTCATAAGGCTTTTGGTTTAAGACATCAGATATCCAAGAAAAATAAAAAATGAAAAGTAATGTTTTGGACTAGCTTGCTTAAGCAGTTCACAGACTATTTCAGGTTTGAGGGGTTTATTTACCAAAACCCTGTTACAACTCATAACTTTCCATTTTCACTTTGATCTCAACCTGGGTCTCAGCCTTCTCCATTTTTATTTTGGCCTCAACTCCCATTTCTAGTTCAGTCTCACCTTTGCATGGAAACAGGGAAGCAAAAGGACCTTCCTGGGTACTCCTCCTTCTCACAGGCTGTGAAACTGTTATCATCAGCCTTTAGAGGGTATGAGACTGACATCCCAAAGGCATTCCCGATTAGAAACTAGCACAATTAAAAGTATAAACTTAAATTATTACGTACATGTTGGAGGAGTGGAAACAAAACAATCAGTTAAAGCTTCTGCATTTGCAGCTGCTTACTCAGGCCTTCTTTGGCTGGCACCGTTGATTAAGAGAATGATTTATCAGTCAAATGACAGCTCTGTTCTTCTCAGCTGCTTTCTGTTCAAGCTTCCTCTGTCCTGTCTTTATCCTTTAATCCTTTGCTTCTTCTCTGTTTACTCCCTTCTATCTTTTTTTGTTATTATTGAAGGGAAAAAAAGAGAAAGTAGTTTTAATCTCTATTCCATTCTTCCCTCTAGTTAGAGGGAAACGATTGTCAAAAAGGGATAGAGACTGGATACTGTGGTTAGCTGATAATTCTTGTCATCTGCTCCAGTGATGGAGCCACAATTGTGATCGCCTATTGCCCAGAAGAAGGGTATAAAATTGTGGATCTTATTTCCCTGATGCCTTTTCCATCCTTGAACAGACTGCTTTAGTCACCAAGATTCTCAGGCTGGGCCCATCCTGAATATTTAATTCACGTTTAAAGAGGGAAGCTCTCTCACAGTTGTAAACAGAGCTAACATTTTTGTGGGGATTTGAAAGTTAAGGTGTTCACACATTGCCACAAATCCGTAATGTAACTTGGAAGTTGATTATTTTGAAGGAGATGAAAAGATAAACATAGGAGGAATTGACAAAATTCAGGCTCTTTGCATTGGATCATTAAGCACAATTAGTTGCACTACCCTTGTTACAAGACAATAAGAGTAAGCACTACAGATGTAATAAAAGACAGTACATCATTGATAACCAATCTATATTCAGCTTACTACCACCTGTAAATGCAAGCAATATGTTTCTTTTAAATGGGCCTGGAAAGTGGCTCCTGGGATACCTTTAGGGAATGTGTACTTTTTGAACTAATTAATCACTGGATGTCATCGCTGCTCCACTCCACTGCATATGAAACAGCAGTTCTCTGGCACTTAAAAATCTTAGGCAGAAGGAGGTTCAAGGAAAACACTTTAAGAGATATAAACCTTCAGTGCAAGAGAGATTAGCAGGAGTTAATTCCAAATGAAAATGGGTATAGCTTTTGTATTATGGATGAGTTTCATTCATTATTTGCATTATTTTCACACATATCAGCTGAGAAGTTCTTCCTTTTTTCCCTTTTAGTAATGTATTGATGCTCTTTTGGGGAAAGTGGACTTGATAAGACACATATTACAGGAAAAAAGGCTGTTTAAGCTCTCTGCCAATGTACACTGGCCCTAAGATCCTTGCCAATACAGTGTTCTATAGTGAAGAAAGACAACATTTTTTCGAAATATGGGTCTTTTTTGTCATGTGTACAAACAGAAGTAGGACACCAAAGCATGAATTTTCACTAGTGACCCTAAGGCAGAATACGAACCGAGGTCTCCAGAGGGGAAAGGCTAATGCACTAACCTACTGCACCACCAAGTCCCCTTCACTTTCCAATTATCACAGAACCTCTCCTACTGCTGCGACATTCTCCCTGCCACACAGGTCAAAAAGTGAGTTACTGTCAGAAGTGATTCATCTAGCAGCTGGCTCAGGAATTCTACAGAATAAAATGACTGGTGCCTTTCCCGAGTATCGTTGCACTACAGATTTACTTCAGGCTTTTTATATCTGAAATCATGACTGCTTTTTCATTCATACAGTATCATGTTATATCAGATTTAGAGACATCTTGTAAGAGGGAAAAACCTCAGTGGTATCTGTTTCATAATAAAGTTCATGTTTATAGTTAGTACAAAACAAAGACCGCTGCTCGAATAGCTTTATTTCTAATGCATAAAATGACGTATGAGTGGTCTCTTTTTAAATATGTAGCCATATTATAAATGGGATCCAAATATGTGTTTTTTTCTAGCACACATTTTAATTATTAAAAAAAGTAAACTGCTTATGAACTCAGAAAAGTAACACATACTTAAAACTCAAAATGGCATGATAGTTTTTTTTCCTCCCTAACTTTCCTGTGTCCTGCACCTTATAAATAGATATGAAGTGACCCTATGCAATGATTCACAAGAGTAGCTTATTTGTACAAAATCCCCATCCATGTCCTGATTAAAATAATATTTTCAAACTTAGATTTACTCTAACGTTGAAAAGTCATTTCCCCAAATACTCTTTCAATAGTATGAGATTTCTCTTCCTTGGAGGATTTAATAATTTAGTACTGCAGATTAAACAACACTGAGTGGTTTCAACCTGTGTACCCTTTTTGCTCTCTTTTTAAGGTTATTGGCTTCATTTTGCCTCAAATTGTCACAGAAGCTTACTAAAGATGCTAAATATTTATGAAGTTCTTGGCCTCAATGGTATGAATCAGTGAGTACAAAGTTAGATATCTAACAGATTAATCAAAGTCTCCATTTTATACCAACAGTTAGCTGCAGTTATTTTGGTGTTTAAAGGCTTTCCTTTCTCCTAAACTTCCAGACACTTTCCCATTACACTCTTATTGCAAGTTGCAAGCCCTGGCAAAAAACCAAACCAAACCAAACCAAACCAAACCAAACCAAACCAAACCAAACCACACCACCAATTCAGAGTACTTTAATACAGTTGCTCATCCTGACTGTTTTGTAAATGAGGTCTGCAAGTCAGGATCCTCCCCTAAAAATTTGCCTCTAACTTCAAAAAATTCCACCCAGCGCTCTGCCAGCTTCATTGATCCTACTGCAGTTGTATCAGTGCTGTGTCATCCCTTCCCTGCCAATTCTTTGCATTTGTTTTACATAGACATAGTGCTTATAAAACAACTGTTAGAAAAGCATTCACTTGAACTTTTCCTAAATGTTTGTTCAAAACCAAATCCTGTAAATTTGCCATGTATTGGTCATATAGACCAATTTTACGTCGTACAACTGTATAAGAGATCCTCAAGGTAAACCATTTGCTAATATCTGTTCTTCGGACATCAAGCTAATAACTAATTAAATGTTGCTAAAAGAAAACACCCTGCAGAATGCCTATGAATTTTTACGTCATTAAAAATCATGGAATATTATTGTCTTTTAACAGATTTACTAGAAAAATTCTAATTAGAAAGTTTCAATAATGAAACTGAGATAGAATTTTCCCTTTCTTTACAGAAACCATCCTTCAAAACATCCTCTGAACAAAAGAAACAAGATCATAGTTTATTATTACTATCATAGAATAAAAACAAATGCAGTTTCTCATATTCAAGATATAATTTAGTACAAGAAAAAGTCTCGAGCAAGATCTCAGAATTTAATTGCCCTTTATAATAATTGCTCTTGAACCAAAATTATTCTTACATTATTATTTAATAGCATTTTCCTACACTTTATACATAACTTTCAGTCATCTACTTTTATTTAATGGCCTCATATTATGTAATGTTGATACATCAATCTTTAAATTACAGTATTTTTAAGGAAACCTTAATTTTATTATATGTTGTTACATGTATTAATCAAAACTTCACTGCAAATGCTGATTCACAACAGAAAGAAAAGGAATAATTACACGGACTAAAACAACATAGCAAAGACCTCAGATGCCATTACCTTAAAAGAATTTTAAAATGCACCACCTTTTGCTTTAAAATAGATAATGCTAATGTTTTGGTCTGTGAAAAAATATGCTGTAATTAGCTAGTACTACACAGTAAAATGATTTTTTAAAGAAGTTCCAAAAGCTACTTTTTTTTTTAATCAGCTAAAATATGTAGATAATATGTTGTTTTGATTGCCTATAATATTTAGTATTCATCAGCTGCAAAAAGATTTTCTCTGATTTAAAATACCTAGAATTTCAGCTAACAACATGGAGTTTCTTTGGACGAAGGAAAACATTTTAAAATAGCAATTACCACCATAATTGCAAATAGCTGAAAATTTTTGAATTTTTGATGGTCTGATTCTAGGCTTGATTTGCGACATCATTTCTGATTGCATTCCTCTGCGAATCTTCTTGTTGACATTCAGGTTTCTGTTGTGTTTCTTTTTTTTATTACCAGCACTGGTAGAAACTGTCATCTAAAAACTGGGGAAACAGCAGGTCAAAGCAATTGGGAAGGGTGAAGGTAAAGATTAAGAATGAAAGGTATTTGTGAGTCTTTTACATGAATAACCCATCTTCTTTCAAAATGCTTGTAGAATGCATTCCAAAGGGTTCTTCTAAGCAGATTTTATAAAGGAGTTACTCTACAGACTGAACTTATACGAAAATATTAATAATTGCCCAAATAGATTCCTTTTAACTGCTCTTCTTTATTTCATTTCACTTCAGAAGCTAAACTACAAAACAACCAGATCACCAGCTCAGTCTCCCTCCTATCTCCTTCTAATTCAAATGAACAGACTTCTTCCTCAGGCTGAATATTCATACTCCTAAATACATACTGTATATCCATACATAACTCTTCTTCAATCAGATTTTCAGAAAATCTAATTACTTGGTACCATCAATTGTATTGATGAGAACCATAGTAATTACAATTGGCAGAAGCAGGTCTGTGAAAGGTTTCATACTATTTGGAAATGGGTCCTGTATCACCAGTGGCATGCAGTTTGGAAAACCCTTTCTTATTTGATCGTACTTTATGCATTTGTATTTTCACTTCTCAGAGAGGGTAACTACTGGTGGTATGGTATGACACATGACCACAGATGGAAAAATCTTTAACTACGGTAGTTTTAAGTTGCTGTCTAACGCTGATACACACAGTGTAAAAGGAGCCATTGAGAAAGCGCAGCTGAAATGTTGATGACTAGGTGAATCATCTCCTTCCATCCATCAGAATCATAGAGAATGCTGGACAACACAGATATGAATCAGTTATTAAACATAATGAGTAAAATTCATTGGAAGTAAAGAAATTTAAAAATTTAGCAAGAACAACTGACTCTTCTCAGTGTTCATAATATGGATTACAAAATAATATCAATATACATATATAGTTTGCACTATATTTTACAGTATTTCAGTATTTAATAACCATGAAGAGTCTGAGGAAAATCACAGAATGACTAAGGGCATGTCAAAGACAAAGATGAAAGTGTTTTGAGATGCACAGTCTGATGAGTCATCTTTTACGACTGGCTAGATTCTAAAAAATTTCATTTCACTCTCCTTCTTAAATTCTATTTTTTCAAGCAACTCCACATTTTTATATATTTGCCCTTCAAACATTGCAGGATTGTCTGATGGAATAAGAGAGAAATGGCATCTTCCAGAAAGTGAAGTTTCAGTGTTGATTTATTAATTACTTTCCTTTTTGCTTTTATAAAATTTCATGTGAGTGCAATTTCGAAGGTGAGGGAACTTTTTATTTTAATTGCCTCACTTTCAAATTTGTACGCTGCACGTGATGGACTGGAAATCAGTTCTTTATTTATCCTTACCTGCAAGGACAGGAACTTGGAATTTTTTAAGTGTGCATTTGTAAATTCGAACAAGCAGTTCTGCTCTCAGTTATATTTTGTAACTGCATTTAGTATTTGTCCAAAAACCGTAACTAAGAAAAAACAAAGAGATGGAGAATATCCCACCTGTTTTGAAAGTAAGGCCATTATGAGACGGATATGGTAATTATTATCTTCAGGGTTATGAAATGTACTGAGCATATGGCAATTTACATTTACTTAATTACATGTAGACTTAATTAATTGGTAGGTTTACCTGTACATTTACTAACATTTGCTCTCCTTTAAAAAAAAAAAAAAAAGCATGTTACGTGTTAGCATTAGAGCACAATAGAAACATGTTCTTTGATAGGAAAAAACATATTACAAAATCCTAGTAATGTGTGCCTTTTACTACTACATATATTTCTAAAAATTCAAAGGAGCAGCGTTAGAGACCTAAACAGTTTACCAACTGACTGTGGATCTTTATGGAAGCACTTTCAAGCATCAGACATTTTCTAAATTGTCGCTCTTAAATGTCTGAAAATAGGTACTTTAAAATAGGACTGGTGTAAAATGCCCAGAACACCAGCTTTTAGTGGAGCGTGCTGCCCCTCACCAATTTATTTTGGCAGAAATAAAAGCTCATTCACCAAAAGGCTGGAAAAAACCCATTTGCCTAATCTCAAAGGAGTTACATAAAAGTGCCAAACTTTCATATAAAAAGAGCTTATATATTTGTACCAATTTGATCATTTACAACTTAATGAAAAAGGAGTAACGAGTACGTTTAAGGATCACTAAACTGGATAATTCTATATGTGCTCATGAACGGATCACTACTTGCATTTTTTTTCTTTACAAAGTGGAAATAATAATTAAGTCACCTTTCTCCAGCAACATTTCTAGTGAACCCCAAATAAGGTATTCTTCTGCTTTATTCATTCATAAAAAGCTTATAAACTTTACCTGAAAGCATGCTGCAATCGTACATGATTTGCCTTTTCTACTCTCCTGTATCTACCCAGTTTTCAATCTTTTCCTCTTTTATTTTCATCATTTCATATAGGCTTATTGTTGTACATATAAATATACAGTATCTAGTAAAATGGGGTCCAAATGGTAGTGCAAGGTTCATACTAGATAATAAAAAGAGCAGGAACACCAGTAACACGACAGAACCCTCCAAACTGCTAATTCCTGTTTTCCCTGAAAAAGGTGCATTGCATCAACTTTAGTAACTGGAGAGATGCATTCCATTAGTAAACAAATGCTCACCATGGGCAACTATATGCAATTAATTCACCAACTAATTACAAAACTGGGCAATTTTCCAACTCCTTTACCTGCAGACCAAACCAGTGACACAGTCTTCTTGGTTCCCTTCATGAAGCAGATCTTCGTGACAACGCCTCACATGTGCAGTAAGGCAACTGAAATCCTTTAATTTTAATAACATCCAATCTGCCTGTCAAATCAAATTATTGTCTCAATGACAAGCAATAAAGACAGCTTGAACACACTGTAAGTCAGGAGTAATAATTGATCTCCTGAATATTTTTTCCCATGCTATGAACCTTGCGCTTCAAACAAAGCATATCCCAACTATACTTCAGAAATCTCAAGCACAGCCACTTCAAAGCTCGGTGATGGCAATATAGTCATGCTATAAGAAAGACCAGTTCATATCGGTTTCCTCAGAATTCCACACCAACATACTTTATTATTGTGATTAAATCATATGCTTTACGATGCAAATGTGTAAGTGAATTTGTATTTAGGTTAATAATAGTTTGGATGCAGTCAGAGTTTCAAGAAGGCAGACTTTCCTTCAAATAGCTCAGATGGGAAATTTTCACGTCATCTTTTGACCTTCCCAAAAAACTTCTTTCTGTTTTCATGATGGAAACAGTCATTCCATTTTAAAACCTTTTCTATGAGATATAGGTATTTGCATATGTATTTTTATATGTCCATTTCAAGAAAGGAAATTTCATGTTTAAGTTTCTGAAAAAAATATTCATTCCTATACTCTTTTTTCATGCTTTCTTCCAGAAGTTGTTTCTTTTCCTGAAATCTTAAGCAGTTCATAGTGTGATTTGTAATTTTCTTCTATAAATTACATCTCTTCCCAGACATGAATGTGAAAGACACAGAAATTAGTATTCTTTGTTACTGAGCTGTTTCTTTCCATCATAGAAGGAGAAAGATACATTGTTTGCCAAAAGCTAACACTGAAAATAGTTTAAATGTGAGCCCTATAGTAAAGAAAAAGCTTGCTGGCAGGTTTGTAAAAAAAAAAATCATCCTAGGTGAATTATTCTCTTGCTGGTCTTTAGCACAGAACAGAGTAGGTTCTGAAGGACTCCCGTCCTTCCCAGAGAAAAATGAGTCTGAGACCAATTATTTATTCTTTTTTTTAATAGTTAACAATAAGACGAACCTTAATAATGCCATGAAATCAAGAGGAGTTTGTAGTGGAACAGAATGTGGTGTAGCTTTCTTTAGGCAGGATTACAAATCAAATAATAAAATACATTTTTCTACCTAAATAACAAAACAGATGAAACAGACATCCACTCTCATCTCTATCACCTCTAATGTGCATAGCGGACCATTCATAAGTAAAGTAGTCAATTTTTTTTATGCTAAATAAAAAAGAAATTTAAAGTGATAATTTATATCAGCAGGCATATTTAGATAAAATAAAAAGGAAAGACTAAGGGTTACAAACTGAGTGAGGCATCTGAAGTGGGACTTTGATCGAATACTGGTGTGTAAATCAAAGGCATAAAAAGACATATATAAACACATAAGCTTTTACCACTAATATTCCCACGCTGCCTAGCATTCTGCTTCCGCACATGTCCAAAGCTACACCAGATAAATCAAGGCTAAGGGGTTCAACACCTAAACCTGACTGAGATTCCCAGACTAAGCAGTTCCCTGATGCGTCTTTGCTGGAGCGTACAAGCTCCCTTACCATGCATTGCAGAGGGAGCCTTAGAACCTGACCCACTGGATACAGATTCCCACTCAAGTTTTCTACGTATTAAACTTTGAGTATGCAACACAGACGCTCACATAATCTAAGTTCTTTTACAGCTCCAACTCCCTGAATAAACTCTTATACACACATATTCAAAACAACCCAAAAAGCTTTCAACACAGTGACCTTGGGAGATTCTCTTTAAAGTAGCAAACTGTGAGTTACGGCGTTTGCATTTCACTCATTAATAACAGCCGTTAATTTCTAGATGTGTTTATTGATGTGCTATTATCAACATATCCTATATTCATAGACAATAAAAATAGCATTTAGGTGTAATGGGAACGGCATATTTACAGGACATGAATTAACTATTGAGGAAAAAAAAATACTATTGCTGACACAATTCCTCAACACCACCTCAAAAGGCACTATCAACTGGCATACATATGCAAACAAGTTCAAACAGATTTCACATTGCTAATACGGAACTAGTTTATCCCGCAAATACACAGTGTCCCCTGCTGTGATGAAAGGAGACATGCCCAACATATTAAAGTTATGCTGAACAAAGAAAGAGATTTTAGGAAAAAACCCAATTGTTATAAAAGTGCAATGCTAAAACATGCTCACCACAGCACCACTGACTATCGATGAAAGTGATATAGCCTTGATATTTAACTGCACCCTCAATTTGCTATTGAAAAAAAAAAGCAGAATAAGAAATCAGTGTCATATACTGACAATTATATTATTTGCTGATAAAGACAATTACCAGAGGTCCAACAACCAGGATTTTCATAACCAGCTTCAGTCATTTCACAACATACAAATCTGCAACCTGGCTACAAGTATGTACCCCCGCCACACAAACAGTCCTTTTGAAGAAAACAGTCAAAACTGGAGAATACACTCATTATTGAATATCTTAAGCATTACACACCTGGATATCTATACAGCATAAGAAGCCAAATAATAAGAAATTTTACAGAAACTATCCTAGAAGACAAATTAAACTAATGAATTAATTGAAGATAAGTCTCTACACAGATGTTCAAGAAGTTCCAGTAGTTAGAGGAGCATGACACATTGGAAACAGTAACTGTCTTCTTTCTCATCTTGCTTTCTTGGGGTTTGTGTTATTTTTACTATTACACATTTTCAGGATTGTGCAGCTTTGCCAGTTCTGATAGTCCTATCTGATTTTTGGTTCTACCTCAGCAAAACCATGGCACCCATGAGTAACCTTCTTCCCAGTTCCTTACAAGGGACCGTTTCTTTCTCCCTGGTGATACCAGTGGTGGCCTCGTTGCTTATGTCAAGTGAGGTGTCTGACTGTTCAGGCAGCACTTGCGACTCAAGCAGCTGCTCCTGTCTCCTCAGGGAAACGTCAGGAGCAGTATATTGATTCAGCTAATTCATTTTTAGGATAGTAAACGATTTTAATGGAGGAAAGGTTTGTCATGATATGCATGCTCAGTCTGATTGGGGAATGGATTAAGGCCCATTATCAAAAATAGACTGCTTTCAAGGAAACCTCTTCTTAAATGGCATGACCCAAATTCACTGTTCAGAAAGTGTGGCTGACAGGGCTTTCCCTTTGCAAGAGCAATGATTTTATTACACTATCACTAACAGCTCTGTTACATGAGCACGAAAAGGAGACATTTGCAGCTTTAGAATACAACATAAACTAAAATGCTGAAATACAACACAAACTAAGATGTCTTGCTGGCAGGAAGATCATGCCAGACTAAACCAATAGCTTTTTTTTAATAAGAGAACTGATATGCTTGATGAAATATCTATCTGGATTTCAGCAAGGTATTTCATACAACGCCACATGTGAAAAGGTTAGTTAAAGTTGAAAATTCACAGGCTAGCAGTGAAATTGAAAAGTGGATAAGGAATTGGCTAAAGAAGAAATAGCAATAAGTTGTTCTGAAAGTCTGAAAGACAGTTAACAACCAAGAGGCAAATTTTGGCAGAAAAAGCATTTATAAATTGGGAATGAAAAAATTAGAATGGAAAAGTAATTAAGTTTCTAAAAGCAAGTCCAAGAAAAGATTTCTATCAGAAAAAGCAAAAACTTCTAAGATTGAGTTTGCTAAGTTTATGATGCTAATACGAGAAACTCGGAGACCAAGAAGGTCTGTTTTGACCCTGGGTTTCAAAATTTCTTACCCCTTATATTCTTTTATCAAATTCCGTTACCTTAGCCATCAGCGGATCACCACATTCTGTACGTAGTCCATGCTTTCTAAAGGCACATTTATCTCCCGAATTACCTGATTTGAATTACTCAAACTAATATTCTTAGGACTTATCACTCATGACCTATGTGATAAGGTCCCTCACCCTCAAAAGCCCATTTAAGCCATTTTCAGTGAAAAAGTAATGAATGCATTTATTCCCTACCTCTAGCTTCACTGTTGTGCCTTTTCTCCTTCTCTCATTCTTATTAGTTGCCTTTCTCAATTCTTCACCCTTTCCTCCTGCTTTTCTGTTTTTTCTTAATACTCATTAACGCTTGTTAACACTGTTTTCCTTAGCAAATATGAGGAATGCCAATAGCAATGATTCATTCTTTTGCATACATTACCTGCCAGATTCACAGTTCAACTTTGCTTTTAGAAATTATCTTGTCGAAACCATGGATATCAATACTACAAATTTCGGAGAAACTAAATAAATCAAAAGTATATTTAAGTTTCTCTCCTTTGTCCTGACCAACTTGAAAAAAAACAGAGTAAAACCGCAGTGTAGCACAAAATTAGGGGGTAAATATTCTGGTATTATTCTTGCCTTATACGTATTCAGGGTTTATCTGAAGTTCATCATGCCTATTTCTGGACTCACTGTATATGGGTAAGACGTGTATAATCAACCCTTAAACCAAATTTCTTTCCTGCTCTGCATGCAGGTGTTCTGGAGGCAGCTCTTCTGCATGTGAACTAAAAATTAAAAAATATCCTTACCTTTTAGGTGGATCTGTGATAAGCTTCGCTCTGCTGGAGATCGCTCTCATATACATCATGCACAAGCCTTACAGGCTAAGAGACCAGTACCTAATAAAAAATTCAAAGTCACTGCACGTAATAGGTAACGAAGTGCTGGTTCTAGGCAGCAGCACAGGAACTTCAGGTGTTTGCTTAATATTCACTAAGCATATTCCTAAATAGTCCATACACATTTTTTAAAATTTCTTTCACATAATGCTGCACTTTTTTAGATCCTATAAAAGACACTTGTTCAATAATAGCCACTAAGTAGCTGGGCCTGGGGAAAAGGTATCATTTGCACAAAAGAATCAGAAAGACATTTAGTAGAAAATGACATATCTTTGAATAGAGCATTCCAGTAAAATACTGTAAGAACTTAGGCAAAGCAAGTTAATGTTTGCATTACTTATATTTCATTTGCAAAAAAGAATTTGAATTATTAATTTAAACATATTTAAAGCCTAAATAGCACAGACAGGAACACATGAACAGGTTAACATGTCATGATCATATACATACATTAAAAAATGTAGTGTAGTCAGTGAGCTTTTGAATTAGTAAAATAACATACATGAATAAAATAAAACATGCCTCTTGATTTTAACAACTAGGGTTTTTTTTTTTCGTCCTACATTTCTAGAGTCACTTAGTTTTCACAAATATTGCCACCCAGCTTTTGTATAATGTCAACTTCTAATGTATTGGTAAGTACAGAAAATTAAAATACAAATGGAGAAAGAAGTAAAATTATATAATAGGAAAACTATAGTATGAAAGAAATTGAGGTATATTGAGATTACTAGCTCTCAAGATTAATAAAATCTTGATGTATGGCTCAAAATGTGAAAATCTTTTAAATGGTCATTCACTTTTTGTTTTGGCTTACAGAAAAGAGACAGTCCACAGAGATTTTTACATAAAATAGCTTGCTGGGAAAATTATTTTAAAATATTGAAAAGTAGTATATAAAAATGTACGCTGAATCTGTCATTTTAACTCCACAAGGACATCAGTAAGTCTACTTCGCAGCCTGTGAACAATGTGGCAGAATGTATCTTTAGAACAACGTGTAGCGTACACCTTCTTTCTTCATAATCCATACTAAAATGTACAGTAGGAATAGATTTAGGCATAATTCTGTTCCCCTCACAGAAAAATTGGAGATCCAGGAACTATCTCCCTCCCCCCAAAACACAGTGAACCTTCTGATTGTTTTCTTGCCGCCTTCTATAAGTAATAAATTTAAAGAAACAAATGTGTGTGTGTGCATGTGTGTATATGTTTGTGTAAACCTCAAGGGGGAGAATACACTATAGCAAAGGAAGACAAAAGTAGAATTAATTTGTCTTAAAAATATTCAGGCAATAGACTGACTGCTCTTAAACTCTTGAATTACATTCCAATGTCCAGTACTATTCCTCACTTCTTCTCAAGGGAGAGTGAAAGAATTGCCTGTTTTTCATGAGGGGTAGGACCTCAAAAGACAGGTAATGGCCATTCTGCTGTAAGATCGTATAACCACAAACTCTGAAAACTTGATATTTAAGTTGAGCAATGATTTCAGGGATGTGGATTTTGAAAAATAGTGATGTTCCTCCATCTTACTATGGCATCTTTCTGTGGTAAGATAAACCTGATGTACACATGTAAGATTCAGACAGAAGAAATGCCATAAGGGAGAAAAATGGGAGAAAAGGCAACATCTCCATCAATATGCAAACATGGGCCAGGTGCAAGAAATATACCCAAACCAGTTCACATGCAGGTAGAGCACTATTGTAAGTCTATTTTTGCATGCCCGTTTAAATTCTGTAAGCCTCCATAAATGCAGTTATCATTACCATTGTTGCCTTATCATTCTCAGTGATTGCTCTCTTTCAGTCAAGTACAAAGGCAGGCTGAATATAAATGTTTTGTCATAAAACTGCTATTCAAACAATAAAAAGGGTTATAATAGTACTAAAAAAATCACCCCCAGGGCTGCAGCACAGACTGGTAGTATGCATATTCAGGCAGCACAAAGCAGGTCTAGTCACATACTTCTACCCATAGGACCCTTCCACTGCATCTGTACTTAATATCAGCATGTTGCCAAAAGTGATCCAGATATTATCAGGTAGTCAAGATATACAGAACATTTTGGAATCTCATTCAGTAAGAGTAACACAGTTTAGTATTATTGCGTACCTGTATTGAATTCAGCAAATATCAACTAATTTAGCTTAAGGACTTGTCTTTAATTTTTAAAAAGAAAACTATGTTTTCTGCCTTTATCCAAAAATGCTTTTGTTTGGTCCCAGGTCTAGCCATGTAGTGCCACCCAGGGGCCAACTGCAACATGGTTCAACACTGCCATCTTGCCAAATAGCCTCAAAAAGCATTATGCAATACATCCCAGACCGTCTTCTACATAGGCTTGAGTATTCTTTTTAAAATGTCTTCGAGGCTTTGGTATCCTTTTTTGTAGCATAGAGACAAGAGAGGTAGGGTCAGGTCAGGCAGGGAAGGGTGAAAGAACATGAAACAAGCAAGGGACCACCAAAACAGAACAAACTAATTACTCCCATAGAGTGACAGGATGGTTATCTGATCAAAAAAAAAGAAGGGAAAAAAAAAAAAAAAGAACAAGAAACCCCCCCCCACAGGTAGAATTTAAAACAAAAGGTTTATCAGCACTGAAAGCCCACTGCCCTGGGTAAATGTGCTTCCTTGCAACAATAAAGACAAATAAAGTACTAAAAAAGGATAAAGCAGGAGATTACAGACCTAGCTGTGGTTTGATAAATGGCACTCTACTCCACTCTGCTTATTGTGTACTTCATACCTCGCTCTTGAATATGGAAGAGAATTTTATTAAAGATTTAGCCACGGTGGTGGTGGTGACTGGCTCACAGTAATTTTCCTACAAAGTAGTTTAATCTATCACAGGGCAGACAGTGCACCTTCTTACCATGTATCATATCTGTCTATTGAGTAAGTGCTATCCAAATCCAATTTCTTTTCATTTTTGGAACCCGTGATGCATATTCAAGATACATTTTCTTTTTGTCTGTGGCCTAAATTAGGTGCTGTATAAAGAAAAAAAGGAAAAAAAAAGTGAAGTAATAAAAACGACTGGACTCTAAAGGCTACATTTCTCAGTGGGCATTTTCTTTTTTCTTTTCTTCCCCCCCCCCCCCCCCCCCCCTCCCCCCAGTACAGTGCTAATGATGCAAAACAATGGGCATGTATGGTTGTCACTGAACTCACGATACTGCCGGTGCACAGCCATATCTCCAAATCCTTGCCCCAGCTCTTACAGGTGAAACTTAAAAAACTGCTGCAATAAAGCCTTAACTTTCTTTAATATTTCAATGCTTTTTTCTGTATTTAATTAAAATAATGATAAAACTCATTGTGCTTTATTTTACTGAATGATCTGAGGCTGGAAAAAATGCTGGTTTAGGCAATTAAAAACGGAGTCTAAGGATTTAGAAATTACAGAACGGTTCTTTTTTTCTTACACAACCAAGACTAAGATACAGCTTCTAGCAATTTCTTCATTTTAACTGTGAATGACCCTATATGATTCAACAAGAATCTAAGAAATTAAGTACTTCTAGTGTCTGATCATTTCTCAGTTCTGATAAATATTTCCTCCCAGTTCATGGCTTTTGGTTTAGGGACTGGGAGATTTTTTCATTTGCTTCCTTCTGTAGGTCTGCTGAGCATGTTTGCCAAATTTCTCTAATCCAACTAGCTTTCTTAGCTGATTTAACTGAGAACTACTGAAAACATCAAGTGATTGTCATCCTATCAAAAGAAATAACACTACCACTTAATGTCTTTTTTCTGAGGTATCTATTTCTTGCAGTTACTTACTGGAAGTGCTGTTTAAACCTTACTCTGTTGTCCTACACATCTTCAGAGAATTTGTAATGGGTAGAGATTTAACAACTCTCTCTTTCCATCAAGGATATTTTCTCAGTTACTTGTGGTATTTTATCTCATTTTACTTGTAGTATTACATTTTCTTGAGGAAACATTCTGATCTATGGAGTTTGACAGAGGCCTGTATTATTATTATCTGAGTTGCAGTTGTTCTCCACTACACACTAGTAGGTACTACACGCTGTACTAAAAAAGTACAATTTGCCATTGGCTTTCACAGATGCAGTTTCCCACAGATGGGACCAAAAACCTGTAGATAACTGCAGAGACAAGATAACCCAAAACAGACCTTACACAATCCCTGTCAGTAAGGATACTGACCAGATAGGCAACAACATACACAAAGGTGAGCAAAACTGGACTTAAAGCTCTGCTCACATGAAATGTCACAGGACTGAGGAAGAAGGCTTGCTCAGCTTCTGTGCTGAAGGGAGAAACCTAACTGATATATGCCACTAACCTGGGGATTAGGATATTGGGCATTTGAAGAAGATACTTTGAACATGAAGAGCAACAAATATTTAAGGTAAGAACTAAATAAATGAGCATCCTGACTTTCACATAAAATAGCCCGGCCCATGTAACTACAAATATGAAAAAAAAAACTGAGAGAATGAGTCCAGGACCATCTCAGGCCAACCCAAAAGTTTTGAAAATCTGTCCCTTTGCATATGCAAAAAATGCAATCATACATGAAAGAGACCTATCAGCTTAGATATGTGCAGAAATAACTTGCTGAAGGAACAGAATTACAGGAATGTTGCAAGTCAGAAACACTGACAGAAGGCATGGAGGAAAAAAACTTGCAAGATATCTGTTAGAATTAGATATGCATTTACTTGCCATCACATTCAGAATGTTATGTTCATAAAAAGTTGGGACAATATCTGACCAGGAAGAAAAAGTAGTTTAAACCGAAAAATGAGAAATAAATAATACAGTGAAGAAAAGTCTTACGGTACTTTAGAGTAGATTGCAAACTGAATGATCGGAAAAACTGATTCAGCTACACTGGTATAGGATGAACCTTCACACTGAGTCAGAAACGCTAGACTTAACATGCACCTGCTTTGTTGTCAAATACGTTGTTTGATGAATTATAATACAATCACTCCTGAGACAAATTAAAACTGTATTTTTCTTTTCATTTCATACAGAGGTTGGTCTTTTTCGGCAGACATCTGTGTAACCTTAGAATTTTAAGTTGCAGTGGTAACCAAGCACTGAAGCAGCTATTGCACGCCCACACACCTCTGGCTGCGTGTGCCTTCTCTGGTTTGAGAAAGAACCTTGCTTCAGCCAGACTGTGGACTAATCCCTAAGGCCGGATCATTCTTTGACAAAAGCAGGAAGTACTGTCCTAGAATATTACTTCAGGCTAGCTGCCATATTTTAGCAGCCAGATAATATTTCTAAGAATCTGGTTTTGCATCCTTTGAGATGACATAAAGCATCTCAAGCATTTAGCTATTCACCTAGTTTAACACTTAAAGATTATGAAACCTAGGTTCCTTTTTGGAGTTTTTCATTATAGAGTATTTAGAACCTCTCTTTCCTCTCTGTTTTAAACCCCTATACGGGTTTTGGTCCTGACTCTCAATTAGAACAGTACACACTTTTCTTGTTTTCAGTACCTGGGTCTGAAAAATAAGTTGTATTACTTCTTACTTGACAGAGGACAATATGAGTTAGAGCAAAAAGAAACTATATTGCAGCAAGAAAGTAAGACTTAAGGTGAAGGAATCTCAACACTATACATCAGCAATGAAAGAGGATATAAAATTATTATTTTAAAACAATCTACAATCAACTATTAAACATTAATTCAAAATTCAGATTAAACTTTACAAAATCCAGTTGTACTGAAATATAGACATACAGGTATCATTTCAACACAAACCCAAGTTTTTGTCATGGCGTACATCCATAATACAATTATGTGAAATATGTATTATAACCTCAAATAAGATTAAACTGTTTTGACTATTTCATAAAGTATTTACATGCAATAGACTAAACCCTGTAATTCTCCTAAAACTGAGCAGCTCTTTCGAAAACTAGGTAGCAGCATGGGTACTCTACACAGACTTTACCTGAGAAACTGACCAAGGAATTTTTTTTCTAAGCAAAAAAAATATCTTCTTAATAATTTTGATTAATAGGAAATACTTGAAAATGTCCCTTAAAATTGTATTGATTTTTCCCACCTAATGCAAAAAATCTCTGTCAGACATCTAATTTTGGTACAAGGATCAACGGATATGCCAGATATGTCCAGATAACTGGCTTCACACTGTCCTTTCCCTTCTCAGCTACTTCTCTCAAGATTTATATCCTGCCATGTCCATAGCAAGCACGTATTTCTTTAGCACCCCTGCAGGATTCAGTTCTCAGTCTGGACCAAAAACACTGAGTAAGCCAAGCAAGACATTCCACGTGCAACAGCTGAGCAGAGGATGCTGCCTTCAGGTGGGGAGCATCCACACTGTTCTCTAATCTGGATACCTCAGACTCTCAGTGAATGTTTGGAGCGTTGTGTAACCAGAGGTTCAAGATAATTAAAGAAATAAAAAACAGTCATTAAACATCAGCCATCAACTCAGATAATACTCATATGGCATGTATAATACCCACATTTGGTCCCTCTGTGTTTGGAACACAAGCTGGACGCTTCACCATTTGAGTAAAAGCCAGGAAGAAATTTTAAAACACAAATATGTTGATGTTGCTCAGACTCTTCAAAGGTTTTTTGAGAGGTTTTAACATATATTTTTTTCCCCTACAAAGGGAACATCACTCAGTTACACAACAAGTGGGTTCAGCTGTTACGGTTATATATGCAGTAAACAAAAACATGCAAAGAAATATATTCTTGTTGAAAAAACTAATAAAATCTAGGAGATATTCACAGATGCAGGAAGATTCCTCTGTCCTCCTTGAGCTCATTAAGAAAGTGAGTACGGAAATTACCTCTTCTGCCTATGTATCCATATCATCTTTATCTAGAAACAGCATGGTTTCATTAGTATCTGTCACAACATTAGCATTATATTAGAAATGGCTTGAAGCCAATATCCCAGGTACAACAGTCCCAAACCCTGGGAAAGGCCAGATACAGGCTGTGCAACACAGAGCGCCTTTACATCTTATGAATGATGGCTTACTGCTGGAAAATTTTGCTTTTCTTTCTTGGTCTCATCTATCTAGGACTTTTTCATATAACCCATGGCTAACAATGTTAACAATGTATTTTTCTAGGCTAAATTACTGAAGACATAATGATATTCAGAAAGTAAAAAAAAAAAAAAAAAGGATCACTGAATTATATTATTGCTCAATATAAATATTTGCCCAGAAGTGTTTCTCTAATCAATATTTAAAGTGAGTCAAGGAAGTTTAATAGCTAAATCTTGCTCTCATTACATGTCATCATCCTTTATCTGATATCTTCTGAAGCTATAGACCCCTCAGAGGTTGGGAGAAAGCAAACAATTAATTTCACAAAATTTTCATATGAAAAAACTTCTCACTTGAAAAAATATAACAAAACTGGATTAACATTTTCATGCAGTCAGGATGGCACTAACATAATGCAATAATTTCTTTAATAATGAAATACGCTTTGATCCTATTATATGTTTCAGAAATAATTATATTCTGTCAAAGCACAAAAGAAAATGAAAATACAAACGGTTCACAAACAAAAATCATTGTAAATCATGAGCAATATATGGATATCTATTTAGGACAAAGACTGTACTTAGGGAGTGTGTGTACATACGTGTGCACACGTGTTCATGCACATATTGTTGTGGTGCCTAGCAGGAATGACTCCTGATCTGGTGTCTACTATTTCTGCCCATATGCCATTGTGACAGCCCTGTGCTGAAATCCAAGTTAAATCTGTATTTGCACTACAATTTTCAGTGTACCAATGAATAAAACATATTGCTGTTTTCTTTCAGTTACGAAGATATCTCCTATTTTGTAAAAAGTGTTACCAAACCCTCCCATATGAACATAATATCGAACCCTTTTGCAGTGTGAGTCATTGACAAGAATGAGCATCGAAGAGCATCGAAGATGCATATGTAAAGTACTAAATAATTTACTCATGGTGTACTTGTCTCTTACAATGCCAGCTCTGAATTGGGAAACCAAAGCACTAGGTGCTACCCTAGACACTGACCCAAACAAAAGCCTCTGCCCCAAACTGCTAACTATGAAAGCATAAGACCAACAGAAACTCTTAGCACTGAAGGACAGATACAAAAGCCAAGGAAATGATGCTATCAATGGAATAGTCAGTAGTCTCTAAATACCAGCCTCGTTTATTAATTACAAATTATACTGTGAATGTGCTATTTTTAGGCTCAAATGCTGAAAGTTGCCTAGGGGAATGAATGCCTAATTTCTGCAGGAGCTCTGTAGCCAAATCAAGTTTTCTAGATAATTTTGCATACAGCAGTTGAATTTCTAGGTAAAACAGAAATATTTTTGTACCCACATAGACGCACAGACCGTGACTCACTTCACTCATTAGTAGATGAAGTGATTATACTTTTTTTTGAAATTCAATGCAAACAAAATATGTGCATTACCTCCACAAAGCTTAAATACATCTTTTAAAAAATGTTTAACACTTGGAAGTTCTAGTTAATGCAATATTTTCCATGTAAAGGTTGATCTGCTGTGGCGAATTATCAAAGATGGCACAGACCTCTCAGATCAGCAAAAATCAAATGAGCATTACTAGTCTCAGGAGCCTTCTGTTGTGAAAGTGGGAAAAATACAGGTACAGGCACACAGGTACGGTTTCTCCACTCCTTTCTCTGCTATCATACTTGTGCCTTGGATGACTACAAGGGTAGTGACAAGCCTAGCATAAAGATGAGACAATTAAGAGTCAAGAAAACAAAATAATTTGAAAAAAATGAACTGAACCAAAACTAAATGCAACAAAAGCCACTACGTATCATCGATAAAGAGAATTTTGTTCAGATGCTCTGTTCTTAGCATTGATTAATTATGGCAAGTGTGGTTTAGGAAAATATTTTAAGAAAATCTTTCAAGAATCTTGAAGTAAATTATCTTATGGAAGTAAAATGATGTAGTAGTGATACTACTAGATTGGAAACCTGGATACTACTCCTTTTCACTGTGTTAAAACAAATGTCACGTTGTATTTCTTAGCAAATGTAGTAGTTTTTACCTATGCCTTAGCAAAACAACGCACAAATTAATTCTTACCTACGACATGCTTTTAGATGCTCCCATAAAATGTTCTTTGAAAACCTGGATTCACTACACTACTAGACTGCAGTGCCCAATATTGCTTTATGGCTATCTGCTTTATGGCCAACATTGGCTTCAGTATTTAATTTCTCATTGCCTAAATTCTTCTCTGGCAATGGAGATAAACTTGCTTTCTCTATACTTCTATACTTCTTCTGTACAATACCGTACTTCTGTACATCATTACACTAGAGGTTGGAAGAACCAAAGGACTACGAGAGTACGTGTTGCAAAGATACAGCTATAACGGCATCATTCTGCCAGATCTTTAGCCTTGTTAAAGTGGATCCCTGTTCTGCTTTGCACTCCAAATAAAGGTGAAAAAAAATCAATACTGAACTTAACTATCATGAAGCATTCTCAACCTCTGCAAGCTAACACCACTTAAAATTATTTAAATTTGCACATCACAAATATTAGTCATGTTCAGCTGTTATCCAGCTTGGGTTTTGTTGATGTTTTCCAGTCAGATCACAGATGTCAAACACCAAAATAAGTTCAGCTGCCTGACATTGGGATACAAGGCACAGGGAACAAGAGATTACACAAGAACACTATTTTTCTAACACAGGGAGGGATTAAGTGCTATATAATAATATAAATGTACTAATAATGCCAAGAACAAAGGAGGGAGAAGAAAGGTAAACTTGGATTTTTAGCACTGTTGTTCAACTTGGATAAACTTCCAGAATCTAATGCAGCACAGAGTGACCCCAACAGGGAAAGAGGTATGTGGGACAAGCCACAAAAAACCTACAAGTAGCAAAGGGGCAAAAAGGTGTCCCCTTGGCCTCAAACTATTAATTAGCAACTAGCAAAGCTGTACCACAGATTCACTGCTCCAGCATTCCTCCTCCAGAGGTTGCTGCTAGTCTGCCTCATTATCATCTGGATGGAAAACAACACACTTTCCCGGGAGTTCTCTGCAACAGTCTTATTGATTAAGTTCCCACAGTGTTAAATCATTCTGTAGCTTTCACTCCATTCTTCCTACCTTCCCACCCCTGAATAATAAAAGCTTTGGTGGATTTATGGGGGTGGTGCAGTAGATGAGGAGCATTTGATAAACACCATAGCATAATACAGTTTCTATTTATGCAATGCCCTTAGATTCAGAACACTTCACGTGCCAAGATAGTATTTTAAAAGGCAAAATTAAACTAATCTGACTTTATTCTTGCTTGTATACTGCTTCTGTTACCCTTAGGAGTCTCTGCCAAACACATCCAAATGTGTCCTCTCCTGGCTGTAGTGAATTTGAAATAACAAGGTAAAAAAGCTAGTAAGGCAATGATGGCTCCCTTTTCATCATCCTTCAAGTTGGAGTTACCCAACAAGTTCAAAATATATTTTGTGCTATTTTTTCACAGGCATACATCTGACATATGCAAATCTATGTAACACAATATAAAAAAAAAATAAAGCAAGAATGAAAATTTAATTTCTACTAGAAATAAAACCGAATTATCTCTCATCACGAAAGAACCTATCCAGAATCATGGATCCGTACATCACCAGAACAAATATAAAGGCTTAGGCTTAAGATTACTATAGGCATTGCTGTGTTATTTTGGAACGGGGGGTAACTGGGGATTTTTTTGAATGGGTCATGCATTAAGGAGACATTAAGGGTTAAGTTTCCTTAGAGGAACGAAGCAAGGGAAGATGCAACTTATCCAAATGGACCCTGAGCTATCCTGAGGGGAAGTGGGCTGACAAAGAAGCCTCAGGAGATGTTCTGAAAGTGTAAAACTAATGATTATTATTCAGAAAAAAAGGTTGAAAGTGACTGAAACCACCACTTAAGAAAAGACCAAGATAAATGTATGTTAGAAAGGAGGAAAGAGGAAGATGAGGCTGGACCAGCTTTTTGGCAACGTGACCAAGTGATAAATTTCAGTTGATAGTGATTTTCAGTTAAAAATGAAATATTTCTCATTCAGCAAAAGAAAACCCCCCAAAATGATGTCTGTTACAATATCCAATCACTATGACACTTTAAAAATCCTTTAAGAGGAGTTCTTGTTATGCAGAGAAATGTTTTCTTAAGTACAACATCAACAAGATATTATTAACTCAAAATGCACCATTTTGAATTCAAATCTGCATTTGTGAAATGCAGATTTCACAAATCTGTGTACGGGGATGGACCAGCATTCAAGGGTTTTACTATTTTTCTCATATTACTGAACATTAATGTAACAACCTGTGATCAGCTTTTATTCTGCACATCGTATGATTTCTAGTACCTTACCGCCAGCAGCAAGTAGATTGACTCCCTCCAGACAAACAGCACGGCATCCTTTCTCTTTCCTACAATCATTTTTATACAAGCTAGATGTTGTCACAAATGCACCTCTTAGGCATGTTCAGCTGAGGGAGGCCGGTGCCTGCTGTTCGCCCAGTGGACTCTGCCCTGTAGCGCCAGGTGTGCCGTCAGGAGCAGCCAGCAGGGGCTGAGCCTGCAGCGAGGACAGTGTTCTTCCTCTCCTGCGACCAAAGGGATATTTTTGCTTTCTGCATTTCTTTCTGCCTGGATATACCATTAATTCATTGTTGAGAGGAAACGTATTCCCAGAAAAAGAAGATGAATAATTGCTGATGCTCTAAGTTACCAGGCACTTACACTTTGATTCAACAGGTGAAGGGCAGCGCTGGAGGAAAGAAATTAAACAACTACAGTGGAATAAGTTCAATATGAAAAATGGAAATCATAGATCACCAATATGCTCTAAACACAGTAAAACTCGTGGCTGGAACATGCGTGTTATTTCTAATATCCCAGCTTACTCCCACTGCAAAGAATTACACCTTGCTACCTAATGGTATCAACAGTTTTACTTTGATTATTTTAATTTTACTCCCTCCCTCCTCCTCCCCCTCCACCCTTAAAATTCTTGTATTGTGCTCACTTCATTAGTTGTTAAATTTTAACTAGGATATACAGAGTTTCATCTTGTTTACCACTTGGTATTTTTTTGTGAGGAGCATATTTTCTTACCCATGCTTACAGAAAGTACTAACTTATTCCACAAAAGTTCTCGCTGATTTCAATCCAAATGCTCGGAGAGTAAATTAGTAAATAGAACTTTTGCGTTAGTTTATGTGTTTAGCTTTAAAAGGAAAATAAAAAACAAAACAAAACAAAACAAAAGTATGGTCTGTACTTCTTAGTACTAAACATATATAGGCATTCCTCTAGCATTTACAAAAATTAGTTGAAATGTATCCACCGGAAATATTTCAAATATTTTAAGTCACTTCTTAGCTACCAAAGCATATTCACATTCTGTCCTTTGCAGATTCTTCTTTATTTTATGAAGCAATATTACTGGGAAGACAGTTCTCAAAGCTTCAGCTATAACAGTGCTGAAATATTTTCTTGATGTCTTTTTCCACTTCAGGAAGTGCTCTCAAAGAGGCAGGGTCTCTGGATCAGAAACTATGATTCAGTATGGATTTGTTCTGGGAATTATAAGGTTCAGCAGAAAGTTCTATTGCCCAAGCTGGAGGTTTCAGCTGAACATAATTACAACTTTTAGTAAAAGATAGAATTTACCAGGGGACCATCCAATAATTAAGACGTGAAAAAAGGCCATAAGGAAAAGATACAGTTCCCTGAATTCTATTCTAAGAATAAACATGAAACTAAAATGTTTCTATTACTCCTCAGAACTGAACATAGTATTTAACATATTTGACTATTACATTTTCTTAAGTAACGTTCTCCTAGTTCAAAAATAAATAAAACAGGAAATGTAAAAACCCATTTTCAAACAGCAAGCACAGGCTGATACTCATCCCATGTAATTTTATCCATCTAAAAGTTAAATATTTAGTGTAAGATAAGTTTCCAAGACCTACTGAGCGGGCAGTGAAAAGAAACATGCCAGTGTTTGAAGAGCCCATTCTACGGGTTGTACACTGTCTGTGGAATATGACTATGATCTGATACCAATGAGCTGTTTTCTCCTTCTCTTTCTCCTCTTCCGGAGGAGTTCCATGTGCAAAGACAATTTCGGTTGTGGTTTTGTTTTTTTTTTTTTGTTATTTGTTTGCTTTATTTTAATTTTGATCTGCTTTTCCATTGGAGTCAGGGAGATGGATTGCCCTCTGCAGATGCCCCTCTTTCTCTCCATTGCCTGCCTGCATGGCTTAGGTAAAATGCTAAAATTCATGTAAGCCACTTTTAGTTACTTTGAGTAACTAAAATGTAGTAAATCTGACTCACTGACAGGCTCCAAAATGCAGCAGTTTCTTTATCAATATTTCAAATCATCAAACAAACAATATGTGATGCTGGTTTTAGTAGATGCCAAAAAGAATAGTTGTTGGCCAAATAATGTGTTGGTCACGCTATTTTTAACAATGATCATTTTTAGGAAGCTGAGTTATCAGAACACAGAGAGGTCGGAAGGATGATAAACAGTGAGTTGAGTGCAATTGCTGCAAAGGACCACCGAGCTGAATGGTCACAGTTATACATACAGTTATCGATACAGTCTAATGTAAGGAATAGGTAACTGGGAGCAAAACCCCCCAAATTTTCTTTGAAAATCAGTATCACAGGGAATTATAAATACCTATCTCAGTATAATTTGTTCATGCAATGTTGTGGCACTAACAGTTAATGAAATTCTCATATACCACAAAAGAGAAGCAAAGAAGAGTTTTTCCCTATGCAAAATTTTGGTCAGACCACTCTTATAACACTTATTCCCACTATAAAGAATGTGTGAAGAGAAAACTTAGAAGAGAGCTACAAAAGTGATACGAGGTTATTAAAAAAAAAGCCAAAAATATGGGACTGAAGGTGCTCCAACTAGCTTATCAAAGCAAAGGTCAAAAGTGTGGGTATTTACAAATGGAAAAAATATATCAGAGACAGCTTAAAATATACTTCATAAAAACTTTGAAGGACCCTTTTTCACACACACGGAGTGGAAATGAATTCTTCAAGTGTGAGCAGGCAGGCCAGAGATGAGAAGTTAAGGAAAAGGAAAATTATCAGTGGTATGATGCACGCACCCTAATGTGGGAATCTAAAACTGCAACCAAGTTTAGGTTCTCTTTAAAATTAACAGAAAGAATCAAGCATCTTCAGAGGACAATTAATCTCATCCTAAATAAAAGCCTGAAATGACATGGAATGCATCTGATCATACCTGTTGCTCTCCTCTCACTAGAACAGGAGCAAAAATGACTAGCCCAGGCTGACATATCTATACTTTATATCCAAAGTTAGGTGAGATGTATCCCAGCCTGTACTACTTTTTAGAGCCAGACTGTCTTCAGGAGTTTCAGTGTTATCACCAGAAAACTGATAATCTCCATTTTTCTTTCTCCTGGGGAGGAAAACTTATCCCCTTGCCTGAGTATGAGAATGTAGAGAAAAAGAAAGAGGGAATCTTTCAGTAGCTTAGGGCAGTAGTGCATAATCACTAGATTTTTCATTTCAGCTTTCAACTTGAAATTACAGATCTAACTTCCATTTCTGACTGCTATGACTGTACTGAGATTAGCATTTACCATATCACTTTCTACAGCTGGTATCAGTGAAAATATTTATGCACACAGTGAGAGGAGAAAAGTATCTGCCAAAACCTGTGGGTGCCACTAAAAACAACATTTCTTTCAAATCTGTGGTTTTGTACAGTGCACAGCACAATGGTACTCTGCTTACAGTTGGAAATACCAGGCACTTCCATAATAAAAAAAAAAAAACTAAAAATAATTTATTGCCCTGTAGTAGTAATTATATCTAGAGCAAATTAGGTACTATAAGTACAACAGAGCATCAATTATGCCACCTCAGCGAGGTAAGAGATGTTGACTTTCCAATGAAGCTCCCCTGTACCAGATGCAGCTGTAAAGTCTAGTCTTAACTTTAAGCTCTCCTTACATTTTCAATAAACAGATATAGTACATATGAAAATAAAACCAAGTAAATACGAACATGCAGAGCTCCCTTAGGCTTAGCCTGTGGATAGTAAACCAGTTCAGAGTTTCAAACACTATGATGGTAGCAATCATTCTTAGATACTTTATTCACTCGGAGATGATGGGGTGCTACCAGAGCCAGACAACTAAAAACCAGATGGACTGTGAAGTCTGTGCCAGGTCTTCTCAATATAAATTGCTGAACGAACTGTTCCTTCTTACCAACACTTGGCAGAGAATACTCTGGGGTTTTTTAATTGCCATTGCTACAAACCATAGAAAGGTTTGTGTGATGATGATGGAATGCTGACCTCACTGAAGAAAGACCAGTTTTACCTTAGTTAATGAATAATAGTTGCCATTTTCTGTAATTGTTCCCCCCCTTTACTGTCACAAATGGTCTTATGATAATAATCATAGTATATAATCTGACACAAGTGCTCTTAAAGAAATTTCTAGTAAAGGACTGCAGCCTCTGTGGGAGGTAACTGTTGGAATTATCTTAAACCACTACCTGTCTTCCACTACAATAGAAAAGGCCTTTAATCGAAATAATCCTTTTTCAAACGAGCAACTTTTTTTTTTCCCTCTGCAATTCACTCATCTTAAAAAGAGCACTATAGCTTTTGTGCATAACTTAATTCATTCTTCAAGACAAGTACAAAATTTGTCACTGACATTTAGCGCCAGCCGTAGGCAATGGATAAAATGAACTAGTTAGCAATTTAACCTGTAAAAAAAACAGAGTGGGATGAACAATTTTCTGCCATCAAAGCAAATGGCTAACATTTAGCAAGATTTTATTTTTATTTTTCAGCCCATCCCATCCTCAAGAAGAAAGAAGTCAGGCTAACATTTTTTCTGGGTCCTAAATCTTCCTCTCAGCCTATTTCTTTAATGGTTTAAAGTAAATGACTATCCAGAGGATAATTAGGCACTGTGCTGTCGCATCGTGTCAGGTCACAGCTGGATTTAGTCAGCATTAACCTTTGGGGAGAATTGGAATATCAGTATCATTTAAAATTAAAGACGTGTAAGCAGGCATTTCTGGAGATGTTAGAAAAGTAATTGTCTGTAAATTGTTTGACCTTGAGATTTAATTGCATGCACAACACACATTCTAGCAAGAACCCTGGACTGTGTTCATTCTCTTTCACCTCCGTACCTCTCACTTTGCAGAACCCATTAAGCTACCTGTGGATTTTTCTGTAAAATATTAAAGATTGTTTTATACTGAGAACAAAAGCTTTTAAGCAAGACCTCTTGCAAACAGAACTGTTAAATAGCTGTAGTATAGACCTTACCTATTTGAATTTAGAAATGTTTATATATACACAGAAAACACTCGCGTTAAAGAGCTATGCTTAATTTTTATTCCTGTTTCTTTTTTTTTTTACTAACAAGTTTGCATATTATGCCTTATTCCCTTTTTCCCTAATGAGACAGCTTATGCTTTCAAAGTCCCTCAAGCTAGGCAAATCTCTCCACTGCTTCCACTGTTAATAATGAAACTTCATAATTATACAAATCCAAGGTGGCCAATCAGCTTCTCAGGCTGAGCCTTCGGGTACCTCATGCATTATTTATGTGGCACTCGGGCCTGTGAACTCACTTGCTTATATTAGAAGCCTAATTAATATTTAATCACACATAGAGAGGGCACACAAAGCTGTGCTAGTCCCCGAAAGAGTGCAAGTAAAAGTGTACACAGGTTCTTGTTTGCTTGTGTGTGTGTGTGTATATGTGTGCATACTATAATATCTATAATATACACACTCAAATGCACTGATTGCAAATGCTCCTCTCAGATTGGGAACAAGGCTAGCCTTTGAAGATGCTAACATATACCGATAAAGACATACATTGTTTTGATCCTAACTGCAAAATGGCTTTCTCAGGTGATGCTGAAACCAGTTGAGACTCTCCATGAAGATTTCAGCATATGGAAACCAATGCCAAGGAGAACTGTTCAGGTTTCTTAGTGCAGGAATTACTTTCTACATGTCTACACACATCCTTTCTATGTTCCTGGGGCCAGACTCTCCATTCACACTGGCACTAAGTCATCAGCCGCAAAGCAGTTCTTGTTTTTATGACAGTCCATGAGAAAAAGTAATAATATCACCAAGTACCCTCACTTTTTGGGTACGTGTCATAACCATCTCTTCCCTGGCATGGGAATGTTGGATAATCCCAGCTGCTAGCTTGTATGGAGAAGAAAGTTCTTGAAATAACCTTATGATGATGATGATTTAAGTCATAGAAGATACCACTTGTTACTGGATTTTTTTTCTAGAAAACATTCCTGTCAGTTGATGCTGAATTATTTTCATCCGCACCTATCATTGCGCCTCTACCTGCAAAATCCTCAGCTGTCTGTTGCTTCCTTTTTGTCTACACAGACTCCGACAGATCATGCTACAGTATGAAACCTTTTTGATGGGAAGGAAGAAAGATCCATATCTAGAAAACTCTCTGAGTACACAAGTCAAAGCAGCAAGAAAATGATCTGTCTTATTATTGTGAATTCCACTGAGCACAATGTAGTTTAATATTAAACAAAATGTTTTATCACATTGATACTACTATTATTTCAACCAACATTTCCAAAGAAGCCGTTAACTTGTCTGAGTTCTTATCCTCTCAGACCATTGCAATCTCTCCCCACCATTGTGCTATTGCTTTTAAGGCAGACAATTAAGGACTTCATCTGAACTTCCTCTTTAAAACATTGCTTTCATTTGTATTTTCACTAGCATTAGCATTCACTAGCTACCGTAAACAGTAGCAAATAGCACTTATGGATGTTATTCCAGAATCTGCTATCAAAATATTAATGTGGCCTTGAAATGATTGATCTTACCAATATATAAAACGGCTGTGATAACTAGAGCTGGAAAAAACAAGAAACTTTGTTTTGGTGGTCAGAAGAAGAGAATTAGGAAGGAAAAGAGTAAGTACTCTGGGTAAGGACACCGATGAGGCCATACCTGGAGTACTGTGTCCAATTCTGGGCTCCCCTGTGCAAGAGAGATGTGGAGCTACAGAATAAAGTCCAGTGAAGGGCCACTAAGATGATGAAGGGACTGGAGTGTCTCTCCTATGAGGAAAGGCTGAGAGAGGAGAGAAGTCTCAGGGGGATCTTATCAATGTATAGAAATACCTGAAAGGAGGGTGCAAAGAGAATGGAGACAGGCTGTTTTCAGTAGTACACAGTGACAGAAGCAGAGGCAATGGGCACAAACTGAAACACAGGAGCGTCTCTCTGAACATCAGGAAATACTTTTTTCACTGTGAGGGTGACCAAGTCCTGGCATAGGTTGCCCAGAGAGGTTCTGGAGTCTCCATCCTTGGAGATGTTCAAAAGCTGTCTGAACATGGTCCTGGACAACTGGCTCTAGGTGGCCCTGCTTGAGCTGGGAGGTTGGACCAGGCGACCTCCAAGGATCCCTTCCAACCTCAACCATGCTGTGAGTCTGTGACAATTTTTAAAAAATTGTCCAAGACAAAACCTAAAATTTCTGCCCAATATTTGGCATTTCCTTTTTTAAAATATTGTATTTTTATTTTATAAGTTTTAATTTTGAAATGAAAAAGCAATGTTTACACATTAAAAGAAATATTAATTTTTGTTTTGCTGGGATATTTAATTTTGATGGCAACACTGCAAAGTTCCTACTCTTCTCCCAACTTAGTTTTGGTTGAAAGTATTCTCTGAACATAAATCAAAGATGGAAATATTTTTAGTTACTTCAAAAATCCAAGTGGGTAAAATTTGTTGAAATCATGTCTCACAGCTCTGGTGATATTGATCCAGGTTCAGAATCTCTATGAAACTTTACATTGGTAAGGAATCTTTATAGTTTTGAATGAAGCGTGTTACACAAATAAAAAGTGTTATAATTGTTAAATAATTAAGTACTATAAAACATTGCAATGATTGTTCAAGTTAAGCAATCCTTCCTCCTAGTCTCACTTCTCTCTTAAAATCCAGATTCCAGAGCTTAAATTTGTCATTACATCAATTTACAAAGTTAAACTGCCTATCAGTGCAGCCTTAAAACTAAGTTGGATCTCAGTGGTGCAAAATACCTCTTGTAAAACAACTGAAAAGATGTAGGAAACTGTATAACTTCATATGTTTGGTATCAAAGTTCTTAAAATCAAACTGCTCTTAAGAAACCATGAACTGCCTCTTGAAGGCATCACTTCCACTTGCTATAGAGAACTTTCCACAGTAAATTGATAGATATAAATGAGTTGTCCCACCATGCGCTCTGTACCATTCCGTGTATGTAAAATATGCACACACGATATATTGACATCAGTTTGCCAAACACCTCTTGCAATCACTGAAAAAATAGACATGCCCGTATTAGCTCAGTAATATGTTTTAAATTAAACCAAATTCCAATTTATCTTGATTTTTTTTCTCCGTTCAGGGACAAAAATAGCAAGGGCTTAAATGTATGCTAGGAACCCTGTACCAAGCATCTGGCAAATTTATGGGGTTTTGCATCCATTTTGCAGTGCTACAGTCCCAGAGGTGCAAGAAATGAGAAGAAACATTTGTTGTAGTTCCAGGGAGAGTTTGCAATTTCATAACTCTTATTTAAGATACTTTCATGTAAAAAAATAGAAGACTTGCAACCATGTTTACGCTGTTTCCTTACAATGACAGGCATCCATAATTTGAAATGAATATGCTTAATAGGGAGCATTCCTTCATTAACAAGACCTAGATGAATCATGATGATTTTCATTTTTTATTCACCTTTCTTTTACACTGTAGTTACTATTTAACACCAGACTAGTTAAGTGTAAGGACCGAGTGGTGAATAATATCAGCAGCTGCAACAGTAAAATGAATTTTTAATTTTTTTTTTTCAAATGTCATCAAAAAGTGGGTTGTTTTTGCAGTATTTTCCAATATTTTTCCACACTGTGGTCATTTGCTAAATGTTCCATCAGTCCACTAAGTTCAAAGCTTAAAATTGATGTACTTAAGACTTGTCTACTCAACAGGACAATACAGAGAAAAAAAATATTTTAAAAAATCATCTGACATTACTAGCTTCCATATTCCATTCCAGTTTCAATACAGGATTGTTCTATTAACTGTATTCTCTAATGGTCTGGTCAGCCTACCATTAAATTATTCAAATAAAGATGAGGGACCTGATTCTCAGCTGGCATATATCAGTATGGTTTCATTGATTTAAATAGGGCCATACCAATTTACATCTCCTGTGAATCATGCCCATCATTTCAATCAGAACGATTAAATGATTAGTTTCCTAGTATATTAGCATAAATTGCTAATAACTAATGAGTGCTCATAATTCTCTGCCTTTTTATAAAGCCCTTTTCAAGCACAGGAGCATTCACCTGGTAGAAGGGTGAATACATAAGCTGTTGTCACATATGCATCTGAACAGTGTTACACAGCACAGCCAAAACCATGGAGAAGATATAAGGTCCTTCCGAATCTACACCTCGCAATGCTCAAGAAATGCAAGAGAACTTTTAGCTGAGATTAAAAGAGCAGATGCTGCTATTTTACAGTGGTACAATATAAAAATACTGCAATCTTCAATAAATGGCCTAAGAGGGTATTAATTTTATGCTATAGGAAGACTAAGCTGTTTTTCTTTGGAAGAAAACATGAGCCCAGAAGCAGAATATTTGAGAAAAATATCAGTTTTTAACAAAAATAGGATGAATTAGCAACTGTCGCACTAAAGAAAACATCAGTTATAACATCACATATGTAAACAAAGGAAAAACAGTGAAAGCTTTTACTGTAGTATGCCTTGTTAAGAATCTTGACAGTATTTTCAAATCGTCAAGTATTCACCAGCTGTGTTAACAAACTTAGCACCACCTAAGGTGTGCTTTCCCCCCCCAGATTTAGCAAAATGCAGCCATTACTACTTTTAGACACCAGTGTGAAGCAGGGATTTTTCCTCTCTTTGCCACAAGGGGAACACTTTTTGGACACTTGGGTAGCTTCACAGGATGGCAGAGAGGAGAAGGAAAAGTAACAAAAGTAAGTGTCGCCATTTCAGAAACCCCTCCCTTCTAAAAAACCTCCAGATTTCTTTGTCCAAGGCAAAGGAACTAACTCCACCAACAATCAAAACCCATAACATACACCCTTTTTTCCCCCCCATTTAAAAGGTTTGGTGTATCACTTTGTCTTCTCCAACAACTACATAACACATAGGGAGAAAATCAATTTTACAATAGTAATTTAAACATAAGGTATTTTTTTCCAGATAAATAAAAGCAGTAGAATAGAAAAAAAATAAATCACACAGGGACAAATACTCATCCCAGGACTTACTCTTCAGCAAATATACTGAAAATGTGCTGTAAAACTTGAGAGGGAAAGCATTGATTCAAAACACTTGCCCATAGTGTGAGGTGATGTAAGTTAACAGACATTCTTGGATAGGATCTATTAAGCCTGTGTCCAGCTCAGCAAGAGGCATTTCCATAGTTTCCTTAGATTTTGTGTACTTCAACTTTTAAAGGCACAATAATATTGAAGGGATTTATCATAAAATAAGAGTAATAAATACATTCAGAAACATCAAGTTATATCTGCTTTGCTTACAGCTTGAAAAATACACAAAGAAGACACAAAAAGAAAATACAGACTTTGGGAAACAGAAATGATCGTGAAATCACTAAAAGTTTCTCTGGACTGAAAAAGAAATTAAAAAAGGGGAGAATGAAAGAGAGAATCAGAGAGAAAAGGAAAGAAAAAAGAAGAGTGAGAAATTAAAAATAAGGGAAGAGAGAAAGAGATAAAGAATATGAAACTAACCTTACTCACAGTCAAAATGTCATTCGGCAATCTTGTTTTCATTCCTAGAAAGTACCTGTAATAAACCCATTTTTATTAAAAGTGGGTTTTGCTGCCTAGCTTGACTTTACCTTCTAAATATATATATATATACAGACATACAATCAATTTTTCACTCCTGATTGGAACAATAAATTTCAAATCCTCATTTCTTTTTTTTTCTTTTTTCTTTTTTTTTTTTTAATCCAAGAGCTGTTTGGAGTTTCTATACAAATGTAGGAATATCAAGACCTTGAACATCACTGCAGGTGTTCCCAGTTTGCATTACCAAGAACAAATTCTTAGATATAGCTCTCAAACAGCATGTACTTTTTATATGATATTTTTCAGAATTTTGCTGATGAAAAATAAATACCTGATATAGCCAGGAAAATTTGTTGTAAATAAAATTTGTAACATACTGGTATTCATACACTTGGATCAGTATGTATTGAGTGTTTGTCCAAGCATCCACTCATACATGCATTATACTTTTCTGTATACATAAATATATATTTATGTATTCATCAAAATCTCCAAAACTGATTCAACAATTAAACAGGTTTTTTTTCCAGCAATTACTGCATCAGTAATATAATTGCTGGTGAACTTGATTTCTACCAGTATCCAGCTCTCCTAGTTTCACCCCGAGATTCAAATTCACCATTACGAAAAACTTTTACTAATCCAAATAAAAACAATTAAAAATCCACACATAGAAAAACTTGATGTGTTTCTTTTGTCTGACTTTCGTAAAACCATTGAAACATGGTGCTCACTTTAAAATCTCAGCTGAGAGAGCTGTCAATTAAAATGGTTTGTGCGAGAGCCTTGCTTCTTTAAATGAATGGAGCGCAAACTGATTTCAGGTGTAGCTTCCCCAGCGCTTCTTCATGGTTTTGCAACTGCTACACAGGAGCAAAATGTACAACAGGATACAAGAAATCCCGCTTTGGAAGGTTGGAAGACTGAGATCAAATCTGCAGTTATTCACTCTGTTTTCCTATGAGTGTCTCACACAGTTTACGTATTAGCGATATTTGCTACTCGGGTACATTTACATGGAAACATTTCTTCTTCTACGCTCCCTTGAAAGTCAATGGGAGGTTTTCTGTTGACTTCACTGAGGTAAGGATGATGCATCATACAGTCGAAAAAGATATTGTTCTTGAAGACCCACAGTTGGTGTGCGTGCACTCCCTTTTCAAGTTCTGCTCTTTTACCACCTCCTTCCCTCTGAGACTAGAGAAACACAATAAAGTCTCTATCTTCTCTACAACCTCTATCTTAAATAGTGGGGAAGGAAACAAGGGAATGAAACTGAAGTGGCTGGCACTATACCTACAGTGATACAGTGATAAAAATAAAGGAATTCAGCTGACTCAAAATACACCTGTGTGAAAGTATCCTAACACATTTGATTCTAATGTATACCTCTGATATGTAACTTTATTTAATATCTGCTGTCTTCTCTAATCTTTACTGAGCGCAAAGCTACCACTTAGAAATGCAAAACTTAGAACCAAAGCAAGCATTTATTTGCAAAATATTTTGGTTACGTTAGAACTGGTGAGTCTCTCCTACATGCTGGGGGTATCTTCACAGTATTTAATGAGTGTTTTAATTACAGAGACTTTAAGTCGGTGGTTTTAAGGTTAAGAGAAATCATAACAGCAAGTTTTAAAAGAACTCTTCACCTACACTGTTTCTGTTGCAAGTTAGCTGGTACAGAATGTGAAATGAAATAGTATTGCAATCAATATGTCAAGAGTTTAACATTTTGAATTTTATACACTGAATGTCATTCAAGAGTCACACTTGGAAGAAGTGCATTCAGTGTGATACCTAATCGGTAGCCTTCCTCACGGTTACAATTTTCCTACTTTGTTGCCAAGCTTCTGTATATTAATAAGTAAGGACATTTAATGAGAGGAAGCACTCCAAAGTAACACACTTAACTCACTGTCTGTATTCACTGTATCATAGTAAAAATGTACAGTTATGTCAAAGGGAAGTTATGCCTTTAAACTGCAACTCTAAATTGCAACTAACATGCTGAAGCAAGGATGTCACAGTTACACATAATTACCATTTCTACAGGAGCCTGTTTCCTGTGGTGACAGCAGCATATTTAAAAGATAGCAGTTTCAGACTTTGATGTCACTTTTCTCATACAAAACTGTTTTTTCACTAAGAGCCCCATTCAGTAGCTCAGCCTTATCCAGCAAAGCACTTAAGCATATGCCTAGATCCCATTTATTTTAAAGGAACTTAGGCACATGATTATGATTTTTTTCTGAAAAAGGATTGAACTTAAGTATATGTTCCAAATGTTTTGTCATATGGGAACCTAAAATAGGAGCATAACTCCTACCTGCAATACTACTAATAATCCCAACTACCCAGGAATTTTAGTGACAACAAGTTTTATCACGTTTTACAGGTTTATTTTTCCAAATAATGTTCTAGTATCATCTTGTCTTATCACATAGCACACGCTGTAAGCTTATTACAAGCCAACAAAAAGTTTGAAAAAATATTAAGCTTAATCATATTTGAATCTTTAATACTTTACCAGTGCTCCTCATTGCTTAAAGACTATAAGCTTTAAATACCACAGAAGCTTTTTTTTTCATATATGAAATGAGAATGCTAAGAAAGGTATCTGCTGCTTATACAACAGGTTGTAAACCAGAAATTCACAGAGAAGCCAGGGAAAAACCCTTCCTATGTCTCCCACATTTCTTTTTCCATGTTTTACTTTTTCTTATTCATAATCGCTGTAATAAAAATGGTGTTTTCCTGGATAAATATTACAGGACAAAGAATGCAGTGTGATTGTCTCTGTTATGCTACCAATTTTTTTTTTCCAGCAACCCAGCTACAAATAGTGCCCAGATTGTACAGCAATAGACACTGTCATCTTGTACAAAATACCTATGTGCTACTCAAAACCTAAGGAAACCCCTTTTAGCAACCCTATCATTGAAGTCACCCTTTATAGAAATACTTCCTGTCTAATACCTCAATGTTGTTTGTTGTTTGGTTTTTTTTAATTAACATCCTCATTATAAGTCTGTGGTGGCTTTAATATGCATACACTAAGGGTGACACAATGGGAAGGCTGTGTCACCGTCATTCTTCTAACAGAAAACGGGGGGCAGTTTTCCTCGGGGCCCTTCAGTGATTTTCGTGACTAGGGTAGACCATAGTGGCTGTTGAGGTATGTATAATGCACTGCCTCCTCTTCATAAGCTGATTACATTTTCTCTCTTAGGATAATTTCTTACCGCTTGAGCACAGAATTGAAAATTTAGAAATGTATTTTCCGTTCCTCACTGGGCCACAGACTTCCTGTGTGGATCTTGAACAAATTGTTTTACTTACCCTACCTCTGCTTTTCACATCTGAAAATTAGAGATAAAAGCGACAGGAGCACTTCCAGGCTTAATTCATTAAAATTGGCAAAGAACTTTCAGGTCAATGAATGGAGGCTGCTACAGATTAACATATTAAAAGTTTTAGTAATTTATTTGTGATCTACTTTAACTGATGCAAGATGTTTCTAAAATAGAAGCAACAGGAAAATTTAACACTGTCCCTGGTATCCATGTCCGGTTTTATAGACCAGTAACTGTAACTGAAAGGTATTAATGTGTTTCCTCTATTTGGGCTGTGTACTAGAGTACTAACATACACTTTAGGAATAACCTTCTTCCAGTGGAAAGTTAAAATAAAGCTAAATGCAATATAAAAATATAAATACATACTTCATGTTTATACACACAGACACAGTAGACAGACAGAAAACGTGTGCATTGAGATACTAGTCCAAAGAAAGAAAAAGATTTTCCTTGATTGTGTTACAAGGCCATAATTCCTCAAGCTCAATGATACATGTTGTAGAAATGCTCTGAAATAAAATGCCTGTAATTAACCAACATACGATTTTATGTAAGATTCTTTGTTTAATATATGTCTTCATATTAATGCACCGTGGTTAAAGGAAAATAAAATAGTTAGCACAGGGAGAAAAGACATATCTGCATTTTTAAAAATAATAAAATCTGCTTTATTCCAATAGCATTTTTCCTCAGGATTTTTTCCTTTTAAAAATAAAAATTCCATTTTCCTGTCTGAATTCAAAATGATTGACTGGAGCACAATATTAAGTAATAAATAAAACAGTCCCAGTGCCTGAAAGACTCCTGAATAAAGAGAAAATTATTTTTGGATTTTCCTTCTGATCAGATATGAAATATTCTGAAACGCCACCTCTATAATTTGATAAAAAGCTTGATATCCCCAAATGAAAATAGGATTCAGCACTTTCATTTTTCTGTCTCTAAAGGAACCTCTAGGTAAACTGATTTTAAAAAAATGAAAATCTCAAGCATAAAGGTGGGAGTAATGAAGCAAGTTTAAATATGCGCTGACCTTTGAAATGAACTGCATTCCATGTTGTTTGGCCAAGAAGCTGGCTGTGTTGCTGTCTCCATCAATTTCCACAGCATAAAAGATGTGGGTTTTGGAGCTGCCCTGCTCTCTGGTGGATGTTGATAGGCATCGCCGCAAATACACTAGTGCTGATAGTAACAGCCATATGTTCATTGCTCTGAAATATTAAAAAGAAATCCACAAGGGATAGAAGTGTAAGCACCTTCTTTTGTTGTTGTTGTTCACTGACAGAATTTACCCAGAGGTGGCTGTATTTTATTTTCCCCTTCTTTGGTTAAAAAAGAAACTCCTACCATCTTTTATTTAGTAGCAATATTAAACTAAAAAGAAGAAAGCAAAACAAAACATACTACTTTTGGAAGCTGAGAGTATTATGTTGTTTGACAGTATCTAAAAGCAAAGTAATATTATGTTATATCGTGTTATTCATACAAATTCAAAAATAAAAATGTGCACTATTTTGCAGCTTTAGTTATGGAATTATTTTCTTTTTCCACTCCTCTTTTATTATATGTTTCACTAGTTTTATTCGTTGATTTGCTAATCTCAAGCTGTTCACTAGACCTGGAGGTCAAATGGCATTCTCTGAAAAATTTCAGTGTTTGATATCAAAATGGAAGATTGCCACTTGAATGTATAGTAATTTTACTAACAATCACTAATCTAAATATCTGTATAGCTATTCTAAGTCCTTCTGTAATATATTTTTTCAAATATCACTTTAAAAGAGCGTCTTAGGATCTAATCATATATTGCCTAAGAAAATGAATGATAGAAAGATGATAACGTCAAGATTATACATATCAGAAGTACTATGGCTATCTTAATTAGGCAATATTCACACCTGGCTGAAAATGGATTCTGTACATGATAACTCTTAGGCACTAGATCCTGGTTTTAAAAATATTACAGTAGTAAGTAACAAAACCATCTGAGTGATATCCTGGTGTTTCATCTGTGATGAAACAACAAGGGTATCTTTTACGTAGATGTGCTATTAGGTGCAAACAGTGGTAGATACCCAACTAACTTTTCCACCTGCATTCCCATTCTTTAATGTACCAGTTAAAATCTGTGGAATAACAGAACTTAAAAACTAATTTTGAAATGGATGACTCAATATAGTTTTAGATGTTATAGGTGGTCATGTTCATTTATATGCTTGCAATATTTGCAGCAATTATTACACAAATAGTCTTTTAAAACAGCCGACAGATATAAATGATCAGCGGGACCATACAAATACGTAGAAATAAACCATTGTTTCAATCTTATCTTTGAAGATATACATCTGTCTTTCCTAAGCCATGTCTTTCAATTGCATCTTTCTTGGAAGACCAAGAACCAATGCAAAGCAGACAGTGACTGAATTCCACCCCCACACCCAGTAGTAGCTCTTTTTAATAATACTAGGTGCAAATTAAGGTGCAACAGAAAAAAATAGTTTATCTCATATCTTGCAGTCCACAATAATATAAACCTACAATCTTTAATAAACACTGCCAGACTGAAAAAATAAAATTAAAGTATCTGTACAGTTAAAGATAAAAGTCAGATCTTGAATGAGATCCTACTAGCTAGATACTTCTGAAAAGGCCTAGTAAAGCCTATCATATGGAATCCCTACTAATTACGTTAGAATGTTTCTGGACTCTGATTGCTATCTATCTGTAGCATAAACAGAACCTCACAGAGGTGGGGGATTTTTTTTAGTCAGACATACGCAGTCTAAATTTCTAAAGTTCCTCTTCAAGCCTAAGTTAAATATGCAGTAGGGACGCTACTGGTTTTCCACATGGTGTTTTTTGGAACACTAAGGATTGAGGTAGTGGGAATTGAAATTTATTTCAGTTGTCTAGCTAAGCAATCAGACTACAGCCCTATGAAATGAAGCCCACTAATCAATGGAAATGAATCCATAAAGATTATGGATGATTAAGTTTCAGCTCCTACCTGTAAGAAGATGAAAATTTCATCCAGTATTGTCCAAGACAATACATGATGCGAAAAGTTATTTAGCTTTGTGTTTCTTCTGCTAATGCAGATCTGCTTTGTATTGGCTATTTACTTATATGGTGACTGAGTCAGGAAAAAAAAAAAAAAGACATTACAGCTCAGTCTACTCTAAACGTGATTCAGAATAGATTTCAACCAAGGTCTCTTCCTATCAAATGTAATGCAGTCTAGAGCCATTTGATCTCCACAGCCAGCTCAGGGCAAAGTAGTTGGTCCATATTTACAGTAAGCCAAAGGCTGTGGAGTGTACAGAGGAACTGGGGCTGCAGAGAGAATTAAGAAAAAAACCTCCAAATTCCTCCAAATAGACTTACCCTGTATAATTCACACAGAACAAAACATTTCCAGAATAAAAGATCAAAATCAGTCTACCTAGAATGCCCTAGATCATAGGAGCATTCTTTTAGGAAAAGAAAATACAGGTTGATCCCCCTGCAGAGAGACCTAAGGGTAGAGCACCATATTTTTCAGTAAGGGACTGTCACCACTGTGGTATTGGTAAAAGTGTTTTGGAGATGCTTCTCTCCTCTGATACTATATTATTTGACATTCACTTTACTGCTTTTCAAATCAAACTATTTTGCTAGTGCTGAAGCAGAGATCTTACTCAATTTTTTCAAGCTGATAGGTTTGGCAAATTTGACCTGATCCAAATGGAGCCACTCTGCAGATTAATTTTTTTGACTACCAATCAGTTTTCTGGGGAAAAAAAAGAAATAAAATACAGAAAAAAATTCTACAGACAACACGATGCAAACATGTCTGAGAGGCATTTCTTATATACTAGTGGCTTATGCTAACTGTTACTAGAACTGGAAAATAAAATGCTGGGAGATTAAATGGGAAACAATATAAAAAGCAATAATCACTGAAAACCTCTGCTATTCATATATACACTAGGAAGCTTCAACCACCAATATAAAACTAGCCATATGTGACATCAAGATGATACTTAGGAAAACACTTGATTGACAAACTGGAGAAAAAACCCTCTACAATTAGTAAAACTTTAGATGTCTGTTTCTGAAAACAGATGGTAATCCTGCAAATGTATATTTTCACAGAAGAGTTATACATTTAATAATTTTCTGTTCCACAAAAATACCAATCGACTGGAGTCTTGTTCTCCAAGAACTTACAAATCCATCCTAGAAAGTGGAGTTGGTAAACCCACTCAAATACACCTTCAAAAGCGAAGTCAACATTTTAAATAATATTTCATGGGTACAAGTAATAATTGGACACCTTCACAATCATAACACTGAAGCAAACCAAAACAAGTGTAGTTTCACCCCAATTATTAGCTCCTGAAAACAAAGTGGGTGGGGAAAATACATTATTTTACCTTTACAGAAATTCTATCTACTTCCTCATGGAAACCTTCGGGTTTCCATCCATAGTGTGGAATAGGGACTTAAATTCAGCACGAGATTAAAATTTACTCAAACTTGAATGAGATACTAAGGCTTGGAAAAATGCAGTCAGAACCAGGTCAGGAGAGGCATATAACAGCTGCAAACTGGAATAATGAAAGATTCTACCTGCACAAAGTAACCCTTATCCCAAGACTGATTCTATATTTCTCCCATAATGCAATTCTTCCCTATGTTCCAATCCATATATTGGAAAAACAAAGAGACCGTCTCACCTATACCCTCCAAAGGAGGGTAAATTGGACAGAGGAGGATCTGGTGGCAGTAGAATGGGAGAACTGACATCAAGAGGCTGCTGTTGGGCATTAGTGAAACTGTTGATTTATGTTAGAGGCCTTGGATTGACTGATTAGGATGACTAAGACTGAGAACTGAGTGCCAGGGCAGTGGGACTATTGCTTGAAAGCAAAAGAGGGTACAAAAGCGACTGAGTGAGAGACTGAAATAAAGAAATATTTTGCATACCTGGACTCACTGGGACCTCAATTGATATGAAGCTGGTTCAAGTGACTGGAAGTACAACTGGTTAAACAGAACTAGAAAAAAGAGACAGGAATGATAGAGAGTCTGGGAAGGTCAAAAATTAGATTAAGGGATCTGAATGATTTAGGGAGGGACAGATTAGAGAAGCAGAGAACTGAAAGAAATACAGAGTGCTGAGAAACAGCTGATTGTAGAGAAACAAATGCAGCAAGGAACCACCAGCATGCAACGAGATGATCTGGGCAAAGAGACCTGGGGCAAGCATATTAGCTCTGAAAGAGGAGAGGAGGAGAAAGAACAAGTAACAAGCAAAACTTAACCAGACTGCAAAGAACAAACCAGAAGACTATAATCTTCAGACTAGCTCTTCTCCACAGCCTGGAACCAAATCCTAACTTCCAAATCTTGCTGTTCCACTGAAACTGGAAAACACAAAGGAACCAAGTGCCTTAATTCCACCTGCTGAGCCACAGGGATAGTTAAAGCCTGGTACTTCAAAGACTGTGTTCCTTCAAAACCAGCAATGTTCTCTGCTCTTGGTGTCAGGATTCCAGCCCCATTTATGCCTCCATGGGAATACAGCAAGTTGCCAAAGGATGACATTTCTACTCTAATCACTCTGCTAAGAAAACCCCAAGCATGAGTTAATCATACACACAACATATTACAGAATCACAGAATGACAGGGGTTGGAAGGGACCTTTGGACATCATCTAGTCCAACCCCCCTACCAAAGCAGCTTCACCTAAAGCAGGTTGCACAGAAACGCGTCCAGGCAGGTTTTTGCATATCTCCAGAGAAGAAGACTCCACAACCTCTCTGGGCAGCCCATTCCAGTGCTCTGCTACCCTCAAAGTAAAGAAGATTTTCCTCATGTTGAGATGGAATTTCCCGTGTTCCAGTTTGTGCCCGTTGCCCCTTGTCCTGTCACTGGGCACCACTGAAAAGAGTCTGGACCCATCCTCTTGACATCTGTCCTTTAGATATTTATAAGCCTTGATGAGATCCCCTCTCAGTGTTCTCTTCTCCAGGCTAAACAGGCCCAGATCTCTCAGCCTTTCCTCATAAGAGAGGTGCTCCGTTCCCTTGACCATCTTTGTAGCCCTCCGCTGGACTCTCTCCAATAGTTCCTTGTCTTTCTTTTTACTTCAATTTACATTCTTTTTATATTAATAAAAGCTTGCTAAATCCAACATTAAAAAATTCCAAGTTAAGACTATTGGTGTAAATTGTAAATAGAGGGTGAATGGTCTTTTTAGAGGTTGGGAAGAAGAGTGGTTAAAGGCCTGAAAGTAGTCAGGATTCACAACTTATAATAACAAACTCACATACGGTTGATTGCATAAAACACATCTTCAGTATCTGCCTTTATTTAGCTTTCACAGTAAATATGATATATCCTAAAGTGGGCTCTTGAGGGCTAGTAACATCCATGATTAATGTTATACGAGGGGACAGATCCTCTACATGTCAGTGCTCCAACCTGTCCTATCTTCTGTTTCTTCAACAATGAATTTTAAAGAAAATGCTTTGGTTTCAAAAATAAAGATTAAACTTATGTACAGTGGAAATCAATTTCCTTTCAGAACACAGGATTTAACTTAACCTATCAAGATTCATAATTTTATTAAATTCTACAGGGGGGACGGAAAGGACAGATTTAAGTTTTTCCTCTTGGTGTGACAACTACAGTTTTACTGTGCAACTGAAATTCCACAAAATAAATGAAAACCTAAACATTTTCTAAACTACACATATGCAAGAACAGAATAGGTTTATTTTTAATAATGTGTGATGTAATTAAGATAAAATAAAAAAGTAAAATCATAGAATCATAGAATTGTTACGGTTGGAAGGGACCTTAAAGATCATCTAGTTCCAATCCCCGTGCCTTGTGCAGGGACACCTCCCACTAGATCAGGCTGCTCAGAGCCCCGTCCAGCCTGGCCTTAAAAACTTCCAGGGATGGGGCTTCCACCACCTCTCTGGGCAACCTGTTCCACTGTCTCGCCACCGTCATGGTGAAGAACTTCTTCCTAACATCCAGTCTGAATTGACCCATCTCTAGTTTTAATCCATTCCCTCTAGTCCTACCATTACCCAACATCCTAAAAAGTCCCTCACCAGCTTTCTTGTAGGCCCCCTTAAGATACTGGTAGGCCACTATAGGGTCTCCTCGGAGTCTTCTTTTCTCCAGACTGAACAACCCCAACTCTCTCAGTCTGTCCTCATAGGAGAGGTGCTCCAGCCCTCTGATCATCCTCGTGGCCCTTCTCTGGACACGTTCCAGCACATCCATATCTCTCTTGTAGTAGGGGCTCCAGAATTGGATGCAGTACTCCAAGTGGGGTCTCACCAGAGTGGAGGGGGAGAATCACCTCCCTCGACACAATACAATTAAATACACAATATCAGACACACAACTTACTGTAGTCACCTCTCTCTAGGTATTCAGTAGCTACTACAAAATGTAAAGTTGTCAGCTTTTGTTCTTTTTTTAAATGCAGCTGAAGTTATCCCACAGTGTACTGCAAACTGCATACTTGTTCCATTAACTGAATCTAATTATAAAAAAAACAACCAACCAAAAAAACCCTAAACAAACAACTCTACCATTTTTCTGGCTTTAGGTTAGGAGTATGACATACTACAATATAATAAAAAAATATACACAGTTTCTCTATTAATCAAAAGGGTAGAGAACTGATACTGGATTTGTAACAGGTCTTTACTCACTAGACCAACTATGACCAGTGCTACGGCAGTAGTGTTTCTGTCATTAAGTGCTTGTCACAACAAAGAGTATTTTGAAATAACGTCTTTTCTATAGGGTCAGTAGCAGATGAGCATCATGTTTTACAATTACTAGTCTTGAGAGTGTTCTGGGTTTGTTACATCAGAGATTTCAATTTAAATTCTAAATATGAATAAGAAATCCTACAACAAATTAGTAGCTTCCTGAAGTTATTACACAATGTACGCTTGTGTTTCTAAATAGTAATTTTGCTTGGTAGGCCCATACACACCAAAAAAATACTATATTGGTTTTTACAGCCACACACAGAAAAACAGCCAGATGTGAACCTGAATTTCTTAAGGTGGCTGAAGCTAAATATGATTCAATCCTATTTCATAGTAAAAACCAATAATTACCACCAGAAATATTTGCAAAAATGTTGGGAAAAAATTACATGTGAAACAACAGTAAATTTACATTCAGAAGTGTCTGTTGTTTTATAAAAAAACAAAATCTAACTAGAAAAAAAAGAGAAGAAACACTGAGGGTGGGTTGGTTTTTTTTACGAGAAGGATTGGCTTTCTTCTTGTATCATCTTCCACTGAGAAAAAATGATCCCCTTTAATTGCAGTGAGACATTCTTTAGTTTTTGACGAAACACTGCGAAACAGCTAAACTACATGCATCGCTTTCCGAACTATGAACAGTTTTCTTACAGGCTTTGCATCATATGCTGACCAAGCCCAGTTTTGCTCCGGTTTATGAAATGTGACAAGACCACAGTTAAAGTTGATCTATGCCGCAGGCTATTTGTGTTGTCTACTCAGATGGTTTGTCATAATGCCATGAGTCCAGATACTGTACCTCCTTTGTTTTCTTTCATTTATTTTACTGAAGTTTTATAACACCAGAGACAGAGGCAAGATCCAAATTTATGGCATTGTTTCTCCTAGCTAAGAATAAGCACCAAACCATGAGGGTGTATTCAGAAGCATCTCCTGTGATGTCTTAGACCTGCAGAGACTCTGTGTGCTTGTTGATTTTTAGTTTTTTCACTGAAGAATCACTGAAGTGAAGAGTATGTAATAATGCACATATCATTTTATTGCATTTTTTTCTGGGCAATATTTTTTTTGTTTTAAAATGTATTGGTACTGGCAACCACTTTTTAAAGGATTATGTTAGAAACTGACAGCACTTCAGCATTTTCCAGCTTTATCAAAGCACTATCGACTGCACCAGAAACTGAATAGAGTTCAGTTACTGATACAGCTTGGAGTTTACCACACTTTCAGGGGACATCACTGAGCCAAGAAACTTCAGAAATTAGCAAATTCTGTAGCGAGCATTTTATCTTGAAAACGGGGACATTTATGATCGAGTATGTTTCGTTCCTTTAGTTGCTACCATTTTTGTTTCAAAATAAGAAACAGGATAATTATACACCACTCCTCAGCCAGATGGATCTCAAAATGTTTTACAAACCACATGCACAATAACACAAGAATTATAAATAGAAAAAATATTAAAAATACAAACCCACAGCTACCTAGGAGTTCGGACTGGCCAAACTGTTTATTGGAAGACTGAACCTCTATAAAACTTTTGGAACCGAAAGGGAGGAATTAATTGCATCTAATCAGCACATTACTGTGAATTAAGTGGTACTAGTCTAGCCATGTGTTCTAACAGTATAAATACGTACAGCTTATAAGAAGTGTTACTGTCTTCTATTAGACTAAATGAAATATTTGAGGGGAAAACGACAAGCTTTCAGGCATGCAAGACTTTCCCCCAGTCTGAAGTAGAATCAGCAATCTTCCAAACTAAATAAAAGTTGAGAACAATTGCTCTGATTTTAATTTAATCAAACTTGCCAATTCAATTAACTAAAAGATAAGATAGTTCATAAATATGGGGCGGAGAAATATTAGAAAGGGAAATGCAATACATTTGTTTGCTCCTATGGGACAGAGAGAGAGACAGAGAGCAAGAGAGACAAAAGTAATTTATTATCTGTGCAGCGCGGAAAGGTTATTCTGGGGTGGCAAAAAATATAATGCACCATAAAAACAATGTCTCTGTTGACTCCATGTTTTTAGTGCCCAGTAGAGTTACGAATTTTAGTTCCAGAATTATCTTTTGAAGGTATTTTGTATGTTTCCCTTGAGCAGCAGGGCTGAGAGGTCAGAGATGAAGCGGCTGTTCTGGATTAAAGCAAATGTGACACAGCTATGCAAGCTGCAATTCAAAATTTAATAAGGCTTGCATAGCTATCCTACTTCAACGTTCTCTTTATTTGCCAAGAGTGTTCACTCCCAGAAACAAAACTAATGCAAAGACCCCGCTTAAGCCATTTTCAGCTGTTAGAATAGTGTGAAATAACCTTAAACCAGTCTTAAATGATAGCTGAAAATTATTTAACTACGATGGTGATAGGACCATTATAGAAAATGGAAAATCTGTACCTGGTATTAAGTGCTTGCTTCTCTCTGCTCTGACAAAATTGAGAGAAAACTCAGAAAAAGTCTTGAGGCAATCTTTTACCCAGCATAACTTCAATGAACTCCTGAGGTTGTTCTAAAGGACTTCCAGAATCCAGATTAAACTCAGGGTCATTACTATGAGGAACGACTCAAAACTCTTGGTTTAGGAGAACATTTTCCCATTGTATGCAGAGGCATAGCCACTTCAGACAATAATTTGAAGGCTCCAAGATTTCTTTACTGATGTACCAAAAACACTGGTTGTGCTCAGGAGGCATTCCAAGCTGAAGTCCTCCAAGAGATCTTTTGGGGTTTTTTTTGAGAGTAAATTCCAGCTGCCAAACTGTATCTCAGACATGCTATACTGTAGAGGCTTAACCACTCACTAGATGGTTATCCTGCACTTAAAATTGCCCAAATTATGCTATCAGTCAATGAATAATATAATAGACAAATTAAGTGTTCTAAATTATACAGGCTGTCATGCTCACTTTTGTGTGCTTCATAGCTAGTCAGTAATAATGCTGCAAAAATTCTTATGAAAAGGATACAGATATCTGAGGGTACCAAAGGGGAGGACAAATGAATGTTACACATTTAATATATATAAAATATATCTGAAAGTTTGTATATGTATGAAAAAAAGAAACAGAATAAATAGGAGATGCAGAGGAACCGTACAAACAAGGATTACATTAACAATGATAAAACACTTAAATGACTAAATCAGGCTTTAAGTGTTTTTAAGGGGATAGAATGAAACTTCACATACACTTAACCATCACATCCAGAAAGTATATTTTCATGAAGCCCAGCAGTCTTGATAACCAGCCTAAGATGAACAACTTAAGCACTTAGAACAAAATCCTTTTGCTATTAGACCAACAAACTCCTATCTAGCCCTTCAAACAGCGTGAGCTAATCCAAGCCTCTTTCAAGGCTTTGGCTTAAATGTCAAACGTATTTCTAGAATATCCTTCCCTTACCCTTAGAGTCAACAGATTTTTGGTCTTCTCTATAGTAAAACTCAATCAACGCAGAGCTGTGGGGGTTAACTAGCTAGTTAACTAGCTAGAGTTGCAAATGAGAACTTTTTTTTTTTTTTAAAGTAACTCAGAAACACCTCTTTCATATTAATGTTTGCGGTGGTATGACACATAAGAGCAATAAATTCTTTCTACATTTGAGTTTTGGGCATTCATTGTTACTGCCAAGCCACTTGTTGGCATTAAGTTTTATTAAAAGATTGTCTATCTACAAATTTTCACCCCTTCTGTGAAAAACAACAGACATTGCAATTAACACCAAAACAGAAGTTCAGGAAGACTAACACAGCAATATATTCCCCCACAGTTACCAAACAAAAAATCTGGAGCAGCTCTTAAAACATTCATTTTTCTTATTTTATCCCACCACCACGGAGACAAGAATCAATCATTCCATATAGTTTGTGTATACGCCCCATCCCTGGAAACATTCAAGGTCAGGTTGAACAGGGCTCTGAGCAACCAGATCTAGTTGAAGATGTCCCTGCTCATTGCAGGGGGGTTGGACTAGCTGACCTTTAAAGGTCCCTTCCAACCCAAACTATTCTATAGCTTCCAGAAAACAGAAGCTGTGTGACATTGTTAAAATTGTGTTAAACTTCTTCATCTATTGAGAAGTCTCTGCAGCATGCAAAAAGAATCGTCATTTTGAGAATTTTTGAACTTATGTAAACCAGAAAACATTAATTGTTAGTTAGAAAAAAAAAAAAAAAGAAAAAAGAACAAATTTATGTTAGCATCACCAGTAGTATGAGGAATGTAATCTCATTGGACATTCCATGAAAGACCCTTTTTTACTTCTAATGAGCAAAGCAATAAATTCATATCCCAAGGCAAATAAAGAACCTGTTCTAACTAGCTGCTCAACACCGAAGATATTTAAACATATAACATATTGCACTAGAAGCATAACTTGCATCTGGTCTGATCAATAAACCAGGATTCCACATGAAGAATACTTGAAAATGGGATTGTAAAAAATCAAAAACATGAGGATCAACCTGAAGCTTTTGCAGGATATTAGATGATTACTTAGGACACGAACTGTATCATTTATCTATAATTCAGAAAATTAACTACATGATATAATAAAAAAATCAGAATGTGAATAATAAAACATGGATGTAAACTCATTCTTCTTTCTATACAAAATGCAAGGGAAAAAAGTGTGTCAAAAAATAAACTGCTTCTTTTTTGGAAATGATTATAAAACATCGTTAGTAGCTCAGAGTGTTAGACTGTCCGATACCCAGTAGCAAATGGTTCTTCCCCTAACCATTATTATGAAGACACGGGCCTATGAGTACCAAAAATGAAAACTATCTGATATGCAACTTTTTAGCATATATTTAACTTATTGGAGCAAAGTAATCTTTTCGACAAACTTTACTATCATTAGTAAGAAAATTCCATCCAGACAAGTATTGCTTTCTTGTAACAATTAAAAAAAAAAAGGAAAAACAACTTTCTTTTTATTTAATAGATTCCTCAGTACAGATCATTCCCCCAAGAAATATTGTATGCAATCACAAAGGATACCAAAATCTGAATCTTGCCTAAGAGTCAAGAAGAGTTGGAAGTGCTTCAAAATCACCTTTAGCTCAAAAGTGATTTCTACAGCCAATTAAACAGTGGAATTGATGGACTCTGAGAATGCCATATGCTGCCCTCTGCTGAAAAGATGATCGTTATGACTTGAGGTCTTAAAGCTGGAAGGTCTGGCATAAGGGAAAAAGAAGTGGAGGATACTCTGATTTCAGGGATGTGGATAATTCCTTTAGGGAGAAAGGGAGATAAACGCTCACCTGGGCAAAGAAAAATTTCACAGAACATATGGTGTATATGTATAAATTATCTTGACAAGAACATGAAGTCAGCAAATTGGTTATTAGAAATATAACTATTGAGAAGTACATTGATTATATTCATAAATGTCTTTAAAATGGCTACCTGTCAAGTAGTTTTGATCTAACATGTGACTTACTTTAAAGACATTATAATACAATGAGGAGAGTCTTTCAGAGTGAGAATAGAATTTTTTTTTTACCCTGTCCATACTGTGTTCATTGATTGCTGCATATACATGTATTTCAAAGTCACTGTGAGAAAGTTAGCAATAATGCCGCTGTTAAATAAATAGTCACTTTGGAATACTTTTCACTGTTACAGATTCTTATATCTTAAAAAAGAAACAACAACAAAAAAAAAGAAACACCAAAAAAATTGAGATATACTGGGCATTTTCTAGTTCTTACTGTATCATAGCCCAAACAACAGATGCACAAAAAGGGAACAAGTATTAAAGAAACAGGCAGACTGTACATTACATCAAATAAAACTTTATGTTTCATGAAGCAACACGGAGGATGGTAAAATTGAACTTGTCAACTAATAGCGTAAGTCTATGGTTTTAACTGAAAGAAAAGGTAAGAGAAAGATGCTTAAATATAATTACTTTAGCAATATTTTCTTCTAAGGAGTAACGCAGTTGCCCTTCCTTCTAAGGTAATGCAGTATTCCTGCACTACAGTACCATACAGCAACAACAAAATTAAACGGTATCTCAGTAACAGTACAATCACTTCTCTCTTTTATCTTTTATCTTCTCTCTTCTCTCTTTTATCTACAAAACAATATGTACCACCTAGAATAATGTATAAAATGAAGACTGAAGAACTGTCATAGACAATGTTTCACAGGATTTTATAAAAACGGTTGTCCATTTAGCCTAGATTTCCCTCACTTTGTTATTATGACTGTACACATGAACTTTTCTTCTGAATATTGTCATCTCGCTGGCACCACACATAGTCCATTATATGGTACTGGAGGTATAATATACACCAGAAATTCACACGCATGTTCTTGTTCTCTGGGATGATTGCCATTGAAGAATCAGTGCAGTGTGTTTTGAAGTAATAGAGTGTACAATGGTAAAATTTCTATTTAAATTATACACTAGATGCCTATTTCCCATAGATGACAGGTATTAACTGGTGTTCACTGTCAGCATCATAGTATGTGATTTATCTTCACCCTATCCCTCCCTCCATAGATCTAACACTATACAAAGTGTTAGATTTCTACTAATGCTTTTTGTTAAAATGTTGTCGTTTTCTGTAATGTTTTGAAAATCAGGACTATTGTTTAATTTTCATGCATAATACTTCAATTTAAGAGGATTCTTATCTACATGACAACCAAGGGAAAAGATGTTGATGGATTACCAGCAGCCATGTTTGGAATACAATCCTTAGTAATATAGATTTGGTCAGACAAAATGTTCATATATGTATAATTTGGAGCTTTTACTTACATTATCAAGGGATGATACTTTTATATTAACCCAGAAACCAAGCTATTTTGTTTGTTATTGTTGTATATTGTTAAACAAGTTAATTGTAAAGAACAGTGTGTATAAACATGAGCTTGATGGGGATGAACATTGTCATAAATCATGCAACAGTAGAAACTACATAAAATATTCTGGATATTGCCGTGTTGCCCATAACTATAAATATCTCAGTAGAGGGACAGAAATGAAAACAGAGGAAAAGATGGGTTTAAGCCATTTTTATGCCCTACATCTGATGGCTTCTACAAAATTTCTAGTATTCATTAGAATAGCTGCATGACTGCCTTCATTTATACACTGCTTCTCAGAAGCTAGGTGAAGCAGAGAATAACTAGGGAGCCCCGATATGTTTCAGTTTTGCAGAGGTATAGGAAACTGAGGGATGGGCACCCATTCATTCCAGAAAACTGCATACTAGGTGAGCTTTTTTTAATCAAAGAACTAGAATGGGATTATCTGTCCAAGATTTTATATATTTAAAATTACGACAGTTTGTGTACTTATATAGAACAGCATTTGCTCAAAATATAATTTTTTTCCATAGTTCAAATAACAGCACTTATTGTGACAATCATCTACATTTTTTTATATTTACATTTTATATAGATAATTTACCCCTCCACCTTGAAAATATGCTATCATATTTTGCTGTAGAAATAAAGGTTGTAAGATAAAAAGCATGCTGAAATCTGAAGGCAGATTATTATTATTATTATTATTATTATTATTATTATTATTATTATTATTATTATTGTGGAAGGAATGGCATATTACAGTTAGGTTAAAACAGCTTGCAGTTTGATAATTCTGTGACATCCAAAGGTGCCACTTGATGGCCTGGCTCTCAGGTGCAGGAGGGGGGCAGTGATCAGTCAGGACCAACGTGAGGAAAGAGCCACCACTGGCAGGCTGAGAGACCCTCAGTGACTCACAGAAGAGCAGAAGAACAGTTCGAAGGGAAAAGTCTTGCAGTTCTGGGGGAAACTATATACCAGAAGCTCCATGGCAGCATTCTCTGAGATGTTCTCAATACCAGCTATTGGCTTAGACAGAGTGGAAGTCTCCATACATGCTTGAATAAATGAGATGAGGAAGAAGGATATATTAAGAACTGGTAGCAGACAGAACCTGTACCACTTTTTCTGAAGTTAAAACAGAATGAGACTGCTTGCACTTTAAAAACCTACTAGCTCCAGGAAAGTCAACAAGGGTTGCATCCCTTGCAAGGGAAGCATCCAGGATAACAGGTCTTTTAAGAGTTGTTTCACAAAAACCTCTGCATAAACCCCTACTTCTTCACAAAACCTCAAAATCTGAGAAGAGTAAAATTCATACTAAAAAGTGAAGAACTATCACAATAGAGTACAGAACATAAAAGTGAAACAATATCTATGTTTCTATACAAATGCTGGAAGAGTTAAAAATAAGGGATTTAAAACACTTAGATTCAAATAAGATATTGATTTTATAGCTATTATCAGAAACTTGATGGAAGAAGATAAATCAGTCAACATTACCATCAAAGTACACAGGAACACCAATGTGTTGATGGAGTATTATTGTTAAAATTTACAGAAGTTTTAGAGCTAAATCATATAAACAAGTTATATGAATCAGGAGTCCACACACAAACTGAGAATGTAAAGGCAGAAAATAATTAATGGTAACACCTCACCTAATCTCCAGTAGATAACTCACATTAGTGCATGATTATAACATTTAATTTTTAGTTCCTGTAAATAATTACAGCATCTAGTGGCAAAACCTCCAAAAGGAGAAGTAATTCTTGTCCTAATCATGACAGTGCAAAGGATGCAGTTCACAGAATTATCTTCCAGGAGCTATGCTACGACAGCAACCATCATATATTTAGTTTCAACAGCTTTGCAAAAACAAGCAAACAAACAAAAAATTACTAATTTCAAAACAGGAAACTATATAAAAATTAGATTTATGGAAAAGAAATGAAAGGAGACATCAAAAAGGGTAGAATACGTGTACTCATTAAGGAAACTAAAGGCCTTGTATTTAAGTGTCAGAGCAAAAGAATACCACTATCAAAAGGATCAAAAAGACCAAGAAAAAGTTATAACTACTACAGCATAGTCAGGCAGACCAACTGAATAATACAGGAAGTTATTTTTCAGAAAAAGAAGTTGTATTCAAATGAGTAAAGTAGAAAAAATCATAAACTGTGATAGTTTGTGCAAAAACACAGTGAAGAAGACCAAATGCTTGAAGAATAACCTGCAAAAGGTAGAAAATCTAATAATAAATGCCTTCTCAACTAGATGAGGAGCAGGGATAATGACATGGAGCTTTTAGGAATTAAGGAATACTCAAAGAAGACAGCAAAAAAAACTAAATTAATTTTTAAATCCATAATCACTTATGAAGAGCTTGAAGAGTTTTGCTTACCAGAATTTTTCTTTACATTCAACATTTTAAAGGGTCTGCCTCAAACTCAAAATTTCTGAAACTTTTCAAAGTTCTGGAAGAAGTTCTTGAACAAAAAACCCCAATCAACCCCAAACTTCCTATCTACTAATTGATATTAGCCGAAAGTTTCTAAATGATTTAAGAACAACACAACTAAGCATGTTATGAAAGTTCACTCTGAATTTCTTTAGCACTAGAGGACTGAAAAATAGCTAACATGGTATGGATTTTTGAAAGGGGATTCCATAGGAGCCCAGCAGAGAAGCAGACAAGTAAGAACAATGTCCATCCTAAGTAAAGTGCTAATATTCTACAAAACAGAACCAGTGGACAAATAAATAAGCATGACACAATAGGGAAGAACTGCTTTTAAAAAAAAAAAAAATAAATTGACATGCAATTCCATTCAGAAAAATACCTGTATGTATTAATAATGAGTAATAAGGAGAAAGCAAAGGTAGTGAGGTAGGTTAACCATAGCTAACAGCCAAAATTCCACCCAATCACTCCCTCTCCCTCCTCATCAGGACTGGGGTGAAAACAGGAAGATAATCCAGGAATGAGAATGCATGTGGATTGAGATAAAGACAGGGAGATTGCTTACTAATGAGCACTGCAAGCAAAACAGACTGAACTTGGGGGGAAATTAACTTAATTTATTGTCCATTAAAATAAAAATGTAATTACTAATTCAGGTAGTGGGAAACAAAAAGACAAACATTAAAAAGACACCTTTCCTCCCAGCATCCTCAGACTCAGCTTCACTTCTGCCCTCCAGATTTATCTGCACCGCTGAGCAGCACAGAGGAGGATGGGGGGGTTACGGTCAGTACACAGAAGTTCCTCTCTCACACTACTTCTTACACTTTTTCTCTGCTCTAGTGTGGGCTCTCCACGAACTGCAGTCCCTGACAGGAAAATCACCTCTGGTGTGCGTCCTCCACAGGCTGCAGGGAATATCTGCTCCAGCATCTGGAGCATCTTCTCCTCCTCTGACCTTGATGTTGCCTCTGCTGTTTCTCTCACTCTTTTTGTCCCCTCCTCCTCTTTCCTTCTGGTGTTTTCTGCCCTTTCCTAAATACGTTATCACAGAAGTGCCACCAGCTTGTCTGAGGGGCTCAGCTTTGGCCAGCTGTGGGTCCATTGCAAAGCCTGCTGGAACCAGCTGTGTAGGAATAAATTGTCAGTTTTCACTGTGAAAACCGCAGAGTCCCACTGGGATCTGTATTGCAACCTATGCTGTTCAACAGATTCATAAATGATCTGAAAGAAGGCTGAAAGATTACAAAGTTTGCTCATTTTGATAGTAAAGGTAATGGTTGTTTCAAATATCATGATACTGTGTGACTAGGCAATTGAGGCAGACAAAAATTCAGCAGAGAAAGATATGAATTGATAGACCAAAAGAAGAATAACTCTGGCTTTACATACACAGTGATAAACTCTTTACTATGATAACTCAATAGTAAGAACTTGGAGTTGTAACAGATCACTCCCTGGAAATAACAGGAATATGCTTAATATTAGTCAAAAAAAGCAAAGAGAAAAATACAAATTACTATGAAAGGAATACAAAAAACATAATGCCAAAGAACAAATTAATAGCACAGCTTCAGTCTGAACACTGTGTATAATTCTGGTGGTCCTTCTTACCTCAGAAAGAACCCAATATAATTGGCATAGGTACAGAAAAGGACAAAGAACGTATCAAAGTTGACACAATTTCTGTGCAAAGAATGATCAGGATTCTTTAGCCTAGAAAAGAGATGGGGACACACTAAAGTCCACATATTAGAAGTGGTATTAAGAAAGCAAACAGGAAAGTATTCTTTACTGTCTCTTCCAGGAAACAATAAAGGAAAACAGCTGACAGAAGATTCAAAACAAACAAGAAGAGGACAATTCTTCAAACATGTCATTAAATTATACCTCTGGCCAGGGAATCATGGCTGCTAAATTTCACCCAAAAAACAATAAAAAAAATTCATGGGGAAACAAAAGTCTACCAAGGGCTACTAAAAATAAAACCCCTTAAATCTCCCTAATTCAGGAGATCTCTACGCTGCAAATCATTTAAAACTTGAAGGGCATTCTGGGAAAGTATCACTCCCAGAACAAAATCTGTACAAATTAGATCAAAAATGTACATCTTGAATACAGAACTATGTCTCAGTGGCTCAAAAATAGCCCGTGACATTTCAGACACTTAGGCTATCTGGGACCTGGGTCTGATAGACATGAGGCTAGAGGAAATCTGAGTCCTTCTGGAGTAACAGCTAGAGGCTAGGTTAAACATGGTAGGGCATTTCAAACAGCACAAGACACCTGTATTTTGGTTATCAAATCCTTCATTTTACATTGAAAGAGGTGTCTCAAGTCTATAGATGCCCAAACGTCAGTTATACCCATTTCCATTTTTAAGAGTTTGGTACCCAGTAAACACACTTACTCTGTATGTCAAAGCAAGCCTGTTGGTGCCATAGCCAGTAAAAGAACCTCAGGTAATTAATGTCTTTTGTCAAAGCCCTGCCTATTACCCAATTATAGCAGCTGCTTTTTTTATAAAGATTACATCCAAATTACATCCATATTGAACCATCCAGCTCCGGTGTGTACCACTTACTATATTTATTTAAGTCCTGTTAGCATTTAATATTTTTCCAAAGTTTATGTTTAGAACAGAGAAGTAGTTATTTGCCACAGATGAACATTTCAACTTTAGATATCACAGTTACCTTGATAAATTAATAGAGTGCTAGTGGGATTTCATATCAAACATTCAAAATAAATTTATATCCACCAATCCAGAAGTAATTCTGCCTCCCTGTACTTTTGAATAATAACACTGTGTTACTTCATGAACACCCACTATTCTTTCCCAGGGACCTCCAGATTAATTTAATGTTCAGGATGAATCCGCTCTGATAGGAAACCATGATTGTAAGTAGAATTTTTATTTCATTTGCTGCAGCACCTGGAAATTGTGTAATAAACAACTGCACAATTGAAAAGAAGGTATCATGATCAAAACAGGTGATAGCTTCCCTGGAAAACTTGGATTGTGTCCTCCTGCTGCATGCCTTAACAACATCGATAAGGCACTTAAACCAAGCCTTTCTGAGGCATCATTAATTGTGTCCCCACATATCCTGTCACAACTTATTTCTTAAATATCTTTTGCAGAAATGCTGATAACATAGCTGCAAATGTAATCCATGGGAGTTCTGCTTTTAACATAGAGAAGCTAATATACTGCAACATTAAGTACTCTGAAAAACTAGGTTCTATGTTTTTTCAATTTGCCTATCCTGCATTATTTTATATGGATAACACCACTCTCCTCCGTCATTCCTCTAGAAGATTGTAAAAATCAAATAATTAAGATTACGAACACTCGGATAGTCAGTGGCATGAAAATGATCAGAAGGCTGGAGCACCTCTCCTATGAAGACTGGCTAAGAGAGTTGGGGTTGTTCAGGCTGCAGAAAAGACGACCCTGGGGAGACCTTATAATGGCCTTTCAGTACTTAAAGAGGCCTACAGGAAAGATGGGGAGGGACTCTTTATCAGGGACTGTACTGATAGGATAAGGGGTAATGGTTTTAAACTGAAAGAGGGGAGATTTACATTAGATATTAGGAAGAGATTCTTTACACTGAGGGTAGTGATACACTGGAAGAGGCTGCCCAGAGAAGCTGTGGATGCCCCATCCCTGGAAGTGTTCAAGGCCAGGCTGGATGGGGCTTTGAGCAACCTGGTCTAGAGGCAGGTGTCCCTGCAGGACCCTGCATGATCTTCAAGATACCTTTGAACTCTAATCATTCTATGATTCTTTGATTCTCTGAAATGCGGTAATTCAGTCTTCAGAGCAAAATTGAGCAACATAGAAAGCAGAAGGTTACATCTCAAACAACAGGCCAACAAAGTTGAAATACAATTGTAACTGAGACCTGTGTTTATTTAACATGTACATATTTAATCTAAATTGCACAGATTGTGGTCTGGAAATAAGCACTGGAATTCACGTAACTGTCAGGGATTGAAGAGTTCAAGATTGTCTGGTCAAGGGAAAATGTAGTGAATGGACAAGAAAAGGAGTTTGGAAAGAGCATTCTGACAAAGAGGCAAAGGATGTGGAGAAACCTGAGACTAGCTGGGCAAACACTGGAAAAAAAGAAACAAGAAGAGGACTGAGATAAACACTCATTCTATTTTAGTTCCCATACTGGATCAGAAAGCCTCTGCCACATGGAGGGGAGGCAGGGAAATTTGCTAAGTGGTCAGAAAAAGGTAAGACTGGACATGATTATGAATGAGACTGGGAACTGGGAAAGGTCTTTGGAGTAAGAACTGGAGAGGCTACACAGGAAATCTGGAACTGTGTATGGAAAGCAGAAAGGAGATTTGAAAAAGACAGGAAGCTTGCATGCATGAAGAGATTGGGTTTGTGGGTTATGATGAGAAATAGGCCACAATGGGAAGCCACAGGAGTGAGTTAGGGATATAAAAAGTTTGGATGACAAAGGTTCCTTTGGGACAAGGAACCATGGCCAAGGTGATATGGGTGGAACACGAGATACCAGGAAAACTGAGACAGACCGGGTAGAAAAGTCCATGCCACACTGACACACTTTCCTACAAGCCTGAAATCGAAACCAAAGTTCTGGATGGTTTGTTCTCTGCTGTCCATAAGTATCTGTGAAACCCTGCTGGAAAGCATGTTCTTCTCTCACATTTATTCATCTGTGCAGTGGGTGCACAGACAAATGAAAATCTTATCCTTCTCATCTCTCAGTTTGAGCTTCTCAGCCTAAAACCAACTTCCAAAAAGAGTCTTTTTCTCAATTATTTTCAATTTCATCCTCTAGTTTCCAGTCAATTTCTCTCTCTCTAAGTCTCAGTCTCAGCAAACACTCGTTTTCAACAGGAGGCCTACCCAAGCACCAGCAGCCAGGCTAGGGCTAGCAACAGTACAACTGAAAGGAATTGCGTTGCAACTCACAATTCCAGTGCCCCATTGCTATTCTGGCTCAGAACTGCACTAAGAAGGAAATTTATATTGAGTCTGGAGCATGTTCAGTAGCTTGGTAGGAGCAGCACAGGTGGTAGCAGTGATGAGACAACTGAATGTCTGGGGTTGATGCACAAGCTCTTGTTAGATGTGGGAGATGCAAAGGGAGAAAGTATATTCAGTTGCCATCTGTTACAATTACAAACTATGAGAGGATCAAGCATGCTTAGTGATGACAGAGTATCAGCAATTAAGTTCCAGAAAGTCACTGCTGACTATACACTGAGTGCACAAACAACGGTTTTTCAAAGGATAATAAATGTTGAAGGAAGGAAGTGGGGAAGGAAGAATGAAGTGTGGAAGCTTTGGGTAGAGAACTTTTCACCTGGGCTACCAAGTCATACTCCTGATGTAGAAGGCTAGTCCCATGTCAAAGCACAAGGGCAACTCTCCTGGTCTGTGGTAAAAAAGAACCAACTTTTTGTTCAATAATTTTACTTCTTAGCTAGGCCTCTTCTAACTTTCTGAAATTAACAGCATATTGTGCCGAAAACAGTTCATTCTTAGAGTGATTAAGACCAATGTTTACAGTTTGTGCCAAGGAATGGCATGCAGAGAGGCTCTTGCTTATACTTATTGCTATAACAACCAAGGTCAGCTAATTTCATTACTTGCCCCTTAGAGGGTCAGAAGCAGAAAAGCACAGAGGGGTTGCACTTGCAGGGAGGAGCAGACAGGACAGGTGACCCAAAATTGACCCACAGGGTATTCCATCTCATCTGCCCCATGCTCAGTATAAAAGCTGAGGGATCAAAGGGTCAGCTCTCTTTCTTCCATGGCCGACATCTGAGGAGGACACTTGTCTGTTCATCTGCCTTTGATGCCAATCTATGGGTTCCTGACTCCAGCTCTGGAATCCAGTTCCCATCCGTTGCTGAGTCCAGTCTGGGACTTCCCCAGTGCCTGCCGGTGACGTCATCCTGGGAGCTTGATACGGTTTTGTATATACTGTATCTATTTTATTATTTTCCTTTTATTATTATTAATATTTTATTAAAGTAGTTTAGTTTCTTCTAAACTCGTAAATCTCTTTATCTCTCCTCCTCCTGTCCATGTGCGAGAGGTGGGGGGAGAGCATCTGTTGCCGGCCATTGGCCAATTTGGCCAAAACCACAACAGCAACAAAGTATTTAAATGGAAAATAGCATCAACTTTTTTCTTTTTTACTTTTTTTTTAAGATTTCTTTTTCTCCATTCTCTGAAATGACTGGGCCTTTTTAGTTGTAATGACCATAACAAGCTAGCTGAGGCAGATACTAGCATGTAAAATTTTGCTTCAAATTCTGGCACTTAGGCAAGTTGTAAATAATTAAAAATAGGCCTGTAGTACTACTGGTTCTATACCCATACCTGTCACATGCCTCCTTGGGAAATATTGCTTCTTTGCAAAGACTGAGATATTTGTAATTGGCATATGATTCTGTCTTTTAGAAAGGTAGTATTTTGCCACAACATACATAATAACTTTATCTTAAACACCATCCATTTTCTAACTTCACTTCAATGACTGTCTGTAGTGTTGGCAAGATACAAGGGAAGTTCTCATGAGATGGCCTTACTTAAAAATTCATGGTTCACCAAAAGAACACGCAAATGTGAGAATATTTTTTCAAGACATAGGAAATTCTAATTTTTAAACAGTAATCAGGAAAACTGAGAAAAAAAAATGCATGATAATTGCCTCAGCGGCCAGATACTCCAAAGAGAAGTGAGACCTCCTAGGTCAAAATGATTCTTTGTCCTAGTTAAGATAAGGAATAAAATGAGATATTCTGAAGTACGCTGATGAACTCATGCATCTACACAGCTTTACATGAAACACTTAAATATTTATGCTGGCAGACAGTAAAATCACACTCTGTCCATGTGGTAAAACTATTCTCATGGGGAGTAGGAAATGTAACTTCGTCTTTGCTGAGACAAAGGAAGAAAGTGAGCTAAGATCTCCCACATCTGGGATGAATGCTCTAACCACTGAACTCTCACACAGAATGGATATGGCAACACAGCTATCATTTACATCATCAGATGGGTCCTTCCTCTTCTTTCTCATTTTTTCTATTTTTCCTGAAGCTTGCTGTTTGGATAAGCCAATCCCAAATTGTGATTTGCTTTACGTAAACCAAAAGCAGAGACACAAGACTGTATTTAAGTAAACCAAAAATGCAGTCTTAGCTCTCTGCTTTTTGAAAAGAAAATTTGTCCCAGAATTAATGGCCTAAAAAGGACTTAGCATCAAGGAAGAATACAGCGATGTCTGATTTAGTGTCACCAGAGGTGACAATAGAGCTGTAAACTACAAACACCTAAAAGCTTACAATATAAGCTGTCAGGCAAAGAACTCCCTGCAGTTTTAGACCATCTGGATAGCTCCAAACTTATCTTAATCTCAGTCAAAAAAGAATGTGAACATGGATGTATAAACAGTGAAATCTCAAGCAGGAACAGAGACACTACTCAGCATCAGCTACTTCAGTATTCAAATAATGTATCCAATTTCTGCATCCGTGAGTCAAAAATAACATTGGTAAGTAGCTAAGTATTCACAATATAACCATCAAAGTACTCAAAAACATGACCTAAAGTGAGAGAATCAAGAAATTTCACCTCCTTAGTATAATGGATAACTAGATTACAGTCTATAAATATATACATAGGAAGATAAATTTCATTTCAATCTCACAGACAGAGGCATAACAAGACCCAGGGGCTCAAAATTGAAGACAGGCAAACTTAGAATTAACAGCACAATTAACAATGAGGAGTACCTCATTGAAAACTGTGGTATATACTTCCATCCTTGAAGTATGCTTTTTAAAAAGCAAGGTAGAGGGGTTTTTTTATCTTTAGAAAGACATGACCTAGTTCAAATGGGAAGAAACTAAGACAGCCATGAGGTCTCTGTTGTACAGTATGCCAGGCTAGATGATCACAGTACTCCCTTCTGGCTTTTTAATCCATGAAACTATGTACATTTCCATTTCAATGAAACTGCATCTTTCAATGAGCATTTTTTAAAGGAACAGCTTTCCAGTGAGCTCTAGTTATGCCTTGAAGGCATAGAACTGTTTTGGGGGAGGCTTGTGAAAAACTTCTGGATAGCACAATATGGTGTTACTCTGAATGGGGAAAGCATTCAGTCCTTTCTGAGCTGAAGCTGGGACCAAGTACAGTATACAGTAGAATCTGCTTTGTTTAACGTATTAATTTGAAAATTAACTCTTTGCACCCTGAATCAGTTTATGCACTCAGTTCCATCATCATTTCATTAATTTGACACTGGCTTGGCGTAACCGAATTTTAACCTGGTTTTGTTTACCAGATACTTTCTCTTATATTCACTACAGAAAAGGGAGTCTAATGTAAAAGTATTAGCACTGGAACACGTTTGGATCAGTACTTCTAATTTAGTTTCACCAAAAAGGAATTTTATTTTTGTGTATCAGGCTACTTGGAGACCTGAACCAGCATAGGACAAATGAATACCATTGAGCAATTCACATAAAGTATTTCTTATTGCACCAAGACAAATCACTAGGGTAGAGACAGCCTTCAGAGACCCTCTGGCTATGGCAATCTAACCAGTCCACTATCTGTGTTAAAATATCGCATATAATAAAATATTTTTTAAAAATCCACCTCACTATAGGATTTTGAAGTTTTGAAGTCACTGATCTTGACAGTTAGGAATAAATTCAAAATAATGTGTTTTCAGTATGGAGCACAGAATGTTACTTATTCATATCTATTTCATTTTCTTACAGTAGTTTCCATTTCATTAATATCTTCCTGTGATTTTTATTATCTCATTTCAGATGCGTAAGGAGTCAGTCAAAAAAAAAATAAAAATTGAAGATAAATCTGACTGCTGACACACAGAAGTAAAACTGTAGATCCTTTACATGAAATTAATTTTTCTGCAGGTAATACAATAAAATGGACAGACCTTCAAGTTCAATGACATAATATCAGCTTAAATGCAATTTCCCAATGAACATAGTGTGTAAAGACTTAAAACACAAGCATATCTTAAAGGCAGAGAGGATAATCAGAGTAGTATACTACCTTTTGAAAAGATCTCATTATTTTGTGATTTAATCTCTGTCTGCAATTTGTGTGTGTGTGTGCGCTATAATCACATTTAACCTTGAGAAAATCCTGCATCTGGTACATGCTTTCAGCAGGGAGTCCTTATACTAGTAAATTCGAAAACCAGATCTGACTTTATGCTTGCTGTGATGCCAACAACGGCTCATGCAATTATTTGTCTGCTTTTAGCTTAGTGTTTGTGAATAACTTCTTATACCAGCTATCAGTTGTTACCTTTTTGTTAATATTTTTCATCATCATGTCTGTAGAGGTCACTGTGATAGAAAGGGCAAATCATATAGAAAATATCTGTAGTCATGAATAAAGAGTTTGAAAATAATGCTATTCTTTTTCATTGTTTCATCCACAATGTTGCCTTTCACAGTCTGACCTCAAATGTGTAACAATATCTGATGAGAGCATAAGAATAGCAACAACCACATGTTTCTCCATAATTGCTGTTTGTCAGTCATTTCTTCAGCATTAACAACATTCCAGACAACTCAAGGTCAACTATATCTTATGCTAAGGGACAAAACCCCTTCTTATCAAAAGAAATGGGCAAGCCAACAAAATCCATTGCCAGCTTCCAGATGACTGCTTGATTCTGGCTCAGTTTTGTGCCCATGACTAAGGAAAGCAAAGCCACTGAGAATATTCGGGTAGTATAAACTGGCAATCAAAGCAACTGAAAATATTTATACATGCACAATCAACTCTGTGTGTTTGCTCAGTATTTTAATACAGAGAGTTAAACTAGTGCCCTGAGATGATCTTCCCTATAAACCTGAGCTTAATAGTGTTTTAGAGGATATTTATATGAATACAATTCTCTATCAATTTCTAGAGTGTATTAAAACGTATAAAATTACATTAAATATATCACCAATTTTTCACCTTCAATCTTACTGAATTCACCGTTGAAACTGATATGAAATACTAAGCTAAAAATAGATTAAATAAGGTGGTATTACAGTTTTGGTTAAGACCCTTAGAAGGCACACAAGGATTGAAGAAGTACATGTTGTCTTAGTAGAAACGCATGCAAAAGAAATGGAATCAGGAGGAAACCAGTTTAGAGAGAGTTTTGCAAAGAAAGTAGCCAGATATCACCAACCACAAAGACAGCAATAATATATCTTAGGAATGTAAATAGGTATTATTGTTTGCCATTTTCACCAAGTGCTAGATAAAACTGTAGGAACAAAAGTATTCTACATTTTGATTTCCATTATACTAAAGGCAGTGGAATTTTATTCATTCTTCATAATTAGGCATGTTTTAACAGAAAATAACTAATTCTCAATTTTTTTATAGGGAAAATTAAAACAGACCCATGAAATAGCTATCAGCTCAAGTTAGAAAGGCATAAAAGTAGAATATAGTTTTGTTCAAAGACAAAAATTCCATCTTTAAAAATCTTTAGATTTTTTTCATGTTTTTCATTTTATTACTCATCCTTTCTGTTGAGTAGTAAAGAACAAGATTAATGTATTTCAATTTTTTGATGGAAGATTTTTTAAGAAAGATTTAGAAGGGTCTAATACCATGAAGCAATTGGCAAGAACATCAGTTGACCTTATGCACCAATTGTTTCATCTCTTTTGGCACCAAAATTGTTTTTCTTTAGATCCACAATATGACCCCTGTCTCACTGCCAAAGCAGTCCTTGACATTAAGAAAAGAAATTCTGGTGGCAGCCGATTTTAGGGCATCAAAAATGGCAGATTCAACATCATCAGTCTCATGAGAGCAGTGGACTATGCTGATAGAATTTTCCCAAAAAAATTGTTCAACATCAACCTACTGTTACTTATAAAAATTGAGCAACGTTGCTTCTCTGTTGCTAAATGCCACGCAGACTGATCAATTCTAAAACTTGTAAAAATGTCTCTGTTTTTTCCTAGCTAAAGAACAATCGGTAACAACGATGCATTTCTGAACAGGAAAACATCAACTAATGAAACCTGACACCATGCTAAACACAGTATTATAAATATCCTATGAAGTTTTACAGAGATTGTTTAAGTGGTAAGTGCTACAAGCTCTGCTCAGTCTGAGTTCCAGGTTAAGAATTATGATGTGAATTAACCAGTATTGTCTGGACCCCATACAACAGGTTTTCAGTCTTGGCATGCTAATAATTCAGTCTATAATTATCAGCCAGGTTAACTCGCAGCTCCCAGTCTCTTCCATATATATTAAAAAAAAAAAAAAAGACATTCTGATGAGGGAACACCTAGGTGTCAAGGTATCATTATAACTTAATGATGTAGCACAATAAATGTGTAACATATAAAGTATGTTTGTTATACCTACTTAAAGTGACAGTCTGCCTAACCACCCCATTGTCCAGAGCTATTTGACCACATAATCACTAAAGGTCTTAAGTGTTATGTGTAAAGGAATACAGATAAACACAAAATAGGAAGGATCAAAAAGATGACAAGACAAACACAACAGAAAAAAAGATTTAGAGAGAACAAAGACTGAAACAAGGTTACTTCTAAAATTTCTTGCTTGTATTAAATTTAATGCTTTGAAGTTTTGTTTATCTACGTAGTACTCAGGGAAATATGTGCCTATAACTCCACATATTTTGACTGTATCTCATCTTTCTGTCACTTTTCTGCTTGGGTCCTCAGTTCACTGCAAGCACATGCTTAATTTTAATGTGTGTGCAGTTCCAATGAAGTGTTTGGTATATAAGCGTTTTTTATGTTTAGTCTCTCTGAAGAAATCATCACTTCACAAATACATCTTTACACAAATATCTTCTACAGCAAAGTAATGATTAGTGTGGGACATTCAGGCACTTATATGCATATGTTCAATAGTTTAATAAATTAAATGACATGAGTAGTATATTTCTATTGCACTGATACTAAGGTATAAAAATAGAGTATCTTCTCTAAAGGACAATCATTATGTTTTTAAACACTTCCTTTCTCTAGTGGAAAAAAAGATTATCCAAGAGACTCGTTTGTTGTATTTCTGTTGAAACTTCTATTCGAAAATTCCTTCAGAAACATGTAATGTAATGCTGCTATCCTAGAGTAAAAGGAGATACTTGCTCAGCAGGGTGCCAATACTGCAAAAGGAACATAGATTTCTCTACATTGCCTGTTTCACCATTCTTTAGAAGTACATAATACAACTACCTGACGGCGTACACAGTCCACTCAATATTTTGCATGGGAGAAATAGAAAAGCTATGTGGCCTCAAAAGTGTGACTGAGTCACGTGAAGCAGGTGTGCATATTGCACTGCAAAGTGCTAATAAGAAGGTTTAAAGTCCTCTTTAGTCTCCCTTGTAAGTTGTTAAACACAGTAAGGATGTACTAGAATTTTTTACTTGACTGCTCTTTCACAGTTACAGCAGTAATCGCAGCACACCTAAAACTATAGGATTAGATCTTTCATGTCCAAACATTTTGCATTTAGAAATTTATTCTACAGCTAGACTAAGAGGCCATATGAGAGATGTGTAAATCATTGCTAAAAATATCTAAGTATCTTGGTGCTCTTATGGTCTTGTATGTCAGCTGGGAACCAAGAAAGAAGCCAACAATGAATTAAGTAAGCTCTTACCAAGTTCTGGAGCCCTCATCACAGGAAACACATGGACCTGTTGGAGCAGGTCCAGAGGAGGGCCACAAAAATGATCAGAGGGGTGGAATATCTCTCCTATGAGGACAGGCTGAGAGAGCTGGGGTTGTTCAGCCTGGAGAAGAGAAGGCTCCAGGGAGACCTTATTGCAGCCTTTCAGGACTTAAATGGGGCTTATAAGAAAGATGGGGACAAACTTTTTAGCAGGGCCTGTTGTGATAGGACAAGGGGCAATGGCTTTAAACTCAAACAGGGTAGATTTAGACTAGATAGCAGGAAGAATTTTTTTTTATAATGAGGATGCTGAAACACTGGAAGAGGTTGCCCAGAGAAGTTGTGGATGCCCCACCCGTGGAAGCATTCAAGGCCAGGTTGGATGGGGCTCTTGAGCAACCTGATCTAGTCATTGCAGGGGAGGTTGGACTAGATGATGTTTAAAGAGCCCTTCCAACCCAAACTATTCTGTTCTATGATTCTAAGTACTCATGCTTTTATTCATGATAGAATAGTTAATTATGATGTGCTTAAAATATGTACAGTTGTATAACTCTCATTTTTTAAATAGATTGCTTTTTCATAGGTGTCAGTGTTTTTCTGAGACATGTAATATAAAGAAAATAATGCAAAATTTGGGATTCCCAAATATTATTCCTTTTATCACATTAAAATATTAGATAATTCTTAGTCTGTTTTTAAGATGTGGGAATGCCACAGAAACTACAATGAACTTAACCCAATCATGAGGCGACATCACAAATAAAGCTACACTGACTTATAGCAGTGATTACATATTCTTGTTTTTATGGAAAATATGCATTGGAACTGAACTGCACACCTATTCTTTTTCTAAAATAAATCTGACCAGAAGTATGAAGCAGATTTACTGCTTCTACAAGAGTCTTTTCAAAGTGGATGTGAAGAACTCAACTCTCCTCTCAGCAATGCCCAGCTAAGATGGTACAAACATACCTTGGAATACATTGCATCAAAATTTTGGTATGCATGACACTTGAGCTAGTTTTCCTCTGGTTATTTATTACAAAAGAAACCATTAAGAAACCATTAACAATATTTCTTCTATAACCTAAACAACATTACTTCACTAGAAAAAACAAGCTATAATGCCCTTTCTTGGCAGTAGTTTTTATCCAAAATTATCTAGAAATATATGATCAGAAATCATGACTAAAACGGAACATGTACTAACTTTAGCTGAATTTACAGGATCACAGAATGTTTGAGACTGGAAGGAACTTCTGGAGGTCATCTGGTACAACCCCACTGCTTAAGCAAGACCACCTAGAGCCAATTGTCCAGGACCATGTTCAGACAGCTTTTGAGTATCTCCAAGGATGGAGACTCCACAGCCTCCCTGGACAACCTGTGCCAGTGCTCAGTCACCCTCACAGTGAAAACAGTGATTCCTGATATTCAGAGGGACGCTCCTGTGTTTCAGTTTGTGCCCATTGCCTCTGATCCTGTCACTGGGCACCACTGAAAAGAGCCTGTCCCCCTCTTTTTCATTCCCTCACTTCAGATAATTGTACATGTTGATAAGATTCCCCCTAAGCCTTCTCTTCTCCAGGCTAAACAGTCACAGATCTCTTAGCCTTTCCTCATAGGAGAAATGCTCCAGTCCCTTCAACATCTTAGTGGCCTTTCACTGGACTTCCTCCAGTACCTGCACATCTCTCTTGTACTGGGTAGCCCAGAACTGGACACAGTACTCCAAAGGTGTGGCCTCACCAGTGCTGAGTAGAGGGGAAAGTCCACCTCATTTAATCTCCTGGCAACACTCTCCTAACACAGCCCAGGATACCGCTAGATCTCTGCAGTAAGGGCACATTGCTAGCTCATGTTTAACTTGATTGCAACCAGGACACCCACGTAACTTTCTGCAGACCTACTTTTGAAGGTGAAGCCATGCTGATTACTTCTGATCACCTTCTTGTCCTTCATGTGCCTGGAAATTATTTCCAGGATTAGCTATTTCATCAGTTGCCCGCGGATCGAGGTGAGGCTGACTGGTCTGTAGTCCCCTAGGCCCTCCTTCTTGCCCTCCTTCAAAACAGGAATGGTGTTTGCTTTCCTCCAGTCCTCAGGCACTTCTCCCAGTCACCATGATCATTCAAAGACCATTGAGAGTGACCTCACAATGACATCTGCCAGCTCCCTCGGTACTTGTGGATTCATTCCATCAGGGTCCACGGACTTGTGTATGTCCAGTTTGCTTAAGAATTCCCTGGCCTGACCCTCTTCCACCAAATGTACATCTTTCTTGATCCAGAATTTCCCCCCTGGTCTCTGGGGTCTGCCATTTCTGATGGCCGGCCTTGCTAGTAAAAGACTGAAGCAAAGAAGGCATTCAGTACCTGTGCCTTTTCCATGTCCTGGGTCACCAGGGCCCCTGCCCCATTCAACAGCGAATCCACATTTTCCTTTGTCTTGCCACTTATGTACTTACAGAATCCCTTCTTGCTGCCTTTGGTATCCCTTGCCAGCTTCAGTTCCAGGTGGGCTTTGGCTTTCCTAACCGTGTCTCTGAATGATCAAATGGTGCCTCTCTTCCTCCCAGGTTACCTGTCCCTGCTTCCACCTTTTGTATACTTCCTTTATAAGCCTGAGTTTTGCCAGGAGCTCTTTGCTGATCCATGCAGGCCTCCTGGCTTCCTTTACCTGCTCATTAGGATGGACTGCTCTTGAGCTTGCAGGATGTGTTCCTTGAATATTAACCAGTTTTCTTGGGCCCCTCTTCCCTCCAGAGCCTTATTGCACAGGACCCTTCCAAGCAGATCCTTAAACAGGCTAAAGTCAGCTCTCCTGAAGCCCAAGGTTGTGACCTTGCTTTTCACCCTGCTCCCTCCTCTCAGGACCCTGAACTCCACCACTTCATGGTCACTGCAGTTAAGGATGCCCTCAGCCTTCACATTCCCAATGAGCCCTTCCTTTTTTGCGAGTGTGAAGGCCAGCAGAGCACCTCTCCTCATTGGTTCCTCTATCACTTGGGTGAGCAAGTAGTCACCGATGCTCTTCAGGAACCTCCTGGATTCGCTTATGTCCCACCATGTTGTTTCTTCAGCAGATATCAGGGTAGTTGAAGTCCCCTGCGAGGACCAAGGCCTGCAAATGTGAGCTATTTCTAGCTGTCTGTAGAAGGCCTCATCTACTTGTTCTTTCTGGTCAGGCAGCCTGTAACAGACTCCCACTCCAGGGTCACTCATACTGGTCTGCTCTTTAATCCTAAGCGATAAGCTCTCAGTCAGCTCATCATTCATCCCTAGAAGAGCTCCATGCATCCCAGTGGTTTTCTCACATAAAGTGCAACTCCACCTCCTTACCTTTCCAGTCCGACTTTCCTAAAGAGCCTGTATACTTCCACTGCAGTCACACAAGTCATCCCACCACATCTCAATGATCCCAACAAGATCATAGCCCTGCAACTGTACAGAGATCTCTTAACTTCTCATGTTTATTCTCCACACTATTGTACAGGCACATCAGAGAGCCACCTCAGCATGCTGATTTCTCAGAAGGGGTCTGGGTTTTTTTTTCATAATGGTGCCTTGTAGGCACTTCCTTGCTTACACACGAATGTTTGAGATGACCCCACTGAAGCTTTGTTTTGTTGATTTTGTGCTCCCTTTCATTCACATCACCCCAGGCTTTTTGCTGTCAACCCTGACCATCACTCTCTTATGGGGCTGCCAGTAACTCTTGTTCTCCCCAGCATGGCTAGTTGAAAGCCCTCCATACCACATCAGACATCCTGCTGGCTATCATGGTTTAACCCCAACCAGCAACTAGGACCATGTAGCCATTCACTCACTCCCCAGCAAGGTAGGGAGAAGAGGGAGAAAAGGACGGGAAAGAAAAGAATCTCATGGGTTGAGATAAAAACAGTTTAATAGAACAGTAACAGAAGAGGAAAATAATACTAATAATTGCAAAAGGATATACAAAATAAAATGATACAATATAAGTTCCTCTCACCACCCGGTGATTGTTTGCCTAGCTTGTTCCGAGCAGTGATTGTGGATCCCTGCCCCCTGGCCAACCCCAATTTATATACTGATGTCTATGGTATGGAATAACCTTCTGGTCAGCTTGTCCTGTCTATGCTCCCTCTCACCTTCTATGGGAAGCTGAAAAAGTCCTTGATTAATATAAACAATACCTAGCAACAACAATATGTGTTATCAACATTCCTAAATGTTCTTCCCATACCAAATCCAAAACACAGAAGCTACTAGAAAGAAAATTAACTCTATCCTAGCTGAAATCAGGACACTGGCAAAAATACTGTCACCCTGCTTACAGGGGTGGATCTCCACCTCCTCCAAGCAGATGCCGATCCTCAAGCAGGGTCCCATGGTTGTAGAAAACAAATCCCTGTTGCCACCAACAGCTCTGCAACCAAGTGTTGATGTGCAGTATCCTTAAATCCCTTCCCTACAAGCTTGAGAACACCACCTGGGCCCCCATATCCCTAACTATTGCCTCCAGAACTCTGTAGTCAGTTTTGATACTCTCCAGGTTGCCCCTGGCAGTATCTTTAGTGCCCACACGGAAGAACAGCAGGAGGTAACAGCCACAGATGTGGTCAAGCTTTGGAAGTCTCTCCACCATGTCCCAGATCCAGATCCCAGGCAAGCAGAAAACTTCTCTAGACAACAGGTCAGGTTGACAGATGGCCGCCTCCAACTCCCGCTGCATGGAACCACCTACTACTATCACTCACCTCCTGGTGGTCTTGCATAGCTGAGGGTCAGTTGGCACAGATGCTTTGCTTGAAAGCACATCTGGCTCCTCCTCAGCTTTGAGGAATTTCTTTTTCTCCTGCCAATGACTGAGTGTTTTCTGTTGCTGGGTATTCAGCATGCAACCATGTTCTTAACTCCAGAATTAATACACCTAACTTTCCAGATGCTGATTAGTTAATCTTCTATAGCAGGTACAAAAACCTGCATTTTTGTTTCAGAGAAACTACATCACAAATTATGCACATGGAATTTAGTTAATTTTTGAACATTATTGATTAACAAGGGGTTATTAGGATACTTCCTGTATTATACTGACACTTTGAGTTACATTTATTATGATTTATGATTTTTATGAAAGGGCTCAGACTACCAGACAAGCATTCATTATGAGGGTGTGAAAGTAAATGAAATAAACAAAATAATTTTTGTACATCCAATATCACAAACTTCGTTTTGTACATTGAGTATTCTAAAGAATTAATGCTTGATATATGAGCCAATTAGACAAAAAGAACCATTCAATTCACTTTATAATAAATATATTTTACTCAAAGTGCCCTTGAAAGCAACTATACACATCCTGAGTGTTCCTTCCTATGTACTCTCTAATCCTTGCCAATGAAATTAGTCTTTATTGATTTCCTAGCTCACTAACAAAAATGTCAAAATAGAAGAGATAAATGAAAATAGTACTGACCTCAGTTTTGTACTTTCTGTTCCTCTTTACATATAAGACAATTTTATTCATAAGGTAGTTTTATGTGCTTTTTTTTTTTCCCTCTTTTAGAAGTTCCAGTCTGTCTAATGCAGTGTTTAAAACACATCAGGATCTCACTACAGTTTTTAGTATTACCTGCCGAGGTCTGTCATTTCTTAGTTTAATGCAAAGGTAGGTCCCACAAAACTTTATCATCCCCCACAGACCAGATTTCTAGAAGTAGCATGGCTATAGGAATACTGAACTTTTTCTGGTGTCACTTGATGTGGGATGTCAAAGAAAGTCTTAAGTATAGGAAGTCCTGGTACTGATTAAAATAATAAAGTTACAAGTAATAGAATCAGACTGAATTCATTGCTCTTGTGTGCAAAGAGCTCTGTATTTTATGACCTCCCAATTTTGGGACTCAAATTCTTTCACTTGGTACCAACTCCATTTTTTAATTGCACAACTGAAGAACAAATAAGCAAATACAAACAAACCCCTTTTCATATTCTTATTTCCCTTAAGTTCTTCTAAGAATAACTGCCATTTGGACTAGTTGCACTATTTTGTTTACACAAAATTTTGTGAATTTTAGAGATATAGACAAAATAGTGAAGGAAGGTTAGCAAATCTTTCAATAGAGCCTCTTTGGAATACTCACTCTTTTTTTGTAGCTTTTTAGCAAAAAGTATCAGGATTTGTTCTACACTTGTAGATTGGCTCTCTGATTTTTCTTCAATTAAAGAGAATTCTCCATTGATCAAGACTCATGAGATGATTATTTTAGATTTTACTTGTAGGCCACACATGCAATTAAACACATGAGAAAACAAATTATTTATAAAAAATCATTGAATTACTTCATTCTTATTAGAATTATTAATTCATGCTACAATTAGCTTAGAGTGCCTACCTGAAAACTTCCTAACATTTGAGAATGCACAAAGATATGCAGATAAACATATGAAAAATGCATGCCATTATAATATGAATTATAATCCCTTTTTTTGGGAAATTCTTCTGATTTTTGATCACCTAAACTCAAGAATGACAAAGTAAAGGTAAAAGAAGAGCAATTAGACTTGTTTCACATATGTCCAGTCAGTTTAGTTACTCATCTATTATGCAACTGAAAAAACTAGCATTACTTAGAATGAAACACCAGACACAAAAATAGGTAAAACAGTTATATACAATAATAGAATGAAAAACTAAATACAAAAAGAGAACTTGAAAAGTCTTCTAGTTCCTTTCCTTACTTGTCACAACCAGAGATAAATAAGAAGTTAAACTGACTAATCACAAAAATAAAAAGTAAACTAAAAAGCTGTAGTTTTCCCAGCTTAAACCAAGACAAACTTTAAAGAAACAAATACAGACTAAGACCCACCAAATTTAATTATTCAGTGTTCATAAGATCCATGTATTTATTATGATACCATTCTCTTAAATATCTCCACATCATTTAAAGAACAATTATAAATAAACTTTTATAAATGCACTTGCAAACTGTACTTCAGATCACATTATCTGAGACATGTATTCCCAAGGATACAGGATGAAATCTACCATTGCACTGGGAGATAGTACTCTTCTGTAAATACATATTCTGGTTATTAAATGAAGCAAGTCTGACTGGTTGGTTGCAACAACTGACATATAACGAAGGAGTTTCTAACATAACAAACAAATTAAAAAAAAAAGAATTTAAGGATAAGAACTGGAGATATGCCAGCCAGTGTAAAAAAAAAAAAAAAAACAAAACAAAACAAACCCTTTCAGTCTGAATTTAAAATTAAACCCTTTGCCAAAGAAAGTTGTAAGTTTTCCTCTTCCAATTGCAGAACATCTATGGCATGGAGTACTTAGGAAAGATGATGCAACCTCACTGGCATCAAACCTGAAACTCAAAGACACTACTTTAACAGATCTGAAAAAATGTGCAAAGGGACACAGTATGAACATCTACAAACGGCTTCTATGGGGAAAAAAAGCCTGCTGCAGTCAGTGTGTTTAAAATGGAAAGACAAAAAAGATAAAACATCTTGCAAATACTAAAAAAACCCGACAGTATCAAAACCTCCTAATGATATGCTAATGAGAGACACCTAATGGATAAGAAAAAACCAGCCAAACTCCTAAGCTTGCTGAGAATTTTGACAAACCATTTTATATCAGAAAATGGCACATTAGATATGACAGATTTCTCAGCCCCTTAAAACTTCTGATATGAAAAAGGAAAGCCCCAAAATAGCCACCAATGCAATTAATAAAAATGTACAATACTCAGATTTCATATTGTCTTGGGTACTACCCATCTTCCCCTCATGGATATGCATACCAGTTGTAGTTTTTAGTAGTTGCACAGAATACTGTATTTCTCATTCATTATCAGATAATGGACTACCACATCTGTTACATACACAGCAAGCAATATACCTGAGAAATATTTAGTACGTAACTCATTTCTCATAAAAGCTGAGGGCTTGGGAATAAACAGCAACATACTTTCAAGAACTTTTTCCTGGTTCACAAGATCATAACCTGAGAATCTTATAAAGAATTGAAAATAATATAATCAAAAGGAAAAAATATAAACTTATTACAGCAGAATGATTCTTATGACAAGGAAAGGGAATAAGCACACAAGAACATACACAAAAAATTTAAAGTATAGAAAAAATATAGAGTATATAGAAAGCTTCTTCCTTTCCCTTTTGAAATAAACGACTGAAGACAACCTTACTCATGCAACAGTGTTGTCATTCAGACAAACGAATCAAACAGAGGATACTAAATGGAGTTAGAGCTTTCTAGAAAACAACAGTGTAACCAACTATACCCAAACACATACACACATACATTGACCTACAAATACCCATATTTAGCATATATTCCTGCATATACAAACACTCGGAAAAAATGAGATCTCACTACCTTTTTTCCAAGAACCTAGCAGTAACTCTGGGTCAGTCCCCAAAACTGCTACAAGTAACTTGCAAGTTGCTCTTTAAACAGTTTCTTCTTCATCCTCCAGTACTGACTTTCTGCCAACTCTAAGGTTCCCATGTACATGTCCTAGAAAAATAGCAAAACACTTTCAAGAAGCAGCCCCAGGAACTCCTACATCGGGTCTGGAGTCTGCTCCAGCTGTTATGGTATTAAGACAATCGAGAATTTAATAAGCCACACTTCAATCAGAACTATTTATTTTTCTGCAAAAGATTTCATTGCCTGGGTTTACAGAACTACGCCACACACAGGGGCTAATGATACTCAAAAATGAAAGCTCAAACTGGATTTAAATATTTCCCATTAGAACAAACTTTGTAAACCTTTTTTCCCCACTGTTCCTTCCGATTCAAAAAACACAGACTTTGACAGAGTGAAGTGGTTATTTTTTGTAAGTAAGTGTTGAAGCCTCTGAAACTGGTAAAATCCCAGTACAGATTAAAAGATTTATAGTTATCACCTTTTAATATATCTGATCTTCACGCCCACAACAAGATGCCTGGCTGGAAGAGCGAGAAGACAAAACAAAACAAAAAACACTCAAAGAGCAAAAAGAGTAATTGTAGCAAATATACAATCTTATTTCTTAAGTCATAATGTCAAAATTATCTCTAATAAAAAATTGGAAAAGTTAAAAGGCATAAGATGGAAAATAACAGAAAGCTTAGATTTCATTAAGTAAAACAAACTCTCCATTAAAGTCTAAATTACACTTATTTTTAAAAAGCAGTGACAAAATTTAAGTCCCCTCAATGATTTCCAGAAAAAAAAATTTTTATTCAATCACTTTCACCGATAGAAGAGATAAGAAAAGTATCGTTTTTCAAATGCATATTGTCCAAGAGCTTGAACTTGAATTATCTTGTTCTCTAACTAGAAAGATGCTAGTCTTTTCTTTATAGAATAAACAGAATTAGGGTAAAAGCTTCAGTCAAACATAACTGACAACAATGAGAAGAAAAGATATTGCAAGAATAATCACAGAAAATGCACAAGTATGAAAGTGCTATTTTTTTCCTGCAAAATTTCAACATACAGCATATAAAATACTTCCCCAAAACAACTTGTAACTACCTGTGGTACTGTAAAAGGAACATCTGCTTAATTGTTGCTTAGATGAAGAATTCTAGAAAACGTGAAGAATCTGGAATATGAACAGGTATTGCACATAAAGTTTTATTACTTACTACAAAATCTACACATACTGTCTGTGTATGTATCAGTGAATCCAATTTGACATAAACAAATTTATCTGCCTATTTTTTGAGGGCTACATTGTAGGCAGTGTCTGCATATTTACCTGTATAATTACAGGTATTCTTTACCTCTGAATTGTAAACTTCTGTGTAAAACATAACAATGCAAAATAATCAATGCTCAACACTTAAAATCCGGTCCTGCATTTGGATCTACTGACATGTATTTCTGGATGTGTGGAGTCTCATTCTCTTCAATGGATCAGGACTGGTATGTGAATTTTTATTCTAAGTGACTAGTAAATTTCTCTACAAGGTTATCAGATTGGGGTATTTAAATTCAGCCAAAGCAGCAGACGTTTTGTGTTAGTTCAGTGGCTATTCATGAGCACATATAACAGGTACCAGAGGAGTTGTTACCAAAGATGGTTCTAATAAAATACTACTACCGTCAACTTTTTACTATTTATCACTTCACGTTCCTAGACATATTCCAAATTGTTTTCTTTTCTTAGATTAAGAAAATTGATGACACAGAGATAACGTGAAATGTCATAATTTTAACTGAAAATTCTAAAGATTTCTAGAGCATTAAGAAATAAACCTGACGCTTTTAAAAAGCACACAAAATGTTTACCTGGCAATAATTTCTGAATTTTTGTGCTATTGATTATGAAGTATTGAGGGAAAGGAATGGATTATTTGGAGCCAGGAAAGTGAATAATCCATTATAAAATAAACATTTGAGAAAAGGATAAAACAGTGAATACTATAAACCATAAAATAATAGAGATATGAAGAGCAGAGGAGAGTAAGGAAATAAGAATGTAGGATGTGTGGTGCAGTTTTCTAGGGTAAGAGTAGAGAGAAGCAGCAGTAATAGCTTTCCATCAGAAGCTGTTACTCCCAGAAGCCTGGCATCTGACCTGATTCTTCACAATATGGATCAGATTTCTATGAATAAGAAATAATGAGTATACTTAAATGAGTTTAAATGAAAGAAACGCCATATCTTTACTAAGACGCTAAGCTTAGCAGCTTTTTTTTGTAGACTCCGAGGGAACAAAAAGCTCCTTGGACCAGACCATTGTTCCTTTTTACATGGTTTCCTGAAAAATGAGTACTGTTGCCTTGCTCAGCTCCTCTTGATCACTTCCAGTAACCAATTCCATCCAAGTCCAATACATGGGGAAAGGTCTCAAAGATATAACATTCCTGCAAACTATGTGAAAGCAGGCAGCTGCATAGGGTGTCTGCTAGCTAAAATAAAAGGAAGTGAATGAAACTTTTACTTAGCAGTGCAGAATTTACTTGTCAGCCAAGGCCTCTCTTTCAAATTGATTCTCTCTTGCCTAAAAAAGGGTGAATTTATACTGCAGCCTGAGTATTACTCAATTAAAAACACAAACACAAACCTACAGGAAATAAGGACGCATTTAGTCTTACAAAACTATTTCTTAAATGCCAAACCTCTAATTTAAAGTATACTAACAGGCCAGTATGCTGCTCCTTCCTCTCTTTCCGTCTCTCCAGCACACAGTCACTCTCTCTTATTCTTCCTTGCCCTATGAATCTGGCATTCCTGCCTGCACAGTGGCTCAGTACCAAAAAGCCCAATACCTGGCAACCCCCCTTTCCCAGTCATCCCCCTCAGACTATTGAATAACCTGGTAGTTAAAACTGGCTACAGAAAAACAGAGATGTGACCACATTTAGGGATTTATGCTGAACTTAGTGCTGCCCAACCGCAGTTGGGAGTGTTCCGAGTACCTCTCCCAAAACATATCGCATACCTCCAAAGATGAAGACAGTGATTCAGTGCCACTCTTTTATTGCTAGATTTTAGCAGATATTAAGGAGAAGTATGGATGTAGTGATCACACTGGGTAACTACATGCAGGAACCAAAACGTATGTAATTCCACGGAAATTAACATCACGATAACACATACGTGCTGAGTTTTAGGCACATACAGATTTGGGCAGCTGTGAGAGCATTGATTTCCTGGGTTATTTGCTAGGATTTAAGCACAAACTTCCACAAGTCTCATTTTAATCACCAAGACAGGCAATCTAGTTTTTGTTGCTCTCAATCATCAGGAATCATACACATAAACAATGTCTAAAAGATGGTACGGAACTGAAGTATTTTATCCATCTGCTACTCTTACTAACATTCTGCCAAGAAGAGCTGCAAATAGCTAGAGAAATGCACAATGTATAAGGAAATGTGCATTTTGTTACTATGCCACGGTTTTCTTTGTATGAGGAAGTTCATTATCTGTCCTTTGGATCAGATGTTAGTTATAACAGACAGTTGCTTTAAGAACATTTGAACGGGATCAGATCAGAAGTCCAACTGGTTCAGTATCTTGCCTGTGACAGCATCTCTGACAGCAGTTCAAGGGAAGAAAAAGAACATAAAAAGCATACCATAATTCTTTCCCTGGAATATTCTCCCAGCAATCAGTATTTCGTGTTTGCGCAAGACTGAGACTGTGTTCATCTCCCGAACTTGAAGTTGTCTTCATAATATTTTTCATCAGAGGGTTACGCTGCTGGTGACTCATATAGGGTCCAGAAAGGTAGCAGTGCTACACTTCTCTTTAAATAAGTGACCCCTCTGTACTATCTAAAGGAAAGAACAGATGAGCAGATGCACCAAAATGTTTTCATGAAGAAGTTTTGTTAAGATGTTAACTACCATAGCCTTGAAAGATGACACACACAAGTTCAGCTATTAGAAAAGAGGTCAGACATTTTTCAATTCATTCCCCACTAAGTTACTTTGGGGGAGGGGGGGGGGTGGGGACGGGCGGGAAATAAAAGAAAAAAGAAAATTCCTAAGAATTAGACTTATCACTATCTACATTTTATTGGATCTTTCTGGAAGACATCACACAGTCCTGTATATACATTTGAAAGCAACAATTGGAGAACAGTGTTAACAAAAGACAGATCATGTAACTTCTGTTATTACTGCAACGTCACAATGCAGAATTTAAATAAATCTCCTGTCAGACTATCGTATGATACTAAGCCTTGCACAACAATTTACTTAACTTTATTAACAATCTTTACATTTGAGCTGGGATAAGAGCAAGTTCATAAACAGTGTTAACACTAGTGAAATATAAGAGAACTTTGCCTTCCCAACTAACAATAGTTTGAGAAGCATTGAAAAATGCATTGAGAACCCTGAGTTTCCAAAATCTACCGTTCAAAACCAATATGGTGAAAGACTGCAGTTCATGCTTGCAGCAGAGTACTGGGAAGATATCCCACAAATTTCTTCAGACCAACGTAGCTCTTGACGTAGACATCGGTATTGTGTCAGCTCAAAGCTGTGTCCAATTTAACTCGTGTGTTAAGATGTACAATATATCAGCTCAGACAAAACAATATGCTAATTCAGTGATATTATTTTTGAGACCCTAGTCAGTGTCTTTGCACTTCAAATATGACATAATCAGCTTGACTGACCCTCGTTTTAGGTTCAGGAAAAATCTTGTGGGTTAATTATCATACTGTTTACTTATAATGGATAGGTGGTTTTTGTGTACCTGTGATTATCCGGTATATCTAGCTGATTTCAGTGCTAATAATAGCTTGCTCTAAGAAGTATTAAGATACAGTATTGATTTCAAAAAGGCTGTATCACTGTGATAATATACATGACATTCAATTAGTAAAGATGACTGGCAACATTTATCTAAAAAAGCCCCCTGCTTTCCTGTGACTATCTAAACTATGACTTAGCTAAATACTAAAAATCAAGATCTGAATATTCAAAAGCAATCAGAAATGTGAATTCTAAAACTTTAGAAACAAGAAACAATTTCCAGAGAGTAAGGGTTCAGAAACCTTGGTCACTTTAAATATCTCAAACAGCATATTCATAACTTGAAGACAGGAAAAAAAAAAATCAGCTGTTAGTTTTTAAAATCTTGAAAATAAATCTATTTTAAAATAATTTGCCAGATTGTCACTATAAGTTCTGCTACCCATTCCATTCCAGTAACATGATAACTTTTTGTAGTCCATCTGCTTTACTGAGCAGTACAGAGGTATTCTCTATTGGTAAATACCTAGAAAGTTGAATGACAGTTGAGCAGTGACATTTATTCTCTTTTCTAAGTCTCTCTATAGGTTTTCTACTGCCTTTTTTTTTTATTGTTCCTGCATGCTTTATGCTATCATATCTTCAATTAAAAAAAAAAAAATGTATAGGCCAATTCCTCCTCCAGGTGAAGTCTAAACAATTTTCATCATTTCAACCAACAATATTGTCTCTGGTGTTCATCATGCTCAAACAGAAAAAGAGATCTCTTTCCTTCTATTAGTATAGGAAGAATCTACTCTCAAATATCTGATTATTCAAATGTCTGCTCCAGTGAGCAGCTGTCCAGCACACTGGAATAAAACTACAAATTTTTGTCATGAATTTAAATGATCAGATCTTACGGTTTGTTTGGGTTTTTTTGCGGAGAACCATATTTGTTGGCGCACCAGGACAAGAGCTTTTCCTATCAAAGTGCAAGGGTGAGCCCTATGCGCTCAAAGTTGCAAGGGCTACTTATAGTTCGCCCCTTGGTGAAACATAAATACCATTCATTCAATGCACCTTTGAAAACGCATTTCTCCAAAACGAATAGTGATAAGAGAGGACCATTGCCTCAGCCCTTTCTCTAAGATGGGCTGCCACGATCTCCTGGAACATTCAGCTTGTATTTGCACTCAGTGTTGAACACGGAGATATTCTTCTTCTAATTTGGTCTACAATGGACAGCCATATACTGAAAACCACATCAATCTGAGCAGGGGATAAATTGAAATATCTTTGGAGTGTTGTTTTACTGTATAAGGTTGACTAAAAGTGGTTAGCTCTAAACATAATTACAGCACAATTCTATAGCTTTTATCAACCTACTTGAAATTATCAGATCTAATCTGTTATATAATACCATTGTACAATTTTCATTTTTCAAAAATAGCAGTTTCCCTATTTTGGTAAGTACTGTTAAATCTATTAGAATATACAACATGCAATTAGATATGATTTATTACTTATGCCCACTGGTTAATTTGAGACACATTTTCGAATACAGTTGTCATAATAATGTATTTTCATTTCTGTACTTTAAGCTTGATGTGAGACAGCTGTCAATTTATTCTCACTGTTCTCTACTTCCATTGTTCCACACATCAGACTGACAACAAGGAAAGTTCAATGTACTTCTAAGTCATATAAGCACACCTGGCAATTTACAGTACAAAACTCTCATCAGGAAACCTGAGAAATCTCTAAAAAAATTATAAAACCTTGAAGCTTCTATGTGTGTGTTTACTAAAAATACTGTAGACAGCATGAAATACCAGGCACTTTATGAAGTGGAAAATTACTCCAGTGGCAGACACAAATTTCCTCTCCTCTCTTCCCAGGAAGAAATCTGCCTCTGGGGATGTCAGATCTAGTGATCAGGCATCATCAACACCATCCTATCTTGTAAAACCTTTCTCTGTAGAAAGGACAGTACAACTCATATTAAGATCATAGTATGGACATCTAGAAATAGAATCACAACAGTAGCATTATTTTCAGTTATCATACAGACCTAGCCCTTTGAAGGCTAGATATCAGATACTGGGAACAAAACTCCTCTTTTTTTCTCCATGATAGACACTTCAGAATAGTTCCAGTCACATTAAAGTTTGCTGTTACAAACTCTTCAGCCAGAATGTTTGTTTCAGCCATATTTATTTAAGTGATTGCTGTCAAAACAAAGATTACATCATTTTACACCCATGTTTTACAAATGAGGTAGCCAGGGCATCTGCAAAATGAAGGTTAAGCTCATTTACTTTGGCAAAGCCTTTGAGATAACAGATGAAAAGTGATACCTGTATACAATTGCCTCAATGTACTGGCTAACAGCTCATCCTCAGACAACATGTACTGATTTCTATATACATTTTTAAAAGCATTTGATTTTACTGGTTCCTATTATGTTTTGGAACACCTTTAAAGACAAAGGTCTTCCTTTCTTCACTATTCATTTTCCTCTGGGGAAAAACAAAACAAAACAAAGCAAAACCAACAAACCTAATAGGAAATAGTTTTATAAATATGTTTTTAGTACAGTTAGCTAAAAAGGTAGCTCTATGACATACGGTTTGGACAACCTCATCCCACACACTGAAATAACTATCATGGTTGATGAAATCTAAATGGATGAAGAAAAGTTTCAGGGCTAAATGACTGTGTTGTTACCGAGTTCTCAGAACAATGGGAAATCACAATAAAGCTGTGCAAAAGATGAACAGGGCAGTGATGACCTAAAATAAATAATAAATAAAAGGGAACTAAAGAACTCAATTCAAATTTGAAGACTTCAATGCAGAACTCCTTTTAAGAATTAGTATTTTTAAAAATTTCCCTCGCAAATGTAGAAATACGCTAGCTATAAAAAAATGTTTTGTGTAAAAGATGTTTCTGGAGCAGGATACTAAATGATCCCCTCCACAGACTGTTCCTGTTTCATTTGAAAAATCAGCTCTTTCCCCACCTCCTTTCAGGAATCTCACTGGACAGATGCTCAACAGAACTTCTTTTCATTAACCGTTGGAAACTTTTGTTAATCTCCACACTTGTTCATACCAACTTGGTTTTAGACATTTGTTCAAGTCCTAGAGAATCTAGGAGCCTCCTGGAGACTTTAAATGACAGTAAGATGTCACTGGTGCGCTTTAACGACATACTAAGAGAGAAAAGCTGCATTAAAATTCATACGGTCCAAAGAGATTTGAACTTTAGATTCTGCAAAAGTCTTTTTCTATTACACAGTTGAGGAACATAGATACAAGGATGAGCTGAGTCTCTGAAATCATGCAGATAAGCTGTGTAGAATGAGAAACTGAATTTGAGCCACTGCCTTTGTATCCTGTCTGCTAATGACATCTCTGTTTTCTAAGTTGCTAAATGAGGACCTGAGATATTCAGGACACTTTTTTCTTCCATTATATAAATATTACTATAAAATTCTGAGGGGCAAAAAAAATCAACAGATTTTTTTAACTCAAAAATCTTTTAAGTCATGCTAAGTATCCAATGGTCATCCAAAGTTTTCTTTTTGGCAAGTTACACTGAGGCAAATAGCACGAAGCACTGAGAATATGAGAAGGGAATATTAATGAGATGAGACAAGAATGGACAAAACAGTATACTTCTGGAAACCACAGATGAAGTTTGTTGGAGATACACTTTCTTGAATGATTATTGTAATTCTCAAATTACACTGGGTTAAGCCAGTTATTTTTAGACGCCTGTTTGAACATGTGGTTTACACTCAGAGTGCCTCTGTGTGATGCCCACATTCATATCCACACAGATCATTTATACGCTACACATTCATAAAGCAGATATTCTGTTTTTTAAAATTCTGCACCAAAACATTTGTGAAATGGTTTAGTCAGAGGTTCCTGCTAAGCTTCATATTGGATTGCAGAGTTGTGCCTTTACCTTCCCCACATGAAATCCCCTTCACATTTAATACTACCAACATATAGTACACCAAAATGCTGATAGCCAGAAACTCATCCTCCAACATCTAGAGTATGTTTATCACATATTCTGTGATATCACCTTAAAAACACTGGTTCTTTCCAGGACTGTGCATCATCTTTTTCCTCTCACTCTTCGAACAAACTCTTCCTTGATGTTGCCTCATGTCTATAGTCTTCTCTTATACAGACCTTGGTTCTAAATCCTATACACATTTATTCTCAAGAGCTCATAGCTCTTAGAGTCTGACTTATTTCAGTCACATTTCTGTGTCCCTCCTTGTCCAGCAACCCTTCATGGATCTCCTTGACAGTCCCTATGCCAGGAAGTTGAATTGCCTTTCAACACCCTGACCCCTCTTTGCACCGTGGTGCCCCCACCACAGCTTTATAATGTCCCTTTTTTACAGAAATTTTTTGCTCCACCACAGCCACTCTTCAACAAAACTATTCCTTATGGCAAAAATACCTTCAGTCTACAGCTGGACTGATACAATCCTTCAGCTGTACCTATGGAGTCTGTATTACCACACCAGAAACAATTTATGTACCCAAGAGCCAAAAAGCTTTCAGCTCAATTGTTATTGGACCTAGGGTCTTTTTGATGAAGTATCACATAGGAGAAGCAAAGATAATAAATAGAGTCCACTTAAGAGAAATATTTTGAGCATAAGTTCCGCTTTGCTTGTATTCAGCCCCTTTCTTCCTCAGTTTCCTACTGCCCTCACCTGTCAACTTCCCGGGATCCACAAGGAATTCTATTGCAAAGAAGTTCTTAGGTCTTGAAAAGGCTGTCTGTGTTGCTAGGAATTAAAAGGGTAGCAGCTAAAATTATTAACTGGACACATTATTTGTATTTCTACTGTTATGATTATTCATAGTATTGAGACAGAGCCTAAAAGCCCTCTGTTTTGTGCTCTACAAGCTCAGAAAAAAAATAAACTGTTTTCACCAGAGACCTTGTAATCTAAACATAAAGAGACAAGATTCTACTTGTAAAACAATGAAAAAACATAGTGTGATAGGAAGAGATCTCAAGGATATCAGCAGTCTAAATGTTGTCAACTCATGTACGAATGTAAAAATAGTTTTAAGGAGGGATTCTTTGGGAATAGTAAAAATCTCCTGAGCTTCAAACCAAGCATGGGGAAAAGTTTAATAAGAATGGTTGAAAAATTAGCAAGTGAGCAATGAAAACTGGACTTTAATGAGGATACAAAGTAGCTCCTAGCATAACAGTAGGTACAGAAAGTATGTATAGATGATGAGACAGAAGAGAAGACAGTTGGACCAGCAAGATACTTTGGTGCAGTAGTAAGTATTCTTACTACTATTTTTTCTGGCCTACTATGGATGCAGATAAGAACTGCAAAGTTTTATGGATTTACATTTTATAGAAGATTGAGCATGTGAACGCATACAGTACATTATGCTATTTCTAGTCTGACTTTGCAAAAAGCCCAAACTGAGTTTATAGTACGAATATTTATCATTATTCTACTTTATATAATATATACATAGACCTATATATAGGTTGGAATTCTTAATATCAAGTCTATTATATGGAATTTTACAGACTAGAATGCATATGATCTACTTGCAAAATATTTCCCGGAAAGCACTACTGAACGTAAATGCATTTGAGATTTCTATCAGATATTCTGATTACCATTATTCCACTGGCATATATCTTTCAGTGGAGAAACAGATAAATTTGGAATTCAAAATATTATCAATAACTCTCAAAATTTGTTTCTTTCGGTTAACCTTATTCTTTGCCAATTGAGTTAAAATAATGACTCAAAAGGGAGATACCCTGGCATACGTATCCATTATTCCTCCTAGAATGTAGTACTTCCACTGGTTTTCATGGGAATTATGCATATGAAAGGATTGCATTACTAGGCTAGATTAAGAGAAGACATTTGGAAATACTTAACTCATCATACCACTTCAGAACCTAATATTTATAAATGGTACTTGAGCCTGGAGCAATATAAATAAAAGCACAACTTACTACTCCTGGAAATATATTATGGATGGATTTTTCTTAACTTTTTATTAGAGATATCACTAAAAATTGCACTGAGTTAAAACTATTTTCTTGGCTTTTTGATATACGAACAAATACAGAAATATAAATCAGATCACCCGAAAAACCCTGTAGTATTCCTCAACATGGGAACTTACAGGCCAGAGGACTGTAAAAGGATTACATTCCAAATATATAAAATACATGGTCCTTAAAATTTTCTTTGGTAGCTACTATGTCTTCATGACCAGATTATAGTAACCCTGATCCCCTGGAAACATCACAAATCATCTTTAATTCTTCATACACATGACTCTTGCATTTTGGCTTTGGAAATGTTGCTCTCCTCCCATGCCATGACAATTCAGGGATACTATGAATCGTCTTCCTCTGACCTAGGAATGACAGCGGGCCCTCCCCCAGAGCTAAAAATGAATTGACCTCCACTTTACTCTAACAGACCAGGTAGAGAACAATTTGCTCTTTCCTAGATAGCTCAGATGTAGAATGAATCTGCTAGGCTAGTTAGAATGAGTTAATTTTCTAAGTTTTGTGTTTTTTTTTTTTTTTTTAAATAAAACATACTGTTCATCTTTGCTGCAGTTAACTCTGGGCCTTATTTTCTGGTTGCCACTAACACCCTTGCCACTTTCACAAAAAAGTTTTCTCACCTGAGCGTTGTAGTGCCTCAAACTCAGATTCTTTAGTCTGGCTGGGTTTCATCTTTTTATATTGTACTAGATTGTATCCCCGATTAACAAATGTCATTGCACCCACAATGTGCAAGTCATATTGTTAAGATTTTCTTCAGAAAACAACAGAAGTGACAAACTACCTTCCATTAAATGAAATTATAGAATTTACGTGGCAATTAGAATATCATACCTTAGTCTGGAGCAGTGCATTTCAAGGAAGAAGAAACAGGGAGAGGCCAGAGGAGAGCAACAAGAATTAAAGATTTGAAATACAAGAAAAAAAGAAGCTTTTTTTTTTTTCCAATAAAGAAGAAAACAACTAATTGGGATTGGCTAAGAAAAGAACACAGTGAAAACACGACAGAATCTCAACTAGGTAAAAGTCTTCTGCAAAGAGGAAAATAAATTCCCTGTAACCACAGTGCAAAAAATAATAGGTTCAAGTAATTTACTTTCAGCAAGTTATGTTTAAGATCAGAAATCAGGAAAAACTTTCTAATAGGAAGGCTACTGAAACGCTGGAAGAGATTACTTGGGTAAGTAATCATAAAAAATCTTTACGAAGACAGGCAAGCATTCATTAAAAGAGAGATGTTATTGATCCTGGCTTTGAAGGGAGAGTGAAGGGGTGGGCATGACACCTTCTTGGAGTCCTTTTCAACTGTATGATTCTATGCTTAAGTGACTGAAGAAACGTAGCTATGTAGCAACAGTGATACCGTATTAAAATACCACTTGCTGTGGGATCTTGACTTGGAATGAAAGTCTCATTCTGCAAAAGACTCCATCAATTTCTTCACGTAGACAATCACCTAGATTGTGATGCAATCTTCTAGCTATGCATCACCTAGCTCCATTGATCTAATCTGCAGCTTCTTTATTCAATAGTTTAACGATAATTACTTTCAGGACCGGACTATACATAAACATGATGTCTAATCTGGTCACGGTATATAGCACTTTGCTTGCTAAGAGGAATGACTTAGTAACTTGTCCCACAGCCTTTAAGGCCAGACAACACTAGCAACAGCTGCTAATAACACCAAATTCCAGATGTAGTCCTTGGTGAAAAATTTTTAAAGGAATTAGCTTTAAAATATTTTGCTTCAAAAATTTAGGTGTCCTCAAAATTCTTAATCCCTTATCTGTATTTGACCATGAAGTTGGGATCTTTAGTGGTTTTCTTTAAATTTAATCCTAAAACTTATATTGGTAGACCATCTTTAATAATTAGAATTGCAATCCTTTAAACACTGCACAAGAACATGTTTATTTCAGAGTAGTCTTTGGAGAGTTAACACAAAATAAGTCAATCACCTTCTCTAGCCAGATATTTTGTTTCCAGTAAAGATTTATGATTGCTCTAATGTGAGAACTCAGGACAAATGTACAGCTGCCAGTCTAGTGACTAAGTATGGAAAAAGTAACATTTTCTAACTTCATTTCAGTATTGTTGGGTTTTATTCTATAATAAGCAGCATACAGAAGTAGGAAAATTGCATAACTGTGCAAATGTCCTACATTCAAATCACCTGATGTAACATCACATAAATGATCCACGGAAAAAAGAACAAACCTGCATTATGATTCACATTTTGGATGGTGAGAACTGAACTGTTAGAAAAATAGCATGCTTTCTAAAATATGTATACCATAAAGACCATGACAGCTGAAATAGATACAACCACAATATAGCAAGCATCAGGTGTTCTCAAAGTTTGTACGCATAACAAAGTAGCTCCCATTCAAAACATCCTAATTTGATAAAAGTTACAAACACCTGCGCTTCAGATAAAATCCTTTAAAATACATTTAATCTCTCCTACTGGAGATTGCTCTCTGATGGTGCATACGTTATTGCCCTTCTCACAACCTTTAAAAAGAGGCACAAAACGCAACTCCACCTCCACCCTCCGATCAGTGAAGTTGCCAAAAACACGAGTCCAAAGTGAAATGAGCCCCCGCTTTGCCCCCTTGGGCTGTTCGCAGCGTACTCACCATGGTGGGCTAGTTTGGAAGACTTTTCTTCCCCTCCCCCTGCACCTACGCACAATGAGGGAGAATGGAAAGCAGTTTCAGCATTAAATTTGAACTTCCCCGCTTTTGTTAGCGTGAGTCACCACCTTAACATTATCTCAACTGTAGACTTTTATCTGTGAATATCTAAGCCCTGTCTTGTGGAAAACTAATTACTGAGCCACTGAGAGGCTTCATAATGTCCTGCATTTAAGTCCTGAACATCATACATAATGCATAGGAAGCAGTCTCTGCACTCTGATTACAGAACACTGTCATTAAGAGAGCAAATTAAAGATGTGAATAATTCACTGGCTGAGCTTATTGTCAGTGCTGCATTGTGAAATTAGAATTTCTAATAAGTACTGCAATTTTTTTAACCCAATTAACACAGAGAACATCTTGAGTCTGATTAGTACAATAAAAATTATTACCTTATTCTTTTGCTTCACAACAGCCAAATTAAATACTGTACTTAATTATGCAGCATTCATCGCTTCTGTGCTAGAAATAATAATAATAAAAAAATCTCACTATCGCTTTAATAAGACTTCCAATATTTAGAGTGCAACCGAAAAATAGAGCATATGAATTTCCAGCACAATTTCTTATCACAAAGTTACTGGCTTTTTTTTTTTGCCTTTTTTTTTTTTTTTAGACTTTGAAAATCGGTTTTAATATCAGCAGTCGACCATGATGTCACTGCTGAAGTCCTCTCTGGAAACAAAAACGTATTAGGAAAAAAAACCCACAAAATGACGCTTTCGAACAAGCTCTGAATATATATTGTGAATTAACTTTCTCTGGGTTGATGTGAAGACAGAAAAAAAAAAAAAAACATTACCACTTACTGACTTGAAACCTAACATACAAATATACAAACATTGAAATATATAAATATACACACATATATATATACACACATAGGTTGTTTCAGACAAGATGCTCAGGAAATATACTATGAAAAAGCAGGAGCTCGATCAGCTCTCTTACCTCAGTTCCCTCTTGGCACGGGATAGATAACATCCTTTCATCCTAGAAAGGAGAAAAGTCCAATTCAACATCCAGCGTGTTGATTTTCCCCCACACGGTGCCTGCTGCCATGTTAAATAAAGAAAATGATCACTGAGGATGCAGCTTTTGTCTCCAAATATTTTAATACTGCCTTTTAGTGTCAAGGACCCCAGGAGCCTTAGCACATCTGGCAGCAGACACCACTGGCTGCAGCTGCTGCAACGGGCTTTTTCCTTAACCCTATTTCATTCCCAGCTCCTTTTTCTTCCCCATCCTGGGTTAAGTTTAATCACCGAGCATGGGTGGGGAAAAAAAAAAAAGAAAAAAAAAAGGAAAGGTGGCATTGCAATCACGAGCTTTCTTGGTTTTGTCCTAGAGACAGGGACTGCTGCAACCACCTTGCATCTTTGTCTAGTTATTTTAGCATGTGCGTGCAAGAGAAGAGGAAAAAAAATAAAAGCTGAAAATTATTCAAGCATAATGCAATAGACATAAAGAGAGACAAAAAGACAGGGAGGAAGAGAAAGAGAGGGGAAGAGAAAGAGGGAGAGAGAGGGAGGGAGAGAGGAAACAGAAAGACTGAGAGAGGGAGAGGGGGCTGTCAGTGCAGATAAATCTGCATATGGAAATCAGGGTTATCCTGGGTACAGTTTTATTTAACCATGATGTACTGTTTTTTTAATTAGACAGGAATTTAAAGAAGGAAATGAGGGATTCTTACAGACACAGGAGCAAACGAAGCATTTTTAATCACAGGAGAGTTTTCACAGCAAGCTGCATCAGCCACATCAAAACTTTTTATAGCAACTTTCTTCTTAGAAACAAAAGTTTCATGCACTGCTGCTAATTTACACCCAAAAAACCCAGGCAAAACTGGAAGAGCATTTTGAAATGAAATCACACGAAGGCAATCCAAAACACTACAATAATTATTAAAAAGACCCAGAAGCCACTAGGTGCAGAGTATGCATTTTAAACTAAGTTATGCCAGGCAGAGGCTTTAGGACTTTCTCCCTGGCCCCCCTATCCAGCGGTGACTGTCATACCCAACGAAGGCGCTTCAGTAAATGAAAAGAGCAAAACCCAGCTTGAATTTCAGATGTACCCATGCCTGATGAGAACTGCCTGTGTCTCTAGACGAGACCGGTACCTGACAGACACGGGAAGGTTGGATCAGGGTCTGTAAGGGATCAGGAAAGACCAGGACCTCTCACCTATGGCTGTGAGGAAGCATGGTGAGTGAACCCAGGTGGCTGAGGAGGAGGAAAATGAGGCTCAGCTACAGCCTAGATGAGAACGAAACCAAAGAAAGGTAGCAGACAGCTGAAGGGCAGGAAGATTAGGGCAGCAGTCTGAGCTGGAGCACTTACTAGCAGTAGCAAGATGGTGGCATTCAGGTGGCAAGTGGCCAGGATCAACTCTGTGGTGGCTGGGACCCAATGAGGGGAGCTGCCGCAGTCTCATGGACTGGGGGGAGCCGGCGGGGAGCGACTGCCAGGAACCCTCACCTAAATGACAAGTGGCGGAGGAAGAAGTACATTGGGAACGAACGGGGACTGGGAAATGCGGCCACGGTACGGCTGAAAGGAGCAAGGGGCAGAAGCCGGAGGCAGGCAGGAGTCCACGCTGAGGGGAGCGCGGCGCGGCCTGCGAGCCGTGCCGGGGATCGGCCGCGCCTACAGAGCCCCTAGAGGCGGCGGGCAAAGGCCCAGCGGGCCGCGGGGTCGCGCACTGGCGGGACGGGGCCAGCAGGGCGAGGCCGACGCACGGGCCACGGGCGCCCGCGACGCTCCGCCCTGAGGCGGGCGTGGGGAGGGCGGTAGGGAGAGCGGAAGGGAGCGGGCGGGCGGTTCCTCCCCGGCTCCCGCGGCGCAGGAGAAGCGGGCGGCGAGGGAAGGAGGAGCAGCCGGCGGCCAATGGGCGCCGTGGCGCTTGCGCAGTGCGGGGCTGGCGCTGGGGCGCGGGACCTACGGAAAAGTGTCCGGCCGCGGAAGGGAAGCGGCGCCTCCGCTGGCGCGCAGGTACTGGGTTGCCCTCCCTACTCAGATCCCCCTGTCCCGTTCCGGGTTTGTACCGCTGCGGCCTACTGGGGCTGGCGAATCCCTCCGGCCCGGCCCGGGAGAGGAGAGCGGCACTGGGCCGCGGGCATTATGGGGGGGGGGGGGAGGTCGTGCCCATGGCCGCTCCCCGACGGCTGTGCTGCCCGGTGGGCCCTCCCCGGCCGCTGGGGAAGTCGTTGTGCAGCTGCCTTTTTTGTGCTCCCCCCCCCCCCCCCCCCCCCCCCCCCGCAGTGTTTTCTGTCGTGCGGGGCGATTTTGATACCCCGAAGCGATCAGACTTCCCTTAGAAACTCTGCTGACTTAGGGCATGCCCTTTAGCTGCTTATTTCTGCCTTGCCAGCCGTGCTAACACACCTGTACACAGGGTCCTGCTGTAAGCTGAAGCACTGAAGTCATCTTTTCACTTCAGAGTTGCACCGCTTCTGCTGCGCAGCCGACTGCACCGCAGGAATCTGAATGAAGGGGGAAAAGTAGGACAGAAACCTCTCTCTTTTCTTTTCCGTTTTTTTTTTTTCCCCTGTCAAGCCTCTGTATTACCAACCTCTAGCCACAGCGTAAACGGGTTTCTGCAAGAATGGTGTCAAAACCTGCCGGCAATGAAACTTAAAACTTAATTTAGAGTTAATAATTTTAATTATGTTGTTTGCATATTACTGTAGAACTCTGTGGCGCCTGTTGCCTAGTTCTAGTCTTGCAGTATGTTGTATAAAATATTAATTCGCTAGTGTTAAGTATACCGTGAACTTCTTTTGTATGTGATCTTCCTTACCCTTTTGCTTCTATTTTTTTCATATTCCCGGGAAGTCAGACTTTTTTAATAAAAACTTCCAACTTGAGCTATGTCAGAATAGCTTTATGGTCTTTAAAGCTTTAGCGTTTTAGGGTTCCATAATTATCACATGGGGCGTATTTACTGCTTCTTAGGAGAAACTTGAGCTGTAATATTGCCTTAAAGTCATGGACAACTGGGAGCCTGCAATGTGTGATGTGTTTTCATAGCATAGCTCCTCTGGCTGAAAAACGAAGTGCTGCTGAAAGTAGCTTCCCCATGCCTTGTAATGCATTCCCTCCTCCTAGTTTACCCTTGTGCTACTCTAACCTCATGACTAATCAATTTAGAGAGCTAAACCAGAAGAAAATGAACCTATTCTGGTTTTCGTAGGGTTAGCTTTTCACTGATGTGAATTCCTGAACAGGTTGTGATGGAGGAAGATGGAGCTGCACAAAGTTTGATGTTATGGTTAGTCAGATCTGTGTCCTCACTTGAGCTGAAGGAGATTGTGGGGAGCTGTAACAATGAAAAAATCATTTGAGGAAACGCTATGAGTGTTTTTTAATTTATCTATTTATTTTTTGAATCAGGTGGAAACAATGGATGATGACTTTGAGGGTTCCTCCACACCCCTGTTTCTCACTGAAAGCTTGGAGATGGCAATAGAAGTGGAGAATGAGAATTCAAAGCTGCCTTGCTTTTCCTGTGCTTTTGACAACCAAAATGGAGGGAGAAGCTTCTCTGCAGAGTCATATTTAGCAAGTGGGTCTCTTAAGAGGTATGGGGTTTTTTTTGAGTTGCAAATACCTTACCCTTCTAAGATGTTCTTTCCACTGGTGTTTGGTGCCTCTAAATGCCGACAAGGTTTCCAAATCTGTTCTTCAGCTCTTATGATCCTGAGAGCAACTTGGTGGTATATCAAAGCAGGAAGGGCAATTGTGTTGATCGACTGCTTCGAACAGTGTACTAGGTCCAGTTCCTAGCTTTGTGAACTTTAAGATATTGTAAAGGACCTGTTACAGGCCTGCTAGGCGTCTGAGACCCCTTAAATTTCTGAGGAGGCTGCAGCACTGCTTTTTCCAGTCATATGCTCTATTCAATGCCAGCTCGCTCTTTCTTTTCCACATGATAGAAACAAACCTGCACTGCCCAGCTTCCCCAGATCGCTGGGACTGTCCGTTGTAGCTTTAACGCCATCTTTCTTAAAGCTCTACCTCTGCATGCATTCTGGATTTAAGGTTCATAAGTCACGTGCATAACAAGCAAGTATTTTCTGTGAGATTCTAAAATGTTACTTTGGTTTAGTTAATATCTTCTTAACTGCCTGTGATCCAGCTTAGTTTTGTGTGCTATTTGCTGGTCGTTCACAGGTTGTCTTGTTTTGCCTACAAAAGCATAATCTTTCTGTCTGTCCATTTTTCCCAGTACTTTCTCTATACCTTTGAACTTGAAAATTTGCTTACTGTGCATTTCTTCTGCTAAGCCTCATATTTTGTGTTGTTACTTTGGGGTTTTTTAACCTTCATTTCCACAGCCTTTTCTGTAAAGCCTTAAAGGGTGTTTCACTGCACCTCTGCCATTCCCTACCTTATTTATCTTTTTTTATTGTTGGATCAGAGTACATTCATTCAAATTGTTGTCAAGTAGAGGACTGAGAGAGCCTGTGTCTGCATGAATGGATCAGTAGTGAATTTCCACACTGACAAAGAAGCATTTCATGACAGAAATGATTTCATGTGAAAACTCACTCAGGACCTTGTATGTAGACAGGTTTCCCAGATCACTACAGTCATGATAATACTGTTCTCCTGTCTTTTATTCACCTTGTCTACTTGGATTGTAAATTCTTGGAAAAGCCTGCATGTGGGGGGGCTCCTCTGTCTTCATTATCTAGAACAGGAGTAACTGGATTTAATTGCTAAAGGCTTCAAACCAGACCAATGTTTAGGCAGTTACCAAGTGAACTACAGGTGTTGTGGGAGATTGGGCCAATTATTCAACAGATGGTCTTTTTGCCTCTGAGAACTGAATTGGTAATAGTGCACAGTTCAAGAAGAATATGAATATAATAAAAACAGTACATTTTTTAGTTTTTAAAAATAGAAATACTTCTTGCATGTTAGTGAATTCAGCTTCATCTACGCTGAAGTATTTTATGAAAGTCAGTAGAAAAAGTCTGAAATAATTTGTTTTCATGTCTTTGTTGTTATTATATGGTAGTCTTGGGATTTTCTTGAAAGCACATTAGTGAAATATTTCTATATTTGCAAAATTAGTAATGTTTTAACAATCTATACAGATGTCTAATTTTCTCCACTTTGAGTAAAATGGTAATTCTGTTTTTATTTTTTTTCTCCTTTACCCAGAGCAAGGGGTAGTAATGGCCTAGTGTTAGTTTATCATAATGAAGTCACATTTTGTGACTCTCATCAGCTCACCTACCTAAAAGTGTGTTTTTATTAATTATTAATGTGCTTTTATCAGTGTGTTCTGTATAAATATTATTAAATGTCTATAAACGTATGTCCTAGCATTATTTATTAGGCATATAGTGTACATTGAGACAGATTCCATACATACACTTACAGTGAAGCGTGTTATCTAATGTAGCAGCCCTTTCTGCTAAGGACAGTCTGTATGTTATGTCTCAGCCTTTTTATAAGGATGAAGATGCTTCAAGGTGGTAGCTTGTTAATTTTTATGTGTTTCTAAAATATACCGTGCCCTGTGACTATATCATGTTTTTCTGCTCTTGAAGCTAAGAGTTGTCATATTTTATGTACTATATATTACATTTCTATAAAAGGTGTAACAGTCTGTCTTTTGAGAGCACTGCTACACCTTCCTATCTATAGTATACATGTTGCTCATATATTGATAAAGTATAAGTGATACATAAGCCAGATGTAGATATTGTATTCTATAGGTTTATTACCGGGGAACATATGAATATTGTTGGCTCTATTTTACAGGGTTTTGCTGAGACTAGATCCTTCTCCAAATGACTATGAAGATGATGTAGTGGAAATGTTTGGCTTTCAGTGGGTTACTGAAACGGCATTAGTTGAATCCTGTGGACTTCTCTTTGGATTATTTAGGTATGATCACGTTAGTGTGTTTTATAATTAATGCACTTCTGTAATTATATCCACCTTAAGGATGTAACAAACTTTTCAAGTTTTGGTAGTGAAATCATAAAAGACTGTGGGCTATGCAGTGCAACTAAAAAGATTATGCTGTCTGTCTGACACTCCAGTAAGTGATGGGCGGAATTATGGGAAGAAGTAAATTTTGTGTCCCAGATTTTTAATATTATGGGACTTATTATTAAGTTCCTAAGCAGCGTGGTGCATATCTTAGCCATCACCAGATAAAAGTTGTTGAGTATAGTTATTACAACCGTGTTGTGACTAATTTAGAAGGCTTTAGCTTCAGAATAAATGAATGAACTATATAAGATTTCCTTGAATGAGATTGTGCTACCGATATAATTAAAGTTGTCTTTTAAAAAATTTTAAATCCTATTTTTGTGCATAAAGAAAAGTGGAGGTTAAAAATCAAATGCTGTAAATGCTGGATGCAGCACTTTCTTCAATTGTTTGGATTAGGATAGCTTCAGCAATCTCTTCAGATACAGTTACTCACTGTTTGACTAATTCAATGTAGATGTTTAATCTGGTCAATGCAAATACACAGATCACCGATAATCCTCTTTGCTACTGATAATCCTCAGGATGTACGGCACATACAGAGAGTGGATGGGAGAGGAGCTTTTGTATGATTCCACAAATATATGTGGTATATTCCATCATTCCTTTGATTGTAGTAGATTCTTCCATCCCTTTAGGGCATATGACCAAGGGCATGATGTGAAACAACATTAATAGGGTCTGGCTTATCAAAACACGGTGGCATAGATGACCAGACCTATATTAAAACCAGTATTATTTAGCTTTGCTTGTTCGATGCAAGCTTTGACTTCACTGTGATAAAAAAATAAATAAGCAAATAAAAAGAATCTTATAATGAAGGAGATTGTAGGATAACTTAGTTAAAAGAAACAGTGTATCCCTTTCAGCATTAGTCTGATCTGTTTATTAACATAAAATCACTGGGCAGTGAAGCAGTGATATAGTCGATCTCTTGAATTAAGTAATTTTTTTTCTGTAATATGAACTGCTCTGTAATTGTAATAGAAATGAACATAAGGCATAATATATTTTATTGTGGTTTTTAAGTTATTCAAGCTATACGTGTTTTAAAACCTACCGAACTGGTAGGAATAAAGGATTTCATCTGACTCTTGGCTGTGAGAGTTTGGTTGCTAAGCTGTCTTTTGGTGTGACAAGTCCCTCTGCAAAGACATTCACTCTTTCATTTCATATGTTCAGTCATAAAATGGAACGCTTTCATTTATAGACCAGTTGACAACTGAAAGTAGGAAAACTCAGTTTTCCATTGTAGAAATCATATGCGTTAAGTACAAGTTATAATGATTCGTGAGGACAAGGTACCTGTAAATAGTTCAATTTATAAAGTACAGATAATATCTATGTTTACATGCATGCTTACAGAAACTTAATCTTTTTAATGTCTGTAAATGTTACAGATTGTTATTTAATATTTTCAATATTGTCATTAATAATATTGTATATCAGAACTGCAAGTTAAAAACATTAATTGCACAGCAAAAAGAATTCTTACCTGTGATTTTTTTTTTTACGTGACTGAAGATGTGTGAGTGAAAGTGAGTTAAGAGCTATGTAACCATTTAAATGTGGATGTTAAGACAATATATCTTTGATTAATAAACAGTAGTACTGGCTTAATTGTTAGAATATTTATTTGCAAATTAAATGATTTAATGATTAACAACCATGAGGATCAATCTTTGAGGTACAAATTGAAATTACTTATTTAACCAATGATATCTTTGTTATGCTTCTCATGCACAGTTTGTGCTTTTATTTTGTCAGCCCACTGTATTCTATCTGTTGTGAATTGTGGAGAGTCTTATTTTTTCTGATGTGGCTCCTTTCTGACACCATCTAACCTTCAGCCTCAACAGCCCTCTCTCATGATGTCCTCCTGCTTTAGACTTCCTTCCTTTCTACACGGTTGAAATGCTTGAGAAGTTAATGCAGAAATTCATCCTTGATTTCAAAACAAAACAAAACCGACAACCCACCTAAATGGCTGAAGATGATCTTGGGTAGCTGACAGGATTTTATCCAAGGAAGGAAGAGCTAAGGGGAAGATAATTTTAATGTAAGCCTGCCCTTTAATATGCAGGTTACAACCAGGGGTTTTGGATCCTTCCTAGTTTTCAATTTATTTATTTATTTCATAAGAACATTTGATCTGGGTTGGATCCAAGTATCCTGTTTTTGAATCTTTCGGTAGTTGCTGCTTTGACTGTATAAGAAATGAGGCAGAGAGCTCCTTCCTCAATTTATGCAGCATTTTCTTTCAAAAGTCTGTCTTACACAGTTGCGCTTTTCATGTATTCAGTTTAGCACAACGTTATCTCTGTGGAGACTATACTTGAGACCACTTGAAAATAACAGTTGTTGCAGAACATGGCTGAGTACTTACCTATGTTTCAGCTTTTTTTAATTTTCATTTGCAGTGGCAGTTAGCAACTTCTTTAGAAGTGCTCTCCCCTCCCCAAAACTTAACTGAGTTTTAACTTTTCTAGAAACGCTTTCCCCTCTTACTCTACTATATTTGTTTCTGTTTATCTTTTATGCTCAAGTTAAGCAGCAGACCACCCTAAGCAGGAAAAGCTGCTGACAGGATTTACTAGTGCTAATTCACAAATGAATTAATTTAGTGTATACTGAGTGTATGCCATGAGGACTAACTTTCAGGTTTATCTGTGGTCAGATATGAAGCTGAGTTACGCTTATGGGAAGAACACTTACAAAGAAAGACTTTCAGGGTTTTTGTGCTTGTGATTGTTTTTTATCTTCCCATGATATTTAGCTAATTTTGAATTTGTTGTTACTGTATTTTAATGTTTTAAAAACAAGCAAAAATTCTATCCATTGTCATCCCTTCACACTTGGATGTGTCTGTTGCTTTCTGCTAATACTCTTTCCTAAGTTATATTTCTGTAAGCTTTTTCAGAAATACAAAGCAAGGAACAGCTCTCACCTCTCTCTGTTCTATTTAGGCCTTACTAAAATGTAGTTAAGCAACTTTTACCTATATAAATACCATAAACCTTTGTATTCCTTTAATTAGGCAACAGATATACAGACTGGAAAACCTAGTACAAATGAGTTCATCCGATTTTGGTAAGTTTAACACATTTAATTTGACATTGAGATAGGTGTCTGACTACCCTTTCATTATAGAACACTTGTGCTTTGATTCTTGACCAAGGGCTCACGGAATGTACGACTGAACAGCATATAACCAGCATAAACCTGCAGTAAGGGTACAAATATAGGCAACCAAGTGATGCAGGGTAGTGTGAAAATAGATAGTGGAAATGTTGTCAGTTTGGAACCAGATCTGCCTGTCCAGTAGGTGCACAGGGCAATTCTGAGCTCAGTGGGGAATTTCGCATTAATTTGACTTGAGCTGTCACTCCTAAGGTAGAACTACCTTGTAGCTTTTTAAACTAAAAATGGGAAGTTGCATCAAAACTCCCAATGACTATTTTAGTTACAAAGGTAGTGGTTGGGACTTTTTTCAGTGTTCTCTTGGCTTACATTTAAACAAGCTAGTTATATTCACTTAGTTTAGAGTTATTTAGAAACTTAATTTATCTTTGCTGCAGGATCAATAAAATGAGATCACTACAAAATGCTTTGTTTCAATTAAGTACTAAGGCATGAGAAGCAGTATGTTTCTGAAGGATTATTATTGCAGCCTTGGGCTTATTGTAAGTTTGAAGGCTGAATTACTTAGGAAAGTTGAGAAGTTCAGTAATTACTCAGAAATAAACTGGCTGTAGTATCTTCTCATTACAGACAAATTGTTAGTGTTCTAAGAGTACAAGTGAATATTTTATTATTTCTGTTTGGTATCGTCATGCTCTGCCATTTAAATCATTGGTATGAATTTGTCATCAGGCTTTTTTCATGTTGATTGTATCTTAAAAGTCTAATTTTGTTGGCAGTTAATATATAAGTGGAAATAGCCATATTTTAAATTAAATTTGAACTTTTACACGGTAGCTGGACACCAATAAACTGTTCTTAGTTCTTTTTCCCTAAATTTAAGCACCTGCTTCGTTCTCTTCTTTGTATCCTGCTCTTCCTCTTGTCAAATAAGCTAGAAAAATAAAAAACTGTTGAATTTTATGCTTTGCACCAGGCTTTCTTTGTGACTTGCAGAGCAAGTCACTGATATAGCCATGACTTAATTCCCCCTTGATACAAACTGGCTAGCAGTAGAGGAGTGTAGTGAGGATTAAAATATTTAAAATGATCAGGCAGTATGATATTTGGTATTATTGATGTCTTAAATAAATGCACTGTTGCCACTGTTTAAAACCTCTTGTTAGAATTTTAGCTCAGGAAATCTTTGTTGTCTGTATATGTTTATATGGATATCAATATCATACATTTAATTTAATTTCCTGTCAGTCTTAATGAGCTTTGAAGACTTTGTACTGAGAACTGTGTAATGTGGAAGCCATGTAAAATCTTTTCTTATGCTCTGTGTTGTTTTGCCTTTTTTTTTTTTAAAATGCCTGGTCTGTTCTTAACACTGCTGTTCCTATTTTGTTCCACTTATGCATTGATCAATGATTTATGACAGGATGCAAAAGATAATGTAGTGAAATACTATAATATAAAATTTTGCTTAAACAGAACTTCCGAGAACTTATGATAAAATACTTGTAATTGCGGCAAAGCAGCAGTAATATCTATAAATAATTCATTTACAACAGAGTGATTTGAGCCTCTAAACCTATGGTTCATTACCATAGCAGATCCTATGGCTTCTTATGTGGGGGGGTGGACTGTACACTGGAATATTATGGTACTTGTACCATTTGATTTGCTTCACTCAGTGAGTATTGTTGCTCAAAAGATGCTGAGATAGGCTTATGTGCACAAAACTTTATTTGTGGTGTCCGTAACAAGTGTCATACGTGAACTTCAAGGCTACCTGGAGGGCTTGGGGGAAATGAAAGGGAGAGAATGAGCAAGAAAAGGAAAGAGAAGACTCCCCAGTGGGGAGAGGAGCAAAGGCGACTGCCATTCCCTGGACATGCAGTTCCGTGCAGTAGGTGACAGAGTTTTTGCCACACATCTCCTCTAGCACAACACACTTTGATTGGGGCCTGCTCAAACTCCTCGTTTGCTTTTCCCATTTATGATGCTCTTAATAAGTGGCATGTGCTTAATCAGGTACAGGTGTTGCAGGCTGACTGGTTGCTAAGCATTTGTGTATACATATTCTTGGGCAGTAGTTATTGGGTATTTAAATGACTTTATCTGCTTTGTTATGCACTAAGTTCCATCTTTCTCTAATAAAAGCTGAAAGCTACAGGACAAGGTATAGGAATAAATAAGGAGTGATTCTCACAGCACTGGCAGTAGCTTCCAATGAATCTCTGCTGTTATTGATGGTGTTTGAGCTTGCAGGTGCAAGATAAGGAGGGTAACACCATGAGAACGACACCTTCAGAGAGCAAAGGAGAGGAGACACAGCTTAGAGATATAGTTTAGATTAGTAATGGTTTTTGTCAGAGTTAGGTTGATGGTTGGACTAGATCATCTGAAAGGTCCCTTCCAACCTAGGCGATTTTATGATTCTATGAGAGGATACAGAGCTGCAAGTGAAAGGCAGGGTACAGGATTGGGAATGGACGGCTCTTAGCATTACACATCTTAAGGCACTGTATAACAATGTGATGTTTCCTAGGAGGTGAAGTTACATGTTTCCAAATTAGTTCACCTGTCTATGTCCCCCAAGAGAAAAGGGTGCTGAGAAATTGTTTCACACATGCCTTTTCTGAATGTGTCTTGGAAGCAGACAGGGAGCAGGGCAGTAGGGCTGAATGATTTCTTCTAGCACTGGTTGCTTGCCTCTTCCAGCTTTCCTGAGGGACTGGATACCTTCTTTTCCCTTTGTATCTGGCTGTGCACCCGAGATGGTGAGGTAAAGAATGGATCCCTCTGGCAAGATGACTTTTAGAAGTGGGTGTTTGCCACCAGCTACCTCCCAAGTTGTCCTCAGAAAAGAGGATGGCTTTCCAGTAGTCTGGTTTAATTACTGTGGAGAATGCATATGTTACGTGAGTCACAGTGTGGGCACATCTGCTTTAAGGTGTTCATCTCTTTTACTTCAGGTCAAGCTGCAAACTTGCACTCTGAAGCAGAGAGCATCAGGCATCAATGTATAGAGTTTTTGCATTATGTGAAGGTTTTCATCTTCAGGTGAGATTTGCACACAATTTACTAACTTATGTACTGAGCTTTGTGTAGCTGCTTCTTGTATGTTTTCTGATTGTGTGTCTTGGCATGTGTGTTCAGGTATCTGGAACCCCCTAAAGCGGAAAATGATGGAACGCTTCATCCATATGAAGAAGCATCCATAGAAACACAGTTACCATCAATGTTGGTGGAAGAGCTTCATGATTTGACTATGCACATTGGTCACCTTTGTGAACTCCCTAGTAGTGTCCTAGCAGCATTTACTATTCAACATCAGGCAAAGGTTGGTGTCTTTTATAATTTTTAATTTTTTTGTGTAACAGTACATATTCAACTCGTTAAATTTTGGCTGAATAAGAATTAATCTTTCTTCAGGGTGAAACTGAAGTTACACTTTATATTTTGGGATTTTTTTTTCTCCCTTATTGACTAATCCCATGCTTGACAAACACAACTAATGAGCTCTGGATTTTCTGTTGTTGTTTTTATTTATCTATTTATTTTAATGTTTTATAACTTTTTGAATTCTTCCTGCACTATGCAAATGGTAATACCAATTACAGGTAGATAAGTAGGCTTGAATTAGCGTAGCCTATTTAAAAAATTCCTCAGTGTTCTTACTAATGTTTTAAAATTTCTGAGCTTCCCAGTAGGAGGGGCACTTTTTTAGAAATACATTCTGAAATCTGACTCAAAATAGGAAAAGATCATGCATATAAAGAAGAAAAGTGCAGATATGGAAGTGGGCTCTGCAACATTAAACACTAGTTTCGTGAAGTATACACCGTTGTTTTGTGCATACATATCATAAATAGTGCTTTCAAATCTTTTAGAAAGAAAAAAGGAATTTCAGTCTTGGGTTGCAAAAACTAATATCTGGAGAGGAATGATCCACTGAGAAGCAGCATTTTTAATCTTTCTGTTTGTTTAGCTTGTCAGTAGGGCCACTGTTGAGCTGATGAAAGAAAAAGTAATTTCAAGTAAACTTTAAGGAAGACAGTATTGAAATTTTGGAATTACTTTAAGACCATGCTTTACTTTAGCAGTTTGTGCTACCTGATACTTTTCTGGAAAGGAAAGGATAACTAAGGGTGTTATAAACTGTCAGGCTTGAATCAAGACATTGTGTTTAAATTGTAGTTTAGATTAGGTTAAAGACTTCATGAACATCCTCTGCAGACAGAATTAATTGTCATGAAGGTTATTTGTTTGGTTTTGGTTTTTTTTGGTTTTTTTTTTTTTTCTGTAACTTAATGGCACATTTGTATGTTACGGTGTGTTTGATCGTGAATATCCATAATGTGTATTGCAGGCAAAATATATGCCTATCTTCACATTCTTAGTACAGTAGCCAGAATGCGCTAAAAAAATGTTAAAAAAAAAAAAGTGTTTATTTCTAATCACAGGTCTTTCCCCCATCATGGCATTTACTGCACCTCCACTTGGATATTAATTGGCTAGTATTGGAAGTTCTTCATGTACTAGGTGAAAAAATGATGAGTAAGTATGCCGTTTTTTTCTTGAATGTATTCTTGTACATATGACTTACCTAGATTTCTCATCTTAATTTCTCCAGAATCATTTACATAGCTATATTTAATTGGATAAACTCAAATATGGTGAAAACAGGTTCTCTGTGAATCTTCATGTAGCTCAAATTAAATTAAATATTATTAGGGATTTTTTCCATCAAAACTTGACCAGGGTTATGAAGCTTGTTCTGAACTGATGCTTACAACACACTAAATAATAACAATACACTTTTTGACCTTGCAAATAAAAATGCATTTGCAGAGATCCGGAATGCATAACAGTGAACAGCAATTTTATGGAAACAATGTAGGAAAAGTGTCCAAGGATGGACCAGAACAAAGAATCTCAGAACACAGAATTTGCATTGTTAACCATATGGGACGTTAAGAAAATACTGGGCAAAGGAAGAAGCCTCAGTAAAAGTACAGGAAGAAAAGGGCAAGGCAATACTTTTTTCTTTTTTTTTATAAAAGGGCAAAAAGTATATTGATAAGAGTAAGCTGTTCATAGAAGCTAGATAAAAAAGGTCATAGAATGCAATTGAATAACCCAACTTCAAAGTAGTTCAGTTTGCTGAAGAATTGTTAAAATACAGAAGAGAACTTTATTTGCTGTGTGAGAATTATGTCTGTTGTTCATGTCCATGCTAGCAAAATAAATCACAAAAATGTACTTTCTTCTATAATCATTGTGTCACTAGAACCAAACCTTCTCCACCACCCAGTTGTATGAAATAACAACATAAGTTCCATATAGGAATTGCAACAGTTAGAGTAACATTGAGGTCTAGGAATAATGCACTGTATGTTTAGCCCAAGTAGCTGGTACTGAATCTGAACACTTGGATTAGCTTTTGCCTGCTCTTAGCACTGTCACAACACAGCCTTGCTCATATTAATGCATCTTCATTGTTTCTGCATGTCTCTGTTACTGGATAATGTGTGGGTTGGCTGTTCTACAATTCTAAGTGTCTTTTATGATCTGTTGTGGGATAACCTGATTTCCTTTTTGGGAGCCTTTTGGAGAAAGAATGGGAAAACTGTTGGGGGCAATTTATTGTCCAGAATTCTATATTTATTTCTAGATAAAGTTCTGAGTAATAATGCAGTAATCCATTTTCATAAGAGAAAGCTTGTGCTTTTTAACAACATTTACTAGTCAAGGCAGTAGTATCTCTGCATGTATTATCTTGCCTTGTATTCTTATGCGCCTTGTAGAATTTCTTAGGTTCTCATTTCGTTCTGTAAAGTATGCTGAGTGGAAACTTCACACTGCTGAGACCAATGGCAGGATGGTGGGTTCAGGGCTTCACTCTGCATTTCCAAGAATAAAATAACAGGCTTGTTCTACGTATCTTCTGTTCCACTGATGTCAATGGAGTTGTACAATTGGAAAGCTTGTGGGATAAGATCTTACAGCCTCTTAACTTTACCATTTTATCTGTGTTAATGTCTACAAATGCTCAAGCTGGAATATGATCATGCCAGCTTTTTACATCAACACATTCAAAGGAAAGTGTTAGACCTCTCCAGAATTGTTTGTCATCAACTTGCGTATCTGCAAAACATGTCATGATTTCAGAACATGCGCACTGGCATGTGACAAAGAGGAACTTGCAGATAAATAAATCTTTATTCTACTGCAAAAACTGTGCCAATAAAAGGCTGTAACGTGCCAAACTATTTTACAGTCAACCAGAATAATACCAGACTTCAGTGTAATAATGAAGTGTCTAGCTTGAACTTAGAATGGATGAACTTTCCCAAATGAGTTTGTAAATTAAAATTACATATGGCTCAACAAACCAATTCTAACATATATACATATTAGAAAAAAAAAAAATCCTGTCTTGTCTTGTATTCCTACAGCCAAATGCAGGACTAAATAGGTCTAATTTTCTTTTGTGTTTTAGGACAAGTTGTATATGCTAACCATTTCACAAACCCAACTGGAGAGAATTTAACCAGTATCAGTTTGTTTGAAACACACTGTGGAAGCCTCATATCTGATTTAATAAGCTTGTCTATCAACAAGTATATAAAGGTAACTTTTTTCTTTATATAGGACACGGGCAGTTAGATGCTTCTATTGGGAACCATATGAATTAGATATTGCAGCAACGCATAGATGGCTTCTTACTGCTAAGTTTTAAATGTTATGTATGGCTTTATATCTCCATGTTTTAAAGAGTGTTATTTGTTAGGAGCTCAAATTGTGTTATATTTATTCATGACCATCTGGCAGTTCAATGAGAGAGTAATATTGAAATGCGCTGTGTACAGAGCAGAAGTGAGTGCCACATTTTGTAAGTTCAGTGTTCCAGGTTTAATGCCAAACATGGCACAGTCTAAAAGGTTTAGAGCTATAGATGAAAAAAAACAACCTCTTTTCAAACTCTCTCAACAGGAACAAAAAGAGAATAACTGTAATCCTGGCAGTAAGCTAACTGGACAGTTACAGAACGTCATATTACAGTTTATTGTTGCACTGCTCCTATTGCCACAACCGCGTCTTTCTCTTACAGCACTTTTACGTTTGTCAAGGGAAACCTTGTCCTTCTCTTTTCTTCTCTTTTTCTTTCCTTCTATAGCTGCAGTGTTTTTCTTACTTGTTTTGAGCACTCCAAAGCTGGAAAGTCATAATAACTCCATATAGCAGCTAGTAAAAGAGCTGCGTAATCTTCTTTGACTGTGTCATTGTGAAACGTGCTTTAGATGGGTATGTGTGGTCCATAAGTGCAGGACTAAACTCTGAGAATTAAGTATCAGCGACCACTGTATAATTCATGCTTTCCTAGTACAAAGACATGAAAAATGGAGTCCCCCTTCTTTCATATTACTCTTTGGGGCAGGAGGGGAGGCAATAGCTGTAGTAGCATTTGATAACTTCTTTTTAAACTGTCTTTCTGTAGAGAACTCTGTTAACTTTAAATTATTAAATTATCAAATTATCAGATAATATTGCAACCTCCTCCCCCATCAAAAGGTAAATAAATGAGAGTAATTTTAAAAGGAAGTTTCAAATAGTATCTGTTGACCATTGTGCTTGATGATAGGCTTTGAAATGTCAGGTGTTAAAATGATAGATTTATCCTACTTTCATAAAGCCATGTTACAAAGAGAGAAGATTGCTTTGCCACTGCTTTTCTTCAGCTCTCCCTAGGCTCTGGCTGCACACCTTGAACTAGTTCTATTTGAGATTAATTTCTGAAGTGGAACTTGGACTTGAGCTGGATCTTCAGCTGGTGCCTCCTCTAATATGCATTCATTGCTATAATCCAGTAATGGAAGTAATGTTCCTCAAAACTGTTGAAAACACAACAGGTACCCATAATAGATTATACTGTCAGCTCATCACTAAAACATATCATTAAGCTTTTGGCTGAGAATATTCATAAGGGCAGCTCTTAATACTTGTGGGTAGCCTTGGAAGGAGGGACATGCTCCACACTCATCTTTTCTGATCTGTTTCTTGGGCAGCTCTGGTATCAAGACGCTTGACTTGGATCGTGTACTGAGCCCATTGTGCTCTGAGATATGTTTGGCAGACAAATATATGTCCTTGGATATCTGCTTTCTGTTTTCAGCAGCGCACCTCTCAGAGATGTGTTGCCCCAACAGTACCACAGTTTGAGGTTATAGCCCTTCTTACCCAGACACTGAACTCCTCAGGATGGTACAAGAGGAAATCCAGACTGTCTCTGAAGAAAACAATGTCTCAGTTATCCTTAGTCTAACAAATATCTGTATGGTGTCTTGCTTTGATACTACTAGCCAAACTCTATCCTGGACAGATACTGCACATCTACAAGATAGCAGGATCTCTTCTGCAGAAGAGCACAATAGTAGATGCATGTAATAGATGAAGAAACCTAGTTGCTGCAACAACTGGTACTCCATGTAAAAGGCTTGAAACTCTCACTTGTAAGATAGTTTGTGTTTCTAACACTTCCATAAAATCCTCCAGTGTTATACTGTACCTATAATAATAAGTATACTACCTTTTTCTGAGGGATCTGTTTTGCTCTTTGGTGATGAGTCATAACCGGAGTATTTGTGAGACGCTTCAGTTCTGGATATTTAGAGTTAAGTAATGAATTTTACAATGGAATTTAGTTGTCATACTGATGCCTAGTCTCAATATAATATTGACATAAGATTAATTCAGGTTATTGAGGTATTCCCATAACAGATCTTTAACTAGAAGCATGAGGTGGCATAGGCACATTGAAAAACTCTCAACAGCATATGTGGAATGTGAATAATATAATGATTTTAAATATTTCAGTCTTGACCTCACAGTGTTCTTAAATGAAATTGCCAGGGTGGACCCTGACAATCAATAGTGTAAGCAGGGCTCTTTATAGAGAGAGAAAAACAAATTACGTGTCACACATGTAAATTCATATTTATAATTAAGTGTTCAGTATTTAAACCTGATTTGGAGCTGTATGAAAACAGTAGTTGTAAACGTATTATTCTAAAGGTGGATGATAAATAAGAAGTCTGTATCCTTGCAGAATATTATGTAAATTTGAAGCTATTGGTGATATGCGTGTTCTTCTAATTGTGAGAGTGTGGTTTTTAGTCATTCACTCTTCTGTGTCTTCCACACAGCTACTGCTGTCACTGGCATTGTGTATTTTGATTTCATTTTTATTTTATACCATTAGGTTTCCAAATACAGAAATGATTTTAAGTACCAGTGTGTTTTGAGAATAGTTGTGCATGAATGGATCAGGAAGAGCATGAGGATATAAAAATTCAGCATTCATCTCATCAGATCTAGGTGTCTAGGAGTTAGTTGGCTAAACTGGTTCATTTTATTCTTGGGGAAAGATAGAAACAGTTCTGCAGTGAGTTAAATGAATTAGTTGCTCTAGGTACCCAGTTCCTTCTATTTGCTTTATAGGAGTGTAGGTTGATCATTCAAACTTGGATTACTCTTTGTTTAGGGATAAACTTGAGTATGAGCTGCTTTGTCTTGCCTCTTTTCTTTATACATTTCTGCCATTGTGTCCTTGCTGAAGGTAAAACGTGCTGAATTTATGCTATTTAAACAAAGTTTTTTCTCACTGTTCTTACCACCGCTGATTACAGTTCAGTGGAGTCATAGGTCCTAATACAGAGTAAGTAAAGTTTTGTCTATACTATGATTATTTCAAATACAGTGCTGGTAGGTCTTGAAAACATTAAAGTGTATAGAGAATTTTTATGTATTTAGCACTTCCTTTTGCTGTTTTGCTTATTTTGTTTCACAATTCAGGGAATGTAAAACTGAAAGATGAATCACAAGAAGACTACTTTGCATTTGAAATGCATCAGTCTGAGTGAATTTTGTTAAATATGGAATAGTAATCAAATAACGTACATGACTTGAAATATGCTGTTTTCTGCATATTAAAAGAATGCCTTGCAGTAAATTTACCGAAAAGCAGATTTTGTGAAATGTTGTGGGAACATTAACATCCTCATGCCAACAAAAACATATTCTACTAGCATTATGCCTAGTCATTAAGGATTTTTCAGTTAAAAATAACAACAATAATAGCTATTAAATCATTTGAAATCTCTTTCTTATCTTCCCAAGAACATCAAGAAAATCTAATCCATCATTTTCTCTTTTCCCTACTGTCAGACAATGAATCAGTATTTATTGCAATTCCTTTTCATTTAAGTGTCAGAATCCCATTTTCATTTGATTAAGTAATGCTTGAAAGTGGCTCAGAAGAAGCTAAGAAATAGTACAACCTATAACTTGTGTAGAATTAGGAAACAGTCTGTGTTGTATGAGAGATATATTTTGAATGTTAATGGAATAATGCACTTTCCAATATGTAATTGTAGCTATATTGTTTAACCAAAAAAAAAAATCCACAAAACCAAATAACCAAAACCAGAGGAAATATTGGTACATAAAATGCAATTTCAAAAATAACACTTCCCTGAATAATTGTATTGCATATTCTCTTTCAGGTGAGACCTTCTGAGGCTCTTACTAGCCACCATTATTCCTGTGTCTGCATTAAAGAATTATGGATTCTACTTATTCAGCTGCTGGACCACAGAAATAAAGGGTCTCACACAGAGGTAATGGAAGAATACTGTTACATGTGCATGCATGTTACATAGGCAATACAGTTGCCAAATGTTCCCAGATTGCCATGAATCATAGAATCTTCATGGTTGGAAAGGACCTTTGAGATCATCGAGTCCAACCATACACACACAAAAAAACCCCTACAATCTCTGTCACTAGAGCATGCCCTGAAGTGCCAAATCTAGACGCCTCTTAAATACCTCTAGGGATGGTGACTCAACCACCTCCCTGGGCAGGCTGTTCCAGGGCCTGACCACTCTTTCAGTAGCGTAATTCTTCCTAATATCTAATGTAAACCTCCCCTGCCGCAGCTTCAGACCATTTCCTCTGGTCCTGTCACTATTCACTTGGGAGAAGAGGCCAACACCCACCTCTCTACAACGTCCTTTCAGGTAGTTGTAGAGGGCAATGAGGTCTCCTCTCAGCCTCCTCTTCTCCAAACTAAAGATACCCAGTTCCCTCAGCCTCTCCTCGTATGACTTGGTCTCCAGACCCCTCACCAGCTTGGCAGCTCTTCTCTGGACACTCTCCAGCACTTCAATGTCCCTCTTGTAGAGAGGGGCCCAGAACTGAACACAGCACTCGAGGTGAGGCCTCACCAGTGCCGAGTACAGAGGCACCATCACTTCCCTACTCCTCCTGGCCACGCTATTCCTGATACAAGCCAGAATGCTGTTGGCCTTCTTGGCCACCTGGGCACACTGCTGGCTCATGTGAAGCTGGTTGTCCACGAGCACCCTCAGGTCCTTTTCTGCTGGGCAGCTTTCTAGCCACTCTTCCCCGAGCCTGTAGCGTCGCTTGGGGTTGTTGTGACCGAAATGCAGGACCTGACACTTGGCCTTGTTAAACCTCATATAATGCAGCAGTTCCCATATCTGATGATAGAACTAAACTTCGTATTTGCTTTAGGAGGACTGCATGCGAACTGTGGTGCTTTAGGCTGCCGTCTTGAATGTGCATCAAGTCCTGACTCTAGGTTTGCAGTTTTCTGTTTGGTTGTGACCTAGGGCACTGATAAGGAGTGCTGTTTGTGCTAAAGAAAGCAAAGCAAAGGAGCAAACTGAAAGTTGTATGGTAGGACAAAAGAAAAGAAACTATCTTTACCTGTTTTTTAGATTTTTTTACTATTATTTGCAACTTATGTGTTATGTCATGCAATGATTCATCTCTAGATATTAGAAACACGGGTAGTCAGACCAATGATCCATCTACCCCATGTTTCTGTCTTTGATACCCATACCTTAACTACCTATATGAGAACAACCTGGTTTTTGTTTTTGAATCTTGTAGTTGCTGACTTCTTTTGATGCCCCCTTATACTTTGATTGATTGGAAGAGCCAATCGCTACCTGTTCTTTATATCAATATGACTTTATATGCCTCTTCAGATTTTTTTCCTGATATCTCCTACCTTCTGTGTTTTCTAGGCTGAAGAATCTTACTGTATTCAGTCGTTCGTACAGGTGCCATTCTCTACCTGTGGTCATCTTTGTCACCCTTCTCTGAACTTTTTACATACTACCACATCCTATTCCTGCCCTTTGAATTGCGAGTACCAGGATTGCATGCAGTATTCAAAGTATTGGTTAGCTGGCCATGTGATTTTATACACTGTATAATGATGTTTTCTGATTTATTCTTTTCCTTTGCTAATGTTTTCTAGTGTTTTGATTTTTCTTTCTTGTCTGCTGGTTAGAATTGAGCTGATGTTTCTTTGAATGAATATTAAGAAGTGTCAAAATACTTTGAAAGTTTTCTGAAATAATCCTTATAAAAACCAAAGCTGCCATCTGTGCAATGAGTACGGTTCTCTTAGTATAGCATGAAGTACTTTGTAGTAGACTGTTTGTGCTGATAGTTATTTACTCGTTAATGACAACAGATGTAAAGGTGGACAAAACAAGTGAAACTTTGTTAAGTGTTAAGTGTTTGTGCTAGCACTTTGAAGCATAAGTTAGGATCAGGACCCAGCTAAGGTGGGTGAAATACAGGTGTAAAGAAGTCTCAGAGAGTTTCTGTAGAATTAGGACAGACAGGCACAGGCTGTAAGAAGTAGTAATATTGTGGTATAGACAGGGATCTGAGACAATCAGTTTGTCAGCGCTGGAACAGACTTGGAACAAACCAGGGAACCTCAGTTTGCTGTCTTTCAGGCTGATTCTTTACCATCTACTACTATTTTCCTCTTGGTTAGGTTAGTCTGGCACTAAAAGTTTTCAAAAAATCTGTTATAAAAAAGTCTTCATTAAAGAACTCTAATCTTTCTCATGTGAGTGTTGGTGCACCATCACATCTGCACATTGTCATTCCATCAGCTTGTAATTTTGCCTGTGAAGTATCCCACCATGTTCTTCCTTGTGACCAAAGCTTGTCCTTTCACATTGCTTTCTACTAGCATTTGAGAGATGACATTCTAAAGTAGCTCCAGGTTTTCTCTGGTAATGCTGAACACTGCTTTTTATTTTCTTTAAATGACTGACATTTTGCTTGTTCTGCATAAAAGCAAATTAATCAATAGGACAGTATTGTAGAGAAAATTGTTAACATAGGCTCTGTTATTCAACACAGTTCAAATTTACTTTTGCATTTTCTGCAGTGTTTCTGGAGCTTGGTGAATAAAACTCTAAAGAATATCTTTGAACGGCCAAGTAGTTCTGAAAGGATGTCTGGTTTTGAAACAATTCAGTGTAAAGACCCATTGAGTTTTAGCTGGTGGATTATCATTCATCTGGCATCACTCTACCAGTTTGACCGTAATGGAAATCTAGATGAAAAGGTGGGTGTGCTTTCTTTCTAAATACCTAAAAGTTGTTATAATTTATTTAGGTCTCTAACTTTGCTTGGTTATTTTTGTTGACAGAAAACAATTCATGTTGTAATACAGGAATTTTCACACTCCTTAAAAAAAGGTCCTTTGAGGTTGGTGTCGTTAAGGTGTGCTTTGTACAAGTGAGTAAACATTCCAGGAGCCTCTGATGTATTCATGTTATATACCAGATATTCAGTAGATTAATGTATTAAGGAAACTTGAAATATCCCAACTAGTTAGTAGCGCATATACTTAATGATGTAGCATGCATTTTAAGATTGTCTGCCTGCAGCATAAATCCTTCATTGGGTTTGGTTTTTTTTGGAACTGAACACATTAGATTGTATCCTATGAAGCATAAACCTCAAACGTTCACTGTGTAATTGTTAATGCCACTTTTTTAAAAAAAAGTGGTAGCTCTGCTCTGGATAAATTCCATTTGGTCTGATTGCATTCCCTTTGCATCACAGCAAGGGCGTGATGAGGTGTTTATACAGCTTAATTTTCTGTGTTGGTGTGGTACCGATAGGCACTGCCTGGTAACTATTGAATTCAGGCTTCAGTTTAGGAAATCCTGGCACTAAGTTGCAAGACATCTGCTTTTATAAGATGGCCTTAGCCTTTCCTACTAGCTACAGCAGGGTATTGAACCAATTAATCGGGGACTTGACATTTCCATGCATTCTATAAGTAGCCTAGATGAGACCTGCACATGAGATTCCTGCGCCTGTAAGGTGTATGTATGGTCATACTTGGTAGTGATGCATCAAATTCCTTCATGGACCTCACTGCAGTTTTCTGCAGTTCTGGGGTCATGTAAACTGTTATTTTATCTTTTGCCTCATTGCAGTTGTGTGTGTTTGGGGGTGGTTTTTTTTTTTAAATTTTTTTACATTTCAGCTGGATTGCTTATATTCCTTAGATTGCCAAGCATCAGCTATATATGGCTTCTTCCAAATTGGGTTTAATTGCCCTTTCTTGTGAAGTGTCTTTTATTATTTGTAATTTAATAGTGTGTATTAATACTGGAAAGGTCATACCCTTTTTCTGTTAAAATTTTTACCAAGATTTCCCATCCTGACTTAGGACAAAAAGTTAAAACCTTGAAACCTGTTTATGAATTGCAGATCTGTACAGAGGGAGAGTCTGATGACATCAGTTGATCAGTCTGTTTTGATAACTTAAAAACCCTCCCCCTTTAAAAGCATTAGTATATAAACAGAGAAGGAATGAAAAATGTTGAACTTCTCTGAATGCTTTTAATCCGAAGTAAAATTAGTCTTTCTAATAAAGGTAAGAATGACTTTCATTGATTTTTTTTTTTTGTCTTGCAAATGCCCTGACTTGTCAAGGAAAAAAAACCAGGGAAGATTTGATAACTCAGTGCTTGAATACTTGGTTGAAAAACTCATGACCATTTCTGGTGTCCAGAGGACTTGATGAATGTGGGATGCTTATGCTGCTTGTGGGCTGACAGATCCTTTCGGATCCCGTGGCAGGCTGCTCATTACCATGTGGTTTACTCTTTTCTAATAATAGCACGACAAAATGAAGCAACTTATTACACATTGTAAAATTGCAGACCACATCTGTTACGCTGAAGGTTGTCTCAAGCTTCTGTTGCTCTTGTCCTGTTCCTACAGTAGTGGGGGAGGACCATAGCCCATATTGTATTTCAGAGGGACATTGGGAAGATAGAATTACTGCACTCCCTGCTTATTAGAGGAACTTAGAAGGAGAGAAAATGTTATTCCCAGGTCGAATACAGAAACTAGGGTGAAGCAGACATTTATCGTGGGTTTCTTATATTTTATGCCCTAATCAAAATGCAGTGATACTGTTTACTTTGATCATTGGATTTTTTTTCTCTCTTTCATACTGATACGTACTATGTATTTAGCCTTGTGAGAGATTATTTTTTGCCCTAGGCACTATATTATTTAAATAAGCCAAACAGACATAGAATGGAAAAAAGGATTCCTGTTGTTCTTATATTGAAGGAGGAATCTGAGACGCAGTGACAGGAAGTGGCTTGCCCAAGATTAAATAATATTTTTTCCTTAGACCCCACTTGGGAGAAGAGAATTACCAAATCTTAATTTGTAACTCATGAGACCATCCTGTACATGCTCTTTGTGATGTTTCTGGTAGTCTTTATGTTCAAACTGTTAGCTGTGCTTTGCATTCTCTGAGTGTGGCCATGAGTTTGTTGTTTGTCCAGGGATCCCTGTTCTCTGAAGTGCTATGGGTGCTTACAAAAAAATCTGTCAGTAACAACAGTGCCTTTCCACACCCCACGAAAATGTAATCTGTCTAGACAGTTGATGGCAACCATTTCTTTAGGTCCACCCCTCCCCGCCCCGAATTACAGACTCATTCTTTGAATGTTATAAGATAAAACAGTCCATGATACAAATTTTTGAAGTCAGTGGAACTACATCAGGGCTCAATGTAGTCCTGTTTTGTTGGTTAAATATCTGATGCGATAGCTTCATGACACATGCTTTCTTTTAATTAACTGTGATCAGAGGTGGGAGGGTGATGTGTCATAATGATGGTTATTCATGTGTTCTGTAGCAAAAATTGCCTCTAAGCCTGTGTCATCTGTGGAAGATTTTCAATTTTTTAATGTGGTTTGCATGGCCTTGAGGTTATTATGAAGGCTTTTAAAATTCTAAATAGGTTTCAGACTTGCTTCTTTTTATTTTTTCCCCTTTAGCTCATATAACGTAATTTCAAATATGCAATGAATCAGAGATACTGAATATATATTTCATACACATGAAAACATATTTTTAAACTAGAAAATTTTGGCCAGGTTTCCTAGAGACTCTGTTGTGAGGGATGTATAGAACATGTCTCTCTCCATAACCCCACATTCGGGTCCCACTTCACTCTTCTGAAAAGCAGAATTTGTACACTTAAGGTGGGACCTGATGAGAAAATTTGCTATTTCTGAACATTGCAGGGGTCAGTTTCAATATACTGTGGGCTAGGGAAATATAGGCAGAATTACTTGGGGCTAAGAATTTTTTCCTTTGATAGAATAATCTGAAATGACTACATGACAAAATATGCAAACATTGGACTTTCAGCTGAGAAGCCCAGTATGGCTCTTCCAGGTAGTCAGCTGTTAGTCCTTGCAAAAGTTTCTCCCTGAGAACCCAGAGGATCTCAGATCAAGTTTTTGGTTTTAGCAGCACTTTTATGCATTGTAAGGTCTCCAGGTTCTGTTGATCTTTGGACTTTTTTGGGTGGAGGGGAGGATGTTGTAAACCAGCAGGTTTGGAGTAAAAGATGTCGTTTCTACATATTATCTGACAAGGATGCATTGTAAACAGTTGCCGTGCCATATTGCAAGTGTAGCAGGGAATACTGTTAGGATGTAAATTTAGTGGAATTTAAATGAAACAAGTCTGTTAAGAGAGAACTGAGACTTAAAAAAAAAAAAAAAGAGTGCAGCAGGTGGTTGGTGTCATGCTTTCCTGAGTTTGGGCTGAACCTGGGTGCACTCTTGTAATCGATTCCAGTTGGTGTCAGGAGTTTGCCCCAGATTACTCCAGAATCTTGTAAGGTGATCTGCATACTGCAGGTGAGCTGGAAATTTGGCAATGAACACCTTTTGTATAAATCATGTGTCCTTGGACTATGGGAGTGCTAAGAGCGTGTTCTGAGCCGGCTGATCCAGACATTTGGAGGTCTCATAGTCATGTAGCATGACTCTTAATATCTACTCACCTCTGCCAAATCTGGCTTTTGAGCAATTGATTAGCTTTATTTGAAGTCTGCAGTACGACTGTGCCAGTGGGTACGTATTCACATAACATCAAGCTCTAAAATACAGCAGTCAAAATAAAAATCTGGCCTGAATACTAGCCAGAACTGTCTGGGAATGCTGATTGTGTGCTTCCTGGGTTTTACTCATTGAAGTGCTGCCTTTACTCCTTGGCTACTTGTTGATGCAGTGGTCTCTCCTTCTGACAGGATGCTAGCTCTGGTTTCATGATACAAAGGCATCAATAGCAGCTTAAGAAGTCCTGTTAACCACCCTAGGCGTGATATGCCCTCTGCTGTTCTGGCATAATTACTTGTGTCCCTATTCTGTGACCTAGGTCGGACCCTCCTCCCTTTTTCATTCTTCCTTTCTTTCTCTCCTAAAGCTCCAGGCAAGTTCACTGATCTGTGTCCCACAAACAGAAGGAGCAGAACAGCTGAGCAGTGGCGTGCCACAGCTGTGAGGGCAGGAAGAGCAGCTGGCAGGATGAGGAGGAAGCAGTGGGAACTCTTTAATTGATACTGCTCAAGTTCCTAATCGTGAAATTGCAGGTTTAGTGTAACTTTCTGCAGATCTGTCCTTTCATTCATACTTGTTCCATTAACAGTCTACAAACTGCAACTTGCTACCATCAGCAGTCTTTCAGAATGCTCTTTTTCTTGTCGTGCAAAAATGTAAAGCCACCAAGTTGTCAAATTGTATTTAATAAGTATTAGTGCATCTTTTTCAAGAGTTCATCCTTCAAATTCTCTCTCGGTACTCTCTGGAGTTCTGTGTGGAATTGTCACCAAGTCACAGCATTAAGTAGTGTCGGCAGTAGCAGAGGGGGATGGGGCATAATGGTGTTGCTGCTGGAAAGTAGTTATATTTCAATTACCAAAACATAAGATGCTCTTTATTTTAAGCTCTGTACAGACATTTAAAGGACAGATATCTGCAGAATAATTTACAAGGCTTAACAGTTGTGACAGTGGAGGGAATGAGTAAGGCAGGACAATGATGAAAGTACTGTGTTTGCATATCTAGTTATCTACACAAGCTGTATACAGAACTGAGTGTAAGAGATGATTTTTGGACCTCCTAGAATTTTAAATATGTTGGCTTGGTTGCTCCCCCACCCCAGGAAATAGCCTTATTTGCCAAACCTCCTACTCTTTTCTTTCATGCTTTGCCTAAATATACTTTTTTCTATTCTTTGTTAATATACTTTGCTATGCAACTCTTTTACTTCACAAGTGTGTTCTAGTTTATTCAAATGGACAGTCATCTGTCTTCCCAAGCTGAAGAATATGAATTATGGGCCATATTTTACCTACCCTGTATTTTTTTTTTCTATCTATATAGATTATTACTATCTGGCCAACTCCTTACTGATTGGCCAAAACAATCCTTAATGTTTGGCCTGGAAAAAATGAGTTAGAAGTGTTGTGGTATTTTTCATTGAAAAGAAAAAAGCAAGAAAAGATAAGATTGTACTTTTCCTCCTTCTTACCCCTTTTATCTTCCTTACAGAATGTTAAAGAAAGAAATTGTAAGACATACTTACACACTTGCTTGTGCTAATAAAAAAAATGGCTGAATGTTTTGCTTCTTTACTAAAAGTGAAGGTTGGGATTGCAAATGAGTCACTTAAACCAGTTTAAATTGTGTACTCTTTATTTTCGGCTCTTTATTTGTTTTTGAGGCCTAATTTTTAGGACAGGTATCAATTACCTTCATAAAACAAAAAAATCTTGCTTTTGGTGATGACTAAAATATGCTGTCATGAAATGAAATATTTCTGGAAATCTCTTGCCTGCTTATTTTCCTGTTATTACATAATGATTTCTGTGAGGAATATAAATGCTATTTCATGCTGTTAATTGTTATTTTTCAGAAACAGAAGGAAAGCAATTGGAAATTTGTGGAAGAACTTCTTAAAAAATCCACTGATGCTCAAGTAAGTGTGTAAAGGAAGAAATAAGGAACAAGGAAAGTGTCAGGGATTCTTTCAGGAAAAGGCAGTGCATGAAACAAAGTCCAACTAACAACTGTATTTTTGCAATTCTAGTGGTTTTATCACAGGTAAATGAACATCCTTGACGTAGCTGAACTATGGCAGTATACAGTTCCCTCCTTGTTAGCAGTTACATTTGCTTTAAAGTGGTTGTGCCTGATGCTAAATTGTTAAATAAAGGAAAAAGATAATTATCCTGGAAGGGTAAGTATATGGCTACTCAGACAAGATGTATTCAGAATAAGAACTGGGTGCTTAGAAAATGTAAACCAGATACTGAACGTAAGGACATCGAGTTGAGGAGACGTGATGAGGCAGATAGTCAGTTGCATTGAAAATTCAGCTATATCCTCATCACAGCAGGAAGGTGACTTGCCTTGCTGAGCAATTTGTCTTACAGGCTTGAATCAAACTCTTACTGATAAGGTTCTAGTTTCTGAGCAGTCATTTCATACCTTATCATTTTTCTTTCTGCAGAACTGTTAATGCAATGCTTCATGGCCCAGAGGTCAGAACTGACCTCCTTTTAAAATGCTTTTAAACATGCTGCTGTTCATCACGTTTTTAAATATGTTGCGTTGCAGCTCCGTAAATTTGTTGTGAAGTTGCATGGTACAAATTGCAAATGCTGTATCAGCAACACCTGTGAAAATAATTTCTGTAATTTGTGTATGCTTAAGACAGGAATAAACATGTTTATTTTTTTATTTGGTCTCAGATGAAATAAAAAAAGTCCTGCAAAGTTCTGTTGATGAAAGCAGAAGAGGACTCAGTTCTATTTTTTATTATTGCTGCCTTGCTCATGCAGTAGCAACAGCTGTGGTTGAAGCTGGCACACGGAACAATACTTGTTACAACTACAGTTTTTACAAAATGATCTTTTGTAGTTGTTAGGATAGGTGAAACAATAGATAAGGTATTAAAAAGTTGAAAAAGCACGCTATGCGTAAACTCTAGCGTTTGTTCATGTTGTTTTTCAGCTTAAAAGGTTAATTCTTTTTGAATAATTTCACAGTATGTAACTGAATACATATACTGTGCATATACATTAGAACTACAGTGATGACATCACTTATTGGATGCTTACCATTCTGTGAGAGAAACTGGAGAGTTTTAGATGAGATAAGAGGCATAAAAGCTGTGAGTAGCTTATTAACCACCTTCTTGTGTTGCATCTTGTGTATGTCAGCAACCTGAGAAACAGTAAGAGGACACTTGTAGTTATGTTTTCCTTCAAAATATTCCTCTTTTCTTGTGAATGATTATTATTTTGAATAAAGATTACTCTGAAGTTTAATATATGTAAAATATACAGCTTTTTGATGCTTCTGTTAAACAAGTATTGTAGACAACTTAGAAAGGTAGATAGGTGGCCAAGTTTAGAAGATTTGAATGAGGAGTCAATCATGACACAGTAATATGAGACAAATAACTGTTTTACTTTCCAAAGGCAACCACTGTTGGAATTAAAACAAACCCTCATTTACCAAGTATATGTTTGCAACTGTTATCAACAGTCTAAGGAGTCATCTAGTTTATTTCTTTCTTTTAATTTGTTCATTATTTTTTCTTGCGTTAAGGAGTTAGGTGCTTGTAGGAAATGTTCTTTGTAGGGGATTAGTCCCTAAATGTGCATACATGAGTGCATATACATACTTTCATTAAAAAAATGAATCCCACTTCCTATCCCTGCACACCAGCTGCCTTGACAGTGTCTAGGAGGGAGATTTTCTTTTACCAGTAGACATGTCCCTCTCTTCTGTTGATCTGTCAGCTTCATCTGGCCACTCTTACCTTACAAAAGCTTATGCTTTTGTATCTGAAGTATCTGCTGAGTAATTTTTTTGAGACCAGAAAAGGTAGGAATGAGAGTAATGAAATGGAACATGGAGAAGCAGGAAAGAGCAAAAGGGTGAATATTGCTCTTTGAATGAACAATAGGACAGTATTGATGATACTGCCCGCTAACACTTGGCTTGAGTTTGTTAGTAAATCCTACCTGAGCCACCCTTTTCAGCATATGCCCTCTGTTATCTATAGTAGAGATGCACAGTAAGAGCTGTGCAAAATAAGTTAGAAGAAATGATACTGCTGAATCACTCATTTGCAAGAGAGGGCAGGAACTGGTGGTTAGAAACTTCATTTTTAAGTATATGGGAGCTTAAAAACTAATAATGTTTAGTACATAGTATATCCATCAACCTCATAATCTGCTTGCGCTTGTTGCTCCCTAACTTCAAAAGCTTGTAGGCTATACGTGTTCAGAAGGAGAATGGGAGTATGTGAAGGATGGGGGGGGGAATGGAGATGAAATCAAGTACACATAGTTTTGTGCATTCAAAAGCATCTGAAAAAGGTGCAGATCATACATTTGTAACGTAAATTCATACTCTCTCTCCTACCAGTAACTGTTAATTTCTCTTCATGTGAGCTTCAGTTTCTATTTTGTGGAAAGATGATTTGAATAGGCACTGCTGCAGACATGGATTTTGAGGGTAAGGAAGCATCATGAAAGTAGAGAAAAGAATGGTCACCTTTGATGATGAGTCAGCAGAAGCTGGAGCTTTAACATTCTTGGGACAGCTATGTACTGGAATGCAAAAATGACTAACCAGTGTTAAACATGCAGCATTTTGGTAGTTTCAGTAAAATTGTTGAGTTTAGTGGTCTCCAGCACAGAGAGGGCAGCCCTCGTGGGCAGCAGAGAACCTGAGCCACCTTCACCCAGCATATGCTTGATTTTTGGGGGGATAAAGACTTCCTGAGGAGGGTGTCCCATGTCCAGGTGAAGATGGCAGAGGGGTGCTACAGTGCCCTGTCTCCAGAACTTCTTTATAAGGTTATAGTCAGCCTGCTTCTGAGCAAGGAACAGATGTGAAGGTGCTGCTTGGGTTAGGGGAACAATGGAGGTGGGAAGCAAAAATTTGTGAGCTGTAAATAAAGATAGGAGCAATAATGGATACCTGGGCAAGTGTAGGGTGCTGCTTCCTTGGATATATCACTTCATCTTCAATCATTTGACAGGTTGGTGAGTTTCTCAGCCAGATACTGCCCTCTTTTTTTTATAATTCGTCATGGATAGAGTTGAAGACAATGTGTGTAAAAGATCTCCCATCTGTATCACAAACAAGGATATTTATGGGGAAACTAGTTACCTAGGTATTCCCTATTTCTGTTGTAATTTGGATTTCTGTTACTGGGCTAATGACAAAAGTAGAGCTGGCTTACAATTCTATTTGTACTACAAAATGAACATCGTTGTACTAGGAATATTAACATAGCTGTATTTGTATTCTAGGCAACATCAAACTGACTAAATTTATGGATTGTCAGTATAAGATGAATTTGTGTTTACAAAGTTTTATTGTAAGTGAGAATCAAAAGCTTTTTTATTTATAAGAACTAATAGCAGTCTGTCTTATTAGCCTTCTCTCATTTTAGAAAATAAATGCTTCGTGTTGTTTCATTTTTGCCTCAATTTCGTTATACTTTCAGTATGTTTTTTGTTTAATTTTACTCTAAAAGAGATACAGAAGTATTTGTTGGAGTTCTAGGAAACCAATTTTGTTACTACAGTAGGAGGTCATAAGAGAAAAATGTTGTGTTTAGATAGTGCTATCATTTTGATAGTATCTGGTGTTCCTCCCTTCTGCGATAAATTAAAAGCTGACTACCTCAAGAGTTCTGATAGTATTTCCAGCAGTGCAAGAGACCATTTTAAGCAAAAGAGCAATGAGAGAATCCATTAATCCCAGGGATATTTGAAGTCTGGAGAACTCTTTCATATTAAATTTGAGATAAAGCCTTCAGTACTATCTTGGTTTTGGAAACTGTTTGAAAACTATTGTTGGAAGGATAAATAATGGTTGAAATTGAAGCTGCTCACAATACCATTTTTATTGTTGAATTAATTTAACTGAAGCAGTCACTGTTTGTTTAATTAGGTTCTAAACATAATCCTATGCATGAATTACAGCTTTAAGAGTAAGCATTCCCTTCTAAAAGGTGTATGTTTTGCTTTGGGCTGTTTTGGGGGTTTTACATCTTTCGTAACTGGGTAGATCTCTCTAGAGAAATAGATATATTCATCTGCAGTTTTATATCAAGATTCTTGCTTTTATTCATAAAAATAAAATTGCAGCTGTTGAAAATGGCTGTAGTTCTGACCCCTTTTTTTTTTTTTATAAGATTATTATTTTGGGAAGATTTAGTAGTTACAGTTATGTCATTTAAAAACAGTACTTGAGGATGACCTTTCATTTGTAGGCATTTTTATTGTAATTGAACTATTATTTTGTACATCTTTTAATGAATCTCTCTTGAAGAGTTTTTCTATTTCAGTGTTTTTCATATGTTATACATAATGTCTTGAATATATATTTTTCTATGACAACTGAAAATACCTTTTTAATTTTCAAGTTATTTTAGAATTATACCACTTCAGAAGCCACATGCCCTACATTAATTGTTCGTGAGAAGGCAGACGTGATTAGAAGTTATTGTAGATGGTTGGTGTAATTGTTTATAGTCTTCTGCTAAAGTGTAGCAAATAATGTTTTCCACATGAATGGATAGCCAGGTAGAGCTAAGTTAATGAGTTATAACTCCTTTGTGTAGCATTGATAACAGGAAAAAAAGGGGCTCTAAGACACAGGAAGCCATAAGAAGTAGCATTGTGGGTGAGAACACAAGTCCTGCTCTTCTAGTAACAGCTGCTTAATGAAAGACTATTTTAAAACAACAACAACTAGCAAACAAACAACCTCCCCAAACAAAACCCCCAACAAAACCCAACACAACCTAATTCTGTCTTCTTCCATCAGCTGCCATCAGTGATTTTTATATTGTTATTTTTTTTCATTTAAGCATTTTCAGAGCTGTGTGAGCTTGCGATGTAATTCAGGACCTAGCACTGTAGTTGGAACTGAAGGGGATCACAGAATCGTAGGGTTGGAAGGGACCTCTGGAGATCATCTAGTCCAACCCCCCTGCCACAGCAGGGTCACCTAGAGCAGATTGCACAGGAACACGTCCAGGCGGGTTTTGAATGTCTCCAGAGATGGAGACTCCACCACCTCTCTGGGCAGCCTGTGCCAGTGCTCTGCCACCCTCAGGGTAAAGAAGTTCCTCCTCATGTTTAGGTGGAACATCCTATACTCAAGTTTGTGCCCATTACGTCTTGTCCTGTGGCTGGGCACCACTGAAAAGAGCCTGGCCCCATCCTCCTGACACCCACCCTTTAAGTATTTATAAGTGTTGATAAGATCCCCCCTCAGCCATCTTTTTTCCAAACTGAAGAAACCCAAATCCCTCAGCCTTTCTTTGTATGAGAGGTGTTCCAATCTCCTAATTATCTTTGTAGCCCTTTGCTGTCCCCTCTCCAGCAGTTCCCTATCCTTCTTGAACCGGGGAGCCCAGAACTGGACACAGTACTCCAGGTGCAGCCTCACCAACCCAGAGTAGAGGGGGAGGATGATCTCCCTTGACCTGCTGGTCACACTCTTCTTGATGCACCCCAGGATGCTGTTGGCCTTGGCCACAAGGGCGCATTGCTGGCTCATGGTCATCCTGTTGTCCACCAGGACTTCCAGGTCTCTTTCCACTGAGCTGCTCTCCAGCAGGTCAGCCCCCAACCTGTACTGGTGCATGGGGTTATTCGTCCCCAGGTGCAGCACCCTACACTTGCCCTTGTTGAATTTCATAAGATTCCTCTCTGCCCAAATCTCCAGCCTGTCTAGGTCTCTCTGTATGGCAGCCCAGCCTTCCAGTGTGTCAGCCATACCCCCAGCTTTGTGTCATCAACAAACTTGCTGAGGGTGCACTCTATCCCCTCATCCAGGTCACTGATGAATATATTGAAGAGGACTGGACCCAGTACTGACCCCTGGGGAACACCACTCGTCACTGGTCTCCAACTAGACTCTGTGCCCCTAATCACGACCCTCTGAGCTCTGTCTTTCAACCAGTTTTCTATCCACCCTACTGTCCATTCATCTAACCCACTCTTCCTAAGCTTCCCTATGAGGATGCTGTGGGAAACAGCGTCAAATGCCTTGCTTAAGTCAAGGTAGACCACATCTACCGCCCTCCCCTCGTCTATCCATCCAGTCGTGCCATCATAGAAGGCTATCAGATTAGTTGGACATGATTTCCCCTGGGTGAATCCATGTTGAGTACTTCTGATAGCTTTCTTTTCCTCCACATGCCTTGGGATGATGCCCAGAATGAGCTGTTCCATCATCTTTCCAAGGATGGAGGTGAGGCTGACCGGCCTGTAGTTCCCTGGATCCTCCTTCTTGCCCTTTTTGAAGGCTGGAGTGACATTGGCTTTTCTCCAGTCCCCAGGCACCTCGCCTGTTCTCCAGGACCTTTCAAAGATGATGGAGGGCAGCCCAGCAATGACTTCCGCCAGCTCCCTCAGCACTCTCGGGTGCATCCCATCGGGGCCCATGGACTTGTGGATGTCTAATTGGCCTAATTGATCCCTGACTTGATCCTCCTCAACCAAGGGGAAGTCTTCCTCTTTCCCTGTTACTTTCTTCAAAGTCTGTGACTCCTGAGGGCTGAGCCGAGCAGTAAAGACCGAAGCAAAGAAGGCATTCAGTACCTCCACCTTCTCCACATCCTCCATCACCATGGCTCCTGTCTCATTCAACAGTGGGCCCACAACTTCTCTAGTTTTCCTTTTGCCTCCCAATATACTTGAAGAAGCCCTTTCTGTTGAGTTTGACATCCCTTGCCAGGTTTAATTCCAAGGAGGCCTTGGCTTTCCTCGTTTCATCCCCGCACACTCTGGCGGCATTCTTGTAATCTTCCCAAGCGGTCAGTCCCTTCTTCCGCTTACTGTAAATTTCCTTCTTCCACTTGAGCTTCTTCAGAAGCTCCTTCCTCAGCCATGCAGGTCTCCTGCGTCCCTTGGCCGATTTCTTGCTCTTAGGGATGCACCGATCCTGAGCTTGGAGAAAATGATGTTTGAATACCAACCAGCTCTCTTGAGCCCCCCTGCCTTCCAGAGCCCTAGCCCACAGGATCTCTCCAAGCAGTTTCTTGAAGAGGTCAAAGTTAGCCCTCCTGGGGTCCAAGGTTGCGATTTTACTTCATGTTGATTTGTGAGTACCGCCCATGATCTTGAACTCTATCTTTTAATGATCACTACAGCCAAGGGTGCCCCCAACCTTTATGTCCTCCACCAGTCCCTCTGTGTTTGTCAGTCCAGGAGTGCTCCTCTCCTTGTTGGCTCCTGCACCACCTGTGTCAAAAAGTTGTCATCAATACACTGGAGGAACCTCCTGCACTGGGCATGCCTGGCTGTGTGGTCTTCCCAGCAGATATCAGGGTGATTGAAGTCCTCCATAAGAACCAAAGGCTGCAATTGTGAGGCTACTTTCAGCTGTCTGTAGAAAGCCTCATCAGCTTCCCCATTCTGATCAGGTGGCCTGTAATAAACACCCACAACAGTGTCCCCCATATTCACTTGCCCCTTAATCCTTACCCATAAGCTTTCAACCCTCTCTTCATCTGCCCCCAGTGAGAGCTCGATGCATTCCAGTTGCTCTCTCACATAAAGAGCAACTCCACCACCACGCCTCGCTGGCCCATCTTTCCTGAAAAGGACATAGCCATCCATGATGGTCCAGTCAAGTGAGCTGTACCACCATGTCTCGGCAATTGCAATGAGATCATGGCCCTGCGAGGGCACACAGATCTCCAGCTCTTCGTGCTTATTCCCCATGCTGCATGCATTGGTGTATAAGCATTTCAGAGAGGGAGTTGTGTATGTAGTTTTGACCCTTGAGATGTGGTGTGCCTTCTGGCTTTCAGAAATACTGGCACACTCCCCCACAAGTGCTGAGCAACTATGCCCTGGCACCTCACCAGCAAGCCCAGTACCATCCCCACCCTGCTTTGAATCCAGTTTAAAGCCCTCTCAATGAGCCCTGATAACTCTTCTCCTAGAACCCTTTTCCCCCTGCAAGATAAGCTATTCCTGCCTGTTACCAGCAGGCCCGGCGTTTTGTAAATCAGGCCACGGTCAAAGAAACCAAAGTCCTGCCAGACTTCCCAATATTTATGTGCAGCATGGTTTCCTTCATTCCCCTTCCAATGATTTTGAGTCATAAAATTCATCCTGTATACTTTTTTTTTCTTACCCTTTTATTCCTCTTTAGCTTATTTTATGCAGTTAAAAATTCCAGGCCTGTATAGCTTTTAGATGTACTTGAAAGCTAGAAGGAGGTCAGGGGTTTCTCTTGTCCCAGAACGAGTTTGCTGCGATCTCAGAGATATGTTAAACTTATATGTGCAAAAATCTTTCCTTAAGACAGCTACACGCAAGTGGGTCCACTAAACCACTTTTGTAGTCAAGAAAATAGATACTAGATGATCTTTAAGGTCCCTTCCAACCGGAACCACAAAAGCCCTTCCAGGGCTTATCATTCTATACTTATCATCCTAAAGTAGATGTCTAAAATAAGATGGATTAAACATGTGATTTCAGTCTGAGCATGGAGCTCCTAATGTCCTAGCTCAAATGCAAGTCGAGTTTTGCTGACATCAAAAGCTGGATGAGATGAATCCCACTCTCAGTATCCCACAGTTACAACCCGAATGCTTCACTGCATTCAAATTGTTTGGAATTTCCTATTTTCTTTCTTATGAGCCTTCTTCCTTTTGTGTACAAAATTTGGAACTGATGAATACAAAAAACGTGTGGTGTGGGGAGAGCTTTTTTGCTTTTTTTCCCCCAGTGTTCAGAGTCTTATATGCCCTTGATTTAGAATTGTCCAGACGTTATCAGTATAGCTATGTTGCAGAGGTTTGAGAAGGAGCACAATTCAGAAAGAAAAGATCCTCCTGTTTGGAACTCTATAAAGAGAAATGTGAACTCTCAGATAGTTGCACCTGCTCTCTGTTTTGTGAGGTTCTATACCATGTAGTCATTTTTCAAGTTAGGCTCACAATATTGAGTTGGCTGTTAATCTTAATGTGTCTACAACTCTGTGGATGCCTGAAATGGTGCATGATGAACTATTGTATTGGCTGCATTGCAGGATGCAAGTGTCAGCTTTTATCTTCTAGTTCATTGCTCGTACTAGCAGATACATTTACTCAATGTTATATAATTAAAAAATAATTTTTCTATTAGGAAATTATTCTTAATAGTCTGGTAGTATTGGGTTTACATGTAGACAAGGTGAGGCTCCCCTCCTACAATAAACTTTTTCTTTCCTTTTCAAGACTGGTGTGTTAGAGGAGCACTTGCGAATGCATCTTCAGTGCTGTTTGACTTTGTGTAGTTTTTGGGACTTGAACCTATCTATTGTCACCATACTCTGGGATTATTACAGCAAGAACCTGGTAAGTAGATGAATACATAAAAGTGTAGAGCTGCATGTGTATGGTCCTTGATTTTTAGCAATTGATTCTGATTCTCCTCTGGCCAAGCTTGATTGCTTCAGGTTTGTAAAACTGACTAATCAATGACAGTATCCCTAAGTTTGCTATATTTATTTAAGAAATTATGTTTAAAAATATGTTATGGTCCATTACAGTATGTCACGATAGAACAAATTATAATAAATTTTTACTCTTATTTTTCATCAGGACTACTGATTTTAAGATCTTGTAAAAACACTTTGCACATAGCTACGATGCACTTTTCTTTTTTGATTTGTGGTAGGAACATGTCCTTTTGTTTGTGTGAAGGATTGCATCTTAATGCCTTTGGAATATTAACATTTATTGTTACTTATCTTTTCTTTTAGAACAGTTGCTTTACCATTCCTTGGCTTGGTCTGAAGGGTCTGGCAAACGTTAGTAAAACTTCTTTGTCGATGCTTGAGTTGGTGAAAAGTTGCTGTTGTGAACGGGAGATCCCCGCCCTGTACAACTCCAGCAACAGTTACTTCATTTTTCTCAGCGTTTTGGCACAGGTGATGAAAGAAGAGGCAGAGAACAGTGGCGTGCATCCTTGGAAACAAATTAAAGGACGGTATGGCCGCTATTTAGTTTGTCTCACTTTCGAAGAGGTCTAGTCAGCCTGTCTGTGTGCCCGTCCAGCCACATACCAAAGCAAGCGGGGGGTGCTGTGCTCATGAGAAAGCAAAGGGGATGAGGGATCCAGGGTGATTTATAATTTGAAGACGACAGTTGTTCCCTGAAGTTTCTGTTGCCAGCTGAGGCTGTGATGGGGTCCAAGAGCTGGGTCCAAGAATCACCTTGGCAATCATAGCTTGTGATGATTTACTTCATCCCACAGGCCAGTAATTTGGTACGCTGGCAACCTATGCAGTGGTACAACCCTATTGCCAGACAGACAATGAAATTAAGGGACAGAAATTCTGTTTGAGGTGTATGTAAGCCATGTGTTGTCTAAGAATACGCAGACTGGCTCTTGCTAGGCCTGCAATTTCATTTACATTTCCGTTTTCTTTTTCATGGTTTCCAAAATTTCTCACAATGTTTTCTTTTTGTGAGGGATTTAATTTTTCATTTAATTTTGAAACATGCTGGTGAAGAGGTATGGTCAGTCATGATATAAAAATCCATAAAATATATATAGTCTAAATCAAAATCCTGATATTTTATATACTTAATTAATCCTTAAAAGTTTCATTATAGTAATAAGATTACACTGATCTGTTATGGGTGCTGTAGGTGATCTGTTAGAGGTGCTAATGTTTGAAAAATTTTTTCATTGGATGTAAAAGACTTAGAATTAGTTTTGTTTTGTGCTTTTTGTTTTGATTTTTAAAATATTTTAGTAAGTATTAATAAAATTATTAAAATTTTATTAAGCATTAATGAAATCCTTTTGTATAATATATTCATATATTTAAAATGAACATGTAAAATATAAAAATATATTAAAGTATAATAAATATATTTTAAAATATATTAAAAATGAACATGTGTGTGCACATCTTACAAAGCTATGTGGTATGTTCCTTCCAAGAAAGAAGGGTTATCCTGGGTATCAGAAAGGGAAAAATATATCTAATGTCTATGTACATTTTATGAGTTGTTACAGGCAGAAAAGTTCGAGTTTAAAAATTACTACAACTACATAGAAACAAATATGTTGTTGGATGCTGAATCAGTGTCTTGCTTTAGTTAGTAGTTTTGATTAGCCTGCTCTGTTTTTACTGAAAACAAATTATACTTACATTTTTGTGCTATTATAGCTTGTTACTTTCCCTAATTTAAGAGGGGGAATAATAATACACAACACACAGTATGTTGCTCTGCTCAACCAGTGTTCATCGTTTCTACCTCAAATAAATCAATTACACAAGTAGCAAAATTTAACAGCCTACAGCTATGATTTTGGGATGAACTCTGTTTTCAGCAGCTAACCAAGCATTAATTGATGCATGAAGAACGTAAATGCCTGTCAGTAGTAATTTACTACTAAACAACATTAATTGGATTTGCTGTAATTTTTGGTGGCTAGATTTGATAACCTCAGCACCGTTTTCAACTATTTTTCCAGGTGACAGGATAGGAAAACAGCATTTATGGATGTTTACCTACTGTTTGTGGAACTTACTTAATATTGAAGGTGAAGGGTATACCCAAGGTTTTAAACACAGCAAACAAAAAGTTAAGCAAGCCATTTTCATCTTACTTCTCTCTCGTAGGAATGGTGATGTTTATTTAAAAGTTCAGATCTGAGAAAAGGTTACAGAACAGGCATCTATGTAAAAGCTTCCTGCTTTTTCTCGACCACTTCAAAGTTGCAAAGTAGGATTGCTTCTCCCATCTGCCACGTATGACTTGAGCACTGTCATATCAGCAATACAACTTAAAGTTTCTTAACATCATCCTGCTGGAGAGACGTTTCTCTCCCGAATGCCTTAGTTACCCTGTTTTCTCCCAAACTTGTAGTTCACAGTCCCTACAGTAGGTGTGCAATACAGGTCGTTACAGACTTTGGGGTAGCGCTGTGGAGAAAAGGAGCTTTCCATCAGAAATCTTCCTCTCTGTTTTACTGAGTGATGGTTACGTAGTTGAGCCTTTGATTGCAGCAGCTGTGGGAGTTTAACATAAGAACAAGAATCAGTAGTTAAAGGAAGGAGGGTCCCTGGTCGTTTTTTGGCCTTTTCTTTATGCCATCTGGAATAACGGAGTTTTAGGAAAGAAGTTGTACAGAGATTGCTTGCTGTTGCTGAGAGATGCCACTTAATGACAAATTCCTTTCCTAGTAGCCCTCAGGGACTAAGTTTGATTGATGTGAAGGCAGACATCCATCACAGACAAAGTGGAGAGAGTCTGCTCTGAACATTGTGCTCGACTTTGTACTAGAGGCTGGATAAGGGAGAAGGGTTAGGCTGTACCTGGGGTTGAAAACTCCTCACTTGTACCTTGTATTGGGAGTGGAAAATGAAATGGCGTGTTTGTTCCAGTAGCTGGAAGAGTAGAAGAGAGGAGGGAAAAGAGGACATCTAAAATGTCTGGGTTATTGGAAGAGGATAACTGTAAACTAAAAGCATGAAAATACAATTTTATTGTATCAAGCAGATAGAAAATTGCATACTTTAAGAAACTTTTTCTTTCTTGCTTTTTGGTTTGTTTTTTTTTTTAATGTAGAATTTATTCCAAGTTCCATCGGAGAAGAATGCAGGAGCTGACAGAAGTGGGGCTGCAGAACTTTTTTAATCTGTTCCTCATGCTAGCAATTGTTGCGGAGACAGAAGATATAGTGAGTCGAGTGTTGGATCTTTTGGATTTCCTGACTCCATCCACCATCACCATGTCTCAGAGAGCTCTCATCTGGAGAGGTCATTTTGCTTTCCTTTTGATTTATGTTGAGAAGAACATGGACATTAGTGTCCTAGCTGAGAAGCTCTCAAATGCTTTCCGTGAGAAGGCAAAGGAGTTTTTAGTAACCAAAAATGACTACACACAGAAACAAAATCTCTGGACTCTACTTTCAACCTACATCGATGGTGTCCAAGAAGTGTTTGAGACCAGCTGCTACTTGAGCCTTTCTGAGGAAAAGTTGTTAAATGATGGCTTTACTATGCTGCTGCCTGCTTGTCGAGGAGCTGAACTGAGTATGGTCCTAAATTTTCTTCAGGTTGTTCTAGCCAGACTTCGGTAAGTTATTTAGTTAAATTGTGGATATAGACTGGCATGTTGGTTTTGTGTTTAGGGTTAAACTGTAGTTCATATTAATTTCTTACTGAAACAGAGTAAAAGGAAAGGGAAGTCTCTGGAGGACTGTGAATGACGTGTTAAATTTCAAAATCTACCAATACCTCACTGCATTTAGAATCTTAGAAATGTTTCCTTACCGTTTCAAGACATTAGGTTTGACATCCCTGATATTTTGTTATGAATTAGTGGCTCTATAGAAAGTCATCCAGCTGCTACTATTTCAGACAATACCATCTTTTGGCATTCTGTTTTGGGAATTGCAAAATTATTACCTGTACTAAGTTACTTAAATTAGAGGGTTTTGGTGTTTGGTGTGTTTTTTTTTTCTTTATTTTCTTCAATGAATCTATTCTGTTTTTCAGACTCTTCATTCTATTTTTTCTCTTTCACCAAGGTTGCCATCAAATACAACAGTTATGGGGATTTGAATACTTGTCTGGGGTTCGACAGGAAAGAAGGAAATCATATTTTATCACTTTCAAGCAGTTTTGCTTTGATGTACTAGTTCAGTTTGCAACATCCACAGTGCCCTTCAATAAGCATATTTATGTCTACTGATGCTTTTCAGAGGTAGTCCTCCAGTTTGAAGCCCAAACTGCTTTTTTTTTTTTATAAGATATTAAGAGGCAGCTATTGATCTGCCATTACTTCAAATGTGCAAGACTGAAATAAGTGGAAAGAGCTGTGGAAGAGTGCATAATAGGAATAGTGACGCCAATATGCAAGATCTCTCTTTAACTAGGTTCTTTGTTATCGTCTAGTAGTTTGACTGCAGCTGTCAATAGCATATACATCCAAAGACAACTGTTTTTCAGGCAGTCTTTTGAAAAAAGATGAAGCACGAAACTAAGTTTAGTTGATTTATTATTTATTATTTCGGTTCAACTGAATGTATTTACTGGAATAAATTGGAGACTTCAAAAATACTTTGACATTTTCTCCATTAGCTAATACACAGCATTTGTCATGTTGTTTTTAAAGACGAAATAGGAAGAAATTTGAGACTGGTGAAAAAGTTTCCTATTTCATAACTTGGCATTATTTTGAAGCTTTCCAGAACGGGGGGTTTTGTGGCTCTCTTGTAACACAGAGAGGGGGGGTGTAGAAGTTCATTACAGACTTCTCAGGTCATCACAGACAAGGTATAGGACAGTATTTGTAACTTTTCTTACAAAAAGCAGCTTGTCTGAAATATTTGAATTACCAACGTGCTGAAATACTAATTGCTATGAGAGAGATTATTAGAGCCTTGTTTTTAACGGTTCTTTATTTCAGCTCCTGTGTTTACTGTTACCTGCCTATTTATCCCATCTACAGAGAAGGCTTAATTCCTTAATGTTTATAAAACGCTTTGATCTTCAGGTTGTATGTAACAGGAGAATGTTACTGGTTCTCTCCCACTTTGACAGACTCACTGAAAAAAAAGGGTCCTCTGTGGCCATAGAAGTAAAACAACAGTAAAAACAGTTTCTTCATTGAGAAGATTTGGATGACTTTGTGCCAACCGTATGTTAAACTGTTATTGGTTTAACCAGACTGATTAGGCCTGGTCTGTCTGCAAACTTGGAAAAGGATGAAATGTTCAATGCCGTTCTGTCTCCTGTTTTTAAAATCCAGGCAGATATAAGATAGTAGGCCTTTCATAAATGTAATTTTTCTGTACACTGCACTCTAATAATTTTATAACTGTATGACAGGGAATTTGCAGGTAGGGAGGAAGTGAGATCACTGATTAAAGAGAAAAGCATCTCCCTCTAGGCTGTTAGGAAATAATAACTTCATGTGCCACTTTCTGCTAACCCCAGATGATGGCTCACAGGAGCATTCTTTATTGCTGATTAAGTAGCATTGTGAAAATACTGACTTGGTTACGTTAACTAAATACCTCAGTATTTAAAGTTTAAAATGTCGAATAGTTTTAGCAGTCCCCTTTAATATATCTTGTTGGATTGCTAAAATCGCATACCAGGTTTCCCAGTTGATTTTATTTAAGGATACTGTAAAAATGGAAATCTTTCATTTGCAGAGTGAGGTGTAGCCAAAAGCTCTTCCTTAATTATAGCTATTCATGCTGCTATGGTTAAGGGTCTGTCAGCATTTCCATTATAAACCTTTATTTTCAAGGGTTTGTAACATAGCAGTGAAAACTTGCTCTGGGCTAAAACTTGGCATGCAAGGTTTTGAAAGTGCGCTTGTTTTCTTCCTTTCTTTTTTCTTAAAAGGCATCTGAAAAGAGACCCCCACCTTCACCATTTTTACACTACTGTGTTTTAAAATAACCCTTTCCGGGTTTTTTTCTTGTATTTTTCTTGTCTGCTAGAAAAGTACTGGTGGCTTTTGATTGTTGTGTTTACCTATGCTTAGGCTATTTTAAATAAGCTTTTTTAAACCACCTTTTTTATTGTTATCATTAAGATTATTTTGTTGTCAATATATTTAAATAGAACTATGACTTGGGAGGAGAACTCATTTTTTGGTATGTAGTGAGTGGATAATTGGAAACAAGATGCTACTTGCTGGCACTTCCAAGTATTTGATCTTCATAGTGAGATTCAGTATGAAGTGAAGATTGTATTTTAATACAGTCTCCTTTTAAAAAACACATGTAAAATAAACAGTAAACAATCAAGAAACAACCCAAAATAAAAATGCAAACTGCTTCCTTCCTATGTTTACGTTGGAGCATTCAGCTTCTAGCTCAGACATAAGTTTTTCCTTTATTTTTTGTTTCTATTTTTAAGCAGTGGTTTAGAATCCTGATTTTTTTTTTTTTTAATTATTCTTAATGGTGATGCAGGATGCTTCTTTCTTCATAAAGGTAAATGTAGGATGCTTGCCCATGTGTGTTTTCATTTGGTCCAAATCTCTAGCACTACCTGTCATCTGAGTGCCTCGTGACACAAAAAGAAACCCTAGGTTAATAAAAATACAGGCGTTTAATGGATTTGACAGAACTTGCTGTAAAAATTGACAGAGTCAGAGAAATCTGCTGAGTGCCTGGAAACAGTAAGTTCCGGCATTGCAATGTGTTATTCTTAAAAGAAGTTCTTGAAACATGTAAAAATGTCTTTTATTGTAATCAGGTATTGCTCTGACATGAGCTTTCTCTCATTATCGTCATCCTGGCGTTTGGGTTTTGTAGTGTATTAGCACTGAGTTACAGGATTATGAAATGCACTTACATGCCCGGGTGTAAAATCACTGCTGTACTCCAAACACCTTTGCCTAGTTTCAGGGAGACTTGCTACTGATTCCCATAGGAGAAATGAGAAGTACCACAAACCTAGTAACAAAATAAATGGTAATTTTATTTTGAAAACAATTCTTGCATATTTATGCCAGTTTGTACCGTTCTTCCAGTGTTGAAGGACTTGAAAAGTTACTGAAAATTTCAGTGTGTAAATTTCATAAGATCTACAGAAATACTAATCAGGTAAACCTGTCTCTAATTAAAAGTTACATTAATAATTGGGCCGCAGATAACAGCAGAACTGGATGTTTCTATCTGTTAGAGTGTGTCTAGCCTTGAGGTTATGAGAGTAATCATGATAGGGATGGATTATCCAGTATATCTTTGCTATGGAAATGTATAGTCGTTTGTAATTTTTTTTTTGCGTTATACTTGCCATCAAAACAGCCTGTGGGAAGCTTTCTGAGACCAACAGAAGCCTCTCTCCCCCTCTCTGTTACTGTGTAAGTCAGCAGATAAGCTCAGGAGGAGAATAGAAAGGTCCTCCCCCCTCCCTCCTCCTTTTCTTCACCCTCAGGGGTTTTAGTGTTCGTCTTTGTAAAATGTATTTTCTGATGTTGAACTTCTGAAAACTGTATCCAGAAGAGCTTGGAAGAGCATGAGTCTTCTCTTACCCATCCCATCCTGTGAGTATATTTAGAGCTACTGGCTGTGATGTCCTCATAAGCACAGAGGGCAATTCTGTGACTATACCACTGAACTGAGAGTCAGAAGATCTTAGTTTGGCACTAAGATCTCCCAGACTTAATGAATGACCATTCGAAAGTCATTAAAAGTTGCTATGAATTTTGTTTGCCTGTGTGGAAAAAGGAATAAGTCCTTCCTTTTTGACTTAAGGACGTAGATCTTACATGTTGGGGAGCAAGCATGCCTTGCTGTGCTAACTTGATCTAGGGTTTGGGTTTTTTTAACTTCAGTTATTCCATTAATAAATCTGATATTTGAATGAGTGTAAAGAAACTCTAGTCTCTAAATGCTTTAGAGCATGGGAAGCAAGCACTGCTTTAGAATATAACAGCATTTTGAGGGGTTCACTGTGTCCAAATCCTTAAAAGTAGTCTGTTACAATATTCTGTGGGTATATTGGATGTGTTCTTAGCTACAGTTGTTGCCTTAAGGTGTGGCTCTGGTAATTAAAACTGAATTTCTTTTCTCTTCTTACTACTTTATGTGAGATTTGAGATTTTTTTTTTTTTTCAGGATGTTTTCTTTGGGTAAAATAATGGGGTTTATACCTTTGTCTCTTGTTTGTGACATCCAAAGATGACTAGTTAAAAACTGACGTGTTTTGATTGTGTGTCCTCTGCTCAGAGAGTATTACTATACAAAGGAATTAACTGAGATAGTGTGCTCTGGAGCTGTGTACCTAATACTTTGCTTATAGAAAGTTCCTATGTATGGCTAGCACTGGTTCAGGTTTGCAAGAATACTCGCTTCCACTTCTTGCTGTCTTTTTTCTCAACTCAGTAGGCAGCCACGTGAGAGCTGAATAATTGATTAAAATCAATTTCATATTGAAGTTTAGAATGTAATAGAGAGTATCTGCCTTAGAAGGAGGGCAACAAAGCTGATGAAAGGGCTGAAAGGAATGTCCTGTGAGGAGCAGCTGAGGACTTTGGGCTTGTCTAGTTTGGAGCAAAGGAGACTGAGGGACGACCTCGTTGCTCTCTACGGTTTCCTGAGGAGTGGAAGTGGAGAGGGAGGTGCTGGTCTCTTCTCCCTTGTATCCAGTGACCGTAAGCGTGGGAATGATTCAAAGCTGCACCAGGGAAGGTTTAGACTGGACATTAGGAGGCATTACTGTACTGAGAGCGTGGTCAAACACTGGAACAGGCTTCCTGGAGAGGTGGTCGATGCCCCAAGCCTGTCAGTGTTTAAAAGGCATTTGGACAATGGCCTTTAGGTTTTGATTGGCCCTGAATTGGTCAGGCAGTTGGACTAGGTAATTACTGTAGGTCCCTTACAACTGAAAAGTTCTATTCTATTCTAGAATCACTTTAAGAACAACCTGAAACAAAAAAAAAAAAGCTGTCAAAGGACCTTGTGATTGTTGATGCCAAAACAAAGCCAATCTTGGTAGACAACTGGCGCTAAAGAAACTCAAATCTAGTACTCGGACATCGATCATGAAGATACACAGCTCTGTCCCCTGTGCTACGGATTGAAACGCTTTTCTGTGTTTCATCCATTGTATTCACTTTATCTCCTGAAAATTAATCCACGTAAGCTTTCTGTGGCCTGCCTGACAGCAGTACACGACTTACTGTTGTGAAAAAGTAAATCCACCAAAAAAAGAGAGTAAAATCATAACCAGGTGTACTAAGAGCCTGCTGCTTGGGACCCTGCAGATGTTTAGAGAAATACGTGCTCCGTGAGGGACATAAAGCACAGATTTGTTTTCTAATGGAAGTATCTCACTTTTGAAACTCTTTTCCCCAAATTAACTTTCCTCTCAGTTTTCCTTCTTTTATTCTTCACACGAGGTGTGAGAATGGCTTTTCATATGGAATATTTTTTTGTTGTGGGTGTTAAACAAAGAAATACTTTTGCTAATAAAACTGTTATATGCAAGTAGCCTTCTAATCTCTTAATTTTGATTGTTTCTTCGTTACCTTACAAGATATATATTTCTTCTCTCTTTAGGATATCTCTTGTCAGATTTAAGGCTTATTTAAAATGAAAAGAAAGCTGAAGCAATTTTCTTTATTCCATTTCAGTCTCCTAAGGCCTATTTCCCCCTGGTGAGCTCATAGCAACAGGGGGGTTTAAGGGAATTCAGCTTTCTGCAAATTAATGTCTCACATCATGAAAATTCAGGACTTTTTTTTTCCTATATCTTGAAAAAGTAATACAGTGAGTGCGAGTATTATTTCTTGCCAGCGGGTGGAAGATGAATGATTTTGTCACAGTTTTACTGCTTGATGAGCAGTGTCCTGAGGGTCAGGCTTAAGTCTGTGTCACTATGCTGCTCATTACTCTTGAGCTAAATAAGGGCTGATTGGATCTAAATTGCCTAGCACATGGGCCGCAGATGAGCTCAGTGAGTAGGGGATGACCTGCTATTCAGGCTGGGAGTAACCCCGGTGTGCAAATGCTGCATTAGAACACCGTGGGAGAATGAGAGGCTACCGACCGCTGCCAGCAAAAGAAATCGAAATGTAAAAACTCTTTGATGCTGCAGTGTTAGAATTTGAAATGTAGGAAGTGACAGGTTGATGGTACTTATCAGCTTTGGCTGGATTAGAGAACAGTGTCATCTTGCTTATATAATGACAGAAGAATGAAGCTGGCTCCCAACTACTTTGCGGTGCAGAGCTGCTGCTGTCAGAGTCAATGCTGCCTCCTACTGACAGTCTGCGTGGAAGGATGGAGAAAGCAGATGGACAGCCGGCTCGGGAAGACGTTCTAGGGCTCTCTAGCATACCGAAGTGCACTCTCTACCTCTGCCCATCTGTTCCTGTATGGTTTTGGTCTCTTCTTTTAAGCAGCAAATTGCAAACCTGATTGATGAAAGCAGTGAGTGTGCATTTTGGGACAAGAGCAAGTCACTGTTGTCTTCAAGAATGGTTAGGCGAGTCATCTACATGCACTGAACTATACATGTGTGTGTCTGCTTCACACAAAGTATTTCCCTTCGTACTTTTCTTTCCATTGCTAGCCCCTGTGAAGGGATGCAATCTCTGGAGAGAGAATTAATTTGTGCTTGAGTGCTTTAAAGAAAGTTGACCTTTAAAGAGGAGAAAAAAAATCTGAATGAACTCGAAGGAGGATCCTTATGCTAACTGAACACATGAATATACTTGTCTTGATGGAGGAAAAGGAAAAGCAAGCAAAGCACCTGCCAGGTGCTGAACACAACACAGGTTGTAGTTGTTTGTGCAGTTCTGAAAAATTCAGTTCAGTGGTTCAGTAGAACAAGCTTTTGGGTTTTGTTCCTCCCGCCTCCATCACTGGTGCTTTGGAAACTCAGTAATAGCTACAATGATGATAAATACCTACTCGGTTCATTTTTTTCAAATTTATTTTACATTCTGTTACTGACAGCTGTAAACTACCAGCGTCAGCGTCTCTTATTACTAACTTATGGGACCACCTCATCAGCAAAAGCAATTTGGTGCTCTTAGAAACTGGTGGCTAAATGAAGAGAAGGGATGAATCTAAATAGATTATGTGGTTTCTGTTCACTGTTTTCTATTTTTCTGTTTTCTGGGTATATACCATTTGATTCTTCTTCCCCTGGGATGCTTTTGCTTGTGATAAAATTTCTTCTGGGACATAAAACAACCTCCAGTTTACTTGTTTCTGGGTATTGCAACAAAAAAGAAAGAGAAAAGAAAACAGCAGCCTTACAACTACAAAGAGTTTTACTGTAAAATGGTGTGAGTCTATGGGAATGAGAGAGAAGATTTTCATAAGGAATGTAATTAGTGTTAGGCTTCAGTGTTACTTGTATTATCTTAGTATTATCAATGTTTAATGATACCACTTCAGGTGACTAAAAGTGAGGAACTGTTTAGCACAACTAGTTGTAGTAGATCAAAATGAGTTACAGAGTTTGTCTGAGTTTATATATGGACAAAAGTTACAGGGTATTTCTCTGTGTTCAAATGGAAAGCAGAACCAGAATTTAAAATTTTGAAAAAAAAAGATTATCAGCAAGAGGAAATAGTGAAGGCTAAGTACTGAAATTAGGAAGGAGAAATGCTAATACAACATATGGGATGCTTGGCGTGGTGGCCGTACTGTCAAAGTATGGGGAGGTGGTATGAACCATGGGGTGAGAGAAACAAAGGGGATCTCCACATCTGGGGTTGGTTAAAGTGAGGTATCTACCATAGCTTTTACCCCATCTGACTGCCCTGCCCTTGCTCGTAGACTTTGCTGCCCTCCCAGCACAGGTGGCTGCAAGATCCAGTATTTGGTGCCTGCACTAGCACAGTTTCTGCCTGACGTGGGGAAGAAAACCAAAATTATTTGTGAATGATAGTTCAAGTGGATTCTCTAGTATCTTAAAAAGGGAGTGGGAGGATGGGAGTGGTACTTCCATTTTCACCTCTATTTACTTGGATATTTATTTACATGAATTTGTAAGACCATAGTGGCTGTAAGATAATTTGCAATTTGATTGATATCTGTCTGTTGGCTAACTTTTGACAGGACTTTCTCTCATGCACGCAGCCTGTATGATATTAGGAAGCAGGACTTAATGTGACTCTGCTTAAGAAAAATAAATTTAAATATCATTGTGGGGTGCGTTAATGAAACTTCTGCAGATGAGAGGAGCTGCTTATTCTGTCTTCAGCTGTAGTTCTGTATGAGGTTTTGGATATGTCAGTTTACAAAACACTTATAAATAAATTGAAAATTGGAGGTAGTCACAGAAGTGAATGATAAGAGTAGGAAGTTTGTAGAAGTTTGACGGAACTTATTTGAACTAGGAAGGGTTGAGAGGAGACATGCTAGGAGGTATCCAGTACGTAAAAAGGCTTTGCAAAGAAGACAAGTTGCCTGTGGTTCTCTATGCCAGTGAAGAAGGAGTTGGCTTAATTTGGGGCAGAAGTTTAGTGTGGTTATTTAGAGTAGGCTGCAAATGTCAAGACTCTGGCAGACTGCAAGAGAGAGTTGTGGAACTGAATTTCATTTTTTTTACTTTTTAGACAATGCATTAGACAAACATTTGCTGGAGGGTAATCTTTGTAAGCTTACCAGACTGCTGAGATGAACTCCCTAAATGACTCTGGGAGATGGTACCCAGCCTTTCACTGATGTTTCTGTGATTTGATATTAAGGACCACTGGATGCGGCTGGTGATTGATTAGTAAGGATGCTTCCTAAACAGTATTCCGTGCTTTTCCTTACAGAACAAAAACTCAGTGAAATCAGAAGGTAAAGAGACCGTACCTGAAACAGTAACCTGCCATAAAATTTAACTTTAGAAATCTGTCATTCATTTTGATTTTTAGTATCCACGCTCTTTTTAATTGCCCTTTTCTGATGGGGGGGGAAGTTGAACCTGTTTAGTGGTTCTGTATCCTACTGGTTCTTGGATTTCTGGGGTGGAAGTGTAAGTGTGGCTCATACTGTGTGCGCAGCACAATGGCTCTGCTGAAGAGGGTGCTGGGTTTTCAGTGATTTTTGTGTTCGAGTCTTGAAATCCATCTAGAAAACTACTTTGAAAATGCTTTTTTTAGACATTTTCTAAAGAAAGCTAATTGATACAGCGCATGTACGTGTGCATTGCCATGTTTTATTTGGCTTGGAGCAAGTCCAAGTGCCATTAACTGCCAATGTCTAAATGCTCCAGCTTTCTTTCCAGTGGTACTAAGCCAGGGACAATGAAAATGTGTCTAATGTGAAATGAGCCTGAAACAGTATGCCACCCTATCCTCCCTAAAAACAAAGTGGAAAGAGTAGAGCATACTCTGCAACACGTGCATCGTGCAGCATCTCATGTTCTTGTGGGGGTCCCTTCCTGACGTTGTTATTTGGAGTAACAAGAAGAGAAAGGTAAAAACAATTTGTGGTTTACTTAGTTCTCCCATAAGCTAAAGGTACTGTATTATTCTCTCCTCTTTTTTGCAACCAGAAGGCCCTGTTTATCTCTAATCGGGGTTAATTAAAGCCTTAGGGCAGTGCTGAGACCCTGCCAATGGCTGGAAGGTACAGACATAATCAAGGCTTCAGCCCCTCGCCGTAGGGAGCAGGGAGGTAACCGTGGGCTCGTCGCAGGGTCTGATAATACAGCTGTGCTAATTCTTTCTGAAAATACATGAGTGAACTTTTTTTGTGTGTGTGTGTCACATAGTCCTGTTCATTTATTAATTTCTGGCTGTTATCAAAGAGTGGTGTGAAGTCGCCGGTTTAATGTGGGCGCTTGCGAATCCACGTTAAGGAACGGAAACCTTCTGGTTCTCTCTATGGTAATGCAGGGACTACACAGGCAGCCACGGCAGCCATTATGAACGCAGCAGGAGCGCTCGCTGCAGCCGGGGATGTGTGTCATCTTTTATTGAGGGGCAGGAGAAGGGAGGAACAGGCAAGTACATATGTGCTTGCCAGGACAATGAGGATTTCTTTTTTTTTTTTTTTTCTTTTACTGCTATTTTGCAGTCTTGTTTTCCTTACAAAAAGTCAACTGGAAGAATAAAAGCAAATAGTTCCATTGGCATTCTTTGTTTTCCTGGACAGGAATATATTGATTAGCTATTGGCGATGTGCGTTTGAAAATACTTCCGTAAGTGTTCCAGGTATCTGCCTAAAATATTTTAAAGCTGCTAAAAGATTTGCTCCCAGGGAAGTTCTCCGATTCACACCACACCTGTATATTCAAGGCTGTTCTACAAGGGCTTGATGTGGGGAGCAAATGCTGTGTGTGTGTACGTGTTACATTTACATGGAGTTTTGTATTAGGTGCAAAGATGACATCAGAAAGTAAAGCACAGTGATCATCTCTTAGATAATAATTAACTATAGCACAGCCATGATTATCCAGATGTCATAGGGAGAGTGAATATATATTCAGGCAATCAAGGGATTTTACAATGTAATTATTAGACATTGGGGAGACGTGACCTTGTTTAGGGTAACAGGGAGCTATGGTTAATTGATGTTAGGATAATCAAACTTTTACTGTTTTATTATTCTGGGACCCTAGGCTTTGCAAGAAAATGTGTCCGTGTGCTTAGAAAAAGAAATCCCCCAAACATCTGAAAATAGAAGCCTAAAAGTGAATTTTGTGGTTATGCTTGCATTGCATTGCTGTACTGAATTATTGCTATGATTATAAGCATAGAGAAATCGATTTATATTGTCTGTAAATCATCCCCATTTTACATCACAGTGAAAATTCAATACATCTTGATTCTGAGTATTTTGTAAAGGTATCTATTTTCCTAAGACATCAAAAATGACTAGTTTTTTCCAAGTCAAACTCAAAAATTGAAGGTGTTTTTTTCCTGCAGCCAAGAATTTTTTGTTGTTTTCTTTCTGAAAAGAAAACCTTTGATATGAGCATTACGACAGAAAATACAGTTGGTGCAGTCCCCCTTGAGCTTCATTGTCTTCTCCAAGTTTAGAACGTGAGGACATAAAACAGAATTTCTTTTCATTAGAGTTCATTATGAAAGGGTTTCCACTGCACTGCTGTGATACTGAACCTCTGGAATTTCTAATAACTCAACCTGCCCTCTGGAAGATTTGAATATCAGGTGTAGCATTGCTACTGTCTCTTACTGAAAGTTTTTCTCTCGCTCTTTTTTTTTTTTCTTCTCTTGCCCTCTTTTTTTTCCCCCCCTATTCCTTGAAACAGGGTAATTTTCTGAAAACTCTTCTGCAATCCTATCTCCATGTAAATTAATACTGTAAATTGTGCTGCTAGTGAGGGTGGAGGGAGTAGTAAGAGTGGGTGGGGGGAGAGAAGAATTAAAATCATTCCAATAAATGGTTTAATTTATGCCTCAGCAGTTAAGCATGCTCCTGGTTAACAGAAATACCCTTCAGCTACACAGGATTTGGGAGGGTTGGAGGGCACTCATTTGCACATAAATAGCCATTAACTGATAAATTCCCAGAGGTCTCCTGTTGCATGCTAGTGGTTCTGACCTACTTAGCTAGCTTAAATTTGTTTTACAGAATTATTATAATTCCATCCTTGGTACTTAAACTTTGTGATTAATGCATGCCTCACAATACAATTAAAGTATAATTACACAGTTTTACAGTTTGCTATCATGGTGTTATTATTATTACAAAGAGCTGGATTTTGCAAATATTAGAAGAATTAGGGTTCTGATACCCATCACTTTGCTGTTATTAAGTGATTATGTTAAATGGGACCCCTTTATGTCTGAAGAATGAAGTGGAGAGAGGGGAATCATTAACTAACACATCAGATGGTTTCTAAGTGATTGAGGAAGAGATGTGTGATGGGGTTTTTTTACACATCTGGAGACGATAGGTGCAAATACCTTTTGTTTATCGCTGCCAGCTGCCTATGACATGCTCTCGCGCATATGCGCTTTGGTGGTTAAAAAAAAGTTTCGTACTAAACATTGCATCTCTGTAATCTGTCAAAAATCATTTGCATGTGTTAAACATCTGATTCTATTATATTTTATTGAAGCTTTTTATTACAGGCAGAGGGTTTTTTGTACCCTTATTAAAAACATTAACGGCCAGATACAGAGGTCCAATAGATCCGTGCAGTGTAGATTAGGATGTGCATGCAAGGATGATACAGATCTTTCTCTTGCGCTCTGTAAACTCAGAGCAATTCTGTATAACGGACCCTCCATCTTTTCAGTCTGTGTGCATGAATGTATTGTATATTTATATGGGCTGCAAATAACAGTGAGTCACAAACGCTTCTGTTTTTACCTTAATTGTAAGGGTTACCTGGCCTCCCCTATTTTTCTGGCCAAACTTGGTTCTGTGGCTACTGTTGATTCTTCAAGGAGTGATCAAAGAATCAGTAACGTTACTTGTACGTGACCCAAAAATCACTGCTGTACTGCATAATTCTTCTTACATGCTTTTTTTTTCCTTTTTTTCCAATGCAACTGCACCAGAAAACGTAGGTCTTTACATTAACAATTAATACAATTAGCAAATGATTTTTTTTAGGAGTATTCGCCTATTCCAATGTAAGTTACAAATCAAGTTTTACTTTCTTTATCTGTGAATATGTGTTATATTACAGACTTCACTGGTGGGAAATGGAGCAGTTGACACATTTTCTGAATTACACTTTCTGTTCTTCTAAAGCTTTTAAGGTTATGCTATAAAAGTTTTTAGCTGTAATTGCACAGTGGAAAATCCAAATGGTGTACAGAAATCGAATGTTGCACCCTCAACTCTTATTTGATCCAGTGTCTTGGATTTCATTTTTTCTTAGTTTAAAAAGACCTGTTGCTTTTGTGCTTTTCTTGGTTTTTTTTAAGTTGTGCTATTCATTTCTTCAACAATGAAAGTATTTCTTCTTTTTAATTCCAGAGAACATGAAGAGAAAAAGGCAAATAGAAATCTTTTGCTCAGAGTGACTCCTTTCACATCTGTAATTGTAGTCTGTATTTATGCTACTACAATGATATAATCTCTACTTTAGCTATTATCATTTGCTGTCATTGAGCTCAGAAAACATTGGTCATTATTACTGATGCATGGAAGCATGCGAGCAGGTAGCCAGTAATTATGCTTGGAAGAATTTACTATATTTCAGTGCTTCCTACTTGAATATTCGTGAATTGGTTTTATTTCTAGTCTTTAAAAAAAATACTGCGTTGAAGTGATTTAAATCATTTTCATGTGGCACAGCAAAAATGCAAAGGCACATTACCAGAAAGAAATGGTCAGCAATAAGAGCTGTTTTGCAAAGTTGGCTTGCAACAACTACCACACTATGTGGAGAAAACAGTTATCCTGTAATAATAAGACTAATGAATTCAGAAATCCATTGATTGAACTGGCTCTGGGTAGATTATGTGCAGGCTCGCTTCAAGGAGAGGAATTTATGAAATGTTTGCCGCATCCAGCAAGCGCTGCTGCTATAATACAGCTGCCTCCTCAGTGGTTTGCTTTGATCCTGTGGAATGAAAGGACAGGAGGATCAGCTCAGGTCTAAATGAGATTACAGCTGGTTCGGCAGCTTATCTGGTCTAATGCCAACTAGTGTGGCTTTGCACGTCCTAAGGGGTTTACAACAGAAACTGTTTATTGAGTATCATCGGTTTACTCAACACAAGCAGGCTAATCCTTCCCAGCCTCAGCATGTTGTAGGATTGTGCATGAGCCAAACCAAAAGCTGGTGTAGCCAGGGCCTCCAGAGCCCTTTGTCTCGCTTCATATTGATTTTTTTACCTGTGTTAAAGACAGTAAAAAATAAAACCAATAACCAGCCCTATTGTGAGCAAAAGGTTAATCTGACCTAAAATCTTACAAAAGCATCTTTTAACCCTAGAAGGGATGGAAGCCTTTCCCTGACTTCTCACTCAAGGGATTTTCTAGTTTAAGGTTTTGAAGAGCAAAATAGGAAAAACAGCTTAAATGTTTAACTCTGTGTGTCTTGCAAGGTCTCTGAATTCTTTCATCAGCTGCATAGAAAACTTTAGACAGTTATATCCGACATTATTAACATTGTGTCATCTGCCTGTGGTAGGTGATGCTGCGTAGCAAGGACATGACATGCTGAACGTGGGCAGAGTAGTAGGAGCTGGTAGGTGTCCCAAGGCTCATGCTGGTTTTTCACTCTAGTGGCTTATATGTAAAAACATAAGAAAATGCCTTTATCAACTGCTTTCTCCAAAAAAACCAACCAACCAACTAACAAAGATACAACAAAAAACCCCAAACAACCAACTGTGAACTAGGTGAGTGGAGTGCATCTTAAGGAATCCAAAAAAGTACCAAACAGGCCCATAGAAGCAGAATGTTTTTAAAAAATATGTGCTGCAAGTTTTTAAACAACGTAACTTTCTGTTTTGATGTGAAATACAATGAAGTATTAGATATAGTAATATTTTATTGAGCATGTTTCCTGTCTGAGGTGAGTCATTTTTGGAAAACATTGCAGCATGTGTCGGATTATTTTTAAATCAAAAGTTTTTTATAATATAGAGAAAGAACAGATTAAACTCTAGGAAGCTTTGCAGAGTAGTGGCAACACCTTTGCACTGAAAAGAAACACAGTAAGTTATTGAATCTGCATTGCTGGAATTATGTAGGAATTTATTAGATAGCTGTATTTGTATGCTGTGCATATTATTGGGAGTAAGTAAATCAGTTCTGCCGTGATGCAGGGAGGAGAATTTGGTGACGCCTATCTGTCATTGACTGCATGTGGCAGACTTCAACTAGGATCTGTTTTGAAGACTGTTAAAATCTATGCAAAAGAAAAGATGGCAGTAACTTGAGCAAATATGAACGTCTGTTTTCTGTTTACTTCACCTAATTGGAATGAGTGTGTATTTTAAGCTATATGTAAGCAAAGAGGTTAAGACGTTACCATGGATATCACAGAGGTATTATGAGTGTTGTGTGGAGAAATTGCTAAAAATGATGTTGAAGATAAATGCGAACTTTACTAATACTTAAGCCTAGTGGACAAGATGGGTACAAGTTTAAAATGTAGTATTTATCCAATCACTTGTGTTTTATCAAATCTGGTCTTAAAGCAATAGGTTGCTCTCATGTCGTATTACACTTTTAGCACATTTGGAGATAAAAGCTATTGTTGGTGATTGCTTAAAGTCTCTTTGTTCAATTATCTGAACAGTGCAAATCAAAGCATTTTGTCAGACTGTGAGAAGTTTTGCCTCGATAATGCTTCCCACACATGCAGGTCACCAAATACACTAGGCGCACGGTTTTACAGCATAGCTGGTGCTGGAAGTTAAATGGATGCCCAGTGGTAGAACTCATAAAACATTTTCCTGTTAACACGACCGGGCAGAACTGACATTGTTGATGGTAGCTTTGATGTAATAAACTATCAGTTCTAACAGTGATTTTTACTGCATTTCAGAGGGGATGATGATAAAAGTTTAGCAAGCCTACCGTTCTTCCTGGATGACAGAAAATTAGCTCTACTGTCTGTAGTACCAAATGTTGGGAACAGTGTTAGTAGGGAATGGTTTGTACCCAAAGTCATCTCCTTCACTAAAAGGATGTATTACATGAACAGCATCCTTGAACACAACAGATATTCCATGAAGAACAAAATTGATTTTTCAGAAAGAAAATGAAATACTTTGTTTTGGAATTTGGAAACCAGTTACTTCATTATCTTGAGTACAAGTTTTCCTGCCTCCCAAAATATGTTTTCTGTCTTAGAGGGAATGATTTTCCTAAACCACTTACAGTATATGACTCCCAGCAGGTTGCTAGAGAGTATCCATATGCATATAGTTTTTGATTTTCTGCAAAGGCAGCTAGAGGAGCTGGAGCAGAAGAGTTTCATTTTAAAAAAGAAAAACTTTATTTGAACTACAGTTCCTCTCTCTCTGTTATGGTCTTGTTTTAAATGCAGAAAACTTGAAGTTTTTTTTTGTCAGGGTTCCTACCTGAAAAAAGAAGAATGGCATGATAATAACGACAGTGTTTTACACGCGTAATGGTAAGACAGGTGTGTTACTGGAAATTATATTCAGAATGTATGCAGTGATAACTGGGTAGTAGCACTCTTTGTTTGGTTTTAGTATTTGGGGTTTATAGTTTGATACTGTTCCTTTACCTCCCCTCAGGAATTTGTGTAGTCATCCTCAAAGTCCATTTCGCATCTTCTGATCGGATCAGGAAATCTCAACTGGGATGGCACCAACTCAACATTTGAATTTCTTCAGCCAGGATGGCTATTTTACCAGTTTCTCACTGTCTTAGTACTTGAGTGTGGGTGAGAACACGCTGAATGAGAGAAAACTGCATGTCTAAAGCTCTGCTAGATAGACAAAAATATCTGAGAGATGTGGTGAAGTTGACCTCAGTGAATTTGTTTCATGCAATTTGCCAAACTTTGATTAATTTTTTTCATAGCATGGCTATTAAAAATTCTAATGATCTTTGCGTGGCCATAAATTTACCATCTCATCTCTCAAATTGTAAACTTTTCCAGAGTGATCTATACCCTTTCGATCTGTTTGAATGAAACACTGTGAGCTTAAACAGAGATCCACTTTAGTACAGTATGTGGGTGTCTGTTCCTCAGTGTGGGGAGTCCATCAGCACTGGGAATCCATTAAACTACCGGGCTCTGAACTGTAAGAAATCATCTTTTTAAGGTCAACCTGTTAAGCTTTAAATTTTTTTTTTAGATATCTTTACTGTGTGAAAAATTACCTTAAAAAAAAAAAAAGTGTAAACAACAGCTTACAGAAGATGTGAACCTATCCCATCTTATAATTCGTTGTCAACTGGTGTTATCCTGATCTCAGGGTCCCGTGGAAGAGCTAACGGCAGGACTGTGGAAATGATTGTACTTCAAAATGAGTTTCAGTACTGGCCTTTCAGAATGAGTTGATTGTCATTCCAGTCACATTGCGTAGTTATCATTTCTCATGGAATTTTTTTGCGAATAAAAGACAGTAAGGAATTGGTAAAAAAGGCTTAGCTTGTAAAAATTCGGAAAATTTGTTGTATCAGGGCCTGGGTCGTTGTTTAGCTATAGACAGCTACGCTTCATTGCCCTCCTGGTGCTCTACAAAAATGTGTTTCAAGTAAATTACATTGTATAAGTAAGCAGCATATTGGGTTCCCAGTACAAAAAAAAACATTGACATACTGATTTAAGCCCAGCAGAGGACCACCAATGTGGTTAGTGTTCTGGAGCACATGCCCTATGAGGCGAGGCAAAGAAAAGTGAATTTGTTCATCCTTAGGAAGAGAAGGTTTGGAAGGGGGTGGCGGGGGGTGGAAGGCATTTTTACTGTTTTGTGCAACAGTCTAATGTGAGGGTTATAGATAAGATGGAATCAGATCCTTCACAAAGGTGCATAGTGGTAGGAAGCGATGGACTGGGATTGTGATGAAGGAAGTTTTTGTTAGATATAAAGATAAAATTGTTAGAGGATAGTCAAACATTGGAACGAGTTTCGAAATCAGGTTGTAAAATTTCCCTCCTTCTGTCATTCAAGGCTGGCATTGCTATGAACAGGTGTTGAACCAGATGACATCTAGAGGTCCATTCCAATTTAGATTTTTCTGTGACTAGCTCTTAACAACAACAACAAAAAAAAAAAAAAAAAAAAAAAAAAAACAAAAACAACCAAACACCACCACCCACCTGCCAAAAAAACCCACCACAACAACCCACAAACAAAACCCAATAAACCAGAAATCCTATTTAACACACAGTTTCTAGGAGACAGCAAATTTTAGAAGTTTTGCTCTAACAGAAAATAGTTCTCTGGAAGATACCCATTTGCAATCTGCAGATTGCCTGTGTATTAGTAACATGATTGAAAAGTAGAAGCACTCTTTTTTCACTTCAGCATTGCTACTTTATTTCAGTTTCTCAGATAAACTGGCATTCTGATTCTCACTATAAATTATATTCACATATGATTCATTTTATAATGATGTGGAACATTTCCGTATGCCTTCATCGGGGATTTGAGCCAGCAATATGCCCGTGCCACAAAGAAGGCTGATGGTATCCTGGGCTGTATTAAGCAGAGCGATGCCAGCAGGTGGAGGGAGGTGATCCTTTCCCTCTGCTCAGCACTTGTGAGGCTACACCTGGAGTACTGTGCCCAGTTCTGGGCTGCCCGATACAAAAGAGACCATGGACATACTGGAGAGAGTCCAGTGAAGGGCTACAAAGATGATGAAGACACTGGAGCATCTCTTCTGTGAGGAAAGGCTGAGTGAGCTGGGACTGTTCAGCCTGGAGCAGAGAAGGCTCAGGGGGAATCTTATCGATGTTATAGGAATTCCTGAAGGGAGGGTGCATAGAGGACAGAGCCAGGCTCTTTTCATTGGTGCCCAGTGACAGGACCAGAGGTGATGGGCAACAAACTGAAACACAGTAGGGTCCCTCTGAACATCAGGAAACACTTTTTTACTGTGAGGGTGACAAAGCCCTGGCACAGGTTATCCAGGGAGGTTGTGGAATCTCCATCCTTGAAGATTCAAAAGCTGTCTGGCCATGGTCTTGAGCAGCCGGCTCTAGGTGGTTTTGCTTGTGCAGGAGGATTGGACAAGATGACCTCCAGAGGTCCCTTCCAACCTCAACTAGTTTGTGATTCTCAGATTTCTCAGTAAGAATGGGGAATGTGGGTTTTGTACTCAACAGTATATATTCAAGGCAGGACTGTTGCATATAATACCAGGATATTGTTTGATGTGTGGCATCTTTTTAGAACTTTGCAAGCAAAGAGCTCACTCAGAAGGCCTGACCAGGTTGAGTGGATCTTTCTTTTGAATATTTTGAAGAAAGGTAGTCTTTAACAGATAGAAAACGGTGCTAAGTCAGCTTATTTGCTGTGACCCTCGAGTCTCTGGTTGTAATTCCATCCTGCTTTGATGGCAAGAAGGAAGAGCTGTCATGGAAGGTTGTTAAAAATGATCTTGTGTACCAGCAGTGATTTGCTGTTTCCAGCTAAATGCATAACAGCTAATACCGTCTGTTCCCTGTATGACAGATACTAGCATTTATGTTCCTAATAAGCTATGAACTTGAATAAAAATTATCTGAAGTGATCGAGACTTCCTGTTCTCTCAAATATAAAATACTTTGGAAACCAAATTTAGTCTCATATTATAAAAAAAAAAAAAAGAGAGAGAGAGAAATGTTGTCACTATAATTTAAAGTTGCAGACATGTAATTATGATTTCTCAGTAGTTTTTGAAGAAATCTTTTATATAAAAGATGACCTCTGTTTAAACAAACAGTTGAACAAAACCCTCAAAACCAAAGGGTGAAGTGTCTCTCAGTCAGGGCTGATCAAAGAGCTCCCAATGACTCCTGCAAGTCCCCCACCACCACCACTCCCCCATCGGTGGTGGATAAGTGTGTTCCGTGTTATTCTTTTAAAATTCTCATCACGTGAGGTGACATGCCTGCAGACCCTGCCCTCATGACTGAATGTCTACCTCTGGTAAAGAACGTGTTTCAATCGTGTGATGAACGTACTTTGAATCCTACAGTGGGCAAGACCTAGCTTTCATGGGTCAGGTGACGTGGCTCAAATCTCACTCGTAGCTCTGAGAAGACTCTTGCAAAACAGTGCGGTAGAGGCTGAGACACATTTCTGAAGTTTTGCACGTGGAACAGGAATTTGGTGGGAAATTTTGTCTTACTGTGATCAAAACTAATTGTAATGTCAGTCTGTTACAAAGATTGCTATTCAAAATAAGGCTTTTAAGAATTGAAATAGAGCAATTTTAAATTCTGTGAAATGACAATGATTTAGAAATACTAAGTTTGGTTTAGATGGGTTTTTTGTATGCGTGCAAACTGAAAAAGGGAAAAACAACAGCTTTAGGATAGCATCAATTTTAAATGCACCCTGTCCATTTCAGAGGATTAAAAAATTCTGAATCTGACCTATGCTGAAAGGCTGCTTAGGTGAAGTAAATGTCTTTTTAAGTGTTTGCTTTTTCTGTGTTGCTTCTTGAAAGAAGCGAGCTCTGATTTACCTGTTCAAAGCAACGAGGCGACTCCCAGTGCCTTGAACAGTGCGGAATTTGGCAAAGAGTGCTGGGCTGAGCTCCGTGAACGGCTGAGCCCACCTGCTGAAGCGAGTACCTGGACTGACTCTCCTGGGACATAAGATTTTGAGACAGCAGAGGGTCACTTTGTGCGTTTGTTCGTTCCAGTTTCTATTTTGTATTAAAGACATGAAGAAAACTGCGATCTTAGCATATGCCTGTGTAGTACGGGGGAGAAGCTAACTTGGCTGAATACCAGTGAAGGTAATGAAGGAAAATTGCAGTTCGGCTCAAATTAGCTGTCTGTTTTTTCCCAAGACTCTTCCACAAGCTGAAATGTGAACTAGTGGCACTGAATTAACGCAGGTTATGTTGTCTTTGCTGCTCTTACAACCTCATCTTAGTTAAATGTGGTTAGAAAAAGACAACGGCTCTCTGGCACAAATTTACTGGGGTGGCTGAAGCGGATGTAATATTCCCTCCCAGCAGACCTAACCAAAGCAGGCTAGAGCTTTGTTGCTTGCATTTAAATTATGGCCATAGCAACTTGTCTTTTCGGTGATGTAGTTAAACCCTTTGAGAAGGGTTAAGGAGAAAGTGCTAACTAATATTCTGCGGCTCTGAGTATTCGGCTTTTCTGTACCTTTGTGTTTTAGGGTTGTGTATCTGTTCTTGTTAATATCTTTACTTTGTCTTTGAGCGTAGTAAAGATGTTGGGGATTTCTTGTTCTCCCTGTATATTTTAGAAGTATTACTGAGCACACACAACATGCTGTCACAGTGAACACAGGGTTCTCTATTACTGTGCTTAGCTATAGAGAGGATTATATTAAACTCGGTAACCTTGCTGAAGCCCCTTTGTACATTGCTGCTGTACTGATAATCTTCACATGATTCAACTGCAGTTGAAAACCTTTTATTCACAGCATTAACACTTTCTATCCCAGTGAAGATGAGAATCTTTGATATTAGGAAGTGAGCTCTTTGATGTGCAGATAATTTTTTTTTATTAGTGTGGTCCTGCAGATGTTGCCTTAGACATTTCTTCACCTGGGCATATGCTCATCAAGCCTAACCATTCAAAAATGGATAAAACTATTTATTGATGAATGAATTAGTGGTTAACTAAGGGACTGTTGTGCTGTTTGACTGCTTACAAAATAGTGAATGCTTTAGGAAAATATTTGCATTCTAAAAGAAAACCACAATAACATTTTAGAGTAATTAATAAAAAATAATTTCCTAATGTTCCACATCTAAAAATAAAGAAACAGTATTACCTATGTATCAGTAGATTGAAGGAGCAATATAAGGTGTGTTGACTATTTGTATCTGTATCTATTAATGGACAGCTTTCCTCTAAAACGTAAAGTTAAATGCATAGAAAATCACGGGAACTTGCTGCTCCTTCTTCAGTATTGCACATTGTAGAATCAAAATTTTGGTGATGCTTGCTTTGCCTCTCTAAAGTCAAGGGAATCTAGATAGTAAGGAAGAGTTGCAAGCTTGATTTCCTTTTTCTTTGTCCATGATTTTATTTTATGCTAATTCTTTTTCCAAATATTGGCTGTTTCTTGTAATTTAATAAGAAGTGTTTCAGGTAGCCTGCTGACCTATTTCTCCATATATTTAAGACCATCAAGCAACCGGTGAAGAATTCTTGCAAGTGTTTAAATGACAGCTTTCACCTGCATCTCATGATTATGGCATCTCTTTGGCCTGAATCATTGCAAGTCTCACTGCATCCACAGTCGTCTGGGAGAGTCAGAAGGACAGGACAGGCTGATCATAACACGTTCCAGGTCTCTCTTCTACCATATAATGCATGGGGGAAAGGTCGCTGCAGGAAGAATGTGATGGAAGAAGTGGCATAATAGAGGACAGAGAGTTGGCTGTGCTTGGAGGTCACTTCATGTCTGGTTTTCCTCTGAGTTAAACTTTCCAGCAGTTGCTGTCTGTCCACTTTCCTATTTGAAGGATTTTCACACTTCTTCCTGCAACCCCATGAGTTTTAAAATAGACTTTTTTTTTATCCTCGTCTCTGACAAGTCTGTTGGTGGTATCCTGGGAACTTTTGCTGCTCTCCAGTAAAGGGTGGGAATGATCAGGCTAGTACTGCTTTGGCCTTTGTGCAACTTTTGCTTTCCAGTAGAAAAAAAGTAGAGGAGTGTATGTGAATTACACCTGCATATGGAGTCTTTGTCACTCCTATGTGCTGCTTCTTTCTAAAAGTCCAGAAGACGAACTCACAAAGAATGAATACATCTAATGTTTCAAGGGATGGCCGTGTTCAGAGATGCTGCAGCTTCACCAGCTAACATCTCTTACTTTGAATGCTTGGTTTGTAAACTCTGAAATGGATTAGGTGCCAGTCACTTTTACCAATTTTAGTGATTCTTTGATTAGGAAAATGGACCAAGCAATGAGAAGTAACTTTGCTGCTTGTATGTCCTAACAAAATGTATTATTGTTTCCATATTGCTGTGGAAAAGAAGACTGTCTTAAAACCTGAGAATTTCTGTTCGCTTTTTTCTGTGCTACGTGCTGCTTGTAGTGTTACATTTAGATCAAAAGAATTTAGTGAAGAATATAGATCTACCAAACTCCTCTGTATTAGTTTCAGGCAAAGAGGAGCCACGTTTCTTGAATCGTATTTCTCTAATGAAGTAGCTGCTGAGCTGTGTAGTATAGCATCTGTTGTTTTAAAAAAAATTAAAAAAAATGTTAGGAACATTGACTTAAAATTTGAATTTTTGCTTATTGTGGGGTCAGTTGCAGTGGTTGTGTTTTGGGGGGTTTTGTTTGGTTTTTGTTTGTTTGGTTGGTTTTTTTAATATAACCTTAAACTTGAAAAACTTTATAGAGTGCTGTGTTTGATTTACGTTTTACTTTATATCAAAACGTAATGTAGTCAAATGCTTTTAATTGTGCAGTTGATAGACTTGCTTGTAGAAGACATGTAAAACAAACAAAAAACCCCAAACATAAATAGTAAATAATATAATTGCTTGTAAGAATATTAAAAAATCAGAAGAGCTAGATTCCCTAGCTGTTGATAGTATAATTATTTAATTACGCACAACTTACATCGTATGTACTAATGCACAGTCCAGTAATGTGAGAAAATATTGCTGCTGCTGTACTTACATTATAATATTTAAAAGGATCACACATTTCCCCCTCTCTTTCATATGTTTTAGTGAACATCTCAAGTAATGTCTGAGAAATGAAAGTTGGCTTTAATCTTCACATCACTGAAAGGAAAAAACTGGTTGTTTAAAGTGGTTAACTGTTCTTAAAATATTTGTATCTTCAAAGAGCTTTATCCAATTTCCTGATTATGTTTGGTAATGAGTAGGGATCATTTAGTTTAAGGTATTTTCTGTTGATATTATTTAACTTGGGAAGGTGACCCTGAGCTGAATTGCAATGTGTGATTTGAATGCCCATGGGCAGCCCTTCACCAGTTTGATTGGGGGAGATTATCTGGATTTCTAATATACTTTAATTACTCTGCTTATATAAATTGTCACATTAGAAGCTTCTTAACTGTTGAGTCTGTTCTGTCAATGATCCACTAACAATAGGAATATACTAGGCTCTTCCACTGAGATTTGAAGATTTATACCATCAGTGAAAGAATTGGAATGGCTCCGTTTAAACCTACTGTATCTTCAATAGGAAAGAGTATGTGATCTGCTTCTGCTCAAGCAGCGATTGATGTGTGGTAAATTGAAAGGATCTGTAGCCTTTTTTATTTTGTTAATAGGCATTTTTTCAATTAAGGGAACATAATGCGAAATATGTTTTAGGATGTTCAGGGGCAATGTTTTCGTGATGTGTGTGTGGAAAAAAGAGAAAACAGTATGGTTAGGATTTTTGGGTGGAGGAAGGTGGAGTATCTTTTGGCAATGATTAGCTAAGGTTTTACAGCGAAGCTGTCCTAATTGAAATGCTGCCGTAATGTCTGTGTGTGTCTCTTACAGCCTAAGCTAGATGCCCTGGTATTTTTATTTATCTTTCTCTATAGCTACACATAAAGATATAAACGAGTCCTTTAAATTATGGTCTGAAGTACCTCAGTCCTAGAGTGTTATGGTGATTTTGGCCTCTCTTAACCTTTTATTCCTGAGCACTAGGGCGTCTGCCTGCCTGACAGCTCTGTTCGGATGAGCTAGGAGGATACCAGAACTTGGAAGACTCCTGCTCTCAAATGGTGCAGGGCTCTTCCAAGACACAATGGTCTGATGGATTACGGTAACAGGTCCAGCTGAGCAGCAACTTGTTTGGCATGTGTATCTTATAAAATAAACCACTCCTGCCTCCTACATGGGACTTTGCCTACTGCTAGCCTACAGAAAACATGATGGATTGAATGGAGTCTGTGTCTGGTGGATCCAGAGATGTCTGATTCAATGTCATGAAGAACAGAAATCTGTGTGCTAGGAAGCGTTATGGAGTCCCACTGCTGAAGATGCTTATTTAAACATGTATGTTTGGGTTGGTTTTTTTTTTTGTTTTTTAAATACCAGACAACAGAGAGTCTGAATGATTAAATATCTGTTACCTAGTGGTTAGGACATAATACTGAGAGGGAAGCGTGTAATGGGTCCCATTCCTTGTTCTGGAATTCCACATTTCTGTTCAGTGACTGACTTAATGTAAAACTCTCAATCCAAGAACGCAGCCCAATTCTCAAACCAGTCTATCAAAACTGGACCCAGGTGCTATCCACCCTGAGACTATGACTCATTAGTTGTTATATTAAAAAAAAAGTGTATTTCAGGTTTTAAAATGAAGCTAGCTACTGCTGCACCTTGTGCAGCCTGCTGGTGTTGGTGTGGGTTAGTCATGATTTCTGTGCCCCAGTAGATGGGGACTGTGGTTTCGGTGCTCAGCTCAAGGCATTTGTGTAGCTGAACTGCAGGCACTTAGGGGACTTCCCGGTCAAAGGAGCGTGATCTGTCAAAGTGAGCAGTTTGGGAAGTATGAGTCAGGAAGCTGAGATCTGTTTGTGCCCTGCTTTTTAAACATTACATACGTTTATCCCTTTGGATCTCATACAACGTTTAGGATGTCACTTTGCATATGCTTCACATTGTTGTGTCTGATGAAGGCATGTTGTAACACTGACATATATGATTTTGTGCAAGTCTGTGCTATAAAAAACTTCAGCATAAATGGATGCATTAAAGCATTGGATAAAAAATCCTGGATGTTACGTTTGTGAAAAGTATCCGTCTTCCCTTGTTAGCCTTCCCTACCTCATCACACCAATCGGTGATCATCACATACATGACCAGGCTTATTATTCTGACATCTTTTTTGCAGTAAACGTTTAAACATGCATTTTATTGTGGATTATTGAAGCGGATTAAACTGAAGAAAGAACACTGAAACGTGATTTAATAAATACTGAGCTGATGGAGGCATGTTAGTGTTTGATAATGTTGTATCCTGATTTTTCCAGTTCTGTTTGTACAGTGAGCAGTACAGCTGGGTGGTGGTGGTGATGCTATCATTAAGGCTTACACAGCACTGGCACTTTCATTTTAAACTGTGAGGTTTTTCAAATGTTTCTTTTAATGGATGGGAAAATTTACTTTTGGCCTTAAGTTTCTCATGTTGCTTATCTTTCTGAAATCTATTTTTCAATTACAAAAAGGTGGGTTAAAATTCTGTGCTCTTTTGGGTTGTTTATTTTGGGGTTTTTTTTGAGTTGTCAAAGGGTGAAAAGGCTGTTGCTCAAATAAGAAGAAATTTTATAGATACTTTGTATATTGCAGATACAGAAACTACTTAAATTGAGAAATTCTGATATGAGGTGGGGTTACTTCTTCTGTCCCATCGCTACTGCAGTCATACCAGTCTCAACATACTGGGTGCTATATAAAGGGATATAGAAAAAGCAATTGTGTCCTAAAGAGCTTAGAAACAGATTTAAAAGAGGACTTGGATGTTTGAATCAGGCTTGGTTAGAATTTAGTTACCTTTCTTCATACGTGTTTCGCAGAACCAGCCTGAATGTGGAAGTCTCTGTAGGTGACTCCGTTTTAAACACTGAAATTCCCTGGGTACCTAAACTTGTGTGCCCAGAGACACTAAGGCTGTTTTGACAGGCCATAGCTGTTTAGCAACCAGCTTAGGCGCTTTAAGGCCATAAACTAGATGTTTCAGCACTTAATATTCTTGTAAGCATGCTGCCAATGCACCCACTAAACACACTGATAACCAAGAGTTCAGTGCAGAGCTCTGCAGCCCGGCCAAGAGAAAGAAGGTTCACCTTTTTACACGTTAGGTCAAGTGGCCATGTCATTCACCAGTGATCAGGAAACCAAAAGCCTTTACCATGAGATGCCTGAAACCCACATCTATGTCTTTCCACCGATCTCTAACTATGGTTAGGTTGGGGCACTTTTTTCTTGGAGGAGCTGGGCCATTGTGGAACCACTGTGCAGCCGGTGTGCCACTTCTGTGAATCCAGATCCATTTCATTTTCATGAATCTGCATATATAAGAGAAGCAGGACCAGACACTTTGTTACTTGCACCTTGGCACATCTCCGTGATACTGTATGAAAACAGACTTGTACCCAGATGCAACCATTTTGTCCTTGCCGTTGTGAATGTGTCCTGTGTTTTTAGTCTGGAGAAAAGGAGGCTGCGGGGAGACCTCATCGCTCTCTACAGCTACCTGAAAGGAGGTTGTAGCGAGGTGGGGGTCAGTCTCCCAAGTGGTAGAACAAGAGGAAATGGCTTCAAGTTGCACCGGGGGAGGCTTAAATTGGATATTAAGAAAAATTTCTTCACTGAAAGGGTTGTCAAACATTGGAACAAGCTGCCCAGGGAAGTGATTGATAATACCCTGGAGGTATTTAAAAGACAGGTAGACATGGTGCTGAGGGACACGGTTTAGTGATGGTTTTGGCAGTGTTAGGTTAATGGTTGGACTTGATGATCTTAAAGGTCCCTTCCAACCTAGACAGTTCTATGATTCTTTGAATGCCAGCATTATGGTTCATACTTAAACTAGCTTTTCTTTTTTGAGTGTTATGAAAAATTCTGTATAATAGTAATTAACTCTAAAAATGTGCTCTTCACACGTAGTGTTATGTTTTATGGTAGTATAACAGGTTATGATTTCAAAAATCTACATGTATATAGTATAAAATGCATATTTGAAGCACAGGCATAAAAATAAGTAAATACTTATAAACAAATTATGAAGTAGAACAGTGAATTTGTCAACATGGGAGTTGATATCTATATGGATCCATGAAATAAGTGCTATAGTTGCAATTTTCTCTAACTGTCATGTAACTAAATGGCATAATAGTCAACTAGTTGAATATCCATACTGGATTATTTTCAAAGGCACATGGAGGACATGCAAGGATCTTTTTCATCTTAATCTTGGATAGGACTAGTTAATGGAAATGTGTGTGGCTTCTACTGAAACCTTGCTTCCAGTTCTGGTCACTGTAAGAAGCAACAATTCTGATGGAAATGAGGAAGGAAGACATGCGTAGAGATAGTAAAGAAGTATTGATGTTTTATGGCGTTTGAAGACAGTGAAATTGGATGAATAATTTTGAACTAAATTCTGAAATGCTGCTTGGTAAACAGTAGCATAAATTTTGAGTGTATCACTGCAGTGAGATTTATACAACCACAGCAAACATGACTGGATAGATTTCTACGGGAAAGCCCAATGTTTTTCTGTACAGTAGTGATATATAATTTCTTTGTATTAGCAAGAAAGGGGATGGGAAGCAGAAATACCTTTCCATGTGAAATGGAGTAGTGTCAACATTGGCACTTTTATTTTGGATTCTATTCTGTTGCCATCTTTATTGTGTAACTTATTGCTAATCTTTTCAGCAGAAAAAAAATATGCTTTTAATTGTATTAATGCAGCTTTTGATTTTTTGGGAGAGCTTAAGATGATAACTTTGTTATTGTGCACATTTCCAAGTAGCTGACATCACTTCTGTGTCTGGGGTTTCTTGAGAGAATGTAAAGCTCTTCTGTCGTCTTCAGTGAATTAAAAACTCTCACTTTTTTTTGTTCCCTGCATCAGCTAATCTCCATATCTCTTCAGTTCTTTGTGCTGAAATCTTCATAGCTACCCCATAGCTGAAGAAGCCTCAACTTCCCCCAATCACTTCTGTTTCTGTTATCAGCTCTATGGCAACATTAAAATATGAGCAAGGCTCAATGCATTCGTTGCCAAAATATCAAAATGAGAAACTGTGTTGATAATGTTACAGTGATGCAAAAAGAGGGAGAATGTTTGGAAAGGAAATCTCCAAATTCAAGTATTATTCAAGTTCATCGATCTGCAGAGAGCACAAAGCCCCTATTACTTGTCTTTGAATCTGAGCGTGATGATGGTTAGTTTCATTTTACTTTGCCTGAGTTTTCCTTGAAAGAACTGATGTTAGTAGTTGAAATTCTAAGCATCAAAGCCATTTATCATTTTAGAAATGCTCATATATCCCTACCCAATCTACCTAGATTTATCCAAGGGTGTTAGTCCTGCGGGTCTGTTTTTTTAATTATTTATTTGTTTCAACATCAAAAGGTCATGCATTTCCTTTAAAAAGATTTTCCTGAGCTTAATCATGACTGTACTGGGCAGCCGAGTTCTGTGGATGCTGTGGCTGGCCTGGCATGGTCTGGGAGCAGAGGAACTGGGAGCACCATCTGTGAAGAAACCAGTCTCTATATTTACAGCCTGGGAGCCCCTGAGAGTGGTAGTATGTGCCCCTGGCAACACTGGTAGGAGGAGAGAGGTCTTCTTTTGTGTTGGGGAGTTCTGAACCCTTGTAGATAAAATTAAATGACATTGTATTAAGTCTGGATGCCAATATTCGGCCACTGCAGATTATGAACTCTTGGTGACTTGAGTTTCCATTACGTAGGCGGGCTTCTGGATTTTATGTGGTTTACTTTTCCAGCTCGACCTAAAGTTTCACTCCACTTTAGTAATCCAGGCTTGCAAAGGCATGGTTTATGTTTGGAAAAGGATGGTTCGTGCTTACAATATCTGCATCCAGATAAATGGCTGCAATTTCAGGTGTAGGATGTAGAAAATAATCCCACATGCTCTGCTATACCTATACATCCAGCACAATCCTTATTCAGGTAGGACAAACATTCCCTTCTTTTATAAACCCAGGGTTTATTTGATTTGACGGTAAAATGAAAAAGCACACCTCTCTTTACAGAAATAGGAAATCCACAATTTAAAACAAGTAAAAACTACACCAAGTTATTACCATTGTAATGAGGCAACCGGTGGTTCTGGAGCTCTTGACACAATGGAAAACTACATGTATATAGTTTCAGAAATGGAATGATGTTTGATGGTATACTCGTCTAGTGTTAGAAAAAAGCCTGAATAAAAAGTAAAATTGTATTTATCCATTTTTTCATGGAATTAAAAAGATTTGCTTGTTGGTAGAAGTAGCCGGCTACTTCTGCTGCAGCACGTATTGATGCCCCATCGATTCTAAGCATTTACCTCATTCCAAGCATTTGTGTAGGTTTCTATGAATAAACATAAATACTGATTTGTACGTGTTGCCCTTCCACTGACACAGAGATATATTACCTTACTTTGGAAGTCTGTACACCCTTCTGCTTTGCATAGATGGCTAAAGGAGATGCAAAGCACCCTTCTTCGGAGAGGCAATTTAGAGGAGAGAAAAAGGTCTTTGTGCAATTTTACAGTGTAGTCTGGATAAAAGTAGGGCAGAATTTGGTCCCGTAAGTTTCATTCTCTGCACTAAGAGGCATCTTGCTTTCCTTTCTTAACAAAATAAACCAAAAAAAGACCTTCATATTTTTCCTGTTAAACTCTTTTTTTTTTTCTTGTAATGGACCAAAATATATTTTTAACTTGCTTCTTTAGCCCTACTTTTTACTTTTTCATTGTTTGTCCTTTAGATCTCACTATTTCTGCACTCTGTTCTTTGTCCTTTTTTTACTAAGGGATACTCCCAAAGAAGTATTGCCTGACTTTTTATGCTAATCTTGCTTCTGTTTCAGTTCATGTTGACTTGGAGAATATGCCTTGTAAATAGGAATACCAACTGACATACTGAATATAATCCTCAGTTTCTAAGCATTGGTTGTTTTCACAGCATCCTTAAAGGGTAAGCTGTCTTACTATCCAAATATCATGGCTGGGAAACTGAGGCTAACAAAGGCTGTACGATTTATGTGCAGCCACAGAGGGAATAAATGTTGGGTTTAGAATTCCTGGCTTCTGTTCCTGTGTTTGGACTGGCACCGTCTCTCGAAGAAATACTTGATTCCCCCTAATATTACGTACCCTTCCGTGTCTGTTAAACGTCGCCATCTGAAAAGTAGCTGGTACTCAGTTCTCTCTCTGTCTGTCCTATCGAAACTAATCGACGCCTGCAGGCAGGCATAAGGTATCGTTACCTTTGACAGCCAGTATGTTTTATGTTTTAAATTATGTGTTAGGCAGAATTTTTGGATACTAATTTGGTATAATGAGGTGCGCTTCTAATATCAACCCTAGTACGGGAAGGCCTTGCAGCCAGCCTACTCTTTATTTAAAATTATTCCATTTCAGATGTCCTAATGAGTGCTGTGAGTTGTGTAATTCTTTCATAATTTTCCCACATTCCCAGAAGGGAACTAGGGCATGGACTCTTTTTTCGGTTTTTGTTTTGGTTTATTTCAAAATAGGGTGAGCACAGAATAAAGATCTAGGGGAAGAGTTTTGTGAAATGCTTGCTATTGTGAGAACGGCAATTAAGAAAAAAAAATAAATATTGTCTACAAATGTTACTGTTAAAGCAAGTCTCGGTGCTGCCACTGTTTGCCATTATCTTATAAATATCTTGACTCTGACTTTACAGTGCTGTTTATAGAATTTAATAAAGCAAATGTAATAATGCTGCCTGTGCTTTAATGCACAATCTCAATTGAGTTGACCAGAAGATAAATAGGAACAGGAATGATAGTGCGTTCCTACAGATTGTTTTTAATAAGCATGTTATTTAGTTGATCAGCCCAATGCAGTAATGCCTCCCATCCTGCTCTACCAGACAAATTTATTAATGCTTCCTCCCCTCCCCATTTCTCTGAGAACATTGATTCCCTGCAGACGTATCTCTATTAAACCTCTAGAAAGTCACAACTTCCAAATTAGATTAAGTAGCAGGAATGGTACTAGAAGAATCAAAGAAAATTGAGTGCGTTATTGAATTCATGCCACATTGTCTCAGGAAGAGACGGGAGTTATGTGTAGTGGTAACTTTTGTCCTTACTGTACTAACAAAGCTGTGGGCATTGCTGTCAAACCTAATTGTCTGCAGCGCATCAGGATGAAATGAATCTTTTCTCATATCAAAACTCGTACCTAGGGAGCTTTTTACAAATGAGAAATAGGTTTCAGAAGGAAGCTTTACAACTGACCAAAATCATTTGCCATTATTTGCTGTACGCAACCCCGTCCGAAAAACCCTCCTGACAAAAAATTTTAAAAAGCCTCTGGCTTTGGATTGTCAGCAGACTCGCTTGTCGTGCTAGCAGTTGCAAAATGCAGATATTCATTTTAAAGCTGCCTATTTCTCATTTTGATCTGACATATTAAAAAGCATATAATTAATGGTTGACATTAGTAATTAACATTAACTTTATGGTGCTTAATATGCCATCATTCATCCATCAAATAACTGGTACGCATAACGTCTTTGCATAAAGGTTTTAATTGCACCGAACGATCCTTCAGTTCTCAGGCTCTACGGTTTAAAGCAGCTGTAAATGCGTTTTTTAAAATATGTGGATTTTTTTTATTATTATTATTTTTGAACGTAAACATTGTTGTTGTTTCTCCCTAGGAGCGTGCACAAACGTGTAAGCCAGGGACTTCAACTGGGCAACGGGGCCCCCGACGCGCAGCTTCCATTAGTGGCTAAAGAGCACCACCTTGCTGTCGCCAGCGCTCTCTGGAGAAATTTCTTCCCCTATTTGAAGAGCCAGAGAATGTCCCAGATGCCACCTTCCCCACAGCTTGCTGATACAGCTGCAGGTTAGCCCTGACCCTCCCCGCGACTACTGGATCTGGTGCTATTTTCTGGGCCACAAACTTTCAAGGATTTTGTGGTTTGGGATGTTTCTCCTCCCACATAGTAACTTCAGTATGCATAAATGCAAAAAGTAGATTCCATGCTAAATATTTTGATAAGAAGAAATACTGTAGTGTTGAATTACTTGATAAAATACAAACAGATTGAGAACTCCAAAGGGGTTTGAAGCTGTACAAGCCTGACTTCTTTTTCCCTATTAGTCGCAGATTATAATCAGCATTGCAAATGCCATACAATATAAATGACAACGACTTCTTTCACTATATCTAGAATTTGTATCTTTTTGTAGAAGTTTATTGTAATTTTGTGTTGAACTGTTCTTTTCAATATGGTTGTGATTCAAACTAAATTTTTAAAAGTAATATTTTACATTTGAATACATTTTTTAAAAGGTTGATTACATGGCGATTGTTTTTTGCTGAACCTTCATGGTCATGGTCGTAAAACTATTTCATAATTAATTTTGATTGTTTATCTTGTTTTACACTGAAGGCTTTTAACCTTGAAGTACAACGTTCCATATGTACGTGAACTCCACGTGCAACAAGTCAGTATGGCAGTAAATAGAAAGAAATCCCAGTTTGATCTTTAACATCAGTGGCTAGCATTGTATTCTGTACTTACGATGAAATCTTGTATCCATTTAATTTAGAGAAGTGAAATATAAAATATTTTTTCCCATCACGATATGAATTAGATAAAGTTCAGAAGTACTGAGTTAGTGATAGAAAAGTTAAAAGACCTTTCGCTTAAAGCAGCTCTGCAGTAGTTAGTGGGTAACACTAATGAAGGAGGCAGCGTGCGACAGTAGTGGTCTGACGCTGCTGAAGCATCTATGGGAAACAGCAATACAAATCAAAGGAAGAGGTTGTCCATGTCAAAACTTTCATTCATTTCCTACAGCGTCACATCTTTTTATTTTATACTAACACAGTGAAATAGCAAGAAGAGCCACCTATTATAAGACCCGCTTAGAAGCAGGGGAGTGCGGTTGTGACCTGCTTTATAGAGCTGCGCTAGGCAGTACTACAGAGGAAGGCAAACCCTTCCCACGCTGTATGAGCTTCTTGCCTTAGAGGTTGCAGCCCAGAGGAGAGCGAGCAGCTCTGGCAGCTCTCCTGCTCCCCCTGCCAGGCGCATAGCCTGGCACTCATGTTATCCCTCCCATCTCCCGTTTCTCCCCCATCCACGTTATGGCTGATGCTGCAGAAACAATGTGATAATCTGGGAGAAGGCTGCCACAAATTGCTTCCTCACCTAAGGCAGAGTGGGGACTCTGTACGACCTCCTTTTTTATTCCGAGGCACAAAAGGAAATGTGAGGTCCTTCGTAGTTTAAGGTAGTCTGGCCCTACACCATTAATTAAAAGAGCTTCATTATTATTTCTGAAAACTAGCCTTTTCTGCCTAACTCAAAGTCAGCTTCTCAAAACATGCAGTTTTATAAATCATTATTTTAATAAACTAATATCACATTTATTTTTAACTTGAATTGGAGAATTTGGAAACTAGTGAGCCCCTTTATTTCAATGCCTTCCAAAGGCAGGTTTCCAGGTTCATCTGATGCGTCTCATTTCCTATAACTTAATAACTGCTCAGCATTTCAGATTGCGTTTTCTTCCTTGGTTTAAATGCATTTGTCATTTGCAGCATAAAGAATGTGCTATATTTTTTATGCTGGTAGTGTTAGATATAGATTCCACAGTAGACCTAACAGAAACAGCAAAAGGTTATGCTTCATTAACAAAAAGACTGCACAAATTACTGTCCCAGTTTCTAGATCTGCAACTGTTATATGAAGATCCTTTTTTCAAGAATAAGCTTGTCCGTAGTGCTTTATTTATATAGTAGCTTCTGATACATGAAAGTCTAATCTAAAAATAGAAAGACAACAGCTTTTACTGAGTGAATTCTTTCCAAATACAGTTCTTCATTGCAAAAAGTGTGTAAAAACAACTAAGCAAATAAATAAAACTCAGCCCTGTAAGGCACAGTAATATTTATGTGTACGAGGGAAGAAGTGGTGGATGGAGGCAAGAAAGGGAGGCCAAAAAGACAGAAAAGCAAGTTTTTAAGACATGTTTTCTTATTGCATAGGTGGTAAAGCTATGCCTTCAGGATTTATAATCTGTGCTTTTGTGAATATATTTAAAATTGCATTTGTTTGGAGATGTTTTTCCTCCAGTGTGTCATTTTGACTTACAGACTCCTTGCGACAGAGACTACATTTTAACATGTGTACAAACGCTATCTGTTACAATAGTTGCCCAGCTTTAATTGAGATTTCTGGTGCTCCCAGACTGCATATTATTAGTCATAATTAATTTTCTATGCTTTTTAGTGGAACAGGGATGTACTGAGAAACCATAAACATGGTGCCATGTTTTTTTCTCTTTAAAATCAGGTTTTACTCTCTTAGCTTTGGATATACCCAGCAAAGCCCTATCAGATCTCCAGCCACAGCCCGTTCTATCCATGATGCAGCTCTTTGGATGGGATGACATGGTGTGGCCTCAGCTGGTGTCAAGATACCTAAGTCACCTAATTCAAAACAGGTGAAAAATTGCAACTACTTGTTTTTCCGGTACCTTGTCGTTCCTTCATTAGAATTGAGGAGGCTGTTGCTTCAAACAGTAGTGCCTCATTAAGGTGGTCCAGGTTCTTTGCCTCTGCTGAAGTTCTAGGTTTCTTGAAATCATCTGGGACATTTCACAGCGGGTTGTGGGTGTTATTTGGGTTGAGTTGTTTGTTTGTTTTGATGTGTAAATAGCTTAAGATACTCAAAATTTGTCAGGAAGGTAGGTAAGTATTTTGAAAGATTTATTTGTCTTTTATATAGCAAACCACTTATTTTTTTCCCAATGGAAACAGCGTTGTTACTAACGGCTGTTGGATGGGGGCCTAAACAATATCTTCAGAGAAGTACTTCTGCAAAGAACAATACTGCGTCAAAGTGAAATGCCTGAGCCATAACCTATTTTTAATTTGCATAGTTATAGTTATCCACCCCCCTTCTATTGTTGTTTCACTTGGGCAAGTTGTTGCAGTTTGGCAAGGCAGCAGCCTCCTGCCCTAGCTGCACTTCAAGTTGAATAATTTAACTTGGTAAATTTTAAAATTTCCAGTTAAAAGTACTGGACTTGTTTTTCACAAAAAGTTAAATCTTCTTATAAAAAGATGAGATAAACATTATCATACAAATCTGAAGATGCTATAGTAAGTGTTCAGTGTTTTGACTTCTTGAAAACAAAGAACTTCTCCAGGAAGCTGAGGAGGATGGGTTGGGCAGCATTGCAAGTATAAGGAAAATCATCATATGGAAATGCATGCATTAAAACTTTCTTTTTGACAAGCTTGGAACACTTTCTGGGTGTATATTAATGTTCATGTAGTTCCGATTTCTGAGACCTGCTAAACCTATTAAATAATAGGTTTAGAAAAATATGTTCTCACTCTTTCTGGTTCTCCCTCCTGCGTTCTCACTCTCTGTCACCCTCTGCTTTTCTGAATCTTCCCCCTTGCTGCATGGGACAGAAAACACTCACACAGAGGCCAATATTTTTGCCCCTAAGCTGTTGGGTTGCAGTTGCCCAGCATCAAGGAGAATTGTCTGTTTCCCCTGTCAGTTGCCTCGAAGCCAACAAGGGGAGAGGAGGCAAAGGTATGTCCCGACCTCATCAACAGAGCTGTAAGGTGCTCAGGTTTCCTTGTGAAAGGACAATGAGTACCTATGGTACAACTTTTTTGGTAGAATTGTACAGAGGTATCATACTCTAAACACCGTCATTTTATTATGTGCTAATAAGACAGCAATTTTTGTAGCGTGATTCATGTACTTATTTACCTTAGGCAGTTGTAGAGCAGAAGTTATCGAAGTATCTAAGTGCTGGGATCTTAAGACTTTATGGTTCCTGTGTTGTGACAATTTTCACATCAAACATTCTCAGTTAAAAAGCAAAAAGATTATTTCGTTGCTGATGCTGTTATATACCCTGCAAGCTCTGCCTGGTCTCTTTAAGATTGAAGCTTATTCTGCCTATCAGCTATTTCAATATTGATAATAAAGGTTCTGATGGACAAGCTGTGCCCTTAGGAACGTGCGCACAAGCTTCGGCATTTCTTTTGCAGTAGTGCCTAAAAGTTCCTCTCCAGATCTGTGTTGTGTAGTGCATGATAGTATTACAACCTGCTTAAACTGACTTTGAGCATGTGTATAAGCTCACTGGTTTAAAAAGGCCACTTGCCATGCTCCTAGCAGCTAGTTATTGTGCTTTTCTTTCTTAAGGGTTAGGAGCATATTCCCCTCCAGTTTTAGGAAGATGCTTAAGTGGCCTACCTACCAGCAAGCAAGAGAAACACGAGTGAGACTACAGCAGAATATGTTTTTGTGAGCCGTTGGGGCCAAGTAGCCTAGCTGTCTACATCAAGATTACATAAGCCTGGAATTTTTTGTTGTTTATACATTACTACGAAGAGCATTAAGTCTGTAGGCATCCTGGGTTTTCTTCTCTTTTGGTACTGGGATTTAATTATCATTTTTTTATATTTTAGTTGCTTGCATTTGGTCTCCTCATTTATTTTGTCAATAGTACTTCAGAAAGGATGTTCAGACAAAATATACAGTTGCCACTGGTTTTAACTAAATGAAATAGAAAAAAAAACCCCTTTATTAATGTTGCTCAGTAAGAAACAGAATCCAGTTTGGTTTCCATCTGGACCTGTGTTGACTTTCTGTTGGAAGCATGAGTAAAAATTCAGTAGAAAATAAGTAGATTTATATGTACATATATCAAGAAAGGAGTACAAGCATTTTTCATTAAAGTCAGAGCACCTAGGACTGACCAGGGAGGAAATCTTTTATATAAAAAGGTGTAACTATTTTCAAGAGATTTCGCTGACCTGAAGCACACCCAGAGCTCATCCGATAGGAATGGCAAACAGGGTGCAGCACAGACCCGCTGTCCGTTAGCAAGGCGTTTCTGCAGAATTAATGATGTGGGGCTGAAGTGCTTGGGAAAAAGTGACTCCAGCAGCTACTTGCGGTGGTAAGGCAGGTGAAACTGCGGGAATACCGAGCAGCAGAGTAGAGGGATCGCTCATTGAGTGTTGATGGTGCTATTGACTCCGGCCTGATACCTGGCTGGCAGAACAGTAGTGAGAGTTTGATTGAAAGTATGTACAGCAAGTTTGCTGTGTGTGGGCATGTGTAGACTAGTGTGTGTGTACATCCACAAATGCATGCGCCTGTAAGTGTACATCAAGTGTAGCGGTTTCCTTTCTCATCTCCAAGCTGCCTTTTTATGTTTCCCCTTTTTGATCTGTTTCTAACATGACGTGTCTTTATTTGCTAAAGCACACCTTCTCTTCTCCATCTTTTACGTAGCGAGAACAAAGCAGACTTTTCGGAATGGTGCGGGGCACCTGAGCTACCTTCATAGGAAAGGCTGGGGTAGCTTAAGCTGTGCCAATAGGGAGTTCCAAGTTGATTCAGATAAACTCTTCCCAGCATTATACATCATCAGTTTAGGTAATACTGCCAAATTATCCATTGTTAGAATAAGGCATTTCCTATTGTGCGAATTTTTTTCCGTCTGTTTTGTTGTATGTAGAGAGAACGTATGTGTATATATGCTTTTATATTACCGTGTGTGGCATTACCAAATTTATCATGTTGTCTGTATTTAGGCATTGGGATATTGTGGGCAAAGTCTGTGGAGTACACAAGAGGAGTGCCAGTTGGCCTTTCTGTTACTTTATTTCTAATCGTTTCTGTTCACTGTTTTTCTATGTCTACAACCAAATGAAACACTCTGCCACCTTTTTGCATACTTTTATTAGATTGCTTTACCTTTTTGTTCCCCTTCTACCTGTGCAGCGCACTGTGTGAAGCTTTTTCCAGTATGGGATATACATCCTACGAAGCTCTGACAGTACGTTCATGGTTTCGATGCGTTTTGCAAATGTTCATAGATCAACCGACTGGTACGCTGGCCAAGACAGATGCTGAGCGAACAGTTGGTAAGTGTTCACATTTCCCTAATGTTTGCAGTAACGATTCTATATTGCAAAACTGGCAAACATTTTCAGCTAATTACAAAATGTATTTTTGTTTGTGTTCCTTTACTTTTACCTAATTACAAAATGTGTTTCTTTACGCTGCTTTTGCTATTTATTGATAGTTTGCCTGCTCTGCATATGACAAATTTATCACAAACAAAGATAAAAGAGCTTGTTTCCTTGGAAGCAAAGAACAAAAACTTGCTCCCAAGGAGACAAGCTATTTTTCCCCCATGGAGAAACTGCTCTGAAAAAAGTGAAAATCTGAAGTAAATAGTCAGAAATCATGCTGTGAATGCCCTAAAAGAAAAAAAAAAAAAAAGGAAAAAAAAAATCCAGTTGCAAGTAATTCTTTCATTTTCTATAATGGATATTTTGCTTTCTTAAAGCAATACTTCATCACTTCTATAAAACATTGCAGTTCTAATTATTTATAAAACACATCTTCTAGCGACAGGTTTTCATACACATTTTGTAGATTTTGAAGAAAACCTTCAGTAAAATGAAAGACTTGGTTATCTGTACTTAATACTCTTCATTCTCATATATCTGTATCAGAAACATAACTAGTTTAGACACACGCTCTTTGTCTAGAGAGATAGTCAGTTGCAGAATCCTTGTATTTCAGGCATTTTAAAATCATGTTTCATTTTATGATTTTGGAACTAAAGTAAATCAAAAAGCATAACTGTATTTACTGCTGTGCTCTCTTGTAACACACAGGGAAAGCCTATATGGAGCAGCTGACTGAAATGACAAGACTGGTTTTTAAACTCTCAGAAGTAGAAAACATTCTTTCAAAGGCTCCTGATGAAGAGTCCGTTTTCAAGCAAGACCCTAAAAATGCTCTTGTCCAATTCATTAAGGTACTGTACATCTCTGTGTTAGCTTCATAGGACAATTTTTGGGAAAAGAAATTATGTATCGGATTTTGTTTGGTGTATGAAAAGAAATTATCACACAAACCTGGTAAGAGACTTAAAAGTTTGTTTATATTTATTTCAATGTTTCTGTTTTCTCAGGCTGTTGGTAGAACTTACAGTGGCCTTCAGACACTCCCTGAGAAATCTGCCATGGTAGCAAAGACTCTGGAGTATTTAGGTGATGTATTAAAGTATGTAAAACCTTATCTGAAGGTAAAAGGACCTCCAGAAGGTCTGCAGCTTACATATTGGATCATAGGTAATTATTTTGCAACCTCTTCTGTTTTAGGAAATAGTTTTAAGAGATCAGTAAAATGTGACTTTTAATATTCTTTTTTCTCTATACTGTCCATCTTAATGGTTTAAAAAAGAAAAGTCACTAAGATGTTACAGTTAGATATTTAATTTTCTTCCACTGATTTTTTTTTCTTTTTTTATCCTGATGTCTAACCTCCTTGTGGCTTTTTTTTTTTTTAATTACCCCTGCAAATGAGTATTTTCAAAAGTATGATGTTTTCATGTCTTTTACTGCTGAAAACTGCCCGTTTTACCTAAAACAAAACTAGAAACAATGACAAGGCAGTGAAGCAGTGTTACAACAGGCTACATCATATTTACTGGAGTTATGATAGTGGACTGGTTGGCTTAGGAATGTCATTTGCTTCCTTTTAGAACTACTTCTCTTACATATAATTCAAATTCTAGTATTTGTTCATTAAAGTGTGGAATCCCTGATAGGATGGAAAAATGAGAGTGCTGTTTGGTATGAATAAATGTGCCAGTCTGACCCACTTACCTTTATGTATCTTAAAGCTTATGTATCTTAAAGACAGAGAAAATGAATTGCATTTATATGCAGTGTATATCATGATCATAAGGAGTACAGTGAAAAGCATGACCAAGATGCAGAAAGTGCATCAAATGTAATGGAATTTGAATTTTGTGGAATACTTTACTTTTCTATTGCAAGATCTGCACATTTGGATATATAAGACACATGTCGAATTAAATGGTTTTAGATATCCAGCGGTTGGGTTGGAGCCTTGTAAAGTAATTTTAGATCGGTATTTTCCTTTCTGTCTTGCAGTAGGAAATGATTAATCTTCAGTCATTGCTGTCGTGTGCAAGAAATTGCCCTTTCTTTTTAGTTAAGGAAACATAAAAAAGGTTTAAAAGAAAAAAAATGGTTAAGTGTGTTTCAATCACTTCTTCCTGTTCAGTGGGCTCATTAAATTATAAGGACAAAGCAAGAAACTTAACAAATCTAAACACCTCTTGTCTGTGGTCAGATTGTGTCTTCTACTGTCCCATACATCACAGCAGTGATAACAGGAGTACTTTTAGCAGGAATGAGCGTGTTTCAAAGCAGGAAGCTTAGACAACATTATTAGAAGTATTGTTAAGCGATCGTTCTCTTTCTCTATGATTGATCATTGTGTTTTCTTTCACTCCACAAGATTAATGTTGTTTTGCGTTGTTTTTAGAGGTGGTAATGGATGACTTTTATAGATTAATAATATCTTGTAACAGCCTACTTTGGATCTTTCATTATTTTCAAAGTCTTAAGCATATTTTCTTGGGTTATTCCTGTATTGCCAACCCAGCAAACTTTCTTGCTTCTAATTAAATATAAATTTAAGAATGTCTGTGGGAACTGCTACATAGGAATCTTGTTTTATGTAATCTGTATTTTGAGTATTGACACTCACGAGTACAGAGTTATTTTCTCAAGAAAAATTACACCTCACCTGCAATAAAGATGTTTTTCAAAGTCAGGGTATTTACACATCAACACCTTTTTACCGTTTTTTTGCAACTCAGGAGCAAGATCTTAAAACTGACTCAAAGCTGCGCAAGTGATACGTTAATGTGTTGAAAACAAGAAAGATGTTCTCTGAGGCTCTTCTTTTGGGGACTGAGTGCCCACAAAGATCTGGAGAGATCGTGCTGCTTTAATGAAGTTGTCTGCCCCTCATTCTTTTTAATTTGCCAAATTAGATGCATTAAATGCAATTGGAAAGATACTTAATGTTTTCCTAACATTGAATCGCTGTGTTAGTCCTTGCTGATGTGGGCACAGTGGTATTAGACAAATGTGAAGGGAAGGCAAAGGCAGCATCTCTCTGTAAAGTGTGATGAATGCACACAGTGAGGTAAATGTTTAAGTGCACGTGTGCTCATTGCAATAGTGGTACGTATCAGGTTTGGTTCATTTTTCTGCAGGGATGTGAGAGACTGTCCTTTCTTTGCATAGCTGTACTTTTCCTAAAGCAGGTTCACTTGCTGCAAAACTTGTAATTGTAATGTATTGAATCAATTTAGTACTTTTATTTTGCTGAACTTCAAATGGACTTTGAGTTGTCTTGACTAGGCTTTTTCTAAGGGGATGTCATGGAATGAGAACATGAGATTTAGACATTTCAGTTGCTGTTGCTACTCTCGCATTATCTAATTGAACATAATTGCCTCTTTAGGCTTGCTTTTTCTTTTTTTTTTCCGGGCTGTAAATTGCTTTGGTTTTTCTTGAGTGTTTTATTTATTTATTTGTTTGTTTGTTTTTTTGTTTATTTATTTTCAACAGGATGTCTGGTAAAGTTCTGGGCACCAATACTGGCTACTTCCAAAGCGCAGCAACTCTTGTTCCGCATCGTGGATTGCTTACTGCTGCCGCACTCTGTGCTCCAGCAGGACAAAGAGCTGCCTGTGGCTTTGCTGTCTGCCATTCAGGAAAGCCTACCTCTTTATCTTCAGGTAAATATCTGCACTCGATTATCAGCAGACAAACGTACCTTCAGGAAAAGATTCATATTGCACAGGGAGTCTTCTTTTTCCCTAATCAAAGCAAGCGTTGACTGAATTTAAAGAAGCAGCAAGAGGAGTTTCTTCTTCTTGTAGAAGTGGAAGGGAAAATGCCACCCCGTTGGCTTTCCTCTCATTGCATGCAGCTGTGCTGTGGTACACTCCGGAGCTGATAGTCTGTTCGCTGTATATGGAAAGCTTTTAGCCAACCTGCTGTTTACACTGATCTCTGATGTGAGAGATTTCTGAAACAGTGGATCAAATAATTGTAATATGTAGCAAGATGCTTGTTGAGATGACAGAGCAAACAAATGTTTTAAATCATCCTCAACTTGGCTAACTGTAGATAATTAAAGACGAGCTACTCTTTTTTCGTTGCTCTTAGGAACAAAAGACAGTCCTCTTCCTGTCGTGGTACTGTTTTATCTTCATAGTTTGAGAATATCTTCTGCTGAATCAAGTTCCTGCTGCTCACACTTACATGACTAAAGCCTTCTTGCCCGTTATTCCTGCTATTCTTCTCTTGGCTTACCTGTCACTCTTGAAACTCCGTAAGGCTAGTTCATGCTGTAGAAAGAAGCTAATTCCTGACAGTGAGGAAGAGAAAAGAATATATTTTTTAAATAAGTTGACATGGTTTTCCTTGGGTCTTTTTTGCTGACTGTTTTCCCTTCCCTCTTAGTCTTCACTTTGATTGCAGTCTTAGGTGATTACTTTACAGGATCGTATTGTGAAACAATGCAGTGGTGACATCGTAAACGTCCCTCAGACTTATTCCTTTCAAAAGTTGCGTTGTGATCGATGGCATCTCATATGGAAGTGAATATGATAACATAATGATGTGCAGAAGAGGACTTGCTTTGCTGCTCTATACATGTAGGACTATCTGGGCACTGATATTACCATGGAGTGTGACTGTCTGCTTGCTAATTTAGTATTTCAGTCAGAGAGCGCTTTTTCACTGTAGTCTGCATGTACGGATGTAGCCTTAAGATGAAGCCACTCAAGCTGGTTTTGAAGTCCGAGTGTTGTGGACCCTTGTTTCCTGTTTTCTTTGTCAGTCTCAGACTTCCTGACCTCACTGTCGTACTCTTCAGCAGTCTGCTGCGTAGTCCATGTGCTTTCCGGCTAAGCTGGATGATCTTATTGACCAAATAGGTTTTCTTAGACAAATGCTGCTTCTAGAAAACCAGTAATTCTTTAATTTGACAAACACTTTTGGGGAGAGAAAACAAAAGAAGACAAGACTTATTTTTCCTATTTCAATGTGGAACATCTGCATTTTATTAGTTGTTTGTATTTACAAAGCTCTAACATTTTTAAGTGCTTCAAACTGCTTTATTCATTCCAAAAGGCTTCCTTCCCCTTTATTTGGGAAAGTGGAAGAGTTCTGATTTAGGATCAACTCAACATGAAAATATTTCAGTATCAGTTAAAAAAATATTCTCTTAGGACTGCTTCTGACCTCTTTTGAGATTAAATGGATTCTAGGCACTCTCTGACTTCTCAGGTTATTGTTTCACAGTTGGCTTAAGCCAAGTTGGCTTAAGGCTAAATTCATTCCCTTTCACCCCCACATGTGTTTCCCGTTTAATTTGCTTTTAATGATTCTGTGAACATGAGATGACTGCAATTTGAGTTGATTCAGCTAATAGCTAGCCCCACAAAACAAACAAAAAACCAAACGCCCCAAACGGGCTTATCAGAAAAGTGATAAAACAGTATAAGTGGGAGGGAAAGCATGTAAACACGGTGGGAGGAAAGACCGGGAAACAGCATCGTCTGGAAATAACTCCGCTTTGACTAACTTAAGCTGCTGGTGAGATGTGTGATCGGACTCCTTGGGTGGCTGCCTTATGTCTGGTGACCATTCCTGGAGGTGGAGCGGTGGTATTTTAGTGCAGGACCCTTAATTCACCCTAACGTTAGGCAAACGTTGTTCTGTACATCTGTCCCTGTTAATACTCCAGTTTACAACTTAATCCCTTGGCAGTTACATGAAAATAAAGAAATGGTAATTTGGAGACCATGCAAAATATCTTCTTATACATGCAAATTCTTTATTCATAGTCAAAGCATAAAAGCCCTTGAGTAGCATTTCTACTCAGAGGTCTTTTCAATTCCTTTTTTTCTTTCCAGTCTTCTGAAAAGTTCCAGGCTCCATCTCGATCTTTTCTTCTTTTCTTGTTCTGAATTCTCTTTCTTCAGCTCCTTCAGTGTGGGTTGCTCCTCCTTTGTCCAAAAAACCTCCGTACATCTCAGAAAACGTCTTAGTTTGCAAGCAACGGTTTGCAAAACTTCTCTCTTTCCAGAGATTCTAACAACTAATCTTAATGTGGTTTATTTGATCCTTTTATGTGGGTTTAGAAAGGATTTGAAATCAATCTTAGCAGAAGGTAACTAATTTCACATTGATCGATGCAGCAATCTTAGGAAATCCTATAGAATTCCTGAACTGGATAGAAAAAGATGCCCCGAACAGTTGCATTCCCTGCCTAATGGTAATGCAGCTGGCCACACAACTTGGGAAGCAGGCTTAAAAACAACAACAATGTTGTTGTCACTGTGCTGTACTAAGAGAGGGCATCGCCTTTGTTCATCACCCTATAGTGACGGAGGCCAATTTTTCGTCTTTTTAGGACAACACACGAAGCTCCTTCTCTCTCCACAACATAGTTGGAATAGTTTATTACTACCTTCAAAATTCATCAAAACTGCTGGCTGTATCCCACTCTCCCTCATCCCATGGCCCTCAACCCACAGGTTTATTTTTAATAGATCAAAATGACAGGCTTTGTTTAATTTTACACAAGAACAAATAGTCAAATGCTTTAATTAAGACTAGATGTTTCATTTATCTCTTGTCAATTCAGACTGACTGTGTTTAGTTGTTATGTTTGTGTTTACGGTGTATATATAAATTTGGGCTATACAGTTGTGTCTTTTGGCAGCTATTGGCAACTGGTCTGTTCTCCGCAGTAGTTTGAACTTATCTAGAAGTTGTTTGTCAGACATACTCACTGAGGCTGCCTTGTCAAAATAGCTTAGCTCTAGCAACTTTTAAATTCATATTTTTTTTCTTGCCTAAAAGGTTGCTGTATGGATACTATTACTTCCACTGTTTATCATCTGTTTTATCATAGAATCATGGAATGGTTTGGGTTGGAAGGGACCTTAAAGATCATCTGGTTCCAGACCCCCTGCCATGGACAGGGACACCTCCCACTAGACCAGGCTGCTCAAAGCCCCATCCAGCCTGGCCTTGAACACTTCCAGGGATGGGGCATCCACAGCTTCCCTGGACAAACTGTTCCAGTGCCTCACCACCCTCATAGTAAAGAATTTCATACTAATATCTAATCTGAATCTCCCCTCTTTCAGTTTAAAGCCATTAGCCCTTGTCCTATCATTACACTCCCTGATAAAGAGTCCCTCCCCATCTCTCCTGTAGGCCCCCTTTAGGTACTGGAAGACTGCTATAAGGTCTCCCCGGAGCCTTCTCTTCTCCAGGCTGAACAACCCCAACTCTCTCAGCCTGTCCTTATAGCAGAGGTGCTCCAGCCCTCTCTTCATCTTTGTGGCCCTCCACTGGACCCATTCCAACAGGTCCATGTCCTTCTTGTGCTGAGGACTCCAGAGCTGGACGCAGTATTCCAGGTGGGGTCTCTCTCACCAGACCGGAGCAGAGGGGCAGAATCACCTCCCTTGACCTGCTGGCCACCCTTTTTTTGATGCAGCCCAGGATGCGGTTGGCTTTCTGGGCTGCAAGTGCACATTGACTGCTCATGTTGAGTTTCTCATCAACCCACACTCCCAGGTCCTTTTCCTCGGGGCTGCTCTCAATCCATTCTCTGCCCTGGCTGTATTTGTGCTTGGGATTGCCCCTGCTCACGTGCAGGACCTGGCACTTGGCCTTGTTGAACTTCATGAGATTGGCAGGGGTCATGTCTCAAGCCTGTTCAGGTCCCTCTGGATGGCATCCCTTCCTCCAGAGTGTTGACCGCTCCACACAGCTTGCTGTTGTCGTCAAACTTGCTGAGGGTGCACTCAATCCCACTGTCCATGTCACCGACAAAGATGTTAAAGAGCGCCGGTCCCAATACCAAGCCCTGAGGGATGCCACTTGTCACTGGTCTCCATTTAGACATCGAGCCGTTAACCGTATCTCTTTGAGTGTGACCGTACAGCCAGTTCCTTGTCTGCCAAGTGGTCCATCCGTCAAATCCATATCTCTCCGATTTAGAGACCAGGATGTCATGCAGGACAGTGTCATATGCTTTGTACAAGTCCATGTAGATGATCATATTTGATGACCTAGGAAAGATTTCGCTGGGATATATCAAAACTGTCCTCAGAGTTGTCTGAATGACAGACTTCGGCAAGTAAAGCATGAAGAACATGAATGAACAGCCATTTTATAGTTTTATGGGACTACTCTTAATTATGAGATAGTGAGACATGTAAAATGTAACATTAGATGTTTTGCCATTGTAGAAAGAAGTTGAGTTGATTTGTGTGTTAGTGGAAATTTGAGAGCAGTTTGCTCTTGGATAGATTGCCCATGGATAGATTTCTTGGAGAATGATTCGGAGGAAATTTGGTACACGTTTACCAGTAATATGGGAAAGAACTGAAAGGGTGTACAGAACTTAGAGAAGAAATAGTAGTTTAAATATATCTTGCGGCGTAGGTGAACGGAGTAAGTATAATATGCCTAATGGTGGGAAAGGCAAGGTACCTTGCTTGATTTATCAGCATTAATCCTGTCCAAACACAGAAGATAGTTGATTTCTGTCTAAGCACAGGAGAGTGGCGAAAGAGCTTAATTCTAAGTAGTGCTTGGCACATACATTTTCCAGTGATTTTAATGGGCCTGTGCAGGCTCAGCATTTGTCAGAGATCAGACCTTAAAAGCCCTCCTGTGAGCCACATCTGTGGTCCGATATTTGAGCAAGCTTATTAATACGTTTTGTGAATTATAGTATGTGTTTAATAGAAATTGTACAACATTAATTGGTGAACAGCAGATTTATTCCAACAGCAGGACTGATATTATAAGTCATCATTAGGTACCTTGGCATTTCTGCAGTGAATAGTTCCAGTAATCCATACTAATCGGTTCTTTGCTCTCCACAGGTGATTTACAGATATATGGATAAATCAGAAGAAAGAGGCAGCTCTGGCCACAAAAGGTTCCTGCAATGAACACGCACAGGAATCAGTTGCCTTTCTGCCGAAATGAGGAGCAGATGTTGTCATGCCCCTCTGCTCCCCTTAAAATGTCTGGGGGTTTTGGTTTTGCGTTTTGTTGTGGTTTTTTTTTAACCTCAGAAGATGGCTAAAGAACATAGTTAAGAAAAAAAGAGCAGCTCTATCAACCCTTTAAAATCCTTCTGCTTTGTAGGGATTGTCCTAGGGGTCTGATGTGATTGATTTCAGATCTCTGGTCCAGAATTGCAGTCCGGTAGCATGTGTTTCTTTTCTCTCTCATGTGAACAGTAGCTTCTTTCATCTCTGTTAATTACCAGTAGGATTTAAAAGCAGAAAGTTCCATGTGATTCCCTTGTAATCACATCCTTGGCCGGTGCTGCCTAGGATATTTTGCCATTGCACTCGGAGATTTGCAGCTACTGTCCTGTTGGTACTTTATCCCTTGTGCCACTTGGGGTATGGCGTTGTCAGATCTCGTGCAGGTCTGTTGCTCTCTGCACTTTGTAAGAAAAGGAGGAGTCCAAAATAAAGAACACAGTGTTGAGCTAAAGCTAAAGTCAATGGTCCTTCACGTCCAAAAGAGAAATCCAAGTTCCTCTCTGGAAACCTTTAGGGAACAGGGTCAAAGGTCTGGTGGTTCTTCCCTGAAGAGCTTTGATGCTGTAGATGTGCCCTTCACATGTGAGGACTTCATCATGGATTTTTCTACTGTGTAGAAGAGAAGGCTTTTTTCGGTTGTGTTGCTTTTCCCGACAAAATGGAGGGTAATTTTTCTCACTGTTGTCTCGCTGGACAGAAGAATTTGTGTCTTGGAAGCCTTTGGTGCTAATCTTGTAACTTTCGTTAGGAAAAATGATGAGGATCCTCCTTATTGAAGAGAGACTTTTGGTATTACTACGTTGTTTTAAAAGTTTCACCTTTTTTGAGAGGCAGCATCTCTGCCTGGCCCACCAAAAAGGAACCTAGAATCCTTTCTAAAGAAAACATTAGGTTACACAAAAAAGGGGTTTTCTGTGTTTTTTAATTGCTTCTTAAGTTAACAGCTCTCATTACAGGGTTCCAAGAGCTCTCTCTGTCCTCATCAGATACCTAAAGGAAAAAAATCACTAGTTAACGTGTGTCCTTTTTTTCCTCTCTAGTCAAGAAGAGTATCTTTCAGTAATGCTCTTGACAGGATTTTGTTTTACTTATTCCTTTCCATCTTTTCCAGATTACATCTCTCCCCATCCCACATCCCAGAAAATTAGAATCAGTTTACTTCAACTCAAGAAATGAAAATGCTTTTACGAGTGATCAGGCTGGGTTTGTTGATCCATCTTTAAATGAAGCTATTAGAAGATCTGCAAAAATTAGTCAGAGTTCCTTCAGATATCTAAATTCCAATATTTTTTGCTTTTTATTGCACCTATTAAGTATCTTTAAGATAATTTCTTAAAAACAGTAACTCTTACTATTTAATAATAACTGTTTTTTTCCTTCTTTTCTTGATACTATGTAGTATTTGTTGATCTTCAATTTGAAGAACTGTCTCTTTTTTTTTGTTGTTGTTAGCACTTCACAGGTGTTACGTTTTTCATGTATTCCTGCAGGTGGCCTCTGTAAGGTTGTGATGTTCTTTGTGACCCTTTTATCGGATAGATTAATACACTTTCTTCCAGGCTTTTTTTTTTTTTTTTTTTTGAGTGAGTGCCAGCACTGATTTTGGGATTATGGAATATTTTCTGTCTTTTTGTAAGAGCTGTAGCACAGAAATCACAGACAACTCCCCTTCATGCCTGCTGCAACATCTTATTGAAAACACCACACACTCAAGCTCGCATGCTAAATAATCTGTCATCTGGAACAGCCTCTCTGAGTCTGCTACTTGCCAAGTGGTGTTTTTTAAGAATTCTGATAGAGCAGCAGCTGCTATTTCCTACAAAATTTTGCTGTATGTGCACAAAAGGAGGAGAGAATCTGAACTGTTTATCAAAGCCCCGGTTCAGGAAGTGTGGTTTTTCTCATTGGGATTTACCAAGATTACCAAGGAGCTCTAGAAGTATGGGAAGTTAAACCCTAAGCGAACGTGTCTGTAGTCAAGAGGGCCACCTGCAGCAAGTCTTCAGGCAGGTCCTGAAGCGCCTCATTTCTTGAAATCTCATGTTTCTTGCATTTGTTTGCTGTGGAACCAAAAGTGGGAAGTCCCCATTTCAAGAGGGTGCCAAGAATACCCTCAGCTGTGCCTCAGCCTGCTTTTTTTTCCTGAAGGAATTGTTCTGTCATGTTCGCACAGACCAGGTATAGATGCAAATCTTTTTGGGGAGGGACTCCGGTGCGAAAAGCAACAGAAATACTCTGTGTCAGTAGCTGGGGAACAAAAGCAGCTTGTCTTGAACCTTTCATTCATGTATTAGCTTGCCTCGGCAACCATCAATATTCGGGCAGATACTCGTCCTACCAAAACTGGAGTCTGGATTGCAATGCTAGTGGAAGTTTGAGGTACTGTTGTAGTTGCTGTGTAGGGAACTCTGTGCTTGAACTTCTTTTATGCCGTTACTCTAGTTGGACAAAACTATTGTGAAAACTGTGACTTCTCAAGAGGCTTCTGTTTGTGTGCTGGCTGTGACCCTTGTGATAGGAGATCACTGGAGGTTTTTTTGTTTTTTTTTCTTAGTGATTTGTTCTTCTACCTTTCAGTAATCAAAGGAAGGGGAAGGAAACTCTTAACTTTCTCTCACAGCAACTTGTACCAGTGAGAAGAATACTCTTTCTTCAGAGACGTACCCTGTGTGTGTGGTATAACTATGGGTAGTGTGCAGATATAGGCACTTTCTGGGCAAGTACTTTCATTATAGATTTTTCTCTGGATCAATATAGCTTATATTGGATAAATCACAGCAGTTTTAGCCTTATCTTAAGCAGATTATAAAAAAAACCTCTAAACCCCTTATAAAGGGTGCCTAATTTACCCTAATTTGTTCACGCTATGAGCAAATTTTTTCTTGTCAGACCACGATTCTGAGTGCTCATCTTTCTGCTGTGTCGTTGGTACAAAAATTTCACAGGGTGCTGTACAAACAGACGCGGTATTCTCTCTCTCTCTCCCTTCATAAATCGTACCTGACTAGTATGCTTTGTTAGACCACGTACAGAGTTGAAAAAGAAATGAGGAGCTCTTGGGTGCAGAAACACTTCTCGGGTTTGAAATGCCAAGGTTTTATTTCAAATTTGAAGGGGAGCTTTCGTGTCCCAAAGCTTATCTTCCAATATATTAATTAGTCTAGTGAAAGATTTCCTCTCCTTTGCAAGCCTTGCTCTGGCTCTGTCTTCTATTATAGTCCATCGTATCTGCAGCAAATTACTGATGCTTGTTTGTCATGCAGTGATTACTCTGTGTGCAGCAGTTTACACAGCGTGTAGCAAGTATTTAGCCTACAGTTGTTTAAGATTTATTCAAAAGTATTGTTAAAAATTTATTCCATTTCTCACTTTTTAAAATTTTCTTCTACAGGGCCTGTCCTTTATATGTTGTCAGTCCCAAACACAGGGTGCTTATTTAAATCAACTGCTTGGGAGCATTATTCAACAGTATTTTGGACGATTTCTCCCTTCTTCTCCGACTGCGCTTGGAGCGGGACAGCATCCTATGCTGACTGCTTTATGCACTTCCATTACGGCCTCCCAGATGCTACGGCTACGGAAGACCACCCTGCATGTCGTAAAGTAAGGACCAGCGACGTAAAAAAAAAAACGATCACTTATTCAGATTTCAAAAATAGTTAATGAGAAAGGGAATGCCGCTGTTTTCGTCTCAGTAACTGGTGGTTTGGCTGTGGGAAGAGCCTGTGAGTTGCTGGGCAGGGAGCAGAGGAAGGACACTGTGTAGGGAGCAGGAGAGTAAAACTGGGAAGATCTGGAGACTAGCGAGAGAGTCACTGAGGATGGAGATCCTAGAGTATAAATATATCATAGGAGGCCACACGCAAAGCAAGTATTTTTCTAGAAAAATTGCACTCCAATATACAGCACCGTGTATTTGTGTCTCAGGCTGTGTTTAGGGTCACAGAGTCGTAGTGCCGCTTATAGTTGCCACAGTTACCTGCACACAGGAGGCCTCGTTGCTCTTATTATAAATGTCAGGGTATTGTATTTTTCTGTGTTAAAGAGTGTGTATGCATGTTGATTAAGAGAATTTTGTTGTTGATCTTAGGTAAATATGATAGGCAATCCTGTAAGTCAAGCCTAAGGGAGTGAATTAAGATTTCACCATCTTAGTTCTGACGTGTTTTTAACTTACAAATGCTCAAACTTCGTCATCTTACTAAAGTTATTTGTGAACGTGCGCACGCACGTGTGAATTTTAAGATTGATAGTGGAAAGTAAGTTCTGAAAGTGTAAGGCACTCGGTGATTTGTAAGACATTGAAATGTTCCTTAGAACTGAGCAGCAGGCTGATCTGCAAACTGTGGGGTGGCCAGGAGGCAGTCACTAGGTCTATACGTGAATACGTATAGAGCTTGCTAGTTCGTTAGCTGCTCACTAGTGTGAAAGCTAGTGAATATCTTGCTGCTGCGCAGAGGAAACTGAACCACGTGGTCAGGGGTCTGTTATCCAGGTCAGAGAACAGTTTTAGTGGAAGAGCACCCCCGAAAAAAATTAGTGTGAAATTTTTATAGTAAATTAATGGGATAGAAGATTTCAGAGTTGCTAATATTAAAGTGAGTAAGACCCCATGATACAAGAAACATAGAAGTTAAGTATTACAACTTTCATTTACCAAGTCATACCAGTGCTTTGAAGCTGTGCAATGAAATACTCCCATCTCTGAAAGTCAGGTTTCATTTCAACGTTGTAGAAACACGCCTTAGTAAGTTTTTAACAAGGATAGTGGATTTAATTATGCATTGCTCAGTAAACATGCGTGCCTCGTTTGGGTAGCTGATGGTACCTAATATTCAACGTCTAAAAAGTTATTTTGAAGGTTCTGGGAGCGCTTTTGCTAACGGATTGATGAATAAATGCTGCGCTTTCTTTTTACCTGCACCCTTCTCCTGAATGCTTCCATTTGAATTTATTGTCTTCAAATTTCAGTAAAGTAATTTGTAATGTCAAACCAACAGTAGTTCTGATTCTTGTATCCTTTTGCGGAAAAATAACAAACCAAGCCGTTCAAATTGGAACGCTCAATGTGCGTGATGCCAAAATTTGCTCTCGGTGCAGATTGACAGGTCACCTCTTATCTATGTGACAAGTTTAGTACTGGAGATGATGATGTTGATTCTGAGGGAGCAAAAGCAGACTTTGGCTGTCCCGTTACAACATACTGTTGACAAAAATAAAACAACAGTACCAGTCTAACAGCAGAGCTGTTATCATATTGCAAGTTGGATTGTGAGTTAACGAAAGCACATAAAGCTAAATAAAGGAATTGAACAACAGTTGGAATTTAGGTGTTGTTTTAGGGTCTTAGAATCTGGACTCCTCCCTTTATTCAGTTATTTTGTGAAGCTGCCTTTGTATTTTAACTTTTATGGTCTCACTTGGCTTTTTAACTATAATTATGATAGCTGTTATTCCTCACTTCCCTCTCAACAGAAAAGTCAGAAGGCATCACTGTCCTCTGATAAATTGGGAGTCTTTTCTCGAGACTAAGACAAATAGAAGCCATTAGTTGAGCCTAGATAAAGATAGAAATCTATGTAATAGGCCTCCTGCTGAAATATCACAAAGTTATTTTAAGGTGTACGGTGCTTGCATTGAATGGGAAAAAACCCAAATTACCGACTCTGCTTTGGTTTGCTTTGTCTTCCCAGTGAAAACTACATGCAGTTCAAAGGTACCGCTCCGCCTCCTCGCTTGGCCTCCGTTCTGGCTTTCATTCTTGACGTACTTCAGAGAACCCAGAGCACTGAACTATGTGACATTGACTTGGTTCTCCCGGCCGTCTTGAAATGCATGGTGTTGGTTAATGAGCTACAAGGTGAGCTGCTGCTTTGCTTTAAATACGTTTCTGCACACCTGTAAGATTTTTGTACTGTTGAGCATCTTTCATCTCAATATTTAAGACACTCAGATGAGCTGAATGAGATACTTTGGCTGGATAATCTGGACAAGCTTTCTTTTTTCATTAACTGGTCTGGGACTTCTGTTTCCATGAGACAGAGAAGTCCTGCTTTGTTTTACTCTCTAATGAACTAATGATCAGTTTCTCAGGAATCTGAAAAGCATTTCCTTTCTCCCCATCCTTCCCATCTCATTTCTCCCAGGCTTGGTAACTTGTGCAAGTTTTCTTCCACCTAAAGGTTTGAGACTAAATAAGACTAGCATATGTCCTCCCCATAGAGGCTTTATAAATGGATTAAAGGTAGCATATTGGTCTCTGAAGGCATCTTTGAGTCTTCTTTCTTCTTTTAGCATGCTTTGTTTGGTAGCGAGAGCTTCTTTATTTTTAGCTTCTTAAAAAATGAAGCTCTCTGTTCACCCCACAGTTGTATAATGAATGTGCGTGTGTGCATAAGCTCAAAATTTCCACTTCTTGCTGCCAGTAGAGGCATGAAGTGAAACGGGGATTCACCTCTGACTTCTCCTGGGAATTTTGTCCAGTAAAGTACTTTCTGAGTCTGGTCTGTAAAATTTTCAAGGACAAGATAGGCTTAGGAAATTAGCTGAATCATCACACACCTTTCTTAGTCTTAGTCATTTGCTGTCATAGTCATTTCAGCCTGAAGCTGAAAGTACCTCAAGGACCTACTTTGCAATGTGCCGCTGTAGCCACCAGCTCACTCCCTGCCTAGACAGGGCTCCATCGCACCCCTGTAGAAAAGTCCTTGGCAGCCCAGTTCCACTTTCTTAAAGGAAGAGCTGCATCTTGAGTATTTATTTGGAAAAAATTAAAAACAAGGGGGTTTTGTGGAGGATTTTTTTTTCCCCCCCTTAAAACAAGAGGTAGGGTGGCTTTCAGAACAATACCCACCGTTGAAAACAAGGAGCAGACCTATATAGCTTTGGGCAGGATGTAATGCCATGACTGCTTTTCTTTAATTCAAATAGGAATGATTAAACAATACAAACAGAACTGAAATTTAAATAAAATCTCTATTTCCACTAAGTGTGTGTGTCTCTGCTTTAAGAGACCATAGTGTACTTAAAAATCTGTATGTTTAAAGCATAATGGTGGTGAAAATAAGACTTTTGCATAAATCTGTGGTTCATTCGGTTCTTTATAGCCCATCCAACTAACTGCTCTCACAGTCATTTCCCTTGCGTCAAAGTAAGATAAACCCTTTTTTTGTTCTCATTTAAAAATTGTAGTCTTCATGAAAGACATTCTCCAGATGGTCAGTTCAAGAGCTCTGTGTGAATCTTGTGATTTTTCTTTTACAGTTAAAAAAATATCTACAGACATTCTGCAGTACGTGGTAGAAGGCTGCCAAGCAGGGTCAGGAGGAGAACGCGCCACCCAGCTGACTTCTGTATTTAGGTAACCAGAAAACATGCCAATTGGCAGTGAAGCTACTTGCAAGCCAATTGACAGCAAACATGTTTTTTGAAAATAACTAATTATCCTTAACATGCTGCATTGTCGCTTGTTTATGGTATTTAAATAACGGTATTTTTGGCACCGATTTGAAACGTAGCTTGGCCAAAAAGCCAGAGGAAAAAAGTAGGAGGGAGAAACATAGCTGCGTTCTGATGGATTAGGTACTGTTTTAAAGGTATGTAATAGAGAGGTACGTTGCTGCTGCAATGGGAAAAACTCCTCACGGATGCTGACTTTCAGTGTTAGGTGCTGTGAAAGATGCGCATGCCTAATTTGAAGTGCATAGAATAGAGATCAAATCCTCATATATAATAAGCTTAGCTTTTTTTTTTTTTTAATCAATTTGATTTTGTGACAAATAAGTAATAGATTATTATCATGTAAATTATACTTATTCCATACCTCTGCAAAATGAATCCAGTAGAAGAACTGCACGAGCTGAGACCCGGAGGCATTTTGCACACCTAAGCCCTGGTGCTGCACTGGGTCGTGTCTAGACGAAAGCTCCAGAGAGACCCACTGAAATAAGAGCGGATGTCTGCGGGCAGTGCTGGTCCGTACGCGATCCATCACGTTCACGGCATGTGTCATCCCAAGGGTGTTACTTCTGATTCGAATGTAATCTCTGGTCTTTAAAGACCTCAAACCCTCAGGAAGACAAACGGGTGTGCTCCCGTCCAGTGCTCTGCCCTGCTTAAGATCCAGTGGAGCTTCATACGAAATGCCAACGTCATTTCTGCAGACTTGAAGCTAGATCTCTTGTTTTGCCCATTATTTTTTTATTTATTTATTCTTTTTTATTAAATAACAAATTCCTGGTTTAGTTTTGCATTCAGACACATTACAAAAGTCAAGCGCTCTGGAACAGGGGAGCCCTGGTGAAACAGCAGCAGAATCTGACAATTTGCTGGAAAAGAAACGCGTGGGATTTTTAGCATCAGCCTTCAAAAGCGTGGCTTCGTTTAAAGAAAAGTATTCCGTGTAGAGCGTTTCAGTGCAACCATATGAAAATTGCCATGCGGCCAGATTGCTTGTTCTGATTAGACTCTTCAGTTGTTGTTGGCATGTTCTCCGCATCTAGTTTTGACCTTGCATTAAATGCCTGTGTGTCCCCCTCAGGCAGTTTATCCAGGACTATACCGCAGTGTACGATCACCGGGTTTTCAGCATCCTAGAAACAGTGGCGGTCTTGGATCCGACGTTAGTTACCAGCCTGATTCCCACAATCACACAGTCTCTGAAGGATTCGGAGCACAAACAAGGTCTTGGAAGAAATGCCGCACAGAGGTTTGATTATTTTTTTATTATTTAATATTGTTTTTTGACAGTGAGCAGTAGAGGTTTATTCTCTTGAAAGAAAGCAATGTTAGACAGCAGCACAGATATCCGAAAATGAGTTATTTTAAGTGGGTTCAGCCAGAAATCTCCCTTCGCTCAGGCTTTTCATGGTTTTAAGCCATCTATATTTGCTAAATATTTTCAGAGATGTTTGACACTAGGGTCTACAGACCTCTGCAGAATTTATGCTGAGCCGAGTGGCCTCTGCTCACTACACTGTACGTTGCAAAACAGAATAAAGAATTCCTGCCCCAAAGAATTTTCCTGTCAGTCCCTGTTTTAGAGGACTTTATGGGTCGTATGTAAAATTAGGGTATAATTGGGTATGATCTGAGATGCTTGGGAAAGAACTACCTGTGGCTTAATTTCAGGAGTTGTCTCATAATATAAACACATGACGGTTGTGGGCGGCCGGGAGAGGCTGGCCTCCTCTCTCCCACAGGCACAGCAGGCTCGCGCTTCCTCCGTTTGCCCCTCAGGAAGTTAGGTCAGAAATATTTGACTTGTGAATCCATCTAGCGTTAGGAGGAGACGGCCCATGAGGCGAAGCAGCTCCGCACAGACGCCGGTGTCTCTGGGTGCAGGTGCAGCACTGAAACCCTGTTGGAAGACCCAGGAAGCTCTGCCCAGGGTGGCACCCGAGGCAAAAGGGCTCCTCCCGTTAGTTCTGCTCACTGGAAGGCTGGGCCCTGACCCTCCTGTGCTCTGGGCAAGGAACTGGCCTCAGCGTTTGCGCTAATGCTCATACGGGGGCTACCCAAAGGGTAGGATCCTACTCATACCCCAGGCTGAAGATGTCTTGAGGTGCGTGTCAGCGGGGCCTGGGCTATAAAAAGAAAAAAAAACCACCCGAAAGACAGAGTTGTGCAAGAATGTAACTCGAGATGGTAAAGGGTAGTCAAAAGGTTTTGATTTTCCATTTAATAAAAAATATATTTAACTAACTCATTTGTAATTATGTTATTCACTTTGTATTATCCGCTACCAACAAATACGCTTGCTTTTATTGAAGGGAATTCACCCGAGGTCAGACTGAAGTACCATTATACGCAAGATTTTCATACTACCTGCTTTTAATCTTTTTGATAATGTATTTTGTAGCCAACTTTTGTATTTTTTATACTGTTAATAAGGCAAAATTCATCCCTTTACCTACAAAATATGAAAAAAACAGGTTGTTTGAACTTCCTGAAATATATACCTGGAAATTACTGAAGAGGTAAATTTTTTAGCCTCATCACTTTAATGTCTAAATTATCTAATCCGTCATTGATGTTTTGTATTAATAATTTGTATTTAGAATGTGCTCCATTACCCAGCAGTCTAAAGTGATCCCTGAACATTGTATTGCAAGAACACTGCTAACTGATTTTCTCTCTTCAGTCCTGGCCACTAAATATCATTATAGTAACATATTCTGTCCCACTACTGTAGACATTAAAGTGCAAACCCATATATATAAAAGAAACAAAGTTCAGAAGTTGCATTAGGTGCTTATAGTGGTGATGTCCAGTGTTGTTATTGGAAGGAACTAGTATGAAAACTGCAGTTTTGTTTGCTCAAGTTAATGTTTCATGACAAAGATAGATAATTAGAATAGACCTAAATGTCAGAGGCAGTACTTTACCAACAATTATATTGTTCAGGCTGGAGAGTATTAGAATGAACTTAAGGTGAAAAGTCTCGTCAACTCATACGCACGCTTCTGCAAAATCCACTTGAGTGACAGTCCCCTGCTGAATTCGAGGTTTATTTTAAAACGGTTGTTGCCCTTTGTTGAGGGTGATGGTCTAAATCTGTGTCACTCCCGGCCTGCACCCTAGTGCCAGCGACTCGTGTCACTGTGCTGCAGGTGAGTCACAGAGAGATTCCTTACGCAGAAATGAGATAGCAAACATGATGAAGTCCGAGTGCCGATCTCATCTAAGCCCTGGAAACTGCATGTTTTAAAATAAAAAAATTCCTATTTCACAGCAGTTTCCTAAGCAAGTAGACTTCTGAGCATCTTCACTCCACTTCCAGCTGTAAACAATGCAGTCCTTACTCTTCTTCCAACCTGGCGATGCTAAAAATTCACAGCAAACAAAGCAGTTGAATGGATGGGGAAGGGGGAGAAGGGAAGTTACTGTGTTCTAATGTCCCAGTATGTAAACAATGTGTGTGGGAATTATGTGCTTTTACTCCTAGGATGTGTCACATATTGTTTAAGTAACGAGGTACATGCTTTTGTTTTTTTCAACAGAGACGCCTATAAAAGACTCCTATCTTACCTCACAGAGGCTGGACAAAATGAGATACAAAAGCTGGAAAATGAGACAGGTGAGCAGTGTGCTGGCGATTGATCCGTTCCTCTTGAACGTTCTGACGCTGTCGATACCTAAACCTACACGCTACGACACACCAGCCAAGTTCTTTACCTTTATAATGGCAATACATTTCTCAATTTTGTAGCGTTTTTTAAATAATTTGTGGTATTTGAATACTGTCGTGCATCTGAAGAGTAACTCTCAATATGCTGTTGAACGGCGATTGAAAGATACGGCAAACTTATGATGTTAAAATGTCTATAGGAGCAGAGCCTGTATTGCAACATACGAGGTAGGATTTCAAAGAATCAAAGTAATTTCACAACTCAATTCACGTTGAGCAAGACCTGACCCTCTTAATGCTGTACTTTTGAAAAATCTTATTCAGTATGTTCTTAAGAAAATGGTAACTTTGTAATTTTTAATTTATTATTTTAGTAGAATGAGGAAAAAACTTGTACTGAACTTGTTGAATGCAGTGCATTCACCAGGAGTTGCACCCGTGTGATAGAGCTCTTGTGTTAAGCTGTCATTTGTTAAGCTTGTGTAATGTTGCACAAAATGTATATAGCTGTCTTAACCTTCCACCTCTATTAAAACATTGAAGTCTTTCAGATTCCAGTGTAAAATCTCTTCTGTTGTCTTTGTGGGTAATATAAGAAAAGGTAGGTTCAGATTTCCCATTCTTTTCCTTTTCAATACTATGTTCTTAAAATTAACCCATAATTTCCAGTGATCCCACGATCTTTTTATTAGTCATGACACTGTTAATTATCCATTTGGTTTAGACTAGGTGTAAATGGTGTGAGGAAAAAAAAAGGACAGACTTCCAAAGAAAATACTCACTTGGGGAATTTATTCCATTTGATCATGTTAGTAATTATTCCTGTTTGCCTGGAACGTTGGATCTTTCAAATATTTTGCTGTGCTATGGCTTATCTTTTGGGTCTTTCCAGGACAGGTCTAGCTCTGTAACTTTTTCTACCTTTTTTTTTTTTTTTCCTAAAGTTCTCAGGAAACTTGCATTAATGGCTGTGACATTCATGTTTTTCACTTCCCTCAATAACCTGCATTCTGCAACTACTTACTGGACTTTGGGAGTGGGAAGTTTGCCCTTAACGGCAACACTGGTGAACAGGCTCCTTACTTTTGAAGCTATTCAAATTTTAACTTTCCCACATTAATGGGAAGGAAAGATTATTTTTGTGTCTAATAGCTCCACAAAAATCCCTAAAATCTTGTTTCAGAGCAGCTTGTCTTTCGTTACAGTAATCTTATCAAGTCGAACTAGATAATCTTTTTGCCTAAATCGGCTGTCGTTACTTCAGATAATGCAGTAACTAAAAGCCTCTTTAGGCTATTTAATAGCGCAGAACGTGGAGGTTCTTTTCATTATGGAAGTGACTCATTGAACTCACGTTGTAGCTGCTTGTAAGCTTCTGTACCTGGGAGGAGTTTTATTAATCTCAGGAGGACTGTGCTTCTAAAAAGCCTTTTTTTTTTTTTTTTTAAATAAATAAATTAAAAACCTCTCCAAGAGGCATTAATCGAAATGTCTTCAAAATTTGAGTCCTACCACACAGCAGATGATTACAGAACAGATGTCTAACTAACTGTACTATTACTTCCTGAAAGTAAAGCCTTTGGCTTTTAAAGGATAGAGCCGATATTATAACAAAACATTTAATGATGTGTTTAGTAGGTTGCTAAAGAACTATTTAAGACTATCTAGTGCTTGGAAGTTTCTGAAAAAGCAACAGGGCTTTATGTAAATGCGTAGCGGCTCCTGGTGCATGAGAAACTAATTTAAACAGTTTAGAAATTATCATCCTTCTCTGTCAAAAAGTTAATGCGAACAGAAATAAAGCATTTTGCACCGTATTCATCAACCGCTACCAAATGGGCAGGCTGGTTTGGGCTAATTATTTGGGTATGGATATTTGCAGAACACGACCGGCGGTTCTGCTGCCGTTACTGCGATGAAGGCTTGCAGAGTGCTGGTCTGCGCTGACTTACCAGCAATACACCAAAACAGCAGCCCAAAACCAGTTAGGAGGAAAGAAGAAAGTGCTGATTTTAAGTACAATATAGAAAAAGTAAAGACTGAAAACCACCATGAACTAAAAGAAATTATGTATTGTGTCTTACTAGATGCTGTCTGTTAAAAAAAAAGCTACTTCCGACAGCGAACATTATTTAAGTTAAACCTTTCTGTATTGTTTTACACACGAACAGTTTGGTTTAAAAGCAGTACAAACGTCTAGTTTCCTTACACAATGCGTGGAGAGCTGCTTTGGCTAAAGAGCAAGAGACCCTGGAAAGCTTTTACGCTGGTTGCTGCCACTGGCAGGAGCAGTTGGGCTGCACGAGGTGCAGTGTCTGCCTCTTCGCTTGGCTTGGTAACAACAGGAACCGCCTTGCTGTAAATCGGGTAAAGAGGAGATCTGAAAATACGACTTCAACCTACTGGTGAGTGGTACCTCAGCCTCCGCCAGAGGAAGGGAACTCACTCCCGCCAAGCTTGCTTTCCTCCTCTCCCTCTACCAAAGATTCATCCCCGTGGTCGCTTGTACAAGGCTGAAATTAGGGGGGGGAGGGGACGTGCCGAGTGCATTGCTTGCAAGGATGAACATTTACTGCAGTTACTGCACCCCCATAATTGAGGATGAAAAGATCCTGCAAATAGGGTTGTAGCTAAAGTTCCTAATGAAATTCGGAGAAACTTCAACATACAGACCTCGGCTTAGTCCTGCTCCCCTCCTATATATGAAAAGTTGGTGATATTAAGCCGGTTTTGAACATCAATTACATACTCTAACTACAGGATCACCATATGTCAATGGAGTTTTAACAAAATATTAAATCCTGCTACGTTTTTTTCTTCCCCTAAGCCTTTTGCATGGTCCACGGCCAGTATCTCCTTTCGTTTAGAAACGCTAATACCGGTGACAGGAGCCCTGGTTAAAGCACGGCAGGCGTGAGCCTTGGGACCATCTTCTATGCCGAGGGCCAGAGGGCTGTTCCAGGACATCAGAGGGCTACTACACACTTTTCTTTTTGCAGTAGATGATAGACATGAGAGCTGAATAGAAAGTATTAAATTTTTATATTTTCCCCATTCCAGAATTCAGGATACCCATCACCTCTGCCCCATTCTCATCCTTGTGCTGTAACCCAGCTGTCCTGCGCATTGTGAGCAATGGCAGGGAGAGGGAAGGCTGGCTTATCTTTCCTTTGGTAACTTTAAAATGATAACTGGAAGGAAAAAAAAAAAAAACAAACAAAAAAACACACACCTCCTGTTCAAAATTCACATGCAAGTTCCATTAGTCCCACAAAGCTGTCCCTCTATTTTATAAGAATTTCCCCTTTGTTATTGTTATTAAAGAGCAGGAACATGGTAATTTAAATTACTCTTTGCTTTCATTTTCAATGAAAAAAAAAAAAAAATAGAGGGGGGAAGGCACTTGTTTCAATAAAAGAGCTTCTGAAATAAGAGAAAAATTTACGCCTTTTATGCCAGAATAGAGCAGCAGACCTACAGAAAGAAAAAGGTTCTGCATATCTGTTGTAATTGCACAGGAGAGGAGCCGCCAATAGCGTACACTACTTAGAGAGGTATTTAAGGAACTTTGATGACTGTCCACCTAAATGCAATGCATTTCCCTCAGGAAACAGAAAAGAGGTTTTATTGCGCTCTGGTTTTCCTTCTTCCGGCAGCTTTTGAAAATTATGTATGCACGGCTATTTTCAGCTTAATCGTATTTTATAATTTTTAACTATTACTTAAAACTCAAATTCAGTGTAATCAGCCCATCTGTTAGCAATGCTTATAAAATTATGTTGAAGATTAAAAACCTGATGCGGTGTCGATATGCGCTAGCATAATTAAGCTTGTTTTATGATGAATGACTCGGATATGGCTTTTGTCTACTTGAGCAGCTTTAAAATGGTAAACCTTTTGTAGACTTAATGTACCAAGTGCAAAGGTATGTACAGAAGAACAACAACAGAAATTTAAACTCAGACCCTGTATTCGTATTTGGGATGTCTTTGCAGGCCTTGGGAAATGCCAGCAGAGTAATTCCACATCACAACCAAATTCACCCCAGTTTTCAGTCCATCAAACACTAGCTCGGATCTACTCTCCTCCCTGTAGAACGGCACCCAAACAGGCGTTAAAAATGCAAGTTTGCTAAATTCATTATTCATTTTAAAAAGGGCCAACGTGACCTGTATGGGCACTGGTGGAAAACTTAGCACGGCATTCACTTACAGAAACTGAAGGTGTTGCTAAAAATCATAGAATGATAGAATGGTTTAGGTCAGAAGGAACCTTAAAGATCATCCAGTTCCAACCCCCTGCCCTGGGCAGAGACACCTCCCACTAGACCAGGCTGCTCAGAGCCCCGTCCAGCCTGGCCTTGAACACTTCCAGGGATGGGGCTTCCACCACCTCTTAAATACTTAACTCTGTTCTTCAGCACTTGAAGGATTGCAACGGAGCCTTATCTAGCCCCAGTAAGAGTTAAAATTTTAAGCATTTTAATTTTGGCATTACTGTGAAACAGCTATATATAATCATCTCTATTGGAAAACCATTCTTTATGTGGACACTTTTTGTCCCTTAAAAATGTGTCCTTGGGAAAAAAAAAAAAAAAAAGCAAAAAAAGCCCATTTTGCAAAAATAAAACTGTATAAGCCCTTTATATAGTCTATGTGCTAAACTTCCTGCAGTCTTCCTCCCCTACAAACTCTGCCTGCAGATGAAGTGTTTTAACCTTGCCCTCTTAATTTATTCTACATTCTAATTTTCAATAAACAGATGCCGCCTCTTTTCGCGCTTGTTTCCACATTGTTCCACATTCTGCCTGTGTTGTTTCTGCATGTGTGAATATTCAATTATCTATTTCTCCATGATTCTGCAACTGATGTACTAAATGTCTGTACAGGTTTGGGGGAGGGTAACCAGGGAAGGCAAAACTTAAGAGGAAAAAGAGTTACAGAAGTTTGAATTATCCTGACAGTCGGGTACTTTCCCTGAAAGCAGCTAAGTTGGGAAGAAAAACATAAGCCACGGCTAGAAATGCAAGGATTACAGAAGCAGAATTGCTACACTCTGGCTCATAACAAGTATTTCTTTGGTCAGCAATTGGGTGTGAAATGCTCTATAGAGACCAAAGAGGCAGAAGAGGCTGTTGGTGCTGCTGCTTCTGGAAATTATGTCTTTTTTTTTTTTTTTTTTTTTTTTTTTTGCTAAAAAGCACAAAGCAGCCGATTGCCGGTGTGGTTACTTATAGCGAAAGAAGAGCTGATAACACACCTTAGGACTCAAAGGTTGAAGTATGCTATGGAAAGGATGAAATATTGATCTTTATAGGAATGGCCCAAAAATGAGATCGCAGGACCAGCATAAAAGCGCAAAGGCTCTTCAGTACAGCTCTCAAGACCTCATGGCCCAAGATCCTAGTTACAGATAGAAATAGCTTTAATCTGTAAATCTCAGGAATTCAGGGCACAAAACTCAGGACTTCCAAACTCGACAGTTAGTAACCACGGCTGCATTATTCCTTGTAAGGATCCCTCTTTCCTGAAGCACTAGTGAGTTCTTACCGATTGCAACCTGCGCCATTGCCTTGCACGCTCCCAGCTGGGGACCCCAGTGACTGGTGTGTGTCAGCAGCTGCCCTCACCCCGTGCTCATCTGACTCCAGTAACAGAACCATCAAGCGCAGAAATATTACGGAGAGCTTTGAGGCTCTGTGGAATAAACCAAGCTAAACTGCATTTCAGAGGTACGGACCAAAACCAGTACACGCGGCAGGGACAAGGGTTGGGTTCAGAGGTTTGTGTTTGCCGAAAAGGGAACAGAATTTAGAAAAGCTCACACACAGGAGCCTGCAAGGGGGGCAGTTTCAGACGCTAAATGGAAAAATGGCAAAGCGAGGACATGCTGATGCAGAAGCTCGAGCTCACTGGGCAGCCCTTGCCAGCAGGACTCCCGCCGGCAGGGGAAGGCAGCCCCGCTCTCCCAGCCCCTGCTCCTCCCGGCAGAGCCGCTCTCTGCCCACTCTTGCATCCACACCAGTCTCTTTTCTTACCTGGCAATAAATAACTGGGTTTTGCTCACCTGGCAAGGGCTATGTGGCATTTTCTGACTTCAGGTGCAGCAAAGCACCCACAATCTGTCCTGTAGGTCCTGCAACAACAGCAAAAAGACCCAGATAGGAAAGTGTGGCACAAAAACTTAAGGGCTAAGAGGTTGCCGTTGAAAGACTTCTCTGTAGTAAGTGGAGCCTGATGACTGAGAGCCAGAGCAGAATCCTGACACTAATAGGAGCATATGTGTTGTCCTGAGGCTCTGCTACCCTTAACTAATTTAATGCAATTGCACAGCTGTTTAAAACTGCTATTCACCAGTACAGACAATCGGTGATAACAACCGGAACAGTAAAAGCCTCAAATGAGCAGAACAAACATGATAAATAACTTTCTTGCCAGACACTCGGTCTTTGAACCAAGAGGCACATGCTGCTTGGCATAAGGAAGCTGCCCCCCCACCTCTGCTTCGGAAACTCAGTGCCCGTGGCGCAGCTTGCCGCTGCCGCTCAATAGCGGCCAGAGCCGCCGTAATCCCTGGCTCTTCAGAAGAAGCAGTTCAGCAATGATTTCGGAGCTACAGCTGCGGTAAGCTATGAGGCCTAGGAAGAAAAGCCTCAAAACTAAGTCGAGACATCCAAAAGGTACTTTACGCTATTGTCTGGCAGGGCAGCGGGCTTTACAGAAGCCGAGAAATTCATTCTGCCACCACCTGCAAAATAGGAAGCGTATGTCAGTTCCGCACCCCGAGCGAAAGCTGATCGCTCGCCTGGTGTGGTGCCTCCAGGCTGAGGCTCAAAGGCCCACGCATCTCTACAGACACATTTGGATTATTTAGCCACCCTCCTCTTGAAAACAAGACATGCCACGTTTGTGTCCCTGCAAGCCCGGCGTAAGTAGAACTCCGAACACTTGCCAGGCCACGCAGGGCAGCAGTCAGGGTTTTAAAGTGTAAATGGCCTGTTAGGAGAGCTGGCGCTTGACTTCCAGGAGATCAAAAAATTAAAACAAACCAAAACCACTGTGATGCCTACACAGCCCCCAGGCAGTTAGAGGAAAGTACTGCCTGAATGGGGGCTCGCTTTGCGTGCGGAGGGAGACATTGTTAGCGCTCCAGTTCGTGTGCCAGGCAAAGACGGTGCAGCTGCAGCTCTGCTCTGTGCAGCGAGAGCGAGAAAGCTCAGCAAAAAAAAGAAAAAAAAAAAAAACCACCACCCACAAAAGTTTCTAACCTGAAAATTACTGGGAAAGGACAGGTGATGTTCCTTGAGTACGCTGCCCGGCTGGCGATGGTGACAAACAGCTCCCTGTATCGCTACCCAGACCCTTAAAAGTGAAAAGATGCATTTGATGTGGGAACTACTCACTGGGCGAAGTCAAACCTGTTCCTGCCCAGCAAGCGCGGGCTACTGCTGCCGCATCTTCCGCTCCTGGCATCTGCACGAGCGTCAGCAGGAATTTCCTAGGTCTGCTCAGGTGGCACAGTGGCAGGGAACAGATCAGTAGGTAAAGCAGAGAAGTGCCGAGTCCCCATAAATCATAAATAAAGATTTAATTACATGCTTGGTTAATATTTACAAACATTGAAGTTGTTGTTAGATATGTAAATAAAAGACAGAAATAAGAGACAGGGGCTGCAGTAGCCAAGCAAAGCCAAAATATAACAGGTTAGAGTATTTATTGTGAACGGGCATATGCCTGGAGTATGGAATGGAGACACACTATATAAACTGAAAGAATAAATAAATAAATATTGACATTGTTCTACACCTGTTTAGCCTCCGGAGACCAGTGATTTGTGGGACCATATGTTGGACAAAATGAGACTGTTCGTTGATAATTGTAAATGTAGTGACCCCTTGCAAACTGGATATTAAAAATATTAAGTAAATGGCACATTTTAATTATACAGTAAAGAGGCTGTTCTCCACCATTAAAAGACTGCAGCTGTCAGGGGGAACTGATCATATGACAGAAGGTAACATTTATTTGATAGTAGACCTTGGTAAATGACATCCCAAATGATCTTTAGATTCTCAGACAAACACATTCAGTTCAGGCTTGGGTTTAACCACGAGGCTTCGGTGCCTCTGTCTTTCAGCTGAGACAATTTTTATCTGTTCCTCACACACTGTAGGGCTTGTTCGTGTTTTATTTTTGTTTTAATCTGCTTTGCAGTATTTAAATTTCAAATGAAGTATTATTAAATGAGAACCTGTAAACGATGGAGTTTGGAATTGGAAGTCAACACATTTTTTATTCTTTTTTGCCAAAGGTATTGGGTAAGTTGCATAATTACCGTAGTATTATATCATCTTTGTCAACATAAACACGGTTTTCCATCAGCTTTGCAAGTGCCATTGGTGAACAACTGAACGTGCAGACTCCAAAGAAGAGCAGCCCAGGAGGAGCTGAGAGCATTCACGACGCCTTACAAAGTTGCATAAGGAAATGAAGTAGAGACAGGCGGCAAGTAGTCACCAGCAGAAATGCCAAACGCTCTCACGTATGTGCTTCTACATCTGAGGCAGACAAGAGAAACTGCAGACGGTTTTTGTAGCTTCCTTCCTGCACAGTAGGTTGTGATCCGACTTTAAGACAAATGTGTGAAGGTAAAGCAGCAGCTCACGTGGATTGATCTTTTCACCGATCCAGAGAAACCTTTCTATACACAGGGTTTGATTCCCCCCCCTCCCCCTCCCCCACTTCTGATTTTTTGAAGCGGACGTTCCTTGTCTCACATTGTGCCGATCCTGTGGTGAGGCACTTGCAGAGTCTGAAGGTTGGGGCACGTGAAATAAGGAGCTGGAAGAAAGCATGCTGCTATTCCGTTGGAAGCAAAGGGGAGCGTAGGCCCATAGAATACTTCCTCCTTCCCTTCCTTGCTAACATCCAACACCTGCAGGCCAAAGCATGCAAAACATTTCAGGGATCACAGAAGAAAGCTGAAACAAATTTGCTGGCACACACCATACAGATGTAGTATTAATGCCAACAGAAAGGAACTCTCAGATCAATTTTAGACTGTATTTATGGATCTGGTGATCTGTTGCTGTCCTCGTCACCCAAATCTGCCCCTGGCTCAGGCACTCGGTAGCAGACAGCAACGTTGGCTCCTGCTTCCCGGCAGCAGAACGTGCAGCCGTGCCAGTAGGGTATTCTGCACAGAGATGCTACCCTTGCCACAGAGCACGAGTCATTTCTCCGCTCGGTGGTATATAGGGAGCAAGGGAGCTCTATCGAACTTGGAAAGGCCAAATAAATGAATGACTTAAAGAAAACGAAGATATATGGAAAAAGTGGATTTTTTTTTTTTTTTCTTCTTCCAAAGGACAGAGCAACCTCAAATTTGCTGAATCTGAAGGGAAAAGGGCTAGTTTCGCTGGTTAAAGCCAGGCACGCTGCCAACAACTGAGACGGGGCAGCGCGCAGAGCTCTGCCAAAGCGCTCGTTCTACTTCTTTTCCCTTTGGCACGGGGACTGTCACGGGTAGGCTGTCAGTTCGCGACCAGTTTGGGGATGCGGACAAATTTCCATTTTAGAAAGCAAGATCCCAGGATCATTTTCCCTTGCCGCTAAGTGGCATTTAAACCCAGGTGCAATACTGGAAAGTACCTTCTGATTATAAACAAGCGTGTTGGTGGAGTACAGCCACCGCCTTCATGTTGTGCTGTTAACTCCACCCGAAGCACTGTACGTCAGCTAATGCAGCCAGTCTGAATGAATTCTTCCAATAACAACTGCTAGGTACAGTATTCGACAATTTAGTAAAACCAAATTATACTATGACCAGAACGTGGTTTTAACTTCTTATCTTGCACGATCTATTCCTTACAAACTCATGCTAGTAAGTGTTCATTATAAGGTCAGCAGCTCAACATCTAATACATTCCCTTCTTATGCTAAGTCTAACTTCTAGTCTTATGGGACAGTTTGGAGGTCAAATCCTAAAATCCTTAGTTGGAAGCAAATGAAAATGTTGTTTATCAGCAAAAGTGCAGAAACTGAGATGTAAACAAGAGTTTCTCTCTGTAACTGCCCAGCTGGTCACAAAACGATGGCTGCCATGCAGATTTCCTTCCCTCAAAGATGCAGAAAGATAAGAATTCCTAGTTTCTGTAGGGGAATATCTGAAAGCCATGGATCTGCAGGCAAGCTGCTCTTATACAAGATGAGAGAGCAGAAGAGTTTGTTGGACAACCTATTGCCTACAGCAGGGATCAAAAAACTTCCATTCAAGCTTTGAAGCAGCAAGCGCTAGGGCAGGTTGCAGGCTGACTGAACTTTGTCAAAGAACAACTCGTTAACTCTGGCTGCTCTTCAGAAAGACAACTTGGAAAGGAGGAAAAAAAAAAAAAATAACAAGAAGGGCTGAAAAAATGTTAGCCCATGCCCCATCATCCATCTCTGCAACCCTTTTACTTTTGAACTTGATTGTGTAACCCGAGAAAATACACTCGGTATTTTACTCAAACCTTGCCAAAGGAGAGACTCCTCAACCCTGTCTTATTAGAATATCTTAGGATAATTGGATCTAATGGCTTATGTGGAAATATTTTTAATATCCACAGTATTTCCTCCCTGTGTTTATGCAGGTTCAGTGGCTGCATCAGAAACATCCTTCATCTCTCCACTTCACGTGCATTTTCCTTTTTCAATAACCTCTGTGCAAAACGTATCCTTGCAAAATTGTTGGAAAAGACTTTAAAAGAAACCTAAATCACTCACCTGGATACATGCCAAAGGCTCATTTGTCCAAATCGAATAGCCGCCAACTAAATATATTCTACCATTGTGGACGGCGACTCCAGACTCATTTTGACCTAAAGCAAAAAAAGGAAATAGAAGCCCCTTTCAGTGTTTAATTAACCCTTTTAGCACCAAATGTTGGAATTCTGTAACATGATACAAACGCACTGGGCAGTGACTTCACTGTTTCAGAATTCACAAGGTGCGATGGTGAAGCTGAAGTGTGAGGGCTGTTCTTTGCTCTCCGCGGGAGCCCCATACGGTGCTCTGCGGAGAGATTCCCCAGATAAGCAATAAACTGAGGCTGTGCGGGGGACCATCTGCTGTCTCCTCAATGGCACAGGTTTTTGTACGTGTGTATTTCATAGGTGACAGGCAGGCTCCCCACCTGCCTCTCGGGTACTGTCACACACGCACATCCAGATAGATACGTAGGTCGAGAGACCTGAACGCCCGTCATGTTCTGCCCGCAGCAGTTAACCCCCCCGTTCCTCCAGGTGCAAGTATGGCGAACATTCCAGAACCTGCTGTGCAAGCTCATTCCCGCAGCAACAGTCTCCTGACCAACTTTGGAAGTTTTGAAGGACGAAATACAGCCTTAAAAAAAAAATGTGCAGTGCAACAGGCACATTTACCGCCAGTTGCAGGGACGACACAAAGAAAAGCTTAGATGGTTTCTCAAGGTGCAGGTTGTGGAAACAACCCACCAGGTGATATCTGAGGAGAGGTTACTATCTCACAGCATTTAGCGGTACGGGGCAGCTCCAGAACAACGGTACCTGCACTGCCAGCACTTCTGCAGTTGCAAATCAGATGGTGTCCTTCTCAAAGGGTGTCAATTCCTCCAGGTAAAATAAAATAATTAAATGGAAAGCAAAAGGGATATGAAAAACTATTTCTGTTTGACAACGTGTAACTCCTTTTTAATCCTGCCTCTCTCCCCAAGTCCATGAAGTACTCTGACGACCTGACTCAGAAACCAAGCTACCCTTCTCCAGATCCCAGAGATTAAGAAACCCCATACAAGATCTTAAAGAACAAAATTGTCACTAGAGCAGCTTTTAAACCTACCAGGAGGAACATGACATAAGGTGACTGTTTTATTTGTCAGACGTTCACTTCTCTGACTTGGTGTTTCTAGCTATCCTGAGCTCCTACATCCTTTGTATCCTTTTCAGTGGTAGATCTTAGAAATCAATGCAATGCCAAATGGAAGAGGATGAAAAGTGAGGCAGGCGTAGTTCTAAGACTCCTATAGCAGTCTGCGCTGAAACGTTTTGGCAGCCAGTGCTGTTACTAATTGACCTCCAAGTCTGCTGCCCACGAGAATGGCCCCAACATTAATGCTGTCCTGGAAACGCATCTTCTTCTGCAAAGCTGCTGGTGGTGCTACTCTGAGAATGTGTGATGTGCCTGTCTCTCCCAGGGATTCGAGGAGGTAGTACATGTGGGAATTGTATTAAGCAGCAGTGAAGTTTGGTGGACTGGGTGGCAGGGACAGTGAGTTGCAGTGCTTTGCAAGTTTCTACTGTAACAGTTCCTCCTAATGATGGCCAAGAGGAACTTCACAGATCCATCACAAACCGAGATACTCAAGTCATTCCTGACTTGACAGAATTCCAACAAAGCCACCTCCTTTCAGGTAATTTATTAAGAAGATATTGCTTAGAAATAAGTCATGGTTAATGGAATTCAATGCTCTATAATGCCTGCAGGAAACGATACAAAACAATATCATGGTAGAGATGGATCTGCCGGTTGAGCACTCAAACAGGGAGCTACATCTATCGGTGCAGGCAAGCTTTTGGAGAATCAAAAATAAGTACTGATAATACTATGACAAAGAATTTTTGATTGCTTAGTTAAATTACATTTATGTACACCTTCTTAAAAATTTATGTTACAATGTCCTAAGACAAATGTTTTGTAGAACACTGAATTCCAGAACAGTAATCAAAAGTGTCTTGCTGGCCAACACCGGCCCCCAATCAGAAGGAACTGACGCGAAGTTGTGGAGTTCCACATACTAAAGGCATCTCAAGGGAAAAGAATTGATGTTTTATTCTAATAGTAGCAAGTTTTCTCTTTTCGTGTACAATACTCACCTGTCAACATGTTGAAGTTGCAACGTGTCCACTGGTCAGCATCTATGCTGTAGGAGTCTATGTGCCGAACCAGGATCCGATCGTTGTTGTAGTCCAGATCATTCCCACCTAACACGTAAAGTTTCCTTTGGACTGCAGCCATGGAGTGATACACTCTCCTCTGCAACATCGGGCTACGGCTTAACCACTTATTCTGGAAAGGAAAAGAGAACTTGTCTCAGCATGGCTCAAAGACGTACCTGTATTAGTAGTACAGTAATAGTATCACGTTAGTGCTGTTCTCCTTACCCTTGGCCAGAAATCACAAGTGTGTATCCTTGTGTTGTTCATGTGTTAAACGGGCATGTTGGTTATAACACTGACTAGACATACTGGACTTCCAACACTCGGTTTACAGTTCTCACATTTAAATGCATTAATTTAATAGTATTCCTTGCTCTGTATTTTTTCTGTTTAGCTCATCAGACTTCAAAGCTTTTTTTCTTCTTAAGAATTCAGTAGCAAATCCTCCTTAAGCAAGACTATTAGATGTCTCCTTTGTATACAGCACTAAAATGATCTGTACCAACTAGCTCTGTTATGGGAGAAGAGAGATTCTTCTACCTTCTGTTATTTGGAAGCTTATTTGATCTTATCCTTGAGGAATGAAGCAATGGGCAAAAATGATTTCCTAAAGAATCTTCTCAAATGATTCACGTATTTGGTTTAATGCTAACCCTTTAGTTGTGGGCACTTACAAAGTAACATCCTTTTGCGTATTTTATTTCCTGGTTAATAATATTCAAGAATTCTACCTGTTCAGGGGAGGGGCGAGAGGGCAGGGAAGAAGAGGGATTAAAGCAGAGTACTTTAAAGTTAAAAAAACAATTGCTCCTGCTACGCTTACCAAATCAAACAACCTGGCGATGGATGAGATTAATTTACATACGCGGAGGAAGTTAAAATCTGTGAGGAAATTCTTGGTGTTACATGTGCTCCCGCTCGCGGTAACTCAAGAGCCTCTACCGCTACTGCCTTTTAACCTCCACAGTATATAGCTATACATTTCAATGCGTAATAGTTGAATATTAGGCATTAATGTTTGCATTAGTAGTCCAGTCTCTTAACACCAGACTATAGACACCATCTGCTTTGCAAAGCCTGCCTGCATCCCCTGATTATATCTTTAGCTTCCTCCACTGCAGTGCCTGCCAGGTGAGCCGCAAAGCACTGCAAAGGCAAAGAAACAGAGGGGCCTGGTGGGGTCATTTCTAATAAGCCGGCGTGTGAATACTAATCAGTGGTGGGGAAGCAGAGGTCACCCCAGCCGGCTTGTTGGCAGGTAGCTGTGTGCTCTGTGGCAGATGGCAGGCATTATCGACTCGCCACAAAGGCCTCGCGCAGAAGCAAGCGCCGGTGCTGAATGATGGAGTTATTGAGATTCTGTGCGAGATGCAAGCAGATGTGATGGTTTCCAGTACCCACCGTAAACAATATGCCAGCAGAATTTTTAAAAAGAGCTTGTGTGTACAAACACGAAGCGGACCTCATTTGAAGAATGCGAGCGCACACTTCCTCTGTAACTCTTTACGTGCCAGGCGCAGCGGGCTGAAGTGGCCCTGCCACGGGTATTTTGGGGTGCAACTTTCACATCAGCAAGTGAAGAATCAAAGCGAAAGATACACCGTAGAGACACAGTATCTAACTAAGAGTGTCCTCCTCGTAAGCAAAATAAGGTTGCTGCCTGTAATTAATACTTGGATTTAGGACAGAATCAGCATCTGTACAATCGATGCATAAAACTGCACCTCAAAAAGAAAGAGGCAGGTGTGTCATTGCTTGTTTTCTGCTTCAGGGCCCGTATGTGCTATGCTTTAAAAAGTCAGTGGGAACCACATAGAAGTATCTCCTGGTACAATTTGGTTCCAAATACAGCAATCAAAGCCCCTGTCCTACAATCAGAAAAGACAATACTCTTCCACACGGGTGTAAATCAGGCTATGCAACTCTGATTGCAAGCTTAGGACTTTTAATTCCTAATACAAGCAAGAGGGCATAACCATGCCCTAACCCTCTGAAATGGTTACTGAGCCATGCTAACCTAATCAAAACACATACATAATGTATGAAATAATCCCTAAAAGATATTTTAGGTACTTGGGTAATGAAATGATAGGCACCCTTGCAGTCAGCGGAATAAGTCACGGCCAGGTAGTATAGTTTGAAAAGTATGCAGAAAACAAAAAGCCCGTATATGCAATTCAAAGCAGAAATGCCAGTGACAAGGAGCAGTTTTGTAACACTGACTTTGAGTATACGTTGCCCAGGGCTGCTGGATTACAAAAAAATGAACAAGCAAAATAAATACTGATAAATACAGGGGATTTAAAGCACATTTCTGTATTTAATCTAAGATGTTTCTAATGCCTACAGGCTTAAAAAAAACATAACAAAAAGTCAGTCTCCATTATTCTGTTAAACTCATACATTGGTACAAAATGAATTTAAAACACCACTAATTCAAATGGTCAGCATTTTTAGCCTTACAAAATCACTGTATGTATTTGCTAAGAGACCTGTTTGGAGCAAAACATATGAGAAAAACACATACTACCCACCTGCTTAGGATCATAGACCATGAGCCTGTTCTGATACTGTGCAGTGTTTGTTACTCCTCCTATGAAAGAATTTATACAGGTTACAATTTTTCAGATAAGCAAAACCAGGACCAAGATCAGGTACAGCAAAATAACCAATTCTAGGGTTCATTTGCTGACATAATTACATCGCCAACCACCACTTAACGCTTACATCCCACTGCCCTTTTTAATCTGGTTACAAGGTAACAAGTAGCACATTTGTCAAACATCTAGAAACAAAATAGCAACAACAAACACTCCCCCCACACTTCCAACTTCCTTTGCAAAGCTAATTCTACGGACTAAAAACGGGATAAAAATTGATCTGTTTATAAATGACTGTGCATTCAGCCGTCTCAAGACGCAAAGATAAAACCCGTCCCCATTCCAAGGAGGGTGCCGTGTGTGACACGGGTTAAAGGAGGAGGAGGTGGGCTTTGCACCAGAGAGAAGGAAGAGGTGGGAGAGGAGCCCTGCCTCAGCAGGAGCGGGACACGGGACACCACTGCCAGCTGGAAAGCACAGCGCAACCCTGCGCAACTGCACTTACCTGTATATTTGAAGGAAATTCTGTATTTAGCCTGTATTACAGAGAGAACACCTCCTGCTTTAGTCGTAGGCTTCTGTTGGGAGGTTCCTCCGTAGTGACCAGAAAGAACACTACCACTTAGCAAATGTTACCTTTCAATAATGTTTGGAAAGCAAAGTATAAAGCACCTCAGAAAAGCCTGGAATAGCCTGACCCAAGTAGATGTCACAAACTATTTACCTCAACACAATATACGTTTAATGCCTAATCATCCTGTTCTCCATTGGTTTTCAACGGCAAATCTCAATGAGTAAACTGGTGGCAAAATTCTTCGGTCTCAAGTCTGTACTCTCACCTGCATAAAGACGTTCTCAAGTGAGCACAAGCCTCCTGGGGACATGGTGTCACAGCAGCACTGCCACAGGTCTCAGCCCCCCCAGCTGTCACCAGCCTGGGCCCATGGGAAGATGGGACCAGGAATAACGCCCACAAGCTGCACCTCGCTTTTCATCCCACCAGAAGGTCTAGACGTAACTAGGGCATGCCAGTGGCCACACACCAGTGAAATCCATACTGACAGACAAAACTTTTTATATTACAGTTTTTACAACATGTGCCAACGATGGACAAAATCCACAGCAACGAGAGGAAGGAATTTCATCTGTCATTGCATTTGTCGATGCTTCTCTTTTTGTGAGGGCATCCCCTGTTTCAGACAGAGCAGCGGCACTGCTGCTTTCATTTCTGCTGGCTGAGCTATGGCCCAGTCCTATTAAGGCCACTGGATTGGGTTTTTTTTTCCTTAACTTTTATCCCCAAGCAGTGTTAACATGGCTCCGTGCTGGGGCATCCTCGTTTTCCCAGCCTCCAGCTGCACCTAGCGCAGCAGTATGGTTCAGAGCCATACGGTGATCTTGAAGCAACTTCTCACATGTCATTTTAGGCTGTAGGGTGGGACTGGTGTGCGTTCAAGTTAAACCAGAAGCTGAGCTCCAGATGTGCACCAGCTGTGCTCCAGTTCCTAATGGAGCATAAGGGTGTGAAATAACAACTGGTCTTTCGGATGGCTTTTTACCAGCTGAGTACTGGGAACACTGGGTCCAGAGGACCAGAATAAATCCAGTCCAAAGCAAAAAATGTGACCTGTACATGGAGCAGTACATAGAGAACTCGGCACCAAAGTTTCATCTGCTGATCTGCTGCTATCGGGCTAAGCTACTTGCTAACATAGATGTACCCACTGATCCCTCCAAATAACTTGAGCGAGGCCAAGAATCTGATCAATGGATAGCAGAAACCACGGACAAATCTATTCAAGAATCTTGTCTTCAACTGCAGCAGCAGGGAGGAATAACACTGTTATTTGGGCACATCTCTGAAAGCATATACCAGGGTGGCAGCACAAGCTACCAGCTCAGAGGCGCTTACAGGCTACAAGACAGCCTAGATGAGGTGTAGTCTTTCCAAACTGCTTCCATCCCACTATGCCACACGCTGCCCATCACAGCACCCGTGAAGTACAGATGCAAGAACACGCATTGGAAAGCAATGACTGTTCCCGTCTCTAATCTTACAATCTGTTATTTGTCTCTGCACTGTTGTGCAGCCTTCACAGTGTTAGTGGCCGTCAACCACATGCACAAAGCAATCTTCCCTAATATCCGTTTTGTAATTTGATTTTGTTTTACATAGGTCTTTTCACTCCTAGCGTAATGTTTAAAAATGAGATGTCAGATAAGTATTTTGAAAAATAAAAATCATACTTATTTGGATGATTACATCCAGAATGTTAAACTAACAGGAGATGCATCGGAAACACAACGCTGGGTCTTGTATTTCCCTTCAAAAAGGACACCTTAATTTGGAGGAAAAGATGTGGAGGAAGAAGAGAAAGAAGGGGGTTGCTTCCTTGTAAAATAAAGAAATAATCAAATAAGCAAAATTATTTGCCTCTCTTCACAAAGAGCCCCTCATATCAAGTACACAGCTTACATTTTTCCCCTGCAATATTGCTCATCTGTGGTGTTTTATCATTACATTCCCTTCACATACCGCTCTTCACTTTTAGATTAATCTGCCAAAATGAGATGCTAAGGATTTGCATACAGATTTGACTACACAAAAATAGATCTGGAATTAATAACAGTCTCTATATGTTTTAATTTCTTCTAGACTGGAGTACCCTTGCCTCCAGCAGAATTCTTGGCTTTGAAAGTCATCAAGCTGATTTGTCTGCTCTTAGGTTATGATGCCACATGCTGCTACACTGTCCCCTGCAATCAAAGTGCTCGCAGAGATAGATTCCATGCCTTCCCCTAACAAGTATATTTTATAGATTGGCAGTTTTGATCTCCCCTCCCCAGGGGGATAATCTGCATCTTAACAGGTTTCTATAGATACATCTGTCATTAAATATGCCATCTTATATCTGCATCAATTTTCAAACTCAAGTTCCTCCTAACTTTGAAGTGCTATAGCAAAAGTTTAAAATTTTCTGCCAAAATTCAAATTTAACAAGTCTACAACGTCCTCTTGAACTATTTTTTTAAAAATACTCCAGGCAGCTGGGAAAGGGCAAAAGAAGGGCAATATGTCTCTTAAAAAAAACAGGAAAAGGGAAAAAAAGTTTAAATGGTACTAAAAATAATACATATTTTCTCAGAAAAAAAAAAGGGTAGTTCTGAGATAATTTCTTAAACTTCTCTGCAGTGCTTTCTATGAGGAAAGGAGGGGAAAGGCAGGGAGGCATCGTAACTACACTTGAAAAGAAGTATTTAAAAATACAAACCATGCTGTTAAATTTGATGTCAAGCAATAGCAGCTAAAGGTAGTAACCCACCAGTTAAGGAAAAGGAAAAAAATGTCTGGCTGGGTAACTGACAGAAAAATTACAGTTTGGTCAGTGCTCACTGGGTTTTATAAACTGATACATAAACTAAATTTATAAAATGATTGCACCACTGTTTCCAGGAGGCAAGGAGCGCTCTCAATACAAGCCTGTTCCTCCTTGCTCTTACAGCTGTGAGAACACGCTCAGGGGAAGCCCAGCATCCAACCCAGGGACTTACAATGTTTTTACACTGCCGCAATCACTGTTGCTCACTCCCCCTTGCAGGCTGTAAACTTTTTAAGCCCTCCAAGATCTGTAAGTTCCCAAATCATTCAACAGTGTTCCTCTACGTGGAGAGGTCCTGGAGGAGTCCAAGACTGGCCTTGTCCGGTGGGAAGTATTTCCTACACGTGGGAAATAATTTGGGTTTGTTACAGACCCCCAAACAATCCACAAACTGCACCGAAAAGCATCTTCATTAAAGACAGCTCCAAAAAGAGAAGGGTGGGAGGCAGTAGATTCAGCATCATTTTCCCAATAGGAAATTTATAATCCACATTTATAACATGTCCTAGTAAGACTCCCACATGACTTCAGAAATCTAAAGCAATCCAAATCCCCCAGAAAAATCTCACAACTCACTCCGAAGTCCCCAAGTGCTAGGCTGCACGCACGAATCCGACTTTGCTGGGAGACATGTAAAACTACATGTTGGCAAAGAGCTCCCACGTGTATTCCTTCCAGCAAATCCAGGGAATATATAGAAACTCCTGACACGTGCCCCAAGGTGCTCTGCTATTTTAACACAGAAATCTCTCCTCTTTTACGTGTCCATGTGTTAAAGACACGATAATCCTTCCTCAACACGCAAACCCGCTGCCTTTTGCTTCAGCCAGCCCAGGTGCGGTGAGGACAGCTGCGCAGGAGCATATTCTCCCCACCTAATGAGTTCCCTGGAAGACACCGTCAGCAGCTCCAATTAACACTGTTCCACATCGGATGCATTCCAGCTGCAAACAAGAGGGGCACAAGCCCTAGTTTGTGTTGGTTTTTTTGTTTTCTTTTTTTTTTTTTTTAAATCATTAAAACCCAATGTTTACATTCAATCTAAGTATCAGTGGCACCAAACCTGTGATGTCCATTGCTTGAAAGGTGTGAGGCCCATTATCTTTATTTAAATATAATAATAAAGAAACACTGTTTCATATACAGACTAAGACTGGGTCACTGAGGCAATTTTTATGCACTTGTTAAGCTCCTGGCTCCTAGTAATTTCTGTGCCAGCTGCACTGCAAAACTTGATTTGGTTAGACACTGTAGATTCCTATTTATTCCAGATCTATTTTTCATAAAACAATTTTATAGCCGTTTACTGTGAAAAAATTTTCTTCTCCTCATAACAAACAGCATACTTATAGTAAGGTAATACTTTTCCCTGAAACCACTTGCAAACTCAGAATAATTCTCCATCATTTCATCATCTCCATCAATGATCTCCATCATTTCCTTGGTCAAAACCTCCACCATTAGGGAAAAAAATAAGAATAATAATAAAAAAAGAATCTTGAATCTTGAAGAAAAAGCTGTTAAATACGAAACTGTATGGTGTTTACCCCCTTGCTTACCCCCTCAGGTTGAGTTCCCACGTGCGCATCAAGATGTGATTTTAGCTGACACACTTAAGGTCAGGCAACTTGGACCTCTGCGGAACAACAGCATAATACTTTGCTTTAGAGAAGACTTTTCATGTGCTAATCTCTTGAGCACTTGAGATGAGAGGAAGCCTGGTTATCCCCAGCTGCAGCTGCAGGAATGGCCCAGAGCTGAACCTCCTGGCAGAGGTTTCCTGCCCTTCTCTGTCCCCAGGGACACTACACCTATACGGGAGGAGGAAGATGAACGTGTATAGAAAAGTAGGTCTCCAGATTTGCATGTGCACACCATGGAGGATGCAGGGAAATGAACATAGTTCAAGTTCTCGCTCTTATGGAAAATATTTCCCTGCTTTTATAGGGAAGGATTGTTAGCAGTGTTGAACTCCAAAGGGTTTGGTGCATTTTGTTTCTGTTTCACTCAAATACTTCACTTTTCAAGCATGTGGCATGCAATTTATTTGTGAAACGGGTCACGGTGTCAGATGTTAACTGGGGCCTGTAAGATTCATTTTTCTATAAAATTTCAAAACCATCTGCCCGATGCTGTACTGTCAATACAGAGAACTTGTTTTAATGAATTCTCATCTACTTTTTAAAATAAGAAAATAAAATAAAATGTGGGCTGTGAAAAAAATAAAAATAAGATGAGAAAAAATAACAACACAAATATAAAAATACATTCCACAAGATATGAAGCTCAGAAAACTCGAAAGCTGAGCCCACTTGTGCTGACCAGAGGGCACAACTAGTTCCAGAGTGCAGAAGGCTCCCGCTGAGCCTTCTGGCAGGTTAAAAACTCCAAAGGGGTGGTGGCAGCTTAGGAGTCCCTCTGTCACCTGAAACACCGGCCACCCATCCCCTACTGCCAGCACGTGCTTACAGCATTTTGTTTAACACACTTGCCTTCCCTGCTGCTTTTGCCATGATTTTATGCTCTATTATTTTTTATTCCTTCCTGTATTTGTCCCAAAGGAGCAGCAAAGTAAAGCTGACAATGAATCCTAATAATAATAATAATTATAATAATAGAAACCTCTTAAGTCTAGTCAGCTTTTGATTAGCAAAGCCTTTAGAAGACAAGGGGCTGTAGCAGAGGCGCTGATGCTTTGGCTATAGAGTAACTGGTCTGTGTGCGGGTCATATTTTGATGATTCTCCACAAATACAAGGGCTAGAAACTTACGTTATCACCATTTAATTTATTCACTTACTAAAAACCTGGGCACATTTTCATGGTTACCCTGCCAGCTGGTAGTAGCAGACTGACTTTGAGAGCTCTTGTTGATGACCTGTATTTCCAAGAAAAAGCTGCAGGGATACAGCTCAGAAACATCCCTAACTCAGACTAATTTTTTAATTACTTAATTTTAGGCCACATACTTCAAAATTAGGTTCTTTTCTGCATTACTGATTACTCTTATGCTAACACTTTATATTTGATTATGAACAGTGGATTTTTTTGAGCAGTGACTACTGGTATTTTTTGAACAATAAAACATCTCTCTGTACTATTCCCCTGCCCCTGAATATACATGTACAGCAAGCTACATTCTAGCCCTAAGCAATTAATTAATAATAGAACACTAGCGACAGTTATTGCATCTCCATCTACTTTTATTTATAAAATAACTCTAGTCAATACACAAAACTCAGTTTTCAATCTGTGAGTACATAATTCAGACCAATACCCTACTGAAGTATTGCATAGAACGCTCTTGTAATTCATAACAACCTGTCAGAATCTACCAACTCAAAACTGCTAAGCATTTTCTCAAAAACTATACAAAATACAGCCCAAAAGTCCTGTCTACCTCATTCCACTGCCAAAACATTGCTCCTTGCTATGATGTTACAACAGAAGTCACGCTGGTAGCGTTTTCAAAAATAACTGGAACAAAACTGATAAAATATTTGTTGTTGTTTTGCCCAGTTTTAGAGTTCATCTAATGGGCTTCCACTTACCTCTTCCCCCGATTCTACAGCTGTATTAGAGGCATATCCTTGAACAGAATATCACACTGCTTCATTATATAAATGCAGATAGTATTTAAACACACAGGCAGGCATGCATTTCACTTACGTAACTAAGCACATTAACTAATCCTCAGCATAATTTTCCCTTTTTTAACATATCTGCAAAGATTAAAAGTAGTCTTCAACCAGTCCCACATTTGACTTAAAAATCCCCATCAAATACTTCCTTGGGTTTGTTTTTTTACAGAAAAAAAAATTAGAAAAAAACCCAATTTTTTTCATGTACTGGAGCAAGGACTACACTCTGAGGAACGTTTCTAGTGCTCATTCAATGATTTTTTTATGAATATGCTTAACACAATTTCCTAAAAAGCCCTGTTTTTCATAAACAGAGACCAACAAGACACAGCAGTAGTAGAACCCACGTATTTGAATTGTCCATCACAGACACACATCTCTTTCCATTGATGAAATGGGAAAGGTAGTGAATAAAGAGGGTAATGCTCTGAACGTGCCCAGCTGGTACCCTAAAGCAGAAGTTCTGCTTCTGTACCATACCTGGCTCTCAAAGCCCACCGCGTGCACACTTCAGGATTAACACACAGCACAAAAGCCTTCAATACCAATTGCTGAAGAAAGCAACCCAAAGCACCTACCAGAATCTGGTGATTATCTGTGTTCTGTCATATTTTTAAAGTCATTATTCATGTTTTCAGTTGTATACGTATAAAAATAGATACCTGCTACCTCCGCTGCCAATGCTTAGGAATCCATAAAGCACTTAATCCACATGGGCAGAAAGATACATCTGCAAGGTGCTCCGCTAACCCGAATGATGTACTTTGAGAAGCACAGCGAAGGCCTAAGTAGCTAACTTAATCTTTCATTCATATACCATCTTTTCACCAGACCATATTAAGAAGATGGCAATCACTGAACATTTTCCTCAAGGGGTGGCCCCATTTACTCATTAACTTCCTTGAAAAATATTACAACTTTATAACCTTCCGTGACACACTTCTTACTAAAAGGTGGATATTTTTCAGTCAAATCTTCTGTAGACAGCATCGATCTTATTCCAAAGTAACTAATACTAGAAAAGTCACTATAAAGACTGATGACACAACGTCCTCAACTCCCATCAATGTGCACGTGTAAAATAAAAAGTACATCAGACTGAGTTGCAAATGATATGTTAGTCCATGATTACAAGGCCTATACTTTCATCCATCTGCACCATAAAGCCCCAATTACATCCAGGCAGTCCTGTGCACTTGTTATGGACAGTCAGAGCCATGCATGATTTCTAACGAAGGTCATCTTGGCCTGTTACAATATCCTGAAGAGCAAGTGGGAAGAGTTCATACACCTGCCTTCAAGCCCCAGATCTACACAAGCCAACAAGCACTTAATTCTTCATTTCATTATCAGGAATAAACACAGTATTATCAGATCATACTACAGAAAGTGGGTCTTGGTTTTTGTTTTTCAGAAGCACATAGAATTTGCCATCTGAAATTTGTCCAAAAAAAATGCATTATCATTTTGATTCACTGTCATTTATGACTGGCAATCGGAGGTAGCACATATGATATATGCAGCTCGGAAACACAGATTGTTATTTAGCAGACAAAAGATATTGTATGAGTTATGTTATGCTCCTATACTTCTAATTAGGCTTAACTGTATGCTCCCAGGCTTAAATTCTTTGAAATACCCATCCCCTAAGACAAAAGTTATCCTGACATATAAACGAAATAAGATTTATTAGTTTCATTCAAGACAGTATTTTTGTATTTTGTTAGTACCTCAAACTGTGTGAAACGTTTTCTACCTGATATCCAAAGAAGACCATCCACCACATATCCTGCATGGCATGAGAGCGATCGATCAAAGGACTGTACAAAGGTCCACTTGTTCTTCTTGGGGCAATAGCGTTCCACTGTAGGTAACACTTGACGCAATTCATTCCTGCCCCCTACTGCATAGAGGTACTCGTCCACTGCTCCCAGCACAAAGTGTTCCCGACAGTTCTTCATTGGAGCTATCTCAGCCCAAGAGTTAGTGCGAGGGTCGTATCGACAGGCAGTTCTCACCGCACAAGTGCGGCCTGTGGAGTGCTCTGCCTCTCCACCAGCTACAAAAAGAAAGTCTCCCATGACAGCAACACAGTGGTGGCTTCTCCCTACAGGCATAGGCGCTAGCTCGCTCCAGTTTGCAATCCCTGCGATATGAACGTTTTCTTGATCTACTGGATTGAAGTATCGCAATTCCTTCACTTTACAGATTTCACGTTTTTTCCCACCAATAATGTAAAGAGTGTCTGACTGGAAGCGAGGTTTTGTCCTTCTGGTTTGCCAAACTGGCTGTGCATAGACGCTCTGGTGGTAAGCCAAGGCCTCATTAATAAGTGCTGTCGCAGTTTCACTAGCTTGGACAAGAGGATGAGAAAGAGCTACGGTATGCAGTGTATCCACATCCATAAGGCCAAAGCGGACATACTGGAGAAGTTCATCCATGTACTGGTAGCGGCAGTTGTGTTCCAACCACCTCACAGCCAGCTAAAAGTGGGGGGAAGGAAGGGAAAAAACAAGACACCAATTATTTGTGTACAATTCTGACAGAATTTGGTCTTTTGAAAACTGCTTACATTCCAATAAGAGCTATATACTTGCCTCAGTAGTGATATCACTCAATATAAGAAGTAGTTAGGAATGTATGTGAGTCAACATAAAAGACACCTACTAAAACTCCACCTATAATATATATAAAAGCTTTTATTGCACCAGTCCCCCTAAAGAATTTCCACTGCATTATCAGACTGCAATACCGCTATGCAATACTCCTGGCTGTGCAAACTGTCAGTGATACTGTAAGAGACCACAATATCCCAGAATCAAACTGTTGGAGCAATAATATAAATGTAGGGAGTATGTAATCACTGGCGACCGTGGGTACACTAGAAAGAAAAGTAAGATTATGGTTAGATGATTAGAAAAGCCCTTTCTCCCCTCCATCTTTCATTCTATTTATGACAAAATATTGAAGGAATATAACAAAATACACTCTGAATCCTTCAACATTTTTTTTTTCCTTCTTCATTTATTTTATTCATAAAGTGGAGAGAGGTGTAAAGGCACCAGAAATTAAGCCAGAGAAGAGAGACATGAAGAAAAGGTTCCACTGGTTTGGGACTGAGAGAAAGCAGCAAGGAAGACTCTGAAACTGCTCAGCAATTACAGCTGGTATCAACAGCCAAAACTAAACATAGCCTTTAAATTACATAAAGCATATTGAACCCAACCAGCTCTAAAAAGAGGCTAGGAAAGACCTAAGCCATTTCAAGAACTGTTGTGTAAGTTATTCTTGAAAACCTCCAGTGATGAAGATACCTGAAATTCCTCAGGAAAACCACACCCACACTCAGCTATCCTCTCAGACAGATTTTCTTTTTACCTATGCAGGAGCGCTAAAACCTTCAGCTCACTGCCTCATTTGCCACCTTTGGGTTTATACTCCACAGCTCAGGAACCCCCAGACCAACCCTTGAAATTCACCCTTCATCCATCCATACAGGACAAAAAGCAGTCTGCTGCATTCCTTTCCTTCTCCACCTCTGATGTATTTCATTCTTCTCTGAACAAAAAAGTCTCTCAATCCACCTTGGGTCACATTTTCTACACCTCCATTGCTTGGCTCACAGTTCTCTGTTATTGAAAGGAAATGCCCCTCTTTCTTCATGTTTGCTGCTGAAAACTGGATAAAATCTTCCTCTTAAGGCTGTAGTAGTAGTAGTGAATGGATTAGAAGGATCACTTTGATCATAACAATCTATGCCATTCTTATTTGTGCATCACTACACGAGACTGTCAATGCACTATGATATTGCTGATTCATGTTTAAGCTTATGACTGAGTACTCTTCCCGCCTCTTTTTTCTGCGGAACTTCCACAGTGTCATGCTTTCTCTGTCATTACTGAACTCTCTACTGTTTACTTCTGGCCACTGCCCCAATCTGTCAATCCAAACTATATTTTCAGAAGTGCTTTAAAACCATTCCACCCTCTACTTGTCTGAAAACATAAAACCTGTATTATTCTTTCATCCAAGTCACTAACAAAGACATTGACTAGTTCTGGGTGAGGACAGACTCCTCTTCTTGACACTTGGTTTCATCCTGACAAACAATTCCTGGGGCAGGAGTTTCTAACTAGTCCTGTATAACAACAGTTTCAGCTAAAACTGACTGCCCTGTATTGCTCATGGGAATGTCACATGAAGCAACTCGAAATAAAGGCTTCTGTCTTACTCCAGGCTTTCATATACGCATGGTATATCAAATTTATTGCTGTTTCTGTATTCTGTCAGAGAGGAAAGATGACAAACCAAAACCGCTTTTTATTAAGATTCATTTGAAACACTTCTGCTGCACTGTGCTATTCAACCCCTGCGAAACAAGGAATCAATGAAGGGCATCAAAAACTGCAACAGTAGTTCAGTCAGTTAAATGCTGTATTGCGTTCCAAAATGTGCACTAGCTATATGCATTTAGACTTGTTAGTAAAAAAGGCATTAATTAAATACATTTGAAAGTATTTATGGACTTGAAATCATTGAGCATTATATTCATATGTTCTAAATCCACCAAATCCCATGTGTCACGTTTCTCCTACTGAGTGGTTTTAGGCAACTCCCTACTTCATGTCTGAATCATTCCTCAAAGTCTTCAGAGGCGCTTAGCTTTCATCATTGACTAGACACTTGAAACTGAAGTGGAATTCAGGCTGTCTTCATCATGATGAAGACACCAACTGAATTCATACCAACTGAATGATGTGTGGGTTGCTATATTAAAAGAGAAGAATTTAGAAAAACTCAGTTTTTATCAGTCACCACTTGCATCCAACAGATTGGTTTCTTTTGCTTATAGTTCATGCCTTCACTTGCATCTAAAATGGCATTGTGGAGGCATCACCTGTGCTACAACGACAAACATTACAGACTCTTAAAAGACATGCACTAATGTAAACTAGGTCTTGGCAACCACAAGGCTTTTAAAGAAGTTTAACATTAATGCGTATTAATATCTTAGAACTCCACCATTTCTCTATCCGTTATTGTCCTCGCTCCCGTCCCCCAACAAATGCTACATGAACACACAAGCAACACGACATACACTCATACCTTTCAAAAGACACAGTATCTCCATTTATTTCTGCATACGGGATGTGTGACAATCTGCAGCAGAAGGGTTGGACATCTCCATTACAACAGATTTTCTCTGCTGCATGAAGTTTGTCAAAAGCAACATGGTTCATACTGAGTTTGGTCTGCACTGAGAATATTCCTGGAGTTGTAAAAAATGTTTCTCTAAAACCACTAATGCTTAATGTTAATGTTAAAATCACAGAATTTCTAAACCACCACAGTGATGGTGCAAAGTGATACAAAGATTCTGTTGGCACTCACAGGAGACGTACAATCTATTCCCGGTCTTGAACCAAAATTTTCTCCATCCCTTCCTACACTATTTCATCCCTACTCATTTGTCCTGAATCTTCATTTATGAAAATTAAATAAATTTATTGCAACCTCCTTGGGATCCTCTACATGCTGCAGCTAAAGATATCTTTGGTCTACACTACATCCACCCTTCCCTTCTGACAAGCCACCGCAACAGCAATGCGGAGGGCAAGGTGAATTGTAGGCTGTCTTTTGTGTAGATTGCTACTGGCTCTTACCAGATTCCATGTCTCAGGTCAGTTTGCAGTGGAGTACCGCATTTTACTATATTAAATTAGAAAGCAGGGTTAAGAACCCTGCACATGATTATATCACCTGCATGGTCTGTAGACATTTGATAATCAGCAGAGAAGCTCTACTGGGTCTTAGGGAGGTAACCGGTCTGGGAACCACAGTGTGCTTAGAAGCTCCTGTCCAAATCAACTCATGCTACAGCTAAACACAATTTGACTACAGTATTCTGTGTGACCCACACACAATCTGTGGCACACCAAGGCAGAAAAAAGGCCATAAGAGCCAAAAGCTAGTATTTTTTTATCTCCTTGTCTTGCTATTGATTACAATGACTGCTACTCGATGCCATAAATCCATTTTGGGACACTCCTCCTTAAAAATAACTACTAGGAATTTAAGCTACAAATGTAGGTATTTATACGTATATTCATAGAATATAGGACCAACTCCTAAATTGTGACACAAGGCTATGGATTAGGTCATATGGTTTTAGGGACACTCAGAAACTAAGCCTCAGATTTCTACATTTGTCATGCAGCACACGTTGTTACGGCGCTCTCTAGCAGAACATGGGGTCTCACACTATGGAGACACGGAAGAAAATTGAGTTATCTGCGTGGGTGATCAGATATTCTAGTTACTGGATGGTTTGGCAGCTATTGGAAGGCTGGAGAAGTTCAAAAGAAAGAAAATTAAGTTCCCAAACAAGTCTTTTGCTTGTAGTAGAAATAGTCACTGATGGACTGTAATACAGTTCTAAATTTCCTTCAGTGTAAAGGAGGCAAAGATAACTCTCATGAACATACAGCAGAAGCACAAGCTTCCATGCAGCTTATCAGCAAACGTCTGTGTATTTATCAACACAAGTTCCACCACCTTTACTCAGTTTTTGTTTAATCCAGACCGAGAAACCTGGTGTCTATACATTAACTCCAAAATTTACCCCGACTATACACCAATTATAGCGCCTATTTTTCAGTCTCTCTGGCAGCAGTGATTAGCAACTATAATCAGTATTGGCAAAATAATCTCAAAGCCATTATACGCTTTATGACACTGCGAGGAAAGACACTCAGACTTCTCTAAGGAGATACCAATAGCACTTGAAATTACAACTGTGTTTAAAACGCAAACAAGTAAGCAAGCAAAAACAGAGAGCCCAGCCACAATTTTGAGTTTTAAAATATTTGTATCACTGCTAAATAATTTACAAGAATAAGGAAAGACTCCTACTGCTACTGCCATACAGGCACATTCTGTTTAAACTGCTAGAAGCTTCTTTTCTATTAATTTTAATGTGTGAGTGTGTGAGAAAAGGAAGCTACAGCCTAGTGCCTATATCAACTTTAATAAATAATATATTTTGCCATATTCATCTTCTAAACTAAGTAAATGACAAAAGTAGACCCTCAGAAGGACAAGATTTTCAAACCAGATTCTCTTATTCTAAAGCCTTAACCCAAAGGATTTTTCCTCTCCAAGGTTACATTATTTGATTTAGCAATAGAGCACATTCTCAAAACAGCAGAAAACAGATGGAAAAAATACGCTGTGGCACAGTTGGAGCATACATCTAAACACACCTGTGTGCTGGATTGTGATTTCATTGCGTTTCCAACGGCTGCTTCTGCTTCCAGCACGGCGCTTCGACAGTCCCAACTCACACAGTCTCAGAGCGCAGCCCTTCCCTGCTGTTAATGGTGGATGTACCACATACCTCCCACAGCCAGAGAGGGCTCGGAGACAGCGAGGTTAAAGCTGAATTAAAGAGTTTCATCCCTGTTAAAGATAACCCTGCAATAAGTAGTTACTTGGTCTTTTGGGCTGCCAGCTATCCCGGGAAGAAAGAGATCCTGTGCCTTGCCCCTTCAGCGTTCCCCTGCAATCCTTCTCATGCCACTCTGACAGGAAACGTGCCAGACCTTCACTTGACATCACAGCAAGTTTTCTAACCAGAAAAGCCAAGCTACATTATGAGTGAAAGCTTGACACACTCATTAGACCCAGCTTTGCTTGGAAAATACTTCAAGTCACAAAGTCGTGTCAGGAAAAGTTTATGTCCCCAGCACTCCGAAAGAGAAAACACTCCTCTAAGCCTGGACTCTGTGAGAGGCAGGGGCCATGGGGACTCCATTAAAGTCATCTTGGCCTCCTCTTTAGTTTCTGTATTCATATTATAACCATACAGACTGCAAAGGAATTATGCTAGTTTATACCATCTAAGATCTCTAACAACTGAGACCAAGTCAAAAAGTGACAGCGGTGGAAAAAATGAGGTTTTTGGAGAGGGTTGGTTTTTTTTTTCCAGCAACAACAAGTAAAAGGAAACATTAAATTTTATAAGGTTTCGAAACAATGAATTCACACTGTCTCATTAAAACAAATGGAAATTTAAATAGAGTAACATAGTGAACATTCTCATTTTAGGAGAAAATTTTAAATACAGAAAAGTGGGGGGAAGTATTTTCCTGGACTGATATCAGATATATTCAACATAAATTATCCTGTTTCTGTGTGACAATCTGATGATGATATATACCAGTGAAAGAGAAAGAACCACAAATGTCTTCTTTTAACACAAATCTCACCTGAGCAATCCTTCTGGTGCTTACCTTAAGCAAAAATGTAATTCCAGGAAAAAACATCAAAATAATATCTTTGTATATTGGGCAGTGCTATAGATCTGCTCCTACTGATTGATAAGCCAAAAAGAGTCATGAAAGCAACACAGTTAGTACAGCAATCACTTTAAGGCACTGAGGGAACTTCAAAAAACAAAATTTACAGTTTACTAGTTCAGTGTTTGAATATGCTAGAAATACATACTTTGGCTATAAACTTGCACATGCTTTGGCCTCTGCTTGGGGTTTACCTAACTCTGGAAAGCCTCACATATTCCAGACTGGAAACTCTTGCCCCAAAACCACTGTCTGTCTCAGGTCGTTATTGTCAGTACCACCTTGTCTATTCAAATCTCAAGTTCAGGAGCATAATCCATGGATAAACCAGCACATTCACTAAGACTCTGAAACAAAGTCCACTGAAGGCTATGGAGAAACTTCCACTTTTAAAAATGAACAGGGCTTTCCAAAGAGCCTGAATTTGGATCTCTAAAGAGTCTCAGTCCTTCTCTCTCTCCAGAGACTACAAAGGACCAAACCTGGAGGGTTCAGGATATCAATGTGAGCATTTTATTTAGGTAAGGTGAACTACTTGGAACTGTATTACCCATTTAAGGATAAAAACATAGGGGTGAAGAATTATTTCTGGAAAAAAAAAAAAAAACACTAGATGCAATTTTTTTTAAAACCATGAGTCATTGCACGTGAATATTTTTAGAAATTAGCACGTAACGACATAGCACAGCCTCCAGATTCTCTTTGCAATTGTATCAGTCAGGTACTACCTTACAGTTGTGGGCAGCACGGAAAATGAGTGGCTCAAACTTAGATGCCGGAGAGCCTTAAAGATAGAAATCTTTTTCTTCTTTTTAATTTGAATTAAAAATGTGCATAAAAATAAGACTGTAATGAGCTGCATGTAGAACAATCAAAATTATGAGGTATTTGCATTTCTTTTGCACCTTGAGCCAAACAACTACAAAATTATGCATAGGATTCTCTCAATCTGAACACAGTAAATATTAATAATCTCTGAATCAGCAATGAAATGCCTTTTGCCCCTGAACCTTGAAGAGAGGCTTTCCAACTCAAAAAGTTGTAGTACAGTGACTGAGAACGTATTTACAAGGCAGCAGGTTGAAGCATACGCATGTAGCCCGTGAAGATAAAGCTGTGCCATCCCCCCCACTCTTTACACAGAGACATTTTAAAATTACCTGTTTGTCAGTTTTACAAATGTGTGCCTAGGTAAGCAGCCCCCTGTGAGGCGCTGCGTTAGCAAGCGGGCACACTTTCGTTTGTGCGTCCTGATTTTACAATCAGAATTAAAACATTTGCTCTGTTTGGGGTGAGTTGATAAACAGGGTTTTTAAAATTTCTTTTTTTTTTTTTTTTTAATGTGAAAAATGAAAGAAAAATGTTCCTCTAGATGTATTATGCCTTTGGGCTCCATTTGAGGGAAGGGAAAAAAGACAGAGAAAGCTACTGTGAAGGTCACAGAGTGAAAGAACTTCCTCAGGGCACAGAATAAATTAAATCCCAAGGAAAAAATAAAATGTGATTTCCAGAGTGTGAGGCACAAACTCAAAATGACAATGATTGACAGCCAAACTATATCCGTGCAATATCGAAGACTGCACGTTCTCATTTACCTCAGTGTAGCCAGCAAGCGCCCATTAAACATCCGTCTGATGCCCAAATTAACCTTCTTGGCAAACTGAAAGAGGCACAAACTATCATAATCAACCTTTCATTATCACAGCAGCCTCTAGTTAAAGGGTCAGAATAATTGTGCCATCAGAGCCCTGATTGTTTTCAATCAACAGACGACTGGAGTGACAGCTCAGTGATGGAGTAGTTTGATGAAACCGCACCAGGCCTAATCAGAGCAGATGAAAGGAAGGCATGATTGGTGCAAATGAACAGTCGTGCCTCTCTTTTTCATTTACAATCTGAAATTACTCTTAAATTTACAGGGTTTTTTCTCCCTTATGAGTACCTCTGAAAGAATGTTTGACTTATTATGAGTTCTGACAGTGCAGAGTTATAAAACACAGGTAGGGTTTTCAGCCCAGGCTTTAAGTGGGTATTCAGCATAATTCTAACAAATTCACTCTTGAAAAGCACAAAATGACTAAAGACTTCCAATGACCTAACCTTTCAGTGCTGTTTGATTAGCAGAACAATTTATCATGGTTCACATTTTTCATGATAAGAGAAGATTAAAAAAAATGGGCAAGGATCTCTTGCAAATGTTTTCTCTTAGCCAATATATTTATTGCATTATTGCCCTCCTGTTCTCTCTCTCTCACACACAAAAGAAAAAAATTAAAGAACACTGCATTAATAACCCTTTTCCTCTTAGAATGAATAATGGAATCTAGGCAAGGGACTGTTTGGAGATGAAAGCAGAGACCAATTATCATGCTTCTGACAGCATTAATATTTAGTTTTCTGTTGGGCTGGGTTGTTCATTCCCACATTCTAAAAGATGGGAAATGAATTGATCCCACTAGGTGTTTCTCACCTTACTCATTGGCACAGAAACGGGTGCCTGACAAATGAAAAGAACAAAAAAAAAAAAAAAGAAGAAAAATTTGGGGCTGCTTAGGCAAAATTTGCAAAGAATGGAAGATTCATGTTTCCTGCACCTCCTCAGCTACAGTTCTTTTCCCCTCCCAACCTCACCCAGCTCCAGCCACGTGGCTTCCCATCCTCACAACTGCGCCATAAGGAAGGTGTGGTAAATCAAAAGAAGCTCTTTGTACCTCTGAAAGAAGCAAGTATTTCAAGTGACAAGTGGTAAATCTTTTGTTCTGTGATCTTGGTCATCATCAGATGTTGTCTAGTCTGCCAAGCATTACAAAATCCATACAGACGTTCAGGTCAGCATGCCAAAACAAAAAGGCAGCTTAGAAGCAAAGATTAATGTTTGCCTGAAGGGGGAGCAGACAGAGAAGACTGATTCAAACACCAAAGGCTTTTAAGAAATTTTGTTTCCTGTATGTTTTCCTCACACAAGAGAATGGAAGTTTTAAATTCCTTAAAAGTTTGGGGCTGTAAACAGAACATTCATCTAAGTGAAAAACACACGTGCCCTGAGCTGAAGAAGTTGTGAGCAGGTTTGTGCATCCTTGCTGACACAGAAGGTGCCATTTTCACTTGTTCCTCTTTCACTTGAACTTATTGAAGCCTACTGTTGGTGTAAGCAGGTTGACAGGACCAGCCTCTCTGGTGCTTTTTCTTTCTATAGTGAGGAAAGTCCTACTACCCTCAGATAGCGTGAAGTCTCCAAGCCAGCCCAATTAAGGAGTATCTATTAGTTCCATGTCCTAGATAAAAGCAGCATGACAAAAGTTTCCTAGTCTGCCAGTGACTTGGCAAGTACTTCCCCCCAGTGCTTCCACTCAGCTGACCGCTGAGTTCCACCTTTCCTCCTGTTTCAAATATTAAAAGTCCCAACTTTTTCCAAGTATAAAGACACAGTTTACAATATGCATATGGATTTAATGAACTCTTGGGAATGACCCCAAAACATTCCTAATGCCCCAATGAAGAAGGGCAGTAACAGTTTGGGAACCTGCCACCATGGGCTTTGTTTGTTGGACGGACCAGAGGAAAGGCTCAGAAGCAAACATGCTTCTCTCTACACAAGTAGCAAAATCTCCCATTCGCATTTCCCCACCACAAGGATCACATCACATATTCAAAGGTGCTGTCATTCTGCTATTTGTCCCCAACTCCTGCCCAGCCATCCGTCCCCACACTAGTGCTAGACTTCTGCTTCAGCAGTGGCACTGGCTTTGTGTACAAAGGGTCCTGAAGTGCATTCCCGAATGGGAGTCTGAGAGCAGAGCTGGCAGGAAAGACAAAATGTGCATCCTTCCAGACACAACCATAATCACTGCCATCCAGTCACAGACCCACAGCTTCACAGATGGATGGGGTTTGGAGGGCTGAGGGATCAGACAGTAGGCTCAGGCAATAGAGAGGGAAACCAAACATAAGTGAGTTAAGGCTTCAAGAAACACATGGCCCGAAAGGAATATTAGAGAACCCCAAGGTTCATTAGATCTGGAGAGCGAAAGCATTTGTTAGCGTATGTCCGCCGACCTCTTATCAGTCTGCAAAAGCTGCAGTGGATTTGTCCAGAGTACTACTATAGTAAGCTCCAGTCCTGCTAAATAAGAAATACTATGCATCTTGGTTGGAGTTTTGCTGGTTTGGGATCTATGCAATGTCAAGAGGACAACCTGCAGCTTTCGGAACACCAGCCTGCAGTCTGTGAGCCACTTTCCAAGGGGCAGAAATTTGATTTTGTTCTTTCAGCACTGAATAACACAGCAAGCAGAGTTGTTGGCCGAAGTCTGTCTAGCAGCATAAGTGATGCATTTCATGATATGATACTGTGATTAAGGTAGAGGTACATAATGCAGCTGTATTAATAGCAAACATTTATCAAAATTAATGGCATTAAAGTGAATCACAATGTATTAAAAATACTTCTCAATTTTTCTCAAGTGCTGATAAGATCTACCTTCTTAAAACATTTAAGCTATAAAGCATCAATCACCAGTTGCCTCATTTCCTCACAGGGCTGCTAGACAAAAATATTGTCCTGCACAGTCTTCAACAGGTACAAGAAAGGATACATAACCTATATGACTTTGGCAGATTTCCTTAGTCATAATTAAACCGCTCCATTAGTAACAGCTGTATCTACATCTCAAAAATTTTTAATAAATGTTCCTGCACAACATCTTTGTGAGGAAGGGAAGAAGTCTTTATGCCAAAGACAAACTCCCCACCAACCAAATACAGACCCCCTGCATTCTCAGTCCAGTGATTTACCACGAGCTTCCTTCCTCCCTGGTGCTACACAATGATACTGGCCTTGACAGGAAGCCCATTATTTTATCAAAAAGGTTGTGAGATAGACAGTGTTAGTTACAATTTTTTTACATATATGTTTCCTTGGAAACACATAGGAAAAAATGTCAATTGTAGAATAACAATTAAGAATAAATGTACACGTTTCGAAATTGTATTCACTTCTTTTACACACTTTATCTGATTTATTTTACCATTTTACCATCATTTACCATTTACCATTTCTTACATTTACTGGAAACAAGACTAGACAGAAGCCTACCTAGAAGTCATTGACTAACTTGAATAAAAATATTTCATGTTTTTAGGCTTCCAATAAAATAACTATGACCAAAAATCAGCTTTACAGAAGGCCAGCTGAACTACATTAATATATAACATTATATATGGTAATGAATCATATTATATTAAAGCAAAGAGTTGCTATAATGGAAAAACTAAACTTTTCATCTACTTGAGCTCAAAGTGAAGTAAGGTAGGGACAGAAGGTAAACTCTCAGCTGTTGTAAATTATCACAGCTCATGGAAGTTTGCCATTTTACACCTTCTGGGGAATCTGAACTTCAAAATTATATAGCACTTTCCTTCCAAGTATCTCAAAGCAATTTATAAGCAGTAAAACTCGAGCTTCTTTGAGAGAAGTGTGTATTTCAACCATTTTCCTAACACGGGAACTAAGAAAGAGGAAAAATTAAGTGATACGAGAGAAGACAGCACTGGTACAGCTGACACACAAGCAAAATCTTCTGTCCCCTCAACCTGTCTACAACTGAGTCTCTTTACCCCACCACCAAAGTTCTGTAGAGTTTTTTGTGCTCCATGAAACCTGGTGAGACGCAGCTATCTGAAGCTGAGGACAAAACGGATCCCTAAATATCATCTGACAAAAGTATTTGAGATATTTTTGCAGCTGAAAAGCACATCTCCATACAGGCAGCAAAACATTGCATTCTTTCTTGACCTCCTGTCAGCAACAAAGACAAAACTATCCTGTAGCGTGCTTCAAGAGAAGTGCATTCTTGTGTGATCAAGGCCTCAAACCATGGAGTAGTTTCTTTTACAGTCATTTGGAGGTTCTCTACAAAGGCAGATCTACAAACGTGCTTCTTGCACCTCACTCATTCTTCTGCCGTGATGGAAGGAACAAGCAAGGCCTAGTGTAACCCCTAGCGATGACACTCCAATGACACTCAATATCAACAGTTGTGTGTTTAAAGCCTGTATGAGCTAGTGTGTAGTCCTTATGGCAACAGACTTTACAGCTACCTCACTGCTGACAACCACTCTATTTTCCTGTGCACTGCAATTTCCTGTGCACACCTGGAAATGTACACACTAAAATAAATGAGCTGAGATTGATCACACTGGAAAGGCTCTACTTACTCCTGCAATAAACGTAAATTTTGTTTTAACAAGATCATCTGGGGGGCAGAGGGGAGGTGGGGGTGGTCAATCTATCCAGAGCAAAGCAATAAAAACAAACCCAAAATATGGCATCCAGAGACAGAACCTCGCTTTTTCCTTTCAAACAGTTCCAGCCATAAAGTTAATTAGAAACGACAAGCAAGCCCCCTCATCATAAATATTACTAAAATGTACCTTCATAGGTTCCTAAAACCTGTGGACCCTAATAGATCTGCCACTCTTTAATAGCTCGATCAAATGGCAAGAAGCTTTTAGGTAACAACTTCTTGGCATCCATTGTCTAACGCACCACAAAATGCTGAAATTTGGACCCTCCATCATTTGTCGTCATGGTAAAATCAACATTGTAGGTGCTTCATTTCTGATAAGTTTTTCTGAAGTTGCAATGAATGGAAGCTTGTCTCTTCATAAACACAGCTGTCTAACTAGGACTCTTAACTGTAATTTGATTTCAGTTTAAGGAGATGAAAGTTTACAATAGCATTTCTCTTTTCTCAAACAGGGTGAAGACAGAGCACAATGGGAGGTGGAAGAAGGGGATCTCCCCCCACCCAGCAGCCATAATTTCAAAATCTAGAATTGCTTATTTTTATTTTTAGAGGAAACATTCAGGCTGACATCAAGTGCACTGAAACTTTATATAGCCACATTGAGCATTAAAATAAGTTGCTGGTACATAATTATAAGCGGAAAGGACCATCTTTCACCACATACACATTGTTTTTATTCCTATTTCTCTCTTGTTATTTTTTTTCCCTTGAAATATGTTTTAGAAGTATAGCGGCCCTCTATGGAGACAGGAATCTACAGGCTTTCATCTGTAAAAATTGTTAAAGAATGAAATAGGCAAAAAAAAAAACCATCGACAAAATTCTATAAAAACGCAATTCAGCTCTGTGAAAATTAGCCTAAATGGTTCTTGAATGCAGAAAGATTCCTATTCCTTTCATCCCCATTGTTAGGGTATAATTTTCTATGGATTTAATAGGCAAATCCAACAAATCACATAAAAACGTATCATTTTCTATAATAATCTTGACAACAGCTATACAGAACTTGTATGTCATTAATATCTTAGGTCACACACAAAAAACGAACGTCAAAGTACATACTCTCCGTAGTTGGTTTATATATACATATGCTCTCAACATGCCACATTACTACAAAATCACCAAGGTCAATTTTTCCCAGTGAAATCACCAGGTGGTTTTGCTTTTTTTACCCAGTGACACCACCAGCACTTTCGCAATAGGAATGTTATTTCTGCTTTGTTCTGCTTTACTATTTTAACAACCCCACTAAGCCCTCTGAGAAGGACAGTGTCAGCTTACCCGTCTGGGTCTCACAGCAAAAAGCTGTCTGAGTGTCCCCTTTTCTCCCAGCCACTTCATCCCCGCGGTTATCAAACATTAGCCAGCAAAGTCCACCTTATGCAGTAGCGAGCCTGATTCTTGAACTCCAAAGCGCTGCTGGAACCCCACTTTAACGTGGACGTTCTCACTAACATTAACTGTGGGAACATTTAGGCCTTTTCCTGTCAACAGACGATTTATTTCTGCTTTCTCAAATTCCGGGAAGAATGTGCCTCAGAGGACAGCATGACAACAACAAAGCTACAGATGTATTTTAGGAGTTGGTATTTCTTTTGGCTGATTTTTCACAAAGAGATTTTTTTTCCCCCATTGTTTTTTTAAATACGAAAAGAACAAGCAAATGCACTAGCACAAGCTCACTCAGTTTTTTTTTGAGAACAGAGTAACTTCCCTTTTAATCAAATCACGTCTTCTCAATGATGTCAATTTTATTGACTTTGATTTAATTCCCACATGATGGGCTTCAGATTAACATGGGACTCATATTTTTAAGTGATGAGTTAATTTTTCAAAATCAACTAATTGTCCTAAGAATGTTACTTCTTTTAAAAAGTAACTTAAACACTTAAAGCCACGTTTGTAAATGCATTTAATATCCCAAACATATCTCATGAATTGGGAATGTCAGAGCTTCCCTACTACAAGATTAAAATAAACATAAATTTATTATTTAAACCAACTAAATCACATCTGAAGCAAACCGAAACAACTGCAACTGCTAAAAGGTGAACCTCATAAAATTCAGACCTATACGGTTTCACACGAATGTTAAAATAAGATCCACCCTAAAGGAGCAGTTTGAACGCTTTTCAGCACAGATTCTCACTTCAGAGACTGTGATCTTTCCATCTGTCATTACTATCCCACATAGACCTCTAGCTTGGAAGCCACTTCACAGCGAGGCTTCTTAAGACCTTTCTGACAAATATATTCGTCACAATTTCTTCCACTTCTCCAAGGGAGTCCAAGGTGATCAAAGGAGTATAAGGACCCTTTTGTTGTAAGGCATCAAAAACCCCAGCTCTGCAGCTCACTCACACATTCGGAAGCTGCCAAGGCTCTCCCTGTTGGAGTAAGCAAGGATATGTAGCACTGCCACTGCTTTTTCATCTCCTTGCCTCCTCACGCTCCTGGAGCCACCAGTGTCCTGGTCCTGGGGCAAGAAAAAAAGGGCAAGGGACCGTCATGGCTGAGTCAAGATCTGCTGCTCAAACTAAAGGGCAAGAAAGAGATGCACAAGCAGTGGAAGCAGGGACAGGTATCCTGGGAAGAGTATAGGGATGCTGCCCAGTTGTGTAGGGATGGGGTCAGGAAGGCCAAGGTGCAGCTGGAGCTGAACTTGGCAAGGGACACAAAGAATAATAAGAAGGGCTGCTACAGCTACGTCAGCCAGAAAAGGAAGGTCAAAGAAAGAGTACCCGCCCTGATGAGCAAGACTGGTGAACTGGTAACAACAGATGAGGAGGTGGCTGAGGTACTCAACAACTTTTTTTGTCTCAGTCTTCGCTGGTAATCTCTCTCCCCACACCTCTCGAGTGGGTGGACTGCAAGGTCCCTCCCACTGTAACAGAAGATCAGGTTTGTGACCACCTGAGGAACCTGAACATACAGAAGTCTATGTACTCCTGACGAGCTGCATTCCAGAGTCCTGAGGGAATTGGCTAATGCAGTTGCCAAGCCACTCTCCATGATATTTGAAGAGTGATGGCAGCCAGGTGAAGGCCCTGGTGACTGGAAAAAGGGAAACACCACACCCATTTTTAAAAAGGGTAGAAAGGAGGACCCTGGGAAGTACTGACCTGTCAGACTCACCTCTGTGCCTGGGAAGGCCACAGAACAGATCCTCCTAGAAGCTATGCTAAAGCACATGGAGGACAGGGGGGTGATTAGAACAGCCAGCATGGCTTCACCAAGGGCAAATCCTGCCTGACCAACCTCATGGCCTTCTATGATGGAGAGACTACATCAGTGGACAAGTGAAGAGCTACAGATATTGTCTATCTGGACGTCCATAAGGCCCTTGACTGGGTCCCTCACAACATCCTTCTCTCTAAATTGAAGAGGTATGGATTTGATGGGTGGACTGTTTGGTGGCTTTGGAATTGGTTGGATGGTCACATTCAGAGGGTAGTGGTCAATGGCTCAATGTCCAGATGGAGATCAGTGACAAGTGGTTTCCCTCAGGGGTCTGTATTGGGACCAGTACTGTTCAATATCCTCATTAATGACATACATAGTGGGATCAAGTGCACTATCAGCAAGTTTGCACATGACACCAAGCCGAGTGGTGTGGTTGATGCCTGAGGGACGAGATGCCATCCAGAGGGACCTGGAGCTCAAGAAGTGAGCCCATGTAAACCTCATGAGGTTCAACAAGGCCAAGTGCAGGGTCCCACACCTGGTTCAGGGCAACCCCCAGTATCAATACAGACTGGGGGATGAAGAGATTGAGAGCAGCCCTGCTGAGGAACACTTGAGGGTACTGGTGGATGAAAAGCTGAACACGAGACAACAATATGCACTCGCAGCCCAGAAAGCCAACGATACCCTGGGCTGCATCAAAAGCAGCGTGGCCAGCAGGTCGAGGGAGGTGATTCTGCCCCGCTACTCTGCTCTGGTGAGACCCCACCTGCAGTACTGTGTCCAGCTTTGGAGTCCTCAGCATGGGAAAGACATGAACCTGTTAGAGAGGGTCACGATCAGAGGGCTGGAGCACCTCTCCCATGAGGACAGGCTGAGAGAGTTGGGGTTGTTCAGCCTGGAGAAGAGAAGGCTCCTGGGAGACCTTATTGCAGCCTTTCAGTACTTAGAGGGGGCTTATAAGAAAAGATGGGGACAGACTTTTTAGCAGGGCCTGTTGCAATAGGATAAGGGGTAATGGTTTTACACTAGGAGATGGTAGATTCAGACCAGATAGGAGGAAAAAAATTTTTACAATAAGGGTGATGAAACACTGGAACAGGTTGCCCAGAGAGGTGGTAAATGACCCATCCCTGGAAACACTCAAGGTCAGGTTGGATGGGGCTCTGAACAACCAGATCTAGTTGAAGATGTCCCTGCTCATTGCAGGGGGGTTGGACTAGATGACCTTTAGAGGTCCCTTCCAACCCAAACTATTCTATGATTCTGTGAGTGACAGCACAGGACAACAGCTGGTCAGATCTCAGCAGCCATGCTGAACTGCACCCACTAAATAGCAAGTCTAGACATATGGGTGCAACTTCATCTAATTTTACACATTTAGTTTAGGTACAAGCAGAAACACTTAACCCCCAAACTGGTTTCTCGCTATCTTAACATATTGATAACAATTTGTATGGTTTTAGACAAGCTGTAATTCAATTTTCTTTCTCCATCATCTTTGGCTCCATAGTTACAAATAGAGGTAATGCTTCTACCAGCTCTCAAAGGAAAACTTGTTGAAACACAGAGCTGGGAATTCTCAAAAGAGCTTCTCATTTTCAGCAAGCTTAAATCCATCAGAAACAGTGTTAAACAGCATTACTGGGATTTTGAAAGAGTAGAGATTGCTAACATTTGTATCTCTGAATGGAAAATATTAACTAATATAGTAACAACAGACTGCCACGTTTGATCATCCATGGTATCTGTGGCTTTTAGATGTTATTTATGTTGTTCTTTTCTTTAACTTAAAAATGAAAGCAATGTATATTTCCAAACAGGCCTGGCTTTCACAACAGCCTCAGCAGCTTTCTATTTTGTAATGATATACCTGTGTGTTAATACAATTACGTTTCAGTTAATCTCCAATACATCAGTGCCACAAAAAGCGTAAGAGTCAACACTAACCCCACCATAACAGACTAATTCAGATGCAGAATGCAATATCACAGAAGTGGTCTTGCCGCGTGCACACCTTGCCATCCTTTTTTTGCTTTCTAAATCAAAGCACACATCCATTGCTTACCTGAAGAAGTGACCTAAATTCAAGAGCTGTGAGCACAGCAGCCTTCCTAAATACTGGTGTGATGCTCTGTGCAGTTCTGAAGTTAATCTGGGATAAATAAGGTGAGGCAATATTACTGTAGGACGCTGAGGCAAAAGTAATGCCCTCCAGTAATTCTCTATTGCTCACAGCAATAGCAGCAAAGTAATCAAGTTTTCTGATTGGAACCAACGCGTATCAAAAAGAAAATCAGAAGAACACAGTTGCTCCTAACACAACCCTTGTTTTAATACAGAAAATCCCTTTCTATACTGATATACTTGACAAATAACAGTAACAAGATTAGCTAACATTCAAGAAATAACAGGCAGAAACTTTCAAAAGTTCAGAACAAAAGCATATATAAAGTTCACAAAACCTTACTGTAAAAGACAAGATTAAGAGCCTGTTAGATTTGAGCTAAGGCAGACAAAGGGGGAAGGTGTTTCATAAAGTAAGGGGACAGTGCCAACAGGAACGTCATTCATTTTCACTGTAAGACAAAATGCCATTACTAGTACAAATGGTGCAGAAATTATATCAGGAAAAACGTGCATGACCTGAGCACATCAGTGGAGCAGAGTGTGAGATTCAGCTGCCTACATCCACTACCTCGATCCACCATAGCCTGCAGGAGCCCTGTCTAGTCTGCAGCTCCAGTGGACACTGACCTCCTGGAAGATTCTGTGCCACAACTGCCAGCTTGGCCTATATATCATGGATATCCTACTAAAAACACTGCGCATGCCTATGTTTATCAAATTGAATCCCACGCAAATAGCCTGGAGAGACCATAAGGAATATTACCATTGCACACAGTCAACTCAGGCAGATACCTGTGATTAGGAGGATTAGCCTTAGGAAAAGGAAACAGACAACACACATATCATGGGCTATGTTTTCAATCTATTTTTACTTGAGGATGACTACGTATTCTTGCTTACGCAGTGCAACCATCACAAACCCAGCACAGTGAATACTGGGAGTCAAGGATGGCTCTTTGGCACTATAACATAGACTACCCATGAAAAGGATACTAAAAAGGGAGTGAAAATACGGCAAAATATGCATGGGCAATTTTATGCTAATTTTGCCACATAGCCTCACCAATTTACCTCAGCCTTCATATGGATCAAACTCCTTTTTTCTCTCCTATGCCTCTCTTGCTAAAAGGCTGACAGCCACGTTTTAGTGTGGTGGTTTTCTACTTCGGCTAAATACTCACTAGGGACGAGCATTAGACCACCAGACATGATTTCACTTATTGCCCAAGAGAGCACTTAAGCTTATTTCTTGAACAGTGAAAGGCTAATATACTGTTTAAACACAATGTTGATTGCTGAGATGCTTTCCTTCACTTAATATTTTATGTTGTTACTTGTTTTGCAGTAAAACTTAAGTTCACGTTTAGCAAGGCACTTAGTCCACATTTCATCAAAACATATATATACCCCTGAGAAACATGAATTTTGCTCTCTCCATGTTCAAAATTGCTCTGTAGAATCAAAAGACTGATAGCAGAAAAAAATTCAAGTACCGCACTGAAGAAATGGCAAGCTTGTACTGGAACATGACAACCCACTTTAGAAACTGCTGTTCTACACAGGAAAATGTGGGCATCATTGGAGACGTACGGAAGATGTCTGTGGACCTGTCTTCTGCAGAGAACTATTCAATCATAACAGCCTGCTGTAACGCGTGCACCGCAACATTCCCAACAGCACTGAACTCTGTGGGTTTTCTGCTGGAGAACACTTTTGGCCTTTCACAAATGCCACCAGGAGATTCAATATGGGGCTCAAGTGTAGGAAAAGGCAGTTGAAAATTGGGCCCTTTACTCTCCCTTAGAAAAGGACAAACAGGACTGTAATAAGAAACTTGGATTTATACATTTATTAATTTTAATCAAATAGATGCTTAACAACTCATTTTGATTTGTAACACTGCAGTCTTCCTGCCTTTTATTTTTCTATTATTCAAGCAAAGACACTTCTTTCACATAGAGACCCAAGACTGATTTTGCACATCATACCCACAATAACAGAAGGAATAACTTGTGCTACATTTTCATATGTGGAACATCTGCTTTATGAACACAAGTTCACAAGTTGGCTGGAATGTCTTGGGAGCCCAGCCCTGGGAAAGACACAACATAGCTGCATGCTTTCTAGCTGAATAAACTACTCATGCAGTATTATCTACCAATTTTCCTACATTGCTTGCTTATCAGTTGATCACCAAGAAACTGAGTTGCATGACAAAGTAAAAAAAAAAAAAAAAAAACCAAGACAAGACTCCTAACCTTCAGAAGAACTGTCAAATACTAAAACAGATCTATTTTTCATGTTAACTATTTAAAAAATATATATCCTTTAGCAACCTACTTAACCAGTAGCAGAGAAGGAAGAAATTAATCTATACTGATCTTACGTTAAGATTTTTTGCAAAATATGATTTGAGAGTTCGCCTTGGATCAAGTGCAGTATTTAATAGAGTATCATTTGACCAATGTACTGCTGGGAGGCAGAATGATCCAGTAGATATTTTGATCTGTAAGTATTAGCATAATCCTTGAAATATGAATATTTAAGCCTTATGACACTGAAGTTTTTAATAATGAATGCGATAAGGCATAACTATACTACAACAAAGGCTAACATCAGTTTATTACTTAAATCTTTGGCTTGCTTTCTACTTGCTAAGGTTCCAACAAGAAGCCCTCTACTGCTAGATTTCTCTGAGAACACGTTCTGTCGTACAGGGTTGGTTACCTTTTCAATTATCAAGGGAAAGAATTCATCTGCTTCCTTAGAGTCAATGAGCCTTTCTACTAATGGCCAATTATGAAAAGATTCACTTTTCACTTCATGATAAACTAGACATTTATGTCCTTATCATGACCGTTTCCTGTGAAAAAAACTCATGATGAAGAAGAAAAATAACAACGAAATTTGCTTTTTTCCCTCCAACTTTTTCAGGATTCTGCCTTGGTTTTCTTCATTTTTTTATTTAATCCTTTCTTCCATGCCACTGCTTTAAGTTTACTCACATTTTAATGCAGAAAACAAATCATAAGTTTCATATATACAAAATAATATTTCATAATCTCTTGTGCCAGTAAAATATAAAAAATCAGTATGAAAACAAATCCCATGTCACCTAGTAATCACTGTTACTGGCTTAGCCTCGATAAAACAAAAACCTAATGATAAAGGGTAATAAATTGCTCCAATTTTACTGCCTACGGAGGTTTTCTGGTGGGCTTTTTGCTGTTTATCTGTTTTAGAAATACATCATTATATTCCTTGTCTATTGTCTCCACTAAAAATAAGACACCTACATTAGGCCAAAGAATTTCGTAAGATTTTAAGAGGTAGAAAGAGGAATGAACTACTTAGTTTGTCCACTTTACCCTGGTTTGGAAGTCACATAATCCATACCCTGGTATACTGACATTAATATTACTGTCTAACTTTCTCAAACTTGGTTTGTTCAAGGTTATATTTCACCATATTCACTAAAATTGGGCAACTGTTCATAGGTAGTCTAATAAAAATCTAAAATGTGACAAATATGAGCTGCAGTCACTTCAGTTTAAATCACATTGAAGCATCACTCTGTGTATGCATTTCGATGCGTTAAAATAACTGCCTTAATCTTTATGAGTAGTAGGATCGAATCGCCCACTGGACACTGGGGATTTAAACCAGTGAAAATAACTGTGCTCTGCAGACATTGGCACCCTTTCTAGAGGTTCTCTAAAGGAAGCTTTAATTTGTGCTTAGGGCTTCATGGGAGCCCTACTAGTAGAGGTGCCTCAGGGACACGGTGAATTCGTATCACCTTAACATGCATGTGTGTGTGCAAAAGGCCACACTAGTCACAGGTAAGACAGACAAATCAAACAGTAGCATCCCCCATCAGCTTTTCTATTATCTGCCCCACTTTGTGCCAATTTCCTCCAGCTTCCCCAACACCTCTTGCTTTGCTGTTCTTCCTTAAGACATGGGATGGGGATTTGTCAAAGTCAATGAGCACTTTATTACAGTGAGAGTGCTCAGTAATGAACAATTCAGCAATTTAATGAGATTCTGTAGATCTGTCTTCAGCCTGTCCATCAAGTTTCACTTCTATAAAGCACCCTGACACTAATCCTCTGGCATACCCAATCTTCACCCTGGGGTGAATATTAGATTCTTCCATGGTATATTGCATTACCACTATAACCTTAGCAAAAATGATGAACTTCACTACACTTGAGGCAATATAGCTGGTCTGATTTGATTTTCTTCTATTGGGTTGACTATGAAGGAATTACTTATTTACTAAGATAAAGCAAAAAACCAGTTTCTTATTGCCTTCTGAATGCCTAAACTGGTAAATATATATGTGTGTCTTTTAATTCATTCTGGGGACCTGGAATATTTACAGATATATATTTAATCCTGATTGTACAGACTGAATTAAAAAGACACACACACACATTTTGCCTGCAGCAGAAAAGTAGTTTAAAAAAAAAAAAATTATTCGGAACAGCATTAGTAACCTTTAGAGAGGCAATTATGATAACACTTAAATGGACAGTGTGGAGTTTGTTGTCACTCAAAAAGCAGCATATTACCTATAAGTATCTCTCCCTAGTATGACCCTGCAACAGAAACAGATGCTTTATCCTATTTGCCTCATGGAATGTTCATTGACTGGAGTGCACACAATTAAGAAAATTATTTTCTGAGCTCTTCCTGCAGGACAGGACAATGACACAAGATTTAAAAACTCCCACTTCACAAACTTTGTTTCAGCAGGTTGCATAGGGCGTATTACTCTGTATATGCTTGTTCACTACTGAGCTGGCATTAAATAATACTTGTCTGGCTTTCTGTAGCAACTTTTCTAGCAGAAGTATACACATGCACATAGCTAGGAGATTTCACTAACCCAGCAGAGAAATTATGACAAAACCCAATTAGCCAATCAGCCATGCCCCATGTATGAACTTGTACATCAAAACCTTTTCTGATGAAGGGAATACGGGGTAGTACTCCAGAGTATCATGCCTAAAAAAAACCAAACCAAACCCACTGCCATGGGTAGAGTGCTGCAGGTTCTGTTGTACAGACATCCTCCAGGGACCAGGACAGGCTAAAGTCTAACTATATATTAATATTTGCAGAAAATATCATCTTTGTAAAATACTCCATAATCTGAAGCCTCAAAGTTTCAGAAACAAATATGCCAGTTATCAGACTGAAGGGTTAAGTTACATCTACATACTGTCTTTGTGGTTTGAAGAGTTTAACTAGGCATTTTTATTTTTTCTAAGAATAAATATTTTGTTCCTGCACGATGTTATTCATCTACAGAACATGAAGTGGCCCACAGATGAACACACGTTACACTTTGAGAAAATGATAGCTTAAAGATGACAAGATTTGGTTAGAATAATCCAAAAGATAAGAAGATAAATAACAGGGACTGAAATATAAATCAATCTTCTGACTCTCAGTCTTCTCCGTTGGACCAAGATAACCCATTTTCTTGAAAAGAAACCTGTGCTTTCTTTTTAGAAATTTACATTCTGCCTTGAAATACCCTGAAATACTTTCATTCTATAAAACATGACAGCAAAAAGGAAACAGAAAGAAGTGTTTGGGTACCCAGTATTATAGAGATTTCCTTCTAATATATCATGAATTGTAGTTTTTACAGACACGACAGGAACGTTTCCAAGGACAGATTTTGGTTTAGTTTTTGTGTTTCTCTTTACAGGCTACCTGGGTTTTTTTTTTTTATATTAGGTTTCCCACTCCCCTTCACACCAACAGTCACAATATAATGCTTTTATCTTGTTAATATTCTACAGCTAGCAACCTGGTCCTCTTCTAGAGCCAGCTTTTTTTAGAAGAAACGATCACCACCTCCAGCTTCTTGCCACAAACCTTCCACTGATGCCTCCACTCATCTCTGAGCAGAGCAGTCCGTGTGATGATTTGTTAATTTGCTTCAGGCAAAGTCAGCTGTGGTGGCCTAAACAATTTAGCTGACTACTGAAGTTACACAGCTAAGTTTGTCTGAAGTGAATGGGAGAGACTGCAGAAGCAGGTTTGCCGCCAGACTTGTGGCACTAGCCTCACCAGAGGCAATGATAATTGAGTTGCATGTATTGCCCACCTCTTCCCACCAACAAAGTCAGATCTGGAAGGAAATCTCTGGCCATATTGGAGTAACACAAGCTAAGCAATAAGATAAATTTCTCTCTCAAACAAACTAATTGCATTAACACACACAACATTTTTTGAATTTCATTTAAAAACTTCCTTCAGTTGTTATTCACAGTTTTTGCTCGAGTGCTTATTCTCCCTGAAGATTGCTCCAGGGTTTCAAAACAACAGATCACTGCTATGGTTTACAGAGTATCACACATTCTGCTTGTTCACCAGTCTCCTTACCTGCCAGATTTGTTCTTCACTGAGTGAAGTGAGTCTATCACTTTTAAAAACCTCTCGAAGGAGACAGTATGGGAGTGCCAGAACTTCTTCAGGATGACTCTTCAATAGCTCAGAGAGATGTTTTACTAAGAAGTCAACCACTGCGTTCTCCAACAAAGTGAGGTTGAAGAGGTCCGCAAGCTTATACAGGTCCAAGTAATTAAAACTATTTAATTCCTAAATGGGTGAAGCAAACAAAATACGTCTCAGAAAAAAAAAAAAAAACCAAAATAGAGAACAAAAACCCCCACAGGTCTGATAATGAAAAAAGGTTGTTCTTTTGGAGCTGTGGAGAAGGAAGGTAATATAACTTGAAATTAATTAACATAGCCTCATTCAAAATGTATGTGTAAATGTTACCAGTGCATATGCAAATATATATGATAGTACTAATTTATATTGCAACTGCTAAGGTTATATATGCATCTGTAAGAAATATGGATTAGTGCATAAAATAATAAACCAGCACGATTTACACTGTGTGACAAGAGCTTGCAGGCGTTAACAAGTGGATTAAAAAAATGTATTTGTTAACTACAATAGTTTGTTACAAAGCAATTGTTTGTTCATTGTTTACGGGTTTGATTGAGCGAGAGCACCTGTGCAGTATGACTTCTAGTTGCATGAAACCTCATAAAATATGAGATGTTGAGCTACATTTTATTACGTATAAATTTATCTTCAATGAACAAATAGACCCTTTTTTTCCAACCACTGACATCAACCTATAGTGGATGTTGGCCCCCTCATATTCTTTCTCCCCCTCCTTCTAGCAGCAGAGAATCTGTGGAGACAAAAGCTACAGTAACTCAGGGCAGGAAGTTTTTTCCATCCTGGTAACAGATAACCTATATTCACCAGCTAATGTTTTCAACTTGGCATCCCTTGTAAATTAGCATCTCGACAGCTAACTACTGCTATTCTAGAGCACGGGCTTTTCAGGGGAGAGGCCGAGAATTCATCCCTATTAGAAATAAAGCACCCAGGACACTTGGGAAATAAGCACGTTTACCCGTTTTCTCTGTTCTTGCTATATGCTCACACCTCTCTCCCTCTCCCCTCCGCAATCCTGGTTTTCATCTTCTAATTTACTGCATTGCTCCCTATCAGCCGCCTTCTCCTTGACCAGCTCCATGTGTGAAAATGACAAGGAGTCTTGTCAGTTTCACTTTGCTGGTTAGTTAACATAGGGACTAGAGCAGGAAAGAGAAACAGACTAAATTAAGTCAATTTCACTTTCACTGCTCTGCTGGATGGAATGGCAGCACCAAATGAAACTGACAAGAAATCTTGTAAATGTCAAATGAGCTGCACGGCTGGCAGATCGAGCAGAGCAACAGGGAAGATGGGAAAGTGCGAAGAGGGGTTTTTTTGGAATGTTTTATGGACTACATCTTGAACGTGTGAATTGGGTGGCTGTCCCAATGACTGTGGAGCTGTTTATGCATATGCAATGGAGAGTGGAGAAAGAATTTTTTTCACCTGCTTAGAGGAGTCAGTACTGGAGGAAAATGAATCAAATTCCTGTGGAGGCTCCTGCTTGTTACATACTCTCCCAGTCTGAACCATGCACCTTCCCTGACAGGCTTGTACATTTAAGATAAATCCTATTCATTATCTACTTAAACTGTTGCAAAGGAGTTTCAAATTGTTTTCGTGGAATAACAAAGAAAAGTTCTTTACGTTGTCAGAACAAGCACTAACAGCCATCATCCCAAAAGCCACAGATACTCTAGTGTCAGTTCCTCTTCACACTAACATAGAAGAGGTAAGGATAAATCCTCCCCAGTTGCAAAAAGAAAGAGAAAAGAATGAATTTTACATGAGAAGTATCTGGTCTGTGTGCTTGCTCAGTGATTTAATATCTGCAGATCACAGATGGTATCTCACACCACCACTTCTGTGATGGCCACGCCATGGTGGCAACAACGGACAGGAGTATCATCAAAGTAAACATCACAGCGTTTGACAAGCTACAACCATGGTTCATCATCCCTGGTTGGGAAGACTATCTTTTCAAAGAACTCCCTGATTGAATGAGTGCCAAACATCCAGAAAGAAATTTAGAAGAGCTCAGTGTATATTTATTGAGCTCTTTTGTAGTTAATAGCTATATCTGGGGAGAATCAAAATAAACAAATAAATAATCAAGCATTGTGATCTGAGGATCAACAGCCCAAGTAAAATACAGGCCTGATCAAACCCCATTAAGTGTTAATGGAGAAGGACAGATGGCTTTGGGTGGACTTCAGAAGAGGACAATACTTCAGATAATACAGTAAAATATTTCCTCATTACAGAGAAACGGTAACACAACACACAAATGCAGTTTTCCCCTGAAAAATCTTCATATTTTCAGTGAAATCTGAAACATACTGTTAAACCTTCATTTTTGGTTTAGGTATTTTTGATGATCCCCCAAACTCCCCTATCCCCTCAAATCAACACCAACTGAAGTTTTTCTTGAAAGCTGTCATACAGTTGAAGAGAACGAATATACTTATGGATGGATAAATAAACTCTCAGGATCTGTTTCTTTACAATATTATATATTTTTATATGTGCTCACTTATTTCAGATGCTTATTTGTTTATTATTGGTGTTTATTTGTTTACTTATTTTGATTGGTAAGCGTCAGAGGATTTTTGATGCTTTGCCTAACATAACCCCTTAGTGACCTACAGGATTTATGGTTTACTACTTGATGAATATTCCAAGTATATTTTGTGAAAACTGGTCTTGGCCTGTAATCAGAAATATTTGTTCCTAGTTTTGTAAGGATAGAGTTGATCTACAGGATTGTATTTCACAACCAAAGAAGCAAGTAGTGCATTAGCTTTTACAAATGAAAATTATCAAACTGTCATACCAACATTCAAATCAAAATTATATAGTGCTGTACATTACTATCCCTGTGATGATACTAGAGGGCAAAAATGTCACATTGAGATTGCAAGATGTATACCACAGCTCAGATAAAACTAGTCTTAGGCAGTAAGACTTTCAGAAACATCAGGCTAAAAAGCTGTAAGTTCGTTGAAAAAAAAAAAAAACAACCAAACCAACAATAAAAAAACCTCCAAACACCTTACCTTATAGCTTAAAAAAAAACAAAAAAAAACCCAAAAAACCAAAAAACAACCAGGAGTATCAAAGCAATCACTGTCAACAATCAATCAAAATAGATTTTCACACTGAACCCTTAATTGAATTAAAACTTTATTTAAAAAAAAAAAACAAATAGCTTACTAAATAGGAAATTTAGATGTGGTCACGAATACATTCTGGCAGTCTCTGTTTTCCACAAGTTTCATTATATTGTCTTAAAAGAGCAGCTACAAAATTTGAAAGTCATATGCAACTTTCTTCTGGTACTGTATCGCAGCATGCATTCTTTAAAAATATGCAATACAAAACAGGCTTATGTGAATTATTGAAACTTTTAATCTTGTTTTTCATAAGCTTTTGAATATATGCCACTTATCTTTTTTGAACTGAAGGATGAAATATGAACACAAGCAGAACTGTCACTAAGAGCGGAAGAGAATTAGGGAAAGGTAGCGATCCTATCTCTCCTAATATGAGGTAAGTTACACTGCTGAAATACATTCAGACTAAGAAAATATGTATAAGATTATATATAGAGGTCTTACAAGTAACAGTTGAAATAGTTCTAAAATCTCACAGTAAACTCAAACCAATTCAATAAATTGGCCAAATTATTTATCAGTGTCTACTTCTAAAATGAGGAACTATCTTTGATCCTATGCATTCTACTTACTATACATCCCCCCTCTTCCCTTCTCTCTGAAGTAAGAGAATCCATTGTTCTACACCACTGGTCTTCTAATGCAGTAGTATCAACTTTTAGATGCCAAACCAATTTAACAATGAGCTGACATTTAAAACCCTCGTAAGGGTTTTCCGAACAAACATAATCTGAAAGATGACAATATCAAATATTCAAAATAAATTATGTGACATTGTCCCTATTTTAATACAGAGGTGTGTTTTAATATAGAGATATGATAAATTGTCAAACAGGAAAAACAGATATAAACGTATTTAAATTACTTCTAAATCCATCTTTATTCGTTTGTACTTTAAAGAATAATTGCCTTGCACAAGCCACAGAAAAGGATGTAACAGATTGATAAATTAGAGTTAATCATAACCAAGTACACAGAAGACTACAATATATCTCTATTCCTCTGCTCCGCGTTATAAATAGCAGAAAAAGCACAAGGAGAACTAAGGGGAAAGAATGCATTTCTTTATGACCTTATTTGAAAGATAAACTCCTTGGGGAAATACAATTTATTCAGATTATCAAGACCCTGCTGTGCAAATCTACATTCTGGGAGCACACTATAGAGATCAAACAATATTTACTTTATTCTGTTGGGTATAAAAGCTTTTAATGAATGCATAATTAAGACAGAAAAAGTATATACAGCTTTAGAATTCCACTGCCAAGCCAAGCCATTAATATCCAAAGTATCGTACCCAGTTGTAACTCCACCTGCTTCCTATTTAGATTACAACACTGTTATAAATCAAGGTATTAAATGACTAGCCCTGCTGCTGTAACAGAGAAGAGTTGCGCAGTGACGCTGTTTTCCCTTGTCCTAAAAGGGGTTCAGCCGCTTCAAAGCAAAATAAAGGAAGCGTGAGGTCTCTGAGACAGGGACGTGTTTATTCAAAATCCTTAAGCAGCCCAAGTTCTCCAGGTTCTCTGCTATGTTAAATACTATGAGCCAGCTGCACCATTCAGAAGAGAACCTTGACATAAATCATAGCAAAGACAGACTCTAAATAGATAAGGGATAGCAACAAAATGAAAAATTGTAGTGACAAATAAATATACTTATCCGACAACAAAAGGAAACACAATTTTAAAAGAAATCCACTTCCGCTGGTTCTAGCTCTTCCTTTCTATATCAAAGGTTCTAGTTGTGCAAAACCTCACGCATTTACCTAAGAACTAACAGATCATGTACATCCTCTACAGCACAGTAACAGACATACCTATTTTAGAATAAGCATGAATCCTTCAAATATTAAATTTTAGATCTTATTTGAAATGTTCCCCCACTAAACACCAAAGCCAGTTGAACCATGAAAGACATTTTGCTGAAGCCTGGTCACAGTGGAACAGCTGGGGCAGAATTTTGCAGTGTATAAAACTGTGTTTACATTTATTAGAATATCAGTGCAGACTGTAGATGTATTTATAGGCACAGTAAAGGATGACTTTTTAAATTATTCATTTTTTAAAATTAATTTTTCTGGTAGATCACCACTTTCCCAACACTTTCTTTTATTCTTGCTTTTGTTTTCTCTTTTAAGCATGAAAAGTTATTTTGCATCCTTGCTGTTATTTGAAAGGAGGTGTGGGGCTAAAGTACAAGAGCAACAACATTAAAACATTTCAGCCCTATTATTTTCCCTCTTCTCTATGAGAAGTAATTTCCCTTCTCACTTAGCGCTTCCCTGTATCTGCTTAGTTTTCAGTTTCAATCCTGTGGGCTGGTGCTAGTGAGCACCCTCTTTGAAGGCCTGGAGGAGGCCTGTGACCTTTACAAAGGAAAGCCATGACATTCTCAGATTGCTCATGTGATGAGATATAGGTATGGTCTTCGAAAAAGAAAGTGAAACATGCCATATGCAGATACTCAAAAGTAAAACCAAAAAAGTAAACATTTTCTAGAATCTCAGATTAATCAAAGTTATTAAATAGTACAAATATTTTCAAATGGCAATCCAATTAAATATTTTAAGTGACCCTGATTATACATAATTTTTATATATTGCATACATGATTATGTATATCATGGAAAGAACTATAATAATGAAACATTAAGACTACACAGTTAAAGTTAAAGTTCCATGGTACCATTGGAACATCCACAGGCAACTTTCTGTAGAGTTTTCAACAGCTGCTTTCCCTTGCTAAACAGATGCTGCTGTGGGATTTTTTTTTTTTTTTTTTTTTTTTTTAACTGCACCTGGCACAGAAACTCCCCAGATGAAAAGCTTCACATCTCACCTGGCTTCACATCTTGCCAGGTATTCCTGGCAAGATAACTATAGCAATCAGTGTCACTTAACAAATAAAAATACAGGGATGAAACGAAACATGGAGATCATCTAACTCTTCACCTGGCCCTTTTATACCATTTCCCATATGGTACAAAACCAAACCCAAAGGGAGGATCTCATCAGATTTATCAATGTTTACAGTTTTTGCGAACTATGGGAGCCTGTCTTTTCTTCAAATATGTTATGAGGAATGACATAATCCTGCATTCTTTACTCCAGCAGACATCACAGAATATTGGTACATAGTCTTTACAGATGTTTCATTACTTTATATTTTTTCTAACTCTTTGATGTTACTGCAGAGATTGAGGAAAGCTGAAAACTACTTGGCTAATCCATCAACCACCAACAAAATTTTATGGTAAATGCTCACTTTTTTTTTTTTGGTTGCTAATATTGTCAAATCCAGAAAGTTTTGTCCTTTTAGAAACCCAAAATTCACAAGAGTAGCAGTTAAAAAAAAATACCATCAACGAGAAGAATAAAGATAAGTAGGACTGTACAATACTATTGCTTCCAATTCTTTTGCAGACTCTTACAACAGTTCAATGCCATGAGAATATAAGAGTGGAAGTCTATTTCCCTACTATACCGGACAAGCTCATCAAATCCCCTTTGTCATAAATTAAGAAAGATCCATCTTAAAACTCTCTCTGCTCTTGCTCCCAACGACTGTTACAAGAAGGCTCAGTTGATTTTGAGACTCCGTCTCCTAATTTCCAGCTTAATTTACTCAGACAGTTTATACGCATTTGCTCCTGTGCCAACATTATCTTTTAGTTCTAACAGCACTCTGTCTCTCTCCCTGCTCCCCCCCCGCTATTTATTCCCTTGATATATTTACAGAAAGCAATCATATTCCTCCTCAGCCCTCATTTTGCTAGACTAAACAAGCCAAGCTCTTTTAATCTCCTCACATAACACAGGTCTTCCTGATGATCTTAGCCGCCCTTTTCTACACCCCTCTCGCTTTGACTTCATTTATTCTTCTGCATGCGCAAACTCTTCGCAGTACTCCTGATTTTTCAGTAGTACCATGTACACCAGCATTAGTATTTCCTTAGCTTCATAAATCACCTTGCATGAAATAACCTCGACTCAAACCGCTTTTTTTTTTTTTTTTTTTTATGGTATCACATTAGTAGCTCGAAGCCATCCTACCATTTAATACACAAAAATTCTCTGTAAACTTGGTCCTCAAGTGAGACACAGTAACAGCCAGGCAGGACAGAAGTAATATGACATGTTACAAATGGGAATTGAGTATGAGCCACTGAGATGCAGTTGATTTTACTGAGGATGCTCAGAAATTATTTTCTGATTGCTTACTTAATTTCTTTCTATATTTGAGTAACACATCTTGTAATTGTCCTGGTATGTACCAGGGGGGAAAAATGATTTCAATAATTTTCTTAAGATTTACTTCAAAAGCAGGCATGGAAATCCCCTTAAAATTCTGAAAAACAAAGTAAGTTTAAAATCAATATGAAATATCAAAACTTTCAAACACAGCGAAAATAGAAGTAGAAAATACTACTAGAAATTCTAATCCACAGTATGTTAAAGTGTGATTTTTATTCTTAATCCCTATCTCTATTAAAGTCTCCTGAAAACACCTTAAAAATTATATTACAAAGAATGAGACTGACAGGAAAAGATCATTGCTCTTCCACATTAAAAATATTCAGAATGGAAATAGCTCATAGGAATTGCCATCACTGTGAAAAACTTCCGTTGCCCTCCTTCATCAGCCTCTAGAAAAATAAATAGTTTGGATATGCTCAGTAATCACTTCCTTGAGCTTTGCAGCTAAAATCTCATCCCATTCTAGCTGCACTGTCCATCAGCTATTCCACAGCTAAGCAAGCTCTGTCTGCATGGTTATTCACTGTGGGCCAAATCACAATGACAAAACCTGAAGGCTGAAAGTCCGTTTCTATTGTGCTGCTTAGGATCAACTTTGGAGCCCTGCAGGTCAGAGAAAGACACCATCACTTTCAAATGCATAAGTATGAAGAAAAACAAACAAACCCCAGACCACAGAACAGGAGAGCAGATCCACACAAGAAGCCCAGAGATAACAAAGGGCAAAAAAGTACTGGAATCCATCAGGAGAATTAGAATTACAACGCAGAGAAGATGTGGCTGCTCAAGGAGGCCGGGTGACAGTCCCTCCAACTGCTCTGCATAAATGTAAATGAATGATGATGAAGATGGATAATAGCAGGATACTCTCTAACTAAAACAGGAAGCCAACGCTCATGATACTGCACTAAAGAACAAACAGGGAGCACGTGCAAAGCTATCAATGTACTAATGTTAACACTCTAGGTCTAAATAAGAACAGAAGTGGTGTTCATGCACAAGGAATATATAATATTATTCAAAAAAACTCTGTTTCAGAATGTTTTTATGACATTTTATTTCTGGAATATTTCAATGATGTATACGTGTGCTCTGTAATAAACCCAGCAAGGGACCACTTTTCTTAAAAACTTGCCTCTGCTTCAGAATCCCAGGCAACAGCCTGTCACCAAATGCTTAATGATTACAAAGTTAATAAACATATCTAAAAATTGAGAATTGGAAAACGGTAATCATAGTGAGCTGGACATTATTCTCACCAGAGAATAAAACAAACTGTCCGAAACATGTGGAATGATGGGTTAATTAACACAAATTCAAATCTGAGAAACATTTGCTGAACAACCCAAATCAACAAAACTCTCTCAGAATTTTAAGGCAATACTCTATCTACAGAAAGGCTGAATCCAGTGCAAGATAACTCAATACTAAGTATAATTTTGACAGACTAAGTAGAATCAGTCACTAATCTGAAATCGGTAGTTCCCAATGCATCCTAAGAATCATATCACCCCAGCTAACACTTGACTTGTATGAAAGCAATCACGCATCGGAAGGGGAAGATATTTTTTGGAAACCTCAAAAGATCTCATTTTCACAAGTTTACAGGAAATATTGGCAGAATAAAATGGGTCAAATTTAACACAAGGAGCATTAGAGAAAGTTGGGCATCACAATATTTCATAAATTTCATATATTACATACATTTAGTAGGATGCATCTTAGATGGATCAAAGATTTGTTCAATGACAATCTCAAAAGGAAGTTATTAATGGTAAGTTATAAAGAAGTGTAACTTCTTCCAGCAAAGTCCTCAAGGAATTGATTCTTGCTCCATTACTGTTAACAGTTTAACTGAATTAGAGAATGGCAAGTTTTGCCCACGGAGTTTGCAGAAGGCTCTGCAAAAGCAGTGGAGTAACAAATTATGAGAATGAAAGAATATGAGTATCATCTGGCTTTCCTGGAAAAGTGATCATATTAAAAAAATATATCTGAGAACGAGTAACATAGCTGATACAGAAAATATACCAGGTTCTATTTGGAACAACACTTCCAGGCCATCAGGAGGCACTAAGAAGCAGTTACAAATAGCAACATCAGTTCTCAGAACAGCGCTGCGGCAAAAAAAGGCTCATGTCATAAAATGCACAGAGTACTGTCCAATAAAAGAAACAAACACTGTTGTTGCTTCAACACTGCATTTTTAAGGCTACTGCTCAAATATTGGTCCCAGTTCTGAAGTCTGTACTTCAAGGATATGAAAATTCTATAGGCTGGAAAATCAACCTTGCAAGATTTAAGGTGCTCAACTTAGGTTGGTTGGTTTTTTTGTTTGTTTGTTTGTTTTTTTAAAAGAAAGACTCCTGGAGGATTTAATCTTGAGCAAATACATTTATAAAATGGAGAGAATATACGCAAGCAAAAAAGCTCTGACCAAATTTTCAGAAAACAGTTTCTGACTCATGGATGTAGGATCAAAGTTACCCTGGCCACCGGACTAGGAAGAATAGGACTGTTTGCATTGCCTTTGTGTGATTACGAACATTTTGCAACTCTGCATTTAAAAAAAAAAAAAAAAAAAAAAAAAGACTGCAATACAACAAGTTTTTAACCAATTGTCTGCACAGGTAAAGAAGGAAATATTTGCACAATTTGAGATTGAGACTATATGGTTTCATATTCCTCTGAAGAGTAAGAGACTTGTTGCAGCTGCAGGAAGATATGAGGGTACGCAGCAGTTAAAAGAGCCTGATTTAAGTATGTGAATGATAAGAAGGCAACATTAAAAGTGTTGCAAAAAACTGTTAGTTGTTCAGGTATCTCTATGCTCCTGGAATATCTGACCTCACCACAGAAATCACTAAGAAATTTTTTGCTCACAGCAATAAACCAAGGCAAATTCTCATTTTACAGAGGCAAAAAAAAAGGAGGAGCAGAAGAAACATTTCCCATGACGCAGAAGATACAAAAAACAGCACCTCAAATGCCTGGAACCCACTCCAGTGCTCCAGTAGTTAGATAATTCCTTTCTTCCCCACCCCCAACTTTAACACAATTTAAAGTTATTTATGCAGCTCAATACATCAGCAAAATGTCTGTAACATGTTTTGTGTAAGTATTTGTCTCAGTAAAATAAAATCCTCTACAACACTCTGCCCCTAAATTTATGCAGTGAAAAGAACATCTCTTTCCCATGACTAGGAGGTGTGCTGATTAGTAGGTTTACTACATAATAATCAGAACCTATTTCAGGAGGTAAACAGGATAAAAAAGGATAGCAGTTGTCCACATATGGGAAGAAAAGTAAGACAATGAAAAAAATTCTGGAAGCACCACTGAATTTAAATACAAAAATTCAGTACGTATTAGGATTAGGGAGGGAGGGGTTTGTATTTTAAGAATTATTGACTAGGCATTCACGTATCACTCTCTTGGTCAGAAATTACTGTAAATACGACTCTCCAAAACAGAAAACCTAGAAAAGGCAAAGCCCAAATGTAAGAAGTGGAGCTTGATCCAATGTCCAGTTTGACAGCTCCTGCATCTGACCTTCAGTAGTGCCAAACAAGCCACAAGTCCTCTCAAGACTGATACATGTGAATGTTCACACTGCTGAAGGTGCTAAGCGTCAGGAAAACATGAGCCTTCAAAGATCATGATAAGTTTTGTTCATTTAGTTTCTAGCAGTTCTTACCAAGAATAAAACAAAATAATCCCCCCCCCCCCCCCCAGGTCTCAAACAGCTAATGGTCAGAATTCTATGCTTTACCACCAAGGTGGTTTTTTTCCCAGAGAAATATAGAAGAAAAAACAATTTAATCAATGCATCATATATGCAAGACACATAATCAAATGACAAAATTCTCACTGGCTTTAAGATTTCACCTTGAAGACACCACCTTTAAAAGCAGGATAGGTCATCGTAGGCCCAATTCCTAAGTGTTCCCAACTACAGACACTCGCCAGTATCTCAAAATCCTGAAGTATATGAAGGGCCCCTCTTCTATACCCACTTTTAAACACAATTAGAATGAAGTGAAGCCAGACACCCTCTAACAGCTAATCAGAAGAGCATTTAGAGGAAGGACACAGATTAGCTGCAGAAATATATTCTTTTTGAGGTAACTAAGCTAACAAGAACAGTAACTGTTTTTAAAAACGAACTAGAGCTTACCGAAGAAGTTTTTAGTCAATGATTATTCCATACAATGTTATAAAAATTGGTCCTTTTCAAGTACATATTTTAATAAGAGAAGTTGCTAAAATGTCCAAATTTCAAACATTTCAACTGCACCTAAAAGCAAAACACTAACAACAGCTTATCAAAGGTCACATATACCTAATATTTTTTGTCTTCCCAACCCCAAAATATTTGCCACACACACTGATCATTTTTGCTACTTGTTTTATTCCTTTTCAAGAAGTTCCACTAATCCCTTCAACTTTTGGTCCAGGGCTGAATGGTGCTGTTTGAGTCCAGAACTTGATTAGGACTTTTTACCAATGGTATATAATACATATGCAAGTTAAGACTCTCAACAGTATCTAGTAGTCAAATACTTTCAAGTATTTAGTCCCAGTAAACATTCGATATCAGTCTCCAGGAGTCCTTGACATTGCCATTGTATACATATACTCCCTGCTTATTTTAGTTCCCCGTGAAGATGGTAATGCCACAAATATGAGCAAAAATATTGTGAGGCAGGCAAAAACAAAATACAAGCACATATAGCACTGATCTGGGGTCTTACATATGACATTGGGCCTCTCCCTCTAGCTTTCTCCACGTCCACAACATGTCATTTCAAATCAGTGGGAATTCCAATCCCAATGTCTTTTGAGGGTTGAACCTTCCTGAGGTTACTACAGTACTTTCCTCATGATAAATAGGTGTGCGTAGATGCTATGGAAATTCAAGGCCTTTTGCATATATAACTAGAAGAGATGCGGCTTTTGGTAAACAAGGAGAAAACACTGAAACGGAATTTAGAAAAAACCTCCTTTGAGTGGCTTTGGAAACTTTCACACCAAAGATCAAAGTGTTTATGACGTAAATCCAGCCAATATATTACTACTCCTCTAATTAGAGGACACAACAGATCCCATAAGAATTACTGTAGCGACAATTCCAAGTGTTACCAGCTCAATTGCCACTGAACTGCAAATGAAAGTCCTGGTTTAAGTCATTCAAGATCCAACGCCACCCATTGCAGCTAGACACTCTCTGTGGCAGAAATCACAAATTCTGTAAGACTCTGTTGAAACAGATGGGAAATTTAGCAGCAACTTCCTCCAAATTAATAAACAGATGTTTAGAATAGATTACACAGGAAAACAAGTGAATAAAGTTACAAACATTCTTCAGCTTGGAGTAACACGCTTGCAGGACATTATTGATGGTTAATAAAGTTGTTGATACCACTAATCTTTAGGTTTGTATCTTTAATTTTTAGAATTAGTGAGATGAATGAGGACAATTTACAGCTTTCAAAGCTCTGATTACATATTGGCTGAAGATTCAGTAAGACAGCATGTACACATTTATATTCATTCTGGATTCAAGGCCTACTCAATACCCTGGACAGAAATGGAGTTTTTGTCTTAAATAGAATTAGGCTACATCACAATTCTGAAGCAAGATACTGTTTCCCTGGCAAATTCTACTCTGATGCAGTTGTGCAAACAAAACACTATAAATGGTGGAACGTGCTAAACTGCTGTTTCATTTACTGCTGCTAAGAGATCTACTGGAAAGAGATCTGGAAAACATGAACAGCCTTACATGGAACTTGTTTCCTTCTTTGTGCTCCCCTACTAACTGAAATGGTTCAGTGAAAAATGTTTCTCTATTAAGTACTGAAATAGTATTTAACAGTAGTTAAAACTAGTAGTTAAAAGACAAGTCAGGTAACTGAACTTGTTCAGTTTCTGAAACTACTTATGTATACTTTGGGCTTAGGTAATTTTCATTAAAATCTTTCTTCTTAACTAGCACTAGCTGCAGGTGTTGTGAGCAGTTCAGACAGATGGATCAAATAGTAATGATTAAGTCATCAGAAAAACATAATATACAAGGCGGGGGGAGGGAAGGTGGGGGCAAGGAATCAACTACAAAGATTTGTATCGAGTTCAGACGTTTTGCCTTTAATGAGAGATGGACTAAAGATGCCAAACTGGAGGATGTATCAACTTGCATCCTTGTGACTTCAGTCCATCTCCACCATTAAGTAAACAGGGTTTTGAAAGGATAGTCTCTTTTATTAAACTGACTATAAAATGAAAACAAAGTTTACACGGTCTTTTTAATATCTTTTAAAGATGGAGTAGACCGAGTGATTCACTATTTTCCTCAGTTTAACATTTCAAGTGTCAAGTTGCCTCTCAAATTCAATCAAATAATATACGCTTTCATTCATTTTCTTAAGAAAGCTTCTGCTCCTGCTTAAAATTTCAAACTTGAAATTGATCCCTGTGAAAATAGTAATAGTGTGTTTAAAAATACAAAGCACAGAGGAGGTAAAAGACACTTGCTTCATGATTAAGAAGGAAAGAGAAACTAAGTTCTATTTTGGCTAAGCCAGTTCAGAGCAAAGAAAAGATGGACAATTAACTACCGCAGTGATACTTCTGAGATAAAATCAGACTGTAACTCACTTCAGGCCCAACGTTCTCTTCAGGTTCATAGGTTACAAATGATTTATAGTCACCATTTTGTACTTAGCATTCTGGGTTTTCCCATATTGGTAAATATATAACCAAAACATTTTCACGTTTCAGAAATACCTTTGCTAAATTGGCTTAACACAACTCAAATTGCTTTAGATCAAAGCAAATTTAAATAAAATGTCCCTCTGCTTCTTTACAGGAGGTAAAAAAAAGCTCTGTATATCTGCTGCCTGTATTCCTGTTCTTTCACATTAGAGCTGTAAGTCTCCTCTTTCAGGTCACGTCTTCCACATAAAAGTGCTAAACTAATGCCGCTTAATGACAAATTAATGTCCATGAATAAAAAATACACCTCTAATAGCATAGAGTAATTTGCCATTACAATATCATCATTGGACATGCCCCTGGTTTAATACGATGTATTTAATTCATAACTTAATGAGTGATATATAAAAAGAGAGAGATGAACCCTGCAATTACATTTATGTGAGTCTGTCACCTTATTTGTAAAACCTTAGAGTCATTTACATTCAAATTAGAACAAATGAGTGATTTCACAAAGTGCAGTGATAAATGACCATTGCTGCACGAGACAGAACTGTATTTCCTGTGAAAACATTAACAGTTTCCTATTATTTGTTAAAAATTACAATGCATATTGCCCAGTGTTGTGTGAATAATGACTTTTTTACTGATTAGGTCAGAAGACTAATACGGAGTAAAAATAAATAATTTTTCTTTTCATTTTTTCTGATTTTAGCTTGAATTTATCTGCTCAAACTGGGATGGACTCACACTGCCACCTGCTGCCCACGCCCGGGGAGGAAGGGCCCCAACTGCCTTATTTCAACTCCAGTTCAGCCATTCGGTCTGTCGGGTTTCATCTCTCCCAATAAAACAAATTTTCCTGCCAGACTGCTAACTGGGCATGTCGCCGAGGACACCAGCAGATAAGGGTAGCTGCACTTCCCAATTACAAATAATGCTATTTTGGGGGTTCATGCATCTAAACTGCCTCAATTGGTAAGGAGAATTAAAAGCTAAAGACATTGCAGGGTAGGAGGGACTGAGGGGAGACATAAAACATTACTATTGATCAGATGGTAATAAAAACAAAGAAGAATTTTGTACACTAAGCAGTCCAGGATTCATCAGCCTCTGATTACTAGTATAAAAATACTAGAAAGATTCCAGAAGCAGAAATCTTTCAGTGGCTGAGGGACAAAAAGATCTGGTAAGAAGACCACACTGGCTAGAAAGACAACATGAGAAGGGCTGGGAGGGAAACAGTGAAACAATACAGCTTTTTTGTTCCTATTTAAAATACACAAAGCTGCTCTCCCTTCCTGACAGAAACTGTAAAAAGAAGGAAGACACAGCAGCATCTCCCACTTCCCAGCTTGTGACCTCTCCTGCCATTCTGACGCAGAGGACTGTCAATGTGTATCCACACAATTAGCTACACAGCTGGGGAGCTTTAATCTTGCCAACAACAGTAAACCTAGACATTCCAGCATCAGTTTTTCATACATCCATCTACAGTTCCAGTTCAGCTTTGCCAACTATTACTTCATTGGGAAAAGTAGAACACACACACACACAAAGCCAGCAGGTCCCTGACCATAGTTGCACCACTTTCTCAAATAGATAACAGCCCAGGAGCAGAATACCCACTATCACATCGCTGCTAAATAGCAGCAAGTGGATTACAGTAAGAATGGGATTCAAAGTGACTGGATGTACCGTTTTTACTGTCCTCACTGACATCAACTGAAAAATGGAGAAAACCACCATAGTTTATTTCCTCAGTCCCGTTCTAAGTTGGAATCCTCAGTAGTGCACTCACTTTTCATATATACAAATCTGCATCTCTGTAATGTATCTGTATGTTAAATAGAGAGAGGAGATAAATTCCCAAAGTTGTTTTTGAGCTTTGTACAAGAACTTTCCTAACGGCTGTCAGTAGCTCAATGACTCAACAGCTGACAAAATGCGCTCCTTGAAAAAAAAAAAATAGCAGGCTAGCACAGCAACAACTGACTGCATAACACTGAAAACCAGCAAAACGCAAGGCAACATTATTGCTGTCTACTTTGTATTCTCGGTATGGGAAGGTCACTCTTTCCACCACAAGTTGGTAGACTCAAGTTTGATGGTGGCTTTATAAAACACCGCTCTAATTCTGGGGGAGTGGGGAGGGAGAGGGTGGAGAGTATGAATGCGTGTACTTAGACTAAAAACTCAGTATTAGTTAAAAAAAGTCAAGCCTTGGTTGCTAGATGACCTTTAGATTTTTTCCCAGCAGTTTAATTTGCTCTATATGAAAAACCCAGGAGCTAAAATCCCAACTGAGCTGGGGCTTCAAGCAATACAAAGGTGATGCTCTCAATCTCTGGTGTAAGAATTAATTCATCTCTGAAGAGTGTATCTTAGTGAAAGTTGGCATGGTGTGTTCTTGGCACCGTTCCAAATGGAGAAGTTGGATTGAAGAAAAATAAATATCTTTAAAGCTCTGGTCCCACCACATATGTACACTCCTTTTAATTTCACAGGCAAATTCATTTGTAGCTTCTTCCTTTTAAAAACAGTAACATATTTCAATCTATAAACACATTCAAATAGTTTAAAATTAGTAGAAGAAAAGATCCAGATCATTAGGTGCTCATACACCATGAAAAAATTTTGCTTTATAAGCCTAGATTGACCACTACAGTAGAAGGTTAACAATCAAATGCCCCTACCCAAAACAATTTGCCTGCTTCAATTATTACCAAGAATTATTCCAGGAGGTCTTATTTTATCATTTGCGAATTGATTAATCTAATTTTTGCATTCCAGGCCTGATCCTGCTCACATTATGCAGTACAGAGGCAGCTCCAAGAAAACTCCAATTGACTGCTGCTGTAGAGTGCTGTGTTTTTTCAGGCTCATTTTAATTGCTCACCTAAAATGTTCTTTTCATCTTAAATTAGCCCTATTTAAAGATGCTACAACTGACATTAGTAGCAAGTGGACAGATGTACCTGTAGCAGAGTTTTATCCACTGTAATGAAGTTTCTAAAAGGTAACCTAGTACATTTATCATTTAGCTTGGAACTTAATGCAATTAAAACTAATGGGAAAATTAGCATCAAACTTTTAACTTCCCTTGACACAAAAACATTTATGATCCCAAGAATAACTTTTAACCGTGAGGGGAACTTTAACGGCAGTCAGGATCACTGCTCTTGTCTACTACACTTGCTGCACCTAGCTACTGTGAGAATAGGAAACTATTTACAGCATTTAGTACAAGGACAGTCAGCTAACACCACTTCTAATAAGGCTGTATCGAGAATATGCAACTGTCCAACCCACAAACATAACAGCATGTCAGTTGAATTGGTTCTTCACAAGATGTGCTGGATCTGGCAGCAGAGAGTTAAAAGGGTAAGTGCTAACACTCATGCCACGTCCTGCCTCTCGGAGAACGTAACTCAGGAGGTATACAGAACTGAAAGCAATAATACTGGACTTCAGAAAACACAGAAAACTCACTTAGCTTTAAGATTTCAAATATGGACAATTTTATGTTCCAGGTCTCTGAATGACAGTGGGAATCAACCTCTGGTTTAAAAACTGATTACTAAAGCTATACCCACACAATATTGAGTTAATGTTTATCAGTAGAAGGAAATTCCATTAAAAACACGTATTCTCAATAGCATTCCCTCCTTACTAAGACTCTTTGATTGTTGAAATAATTTGCAGTTTGGGGCTCTCTTTGGTACTGAATACACAAACAGCTGAGGAAAAAGACAAAACTTCTTACATCTACAGTCAGTTACATAACTCAGACCTATTTATGAAACAAACATTTCTACGCTCTGAATAAATCTTTTAACACATTTCTTTTCTTGCGTAAGAATAAAGTCGTCATGGTACCCTTCAGAAAAACATTTACAAGCTTTAAAGTGCAAAATAGGTCATCAGAAACGCACTACCTAATGCCATGTTCTCTACAGCTCCATTTAAGAAGTCCATTCTCAGATCTCCATCCCATTCAACTAGCTTTCTCTGGCCTTCTCCAATGTCATAGGACGGCTACGTTCCACCGGAACTCTAAAGGCTAAAACTTTCAAAAGGGAAACAAGACATTCAGGTAACCTGTTCCCCCTATATTTCAAAGTCTACCTGTTGGTTGCAGCTCCCTGGGTTAGCCTCCTTTGAAAAACCTCAGCCAAAACTGACAATCAATCTGAGCTGGAAGAGGAACTCAGGAAAGTAGAGTCTTAGAGAACTGGACGTGCACTCTGCAAGCAAGTGCTGTGTGCACGATCACAGACCTCAGTGCAATTCAAGACACACAAAGATCAAATCTTCAGCTTAGCTTTCCCACAGCTATGTAGCAGCAATACAGTTAAGACCAATCGCATTGCTTTACCGTTTGTTTATGTAGAGATGGATGTGTGAGATCTCAAGCCTTGTTTCAATGTTTAAAGTACCCGAGAATTATGCAGATGACATGATCGGAGAGATTCATGAATATGTATGTATCTCTAATAAAATATATCAGCATGTTTCAAAAAAGTCCCCCTCTACAAATGAAGCTAAAAACAAAAGCCCCAAACAGCAGAGGCTGGAGAGTAATCGTAATTTGAGAGAATACACTGCTGAGGCGAGGGAGAAGTCTGCACAACACAAAGGTGGAATTAGAGACCTAAAGCAAGGAATGCTTGGGCATTTCTCTTGTTTGCAAGTAGAGAAAATACGATCTACAATTCTTTTGAAATAAAATTTAGCAAATTATCAAAACCAGTTTCCCAATGAGAAAATGGAATCAACATTAGATGCTACAGAACACTTGATAATGTAAAGTTTATAGATGATAAAACACATTTAGCAAACTAGCAGCGTTATCAGAAACCTCCATTGTGTCATGCTATCATAAACATCTTAGAAATGGATATTACCTAATGGGTGTGGGGGGGGATAAGAATGTTTCTTTCCTTTTTTCTGTCTTCCCTTTGATCAAAAACTTTTCATAAAAATGCCAAAATTGTGATTCAAACAATTTGTTACAGAAATCTTTTTGAGATTTATCAACAAATTAAAGTGCCCTAAGCTGATTGGTCTATAAGAAAGATGATCTGTCTTATAGTCAAAATAACATTTTGTTTATTCCGAGACAACTGAGAGGAAATTCCTTAAAGATCAGTGCGTATAAAAGTCAGCATTGGCTGGAAATGAATCTGCTCCCAGTGCACTGCAAATTGTCTTTGACAATTATACACTTCAACAATCATCTTCAACGAATTAGATCAGTACAATTGTCTTTGGAACATCAAAACTACAAATATGCCTTAGAACAGATATGTGTATGGGCCATGCCAATTGCATTTGTAGCAAAAAAGTTCTTAGTGAAATCCATGGAATAATTACAAGCCCCAGATAAAAGCATCAAGAAACTGTTTCGAGCTCCAAAAAAATAACAAGCTGGAACATCTAGAGAAAGAGAAAAGCTGGAACAAGCTCTAACAATAAGAGCAGCACTCTTATATGGGAAAAGCCTGGTCCAATCCAAACAATTAAAGACAATCCTAACAAGTTAAAACTCTGTGTCCTCATTACACAACAATAATAAATGACAGATAGATCTCACATGCTATATTTCCTGAATTTATGCTAGACGAAGCTAAGTTCATGATACCTGAACAACTCAAAACAGCAAGAAAGAAATTCACTAGTACAGTAAATTAAGAACTCTGCAGCACTCGCACTCATCAGAAAGCAGAGAAATGGCAAGCATTATTCTTTTCCCAGCATCTCTATCGTAATATGTGGGGTGACAAGACTCCAGTTACCAATTGCAGCAAAGATAGGTGGCTTTAAGGAAGGCTTCTTTAACCACTTTGATTTTTTTTTTTTTTAGATAGTATTAAAATAAAACAATAGATATTTTTTAAATCACCCAGTAGTATGTAGAAATAAACAGATATTTGATGTAACTAATTTGGACCCTGAAAGATATCACAGTCTTTATGCGCAGTACCTTGTTGACTTCTGCTAAAAGGACTTACTACTCAAGGTTGATTACTTGCACAGACTGTAACTCTGCAGAACAAGACAGATAAATTCTTACTATGATTTATTAGGACTGCAAATCTGTCTACCAATATGCCTGGTTGGGATAAACCTGCTAAAAAGTACTCAAAAAAGAGTAAAATACAGTCTAGAGCCCAACATGATGTTAGCTACGGCCATCTCACAATTGTCCATGCGCATTCAAAATGTTACAATGAGACCCTGATTCAAAAATGCTCTACAGAACTACCACTGCTCTCTGTCTCCCAACACATACTCTTCTCCTTATTCCCTACCTAATCCCCTACCTCCATCATTGTAAAGCTGGACACCGGGTCCCACTTCCTCTTCATTTTTACACCAGTGTGGCTGCAGTTACCCTAGCTTGGCCACTACTCAAAGTACAACAGATGTCTTTCACATCATTTGAGTAACTGCATATTGACTGTCACCTCCAGAGAATTTTTACTGGTCTGTTAATTAGTTGGCAACAATGTTTGCTCACTCTGGGGTACTTTTTTAGAGGGTGGTGTGGTTTTGGGGTTGATTTTTTGCTTTGTTTTGGGTTGGTTTTTTTTTTGTTTGTGGTTTTGTTTGGTTTTTTTTGTTTGGGTTTTTTTTTTTTTTTTTAATTTGTTAGCAGTCTGTTCCTAGATACTTGACTATGGCTTGTACGTCAAGGATGAGATCCAAAGTACTGCTGATTCTCCAGTTGTCTTGCCACTGCCGTGATCTTGCGATTAAAAGTATTAAGATGGTGCCAAGGGCGAAATACAAATACCAGAGGCTACTCAACACAGGTCATGGAAGAAGTTAGTGCAAGGACTCACGTCAGGCATGTACCTGCTTGTTTCCTACAGTCCCCGCATGTCCCTACCTCACTAGCCCTGCAATAACTCAGCTTCTTCCCTACTCTTTAATATTTCCCCTAGCTTCTTTGCTGCAATGGTCTTTTTGGTTCGATTTCTGACAAAGACAGAGCATGTAAGCAGCAGACACACGCTCACACTGACTGATTTGTTAGGGGGGCATTAAATACACTGTATGACTAGCAATGTTAGACTTGTATCTTCTTTCTCATTACAGTAATCCCTTCCCATGCCTGCCTAACAAACGGACCAAATGGTTTTGTGGCTTATTTGGCATCTCGCATTTCTTATTTCTCAAAACAACCATCTTTCATATTACGTTCCATGACTATTTTTGCAGAAAAATTAAATCCCTCCTTACATTCCTGAAAACAAACTGATACAAATTGCAATACTCTAACAGCTCCTTTTACTTTCTAATCAAATTAGTGCACAAATTAATACCACCTTACTGTCTGAACATACATTTTGAAGGCTTCCCTAAGGCTAACATTCAAAGAACAGATTCTTTCTCCGTAAGACACAGTGCCTTCAAATACATCCTGAAGCTCTTAACATGAGATCCTGCAAGCCTACGGTACTCAGTAGCTCAGTGTGCTGCCGAGCACACTCACACTCTTCAAAGGCAGTTATGCTGTTGAAAGGCGAGTGCATACGGAGAGGATTGTGCTGGTGTGCATTTCCATGCCCAACTGTTGCACAGATACAGCCAACGCACCCTATTTCAGAAACAATACTGAAAAATTACAAAGAAAAGGAAACAGTTCTGTAGAATTGCTATTGCCATTTTTTTTTGTAAGGCTTTTCACAGATGCACATCAAAGCTACATTCTTATTACTGTCATGATCCATCTCCTATACAAGCCAAGCAAAAAATAATAAATAAAAAAATTACTTGATTCAGCTTTTTTGCTTCATAACGACAGCCCTAATGTTGATAATATTATCAGCATTGGGGACGAGGCCAGTTGAGAATAAAGTACCATTGTAATAAGCCCTACCCCTACAGTGAGAGGTAGCAGCGCCCTGGAATACGCATCAATATTCTGTTGTGAAAACTTACGTATCTAAATGCTTCACAATACTCATGGTTGCAACAGGGAAATATTTAACATTTGGTAAACTGAGGCAGAAGAAAATAAATTCTCTGTTAAAGGAGGGAATCAAACTCCCATGTGCTGATAGTAATCAGTGGACCATCCCTGTTTTCAGGACTGAAATGGACAAAATGGATAGGAGGAGAAAGCGCCTACCACAAACCGATACCCATTACACTCAACATTCAGGTCTCCTGAAATCCAGTTTATTGCCATTTAGGTTACACCAGGTATTGTACTAATACTCTCCTACTGACATTAGGCTTGAAACAAAAGTTTACAAAATAGAAATGGCTGATAATCAGGCAAAGAAGCCTCACCTGAATGAGATAGTGAGAACATAAACTGAGAAGCTCCAGCAGCTGCAAATGACTCCCAGCTGCTAGGACATCCTGTATCACCCCTGGTTCCAAGAGGATCTGTAAAGAAGAAAATGGAAGGTTTGTCATGGAGAACTCAGGGTACTTGTAGAAAATAACCTTTGTTATTTCAGACATTTAAGTCAACGTAAAGAACAGAAAGAGTACAATTAAGCATACAGAGGAGTATTTGCAGGACAGGTACAGAGTTTTTAAAGTTCACCTGAATTGTCCAAAGGATTTTTAAGCAGATTTTCCTGTGAGAGTTCATAAGTCATATTACCCCCTAAATTCTTTAAAATTAAATGTATATTATTTATTTAAAAAGAAGACTTTTAAAAATAACAGAACATCCTTTTGTTATCCATATACTTGGACACTTCCATACATACTGATGAATCAGACAACAGAATTGACTCAGAAGTCTTCAGTATTAATATTATTCATGCTTGTAAAAAACATACAGGCTAGGAACACCCTTCCCATTCTGCACGGTACCACTTCATAATGTTCCTAACCACTGTCTTCATTTTACAGAGCAAGGCTGTGAAGTCACAGAGTGAGCATGCTGCTGTGGAGGTGCCAGAAAGGCCTTAGAAACCAAGACTGATTATCCTGGCACTTGCTCACATGAAACTCCTACTCATTTCAATTAAAATCACACCCCAGCAGCAGCCAGGATAATTGGGCCTCAGCTCCTAGCCTGGTGTCTTGGGGTCAGCTTGTTAGAGCATCCCTTTCAGGACACAAAAAAGCCTTTGGGAATACAGACACTGGACAACTTCTTATCAGCAATCACATTACAAACTATCCAAACTAATATTATTTAAATATAAGTGGTGCAGCATTCAACAAAAATCAGAAATGTATGAGAAAAATTATTTTTTCAAAGATACTCAGTTTATTCAGAGTTTTATCCTTGCTGTATTTCCCCTGGCAACTTTGGTTTTACACCACACGAGGTCAGTCTCTCACTGCTCCACAAGGAAGCAAAGCTTTTTTTCAGATCCTTTTTCTTCTGCCCACACAATTTAGTTTTATCTCACAGCATCATTTACATCTCAAATGCAGTGGAATAAGGAGGATGGCAACCAAAAGGAAAGACACTCATCTGCATATTTTGGAGTTAAACTGTTTCTGAGGGAAATGAAAAACATGCATATGCATTTCTTCAAGCAAAGCCACACATTATTTCCAACATAAATAGCTATAGTAGGAGCGGGAGAGAAGGGGATTGATTCTTGTTTATATCAAGAACTCATTTACACTGAGTTCTGTCAGTGTATGACATGCTTATAGCTTGTGCAAATCACTCTATATTCATATAGGTTTTAAGTGAACATTTATGTAACTTACATACTGTATAAAAGTTCTTTATCTAGCCAGATAGACATTTAAGAATCTTAATGTAAATGAGATGTAATGTAAATTGTGCCCAGCACAATTCAGGTTTTCGGCTGGTGCTAATGAGGTCGCTATGCATGACAAGAGGTAGTTCGATGGAAAGTTAGAAAGGATTTCAGTTACAAAAATATCTCCAATAGGTATATTTTAAAAAAGCGAGCAGGACTGTCAAATATTTTCAAGCGAGAACTCAAAGTCAGACTGACAAAACAAGCTGGTTTAGCCCTTGCAGCATTTGTGTTCATTTACACTGAGGAAGTTGTAATCTGATGTCATATTACTTACTAAGTGCCAGCCACCAGCTTAGCAATGCTAAAGACACAATATGAAGAGAACCAGAACCCTAAGCAGATTACTACGTTGTAGGCATAGGCAAACTATATTTAACTGTGATAATATTAATGTATTTTAAAGCTACAGCAATCCACTTACAAATAATTCTTGTAGCATTATGAGATGAAAAGTAGGACAAGAGGCAAGGAGGGTGACTGGTTACTACCTAGAGGTGATTTGCACAAAGTCAGCAACAGAAGTTCATTTGAAGGTGGCAGATATATTTATTACATGTTTTTTCATTTCATAGAATCATAGAATAGTTAGAGTTGGAATGGACTTTAAAGATCACCTACTTCCAGACCCCCTGCCCTGAGCAGGGACACCTCCCACTAGACCACGTTGCTCAAAGCCCCATCCAGCCTGGCCTTGAACACTTCCAGGGATGGGCCATACACAACTCGTCTGGGCAACCTGTTCCAGTGTATCACCATCCTGACAGTAAGTAATTTCTTCCTAGTATCTAATCTAAATCTCCCCTCTTTCAGTTTAAAACCATTACCCATTGTCCTATCGTTACACTCCCTGACAAAGAGTCCCTCCCCATCTCTCCTGTAGGCCCCCTTTAGGTACCGGAAGACTGCTATAATGTCTCTCTGGAGGCTTCTTTTCTCCAGGCTGAACAACCCCAACTCCCTCAGCCTGTCTTCATAGGAGAGGTGCTCCCAGCCCTCTGAGCATCTTCATGGACCATGCAGGATTTATTCTGTTGAGATAACATATTCACCTTTGTGTTTCCCAAGATAACTAAGGAACATCTATTATGACTCTTCCCAAGACTATCTGGGACTATCTGAATTTTTATTCAATACTCATATGGATATAGGCAAAAATACTAATTAATCTATGCTAAATGTCCACCATCAGCAAACTGCACACTGGGGAAACCCACAAGAGAGAGAACAATAAGTAAAGAAGGAAGAAAATGTTGCAAGCCTTTCTTCTACTGAAACTGAGGTAATTCACAATTATTCCACACCTCTTCGCTTCTATACATTAATACAATTACTTGATTCTTATTAATTATACAGCATAACTCTTTATATGCTATGTAGGCCATCTAGCTGAATCTTAACAGTAAATGCACATAAATAACGCTATATGCATACCACAAGTACACACAGTGACGGACTCTCCTCTGTTGTCTAACCCTCAAAACAACAGGTCTGAGGTCTTCAGAGTGATGCTTATTGAAGATTAAGCAGAAAGAAACTAAGATCCAGTATGGATTTACACCTTCAAAATTCATCACAAATAATTACTGTGAAAGCTAAAGAGAGAAACTTAATCATTTTCCCTACACCATCCTCAACCCAAGGGTTACGAGGCATAATTATCAGGGCAGAAACTCAGAGTAATTTGGAATCATTGACTTCAGACAAACTTTGCAATCTTCACCAGTGAAGGATGTGCCTTCGCATGACACATGCCATCTTAAGACTGATTTCTGTGCTAATTAGATGCCATTCAGGTATTGCACCTGGCTGCATCTTACAATCAATCCTCTATTCAACCCTTATTTCTGAAGGTTAATTTTCATTATGCTTTCAACTTTTCTCTGGCTTGTGATGCTACCCAAGAAAGTCAGCGTAAGCACCTTCTGCCTGTATGCAGTGGGCAGATCTTGCAGATAGCTTGGGTAATTTACTTTCCCAAGCCACCAGGTTTGACGTACTACTTGTTTTCAAACGGATCTCCTCTGTCAAGTCATTTTTATCCTCCCCCACAATATCTGTATTTTCAAAAAGGAATCCTGTTCTTCAAAGCAGCCATTGTACCCTCCATCATCCCACAAACCCTTTACAACGCACACACTAAATTCAGTTCTCTCCCTCTTGTGGTCAGATACATAAACCAAGGGATATAGAAAGGATGCAAAATTTGGTGTTTCTTTGCAACAGAATGCAAAGCAATTCAAAGCCCCTACAAGCAAACCAGTATAAGCCAACAAAAAAATTGTATGGTCATAGCAAAGAGGGCAGTAATGGACAAAAGAGAGCGAGGGGGAACCTCCTTAAACTGTCCTTCTCAGCAAAGAAACTTACAGCCTGAGGAAGAAAGTAAGATCCAGATTAACAATCACCTCCATGGAGTCTCATGAGATTTATATCTGGAAAGAACAATTAGATCATTTAATCTATTCCCTGTATATTGCAGGCCATAATATTTCATCCAGACACTTTTAAAGACACTGAAGCTACTTTAGGCCCAAGCAGGCTAAACTCTGCCTAGACAAAGATGGAGAGATTCCACCTTCATTCCAGCTACTCATTCCATACCCCTGTAGTTCCTTCTTATTTCCATAGAGCTGTTTGTGGGGCCATGAAATAAGTGCGGTGGTGACATGATTCACATTAAAAATAAACCAGCATTATGCTATAACAGTAAGAAAATATGTAATGTCATGTTAGAAAATTCTAGAAAATAAACCATATGGAATTTAACACAGAAAACAAGAAAAAAAATCCTAAGATTCCTGACCATCTGATGCAAAAGAAAATTCTTTCTTGACTCTGCTTGCAGTGATCAGCATTTCAAACAAGACAGACATCTAACAAAAGTACCACTTGTTTTTTCCCTCTGGAGACCATTCTGTGTTCTTCAGAGCAATCAAAAAACCTAACTTTTCTTTTAGAGCAATTTAGACTGCATTTCACTCACAAGCAGTTAGCACTTCTGCCTGTCTCCATGTTCATTTGTGCTTCAGTTGAATCCTGAGCTCCTTGCATGTTGCAGAGTGCTGCTTCAAAAAAGGGGGAAGAATGTTCTAGTCCCCTGCAGGCAACTGCCCAAAGCCCTGGCACGTAATGCTGATAGCACTCGTTACAAAATTCAGATGTCTCATTAACCAATACCAGAAGGAATCACGACCAGCATTTCTCTGATATGTGCCATAATATTTTTCCAGAAAACTCAATGAAAATCTGTGTTAAGTGCACAGCATATAAATCACAGAATCATAGAATATCTCGAGTTGGAAGGCATCCATAAAGATCATTGAGCAAAACTCCCGACTCCTCGCAGGACTAAAAACAAAAACATTCATCTAAGAGCACTGTCCAAATGCTCCTTGAACTCTGACAAGCTTGATGCTGTGACCGCTTCGCTGGAGAGCCTGTTCCAGTGCCTGACCACGCTCTCAGAGAAGAACCTTTTCCTAAGAACCAGCCTGAACTTCCCCTGATGTAGCTTCATACCATTATGAAGGAAGTACCATTATTATAAGTAAGATTCCAAGCAAATTCACTATTTTTTGGGAAGAGGTTTCTTTACCTTGATTACTTGCAGCTCTAGAAGAGCTGTCTTGTCCATAGCTTGATACCTATCTAGAGCAAATAACAGGACACATTTAACTTTCTCTGCAATAAACTGCATAAACTGAGTTAATTAAGGTTTATATTATTCTAAGTCTTCTGGACAATCTTTAGCTGAACTGTGAACCTAATACCTAGTAGCTGTAACCCAGTGCTAGGCACAGAAATAAGATTATCCTCCTGATAGAAACAAAAAAGGAAATGTCCCAAACTATCAAATTTATATATTTTGCTTTGAAATTGCATTGCAAAATGATGTTAGTAAGACATAGTCCTGCTGTAATCAGTTTTCCATGACCTTGGCACGTTGTCCCAGGTAAAAATGAAAGAGGATAGTTGAAGTCACTTTTGCTAGGGACACCAGGCAGTTCAAACGAACTCTACGATCTATTTTGATCAAAAGGCAACCAGTGGAAATGCTACACACAAGACACAAGAGGTCACTTACTCAAGAAAAATCAACCATCACAATAAAGCTTTGCAATACTCATTGACAAGTGAGCTAGAAAGGATTAACAGAACAAGAGGTGCTAAGATATTGATAGCTGCCTCCTCCTGGTCTTAACTGAAAGTGACAGATGAAGTACTGGTTGATCACTAGGAAAACTGTCACCACTAAACTAGGGGGGATGTGATGGGAGGTGAAAGCCAAGATCTTATAAAGCAATCAAAGCAATTAGCAGGAGAAATAGTTGTACTTAAAAAATATTTATTTCTACTATTTCTTTACTATCTGAGAAAACCTTCCACTCTTTCATGTTTTTTTTGTTAAAAATAACTAAGTTGAAAGAACAATTTCCCAAAGGACCCGTAAGATAATACTTTACCTAACCATGGGTTTGTGTGCATGAATTTGAAAAAAAAAAACTCACCAGATGGTACTCCTACAAGTTCATGAAACTTGTTTGGTAAAGTGATAATAGCTGTTACAGGGTGAAAGTTTTTAAATTAATTGAATACAAGGTAAAGTTAGTAAATAAAGGCAGTAGTTAAATAGGAAGCACATTGATAATGCATTAAAGTAATATTGGGAGCAACCCAAGCACACAAATTAACAATATATCTGAAAATACCATGAAGTTCTAGATTTTCAACTGGAATAATATACTGATATTACCTTTATCAAAGACTACTGTTATGTTAGCATTTATGTGAGTAAATGAAAATCTGCTAAATATGCTAAGAAACAGAAAAAGTTTAAAGCCTATTTTCAAATCATTATAAATACAAGTTCATATGTGGCTTTCAAGAAAAGGAAGGGTTCTAAAGGCAGGGTGTAAGGCTGTGTTAATCCTGCGCTAAAAAGATACCACAGGACAAGCTACCCCAAAATTCACTTTTGGAGAAAGAGCTGAACATAAAACATCTCTTACATAAGGCCTGCCTCACTGATTATTTCTTTTCAGCTTTGGTAATTCAGAATAATTTTGTGACTTTAACAGAAATTAAGTTGTTTTCTTAATACAGAAACAAAATATTATGGTTTAGAAAAAAGAAAAGAGAAAGACGAGTCAATTAGGAAAACAGAACTTGGTCAGGAGAACTTGGTAGTAAGCCCTAATAAAGCTGCTGGTTTGCTGTGGTGTCTTTGGAAAGTTATTTTCTCCCAAAATAATTTCCTGTCTATGATGCAACAAAGTAAGGACAGTGATTACTTGCTTTTGTAATGTGTTTTGAGGTCTTCAAATAAAATTCTATCTAAATGCAAAATATTTCTATTACCATAGACTAAAGACATACAATAAAAGATAATTACAAAGAAAGATTCAAGTGAGCAAAGCATTTCAATATACACAGGACTCCAACTGTGTATTTGGATTTTTGCTGAATTAGGATCACAATCACGTACTGCAAATTAAATCCAGTGTTCTTGCACAATTCTTCTTTCTTGAAACTATACCGCAGTGCCTGTCAGCTGATTCAAATGATGGTATCACTTAGATTTTACGTATGCATATCAGTTCAACATAAATGATGTAGTTTGCTGGGCCTAAATTTGAGGAGGAATGCAAGAGCCTCATCTAAAATGAGGATCCTCAAATTTCAGTTGAAATCACTTACTCAGTCCCACAGCACTTACAGTTTATAAGAGCCTGGTTTCAGCACTGAAACTTTCAGATGCCCAAAGGTTTTCTTTTGATCAAAAGCATCTTTTCTTGTAATGACGAGTGACTCGCCACCCAGCTACACTGGCCTATTTAGGGGCTATCCCATTCCTCCAAATGAAATTATGTCTCTTGGTAACAGAAGAGTTTAAAACAAAACAGTCAAAAAAAGCAGGCAACAGTGCCCATAACTCTCTAACCCAGTTGTTAAGACTCTGACAGATGGAACTGCGAGCTCCAAACTCTACACTAAGAACTGTTTCTCTATATTAATAAACTAAAATATATAGTTCCTGTATTGATTGTACTTCATCCATGTCCCTTCCAGTGCACATCTGACACTTGCAAAATGAGCAGGAAGGGTGAGTAAGCTAGTCACTGAGACTCTGGCCTGGCCTTATTGCTGCCAGCTGTAAAGTAAACGAGAGAATGACATTAAAGCCCTTTTCTGAAGAAAGGATGTGTCAACTACAATGGAAAAAGAGTCAACTACAACGGGAAGAGTTCTGAATTCTGAATACAGGCATTGCATGGTAAAATGCCTACGGCCAAGAGGGAACGTATTTAAGACTTTTTTTTTGCCAAATATTTTATTAGTAGAGGATGACCGAGAACGTAAACATATAGAACAAAACCAAATTCTGCTGCTATTCCTTTTTGTTAGTTTTTATTTATTTCTATATCAGCACTTCTTTCTTTGTGATGATTAGGGACCATAGTAGTAGATTAATTCATTTGGAATTATGATATTATTTATATTTAACTTGAGTTTTACAAAAATCTTTCGTTCTGTTGAACAATTAATTTCCCTTAAAAGCAAAATATTTCCAGCACTAATTACGATAAGGCACTGTCTGCCTAAGTAGACAGGAAGATAAGTTTGTGTTTGAAGTCCGCAGGCATAATTCCCATTAAAAAAAAAAAAAGGCAAGGATGACAGAGTTTTTATTTCGGACTGCAATGTCATGCTAAAAATTAAATTTCTTAATTTTGATAACTTTCATAAACTGCAGGCATCAAATATTGCCATCATGCAATATTAAATATTTCCACCAGATGTCTCCAATATATTATTTTACACAGAAAGTTACATTTGAGTTACTACACTTCAAACTGAACATACGTCTGGCAAAATATTAAAGAAATAATGAGAAGACACCTGAAGCTAAATATTTATCTGTTTAGACATGGATAATTGTCCCTAAATTGCTGCCAGCTCCACGGTGCTACCTAAAGAATCAGCAATTTTTTGGACTAACATTTTGGCCAGACATGTTTCTAAAAAAAAAAAAAAAAAAAAAAAAGAGCAATATAAGGTTGTAATTGGCATAAATGAATTTTGGGTTACTAAGAAATAATTTATTTGTTTTTTAAATCAGAAAAAGTTTGCAGACTCAAACTAAAGACCACTGTGATTTCAGAACTCTCTCTGATGTAAGCATGCAGTAATCCAGTTATTTATTAATAGCCTTTGTGGATTACTCCCACTCATTACCTTGAAACATTCACACAGATTCTGTCAACCTGAGTAAGTACGTAAGCAATGCTCAATACTTATAAAGCAAATGCCAGAGGAGTATCTCAAGGACAACAGGGAAAATTCAACACTGTTAATTCTCAGACCAGCATATCACTGTTATGCTTGAAAGGCATCTTTATAAGAGAACTCCTACAGAATCCTTCTCATTTCTCTGTCCTACACAGTAGCATGTGGCGTACTGATAGACATGACAGAGCAAACTTCGCCTTATAATCACTTATGTAGATATAGATATATATCTATGAGCAACTGTAGACATGTGCACATCTGTATTTACCTCAAGAAGCCCACTCATTTATTCAAAGTAGATGATTATACTTGAAAATTAAAGACTCGAAAGTCTCTAAAGGATAAAGGATAGAAAGCACATATTATTTACTAGGGACCTGAGGATATGATCCCGGAAGCAATGTGGGGAGGATTGCTGGCTTACATAAAAGCCAAATCCATCATTTCAGGGTTCTCAACATATTTTACATAGGTTTATTATACTTTGAATTTCACTGAAAGCTAGGGGAGTATACCTATCCACAGCAGACAGGACGGGTCAGATAGAAATCAATTACAACCCATCTTCTCAAAAGGTACTTCCATTTAGTTGCAAGAGTTCTCTCTTCAGAATAATTGACCTATAGTTTCAAATTACTAAAATGATACCGGTTTTCAACAGCACAGGAGACATTTAATTTTATCTATCAAAACTTTCAGCTGAAAGAATAAAAAGCATACTAATGGCAACTTATTTACTGAGATCTTCAGCCAATTCACTAATATAGCATGGCATCTCTGTCTCTTGTTTATATTAAAGAAATCTTTGAACCAGTTATGTTTTCCATAACAGTAGAAACACAGTTTCAAGTGCTAATTTTTAAGGCCAATGCCGAAGTATAACTGTTGTGTGGGCTGGTGACAAAAACAGCTCCTTTAGAACAGGTAAAAAAAAAAAAAAAAAAAAAAAAAAAAAAAAAATCTTCTTTCCTTATTTGTATTTATTGCCCTTTGAAAAAAAATTAAGGCCATATACACAGTCCACGGTATGGAACCAGATGCCTTAGATCTGTACAACTCAACAACTCTTCCAGAGTAACGTAATAGGGATTTAAGCTTTCCATTTCAAAATTAACTAATAAACAAATAGACATCAATGGATTCAAGTGTTATAGCAATATTTCCAGAAATAGTTTGGTTATCTAGAATTTTAGAGTTCAATGCAAAAATAGCCGGATGTTCTGGGCTCACTATCCATGAACTCTGAACTGAGATGAAGTCATACAGCAACACTGTTCAAGCATTCAGTGCAGAGATATGACAAGTCATATATATTTTTTTTTTGGCAGGGGGCGGGAGGAAGAGGAGCATCATTCTGCATTTTCTGAAGTAACATAATGTGATACATAACCTGCTATCATAAAAAGTGCTACAATAAAGATATATAGTACCTACAAGATGCTTGGACTGCGTGCATCCAGAAAGTAAGAGATTACTTTTCCCCTCAATTATATCATTTGTCATTATCACATATAAACACAGCAGAGTTTATAAATATTTATTACTACAAAAACACCTAGGGTATTTTTCCTTTCTTTACATTTAAATTAGCATGCAGAATCAACTCATATTAAGTTTTTATGAACAGCCAGCCCACCATAAAAGGGGCATACAAGTCCTACATGGTTCACTACCTGGCAACAATGCACATAAACAGTGTTTTTATTAGATAATTCTTCTAAAGAGAAAAAAAAACCAAAACAAACCACCAAACAAGCCAGTATATGAAAAGTAAGTTCTGTTACATCAAAAGACCTTGTAGCGGGCAGTGCACAAGAAAAATAATTTCTAGTACCTCTGTAAAGGTCACCTTCAGTTTTTATTGCAGTTTGCTTTCATTTGTGTCTCTTAATTTGAAGAGCTGTACAATACCTGTCCAGTATATGCAAAGTCCAGGGCTTGTTTTAAACCAAGGCTTGTGACGCCATGCAAGTTCACCTCATGAGCTTCGCTTTCAACCATGCAGAGACTGAACATTGCCTATGGAAAGAAAAATAATATTAACCATTAAAAACTGCACAGTGAAGGCCCAGGAAGAGGAGGACTGATTTTTCCACCTTCACTATCCTTTGTTTTTCCTTGGATAAGAATTCTAAATAGCAACAGATTTGTGAGTTAGAATGAGACCTATACCACGTTTTCAATACTAACTTCATAGCAATCAATCTTGCAACCAAGTCTTTTTATCAATAAATACAAAAACTTATTCTGGAAAAACTGAAACAAATCCCTTTGATCCATGTATATATACTTCTTGACTAAGTAATTTTAGGTGAAATCAATGGGAACAGTCACACAATAAGGTATCATTCAATAAAAAAAAAAAAGATAAAGAACTGGAGTCTGGAAAAAAACACGAAAAAATCTACACAAGCACTACTAGAAATAATACTTATGTATAGTATCGTTATATATAGGAAGGAACAATGAGCCATAAACAATTATTTGTATGAGAAGAGGTAGTTAACACACCATCTTTTATAAATAATCCTTTCCAAATAAGCATCTCAGACCGGAATGTGAACAACATAATACTCAAGTTATTGAATGAGGAGGAAGCATGGAGATGCAGTCACTTAAATTTACAGTCTCCCCCTACCTGTTATTGTCCCAGTTCCTCAGATCATAAAACCTAAACTGAAGATTGGCCAGGTGCTATTGAACTTCCCTGAAAAAAGTATTGAGGAGAGCAACTATCCCTTTCATCCAGTCTTACTTTCCAGATCATCAGTTTTCATTGCATCCCTGGACTGAAGCAACCCTACTCAGTCTCTAGATCTTGTAGGAATCTCTTTCTTCCCATCTCTGTTAAACTTAGACTCTTGTCTTTGCCCCTCACTCTTCCCTCCCAGCCTGCACTCCCACTGCAGTACCCCTACTTATGGCTCCATCCCTCCTATCCTAAGTCCCATTCTCCATTCCTTGTCATTCTCCCACACATTTTTAACAAAATATACCACTCACGCTCTTTGGACAATAAACTGCAAACAAACTGAACAGTTCTACAATCTGTCATTGCTAAAGACACTCTAAACTCATTCCCAGTAGGTTTTGTACCAAGCTTAATGTCTCTATGGAGGCTACCAAACTTCATCTTGGAGAACTCCAGTAAAGCACTTCTTAGGAACATACCCTCTGCTACTTCTGTCTCTACTCTGGCTGATGCCTGCAGAAGCTGAGGCAGTGAACAGGCACACTGGATTTCATATGTGCAACCTGTCCACCAAGCACCGCTGAATTTAATGGAAAGAATAAGACCTACGCCCTCTAACAGTTTACCTCATAGCATTCACCTAGACCCAGGTGGCTTCTTTCAAAGAACCGAATGTTTCCTGCAAATAAGTCATTTCTTCTGAAATTTTAGTACTTTCATCATTAAAACACCACAATTTGAAATAAATCTGTTGCCTGGAAATCATCTAGTATAAGCAAGAGTGACATTTATCATACAGTCACTCCTTGTATTTTTGCAATTTCTATTTCAATGAAGTGATACCAAACTGGCAACAGAAAAGAAGCATCAAATAGTTTAAAAGGCTTATCAAACAAACATAGTAAGACCAGCCACGAAATATACCTAGATAGGAAAAAAAAAAAATAGAAATATTCTAACCAGTTCAGACACTTTTCTAATTTCATTAAAAATGTAATCAGAGTTGGACATTTTGTTGTCATTCAGATGTATCAAATGAGCTCTAATAGCTACTGTGAGGCTTCAGGGCTTGCCAGGAGCTGCAAGGTACCCATCAGCCACATGCTCTTTGCAAAAGCAGACCTGCAGTTTGCGTCTGGAAGAGAAAAGCTTCTCTTCTCAGAAATTCACTACTAAATTAACATTTTGGATAATATTCCTTTCGCCCCCCAATTCCTGAAGAAAGAGAGTGAAGTCTAAAAGCAACACCTGTCTACGTAGGTTAGATTTGCACACTCTCTGTACGCTCAGTTCTGCCACAGAATGCCTGCAGAAAGCTGGAAATGCTCAGTGATACAAGATCCTGCATGCGCTGCATTATCTGCCTGTGCTACAGCAACTGTCTGTACACTACCTGTCTGCACACAGGAACTATCAAAAGACAGTGTGGTTACTAATAACGTTTCTATTCTGATCCCCACACAATAGGTTAAGCTTACAGATACAAAGAACCGCTTAACTGAATCTCATCTGTGGACCATGAATCACTTCTATGAAGAACTGGTAGAGTTTTTCTTTGTAGACTTCCTAACTTTACCTTTAGGAGACTATTCTATTGTAGCATAGACATTTCAACACAGCCCTTACACAGAGTTTATTATTACACTTAACTTAGTATTATTACACTTAACTTAGTAAACTCAGCAGGATCGGGCTGCTAATTCAGCCGCTGTCCACAATCATCCACAGTGTTTAATGAACCCAGCCTGCAGCAGAGCTTTAACCCCCTGCCAACTCGCACCCTCCCAGGCAATACTTAGGCTATGGTTCAGGGGATAACTCAAGCCATGGCTGTTCCAAATAGAAAGACATGGATAAAGCCAACCTGTTTGCAGAGGGGAGAAGGTTTAGCCATACGGACACAAGCCATGCTGCATCAGTCACTTTTAGGGCCAGAAAACAAGCCCTTATCCATCTTATTTACTAGTACAGGCATACTCTAATAGCGCAATGGGCAATCAGAACTGTAGTTGCCAGTAATGGCTTTGTGCGCCACCCACTATATGGAGTTCTTTTTCTCTCATACTATCCTCTGAGTATTCTGTGGAAGTTTTTGATAATAAGTAGGAACCACATTTGTTTTTCAGGAGGCAAGGCCAAAGAATTTCATCAAAAGATAAAGGTCTGCAATGGTCCTCAGACAGTTCACATTCAGCTGAACTGGATTAGCCTCCAGTAAAGTAGTCTCCCACACAGACGAACCTAGTACTGCTCAGTGATCCACACTGCTTTCACCAGCAGGCAAATTTTGTTCTCGGCCTCATAATTTAAAGGTTTAATCCAGCATGAAAAAATTCTGTTCAATCAGAGGCAGAAACTGGGCTCAAACTCAGTCTTTAATTTGCACTGCTGTACTTGAATATTGTGGTTTTAACTGTAGAAACATATGGATCATTAAATTCTGGCTTGAGACTTCACCAATACCTGGAGAATGAGTTATGGTTGGGCTGTCAAACTCCAATTTCAGATGCATCTCTGAAAACGCTCTTGAGGTTTTGTGAGCTTAAATAGATCCATCAGTCATGCTTTTAACGCAAGGCTAGTAGCCTACTTTATTTTTCCCTTGGGTTCATTAAAAACAAGGCAATAAGATAAACATCTCAGGTGGATGTATAAGAGACGGACAAGAAAAAGAAAGAAATATAAAATATTTGGACAAGTCCACAATTCAAAGTCAAACTTACCACAAAAGTTACCAAATATGGCTAAGCATGAAATGTTAATTATTTTAGTTATTGATTTCATTCAACAATACTAATATACCATACTTTATTTTAAAACACTCCTGCTTGGACAAAATAAAGTCATCTTTGAAAATGCCTCATTTCTGCTCCAAGACATTCATGAGAGTGGGCAGTACAAGTTTCCAATATGTCATCCAGAGATGCCTTTTATAATAAAACACGCTGGTGAGAGGGCTTATCTTTTCTTCCACTTCCTTTAAATATCCTGGTCTTGTTCTGCCATCCAATCAGTCAATGAGCCAACACTGTGGGAAATACAGTGATTGTTTAAATACTGATGTTTTAGTCAGGATTTTAATTAAGTAAGCCAATTCCCCAGAAGAAAAATAAACTCAATCCACTTCCCATTCTGTAGCAACTGCTCAAAAATTCAGGTTTCAATATCCCGTCACAAATGGATAGCTTCCATTTGTAGAATTCTACCTGAGCTCACACTTGTTTAAGAAGCTACAAATTAGGATGGACTCATTTTTGTGGGGCAGGCAGACATTTTGTTATCTGTAAAAAGAGGAGGAAAGGAGGAATCAACTGTCCATTCTTCTTCTAATCTTGGCCTGCAACAGAAACAGAGCTAGAGAACTATTCCCAAAGGAAAATGAAAACAAAGCACACAATCCCTGGATAAAAATAATCAAACCATGAAACAACTGTCAGACTCTTGAAAATTTTACTTCAAAGTAACATGGCAAGTTGGTGTGCATTTAATACACAGCACACTGGCATGCAGCTTCACTACTGTGCCCTCAGCAGCCAAAGGCACCTTTATAAAATGGTTTCTTCTACAAACATAGAACACAAAAGACGACAAGAGCTCAAAACTGAATGGCAAACAACAACAGGGTGGCTAGGCTCAGATGTGATCAGATCTGATGTAACTGGGCAAAATAGCCTGAGTAAAAAATGCTTAGCACAGTTTTTGGGTCCAACTTTCAATGCTCAGCTTTTGCTGCCGCTTAGCTTTCAAAAGCAAAATGCAAGATGGGTATAAAATACCACCAAATCAGAATTTTGTATTACTGCTAAAAGAACTATAAATGAGACCAAAAGAAGTCTAGATACGTTGATTTTATTGCTCAGGCAGCACTGCAGCAACATGTACAGACTCCTTCACCATATACAACTTTAAGAAGAGACACCAAGGTCACAGAAACACAAGATGATACTCAAAATCTCCAAAATACAAATTGCTCACTGTCACAATGGTGAGGTAAAAAATTGCTCCTTGCCTTTGAGTCATTTTATTACTTACTCAGATGTTCCATATCCATGAGAGTAATGAGCTTGTCCTCATTTCTACACATCAATCTTATAGCCATGTCAAGCATCACAAGCAGTAAGTCATCACAAAACCACTTAACCAAGCTGTATGTTATTTTACACAAGTAAATTCTTTTGGTGAATTCCACGGAACTTAGTGTCCTTTAAAAGGCAAGAAACAATCAAAACATAAGCAGCCTCAGTAGACAAGTATATGAATATAAAAAGAACAAATGGTTATGCTGTTAAAAAAAATACGGAGATGAAAATTATAAGTAACTTACTGCTATGACTTAGGGAAACAAACTGGAATTCTTATTATTGAGCTTTTATAAGCTTTCTGCTGGAAGTTAAAAAAAATAATAAAAAAAAATAATAAATTGAACACTGAGGTAACCACTGGATTCTAATTTACGTCTGCATAAAACCTGTTTAACATTTAAAAGATGTTTAAAGGAAATTAATAAAGTCATTAAATGAACAATAGTATGATACATTGGGTAAACACTGGATAGAAGGGAAATTGTTTTCTGGGTAATCAATAGACAGAAATAGCCATGTTTAGACACCAATTTACAGAACTTAGTGGGATGAAATATCTTTTCTACTCTAATTGTGGAGGAAGCCTAAACACTTAGCTTAGCCTAGATGTCTAAAATAGGTGAAAATTAAAGTGTTGAGTGAACTGAAGGAGGAAAGTTGAAGAGATAAGAGTGAGTTGTGTCCTTTCAGTGTATTCATTTTAGGAACTTCTGAAGATAAGTGTTTCTGTAATGAAAGCTACAAACCATGACAGCAATAATAAACTGAGAATTGTTTGCACCTCTAAGTTTGTTTCTTACGACAAATTACTATATATAAGATCCAGAGTTTTCTTTCACTTCTCTGAACTCACGTAAAGTCATTTCTAGTTTAAAAGCCTTAGGTGAGTGGGTCTTTAAAAAAAAAAAAAAAACCAAAAAACCAAAAACAGTTACCTCTTGCCAATCATGAGAGGCTCAATCCACACAAAATGCCTTCAGTTTGCTTATCTTGACCTTCTTTTGCTCATCCCTTATTTCAGCCACATCAGCCCCTAGCCAGCTTTCCTGATATGTTCCAAATGGGAGATGAGCAAACGACCATTTAAATTACTGCCTTCAAGAAATACCCTGGGTCTTCTAGGAGTAAAGTACATGGCTCCAGTGCATAGCAATTACCTCTAAAATATCTCCAAGTTCCCTCAGCAAGATTGTGAAAAGACATTCATCATTATCCATCTTTCTCTGATTCAACTCTAAATGCAACTTTCAAAAGGAATCTAAGTTTTCAAAAACCAGAAAGTAAGCTGAGCTTACTACAGCAATCTACAGTAACCCAAAGAGCTACATTTCCAAATTTCCTCCCTCTGTTTTCTCAAACATTGTTCGGTAACTACCAGCAGCCCTAGTTCCAAGTCCTCTACAACACAAAACAGACATTTGAGCCTCCCCACCAATGCATAGCTCTGACCTACGCAAATTCTTGTTCGACCACAAACATAGCAGTAGATAGCAAGCACAGTAATAAAGTCCTGGGATACTTCAGAATCAGCTCCATTAAAAGCTGAATTCACATGACGTTCACAGGGTTTCAGCAAGACCAAGCTTTTTTTGCACAACTCAATGCAAGTATCTCAACTCAGTCCATCTCCCACTCGCCCTACCCTGTCACCTTTCATCCTTGACTCTAACTGGCAGTTGAAAGCTTTTGCAACTGACATGCAAGAGCTGCCTTTAACCTTCAGCTGTTGTTCTTGCGTGGGTGTCCAGAAATCTGACACATTCTCTACTGTGAAGTGCATAAGCATTTGCTGCAGTTCCTCACAATCACCGCCAGACAGGGAGAGTGGAAAGTTGGCATGGCGTGAACAGGCATTCTTGTAGTTCCTTTCGTTGCATTACACTCAAAAAGATGAGCACCCAGGAAGTTAAGATGAACTAACAGTGAGTTAAGTGCAATGCACGTGAGCTTTCTCATCTCTAGATCAGTATAGAGCACTGTCTTAACAACTCCTTCTCCTAGTAATTATCAATTATATTGTAAGCACTCTGGTCAAATGTTATGGGAAAAAATTCTTACCGTTCTTAACATAAATTAAACCTTAAGTATGTCATCCCACTCAGCCTCTTATTTCTGAGGCTAAGCTCTATATGAAAAAAATTAAACCCAACAACTTGTTTGGTAGTCATGCTAACTATTTAAGTAACATTTTTCCACCCAATTCAGAAACGTGTCTGAAGAAAACAAAAAACTTAATATATACTTATAGCTGAAAAAAAAAACCACACTACAACAATTTTGAAAGTGAGTGAACATCTACTCTGTCTTTCTAGTAAACTAATTGGTAAAGAATTGATCAATTAAATTGCCAAGGTTTTCCTTAGCTCTTTAGCTTTTTGCAACGAATTTTTAAAGTAACTAACATTAGCATTGTTTTACTTTTTTAGAAGAGCAGAACTGACATCTCAAATTTCTGCCTCCACAATTCCACAATGATATTGCTCGAGGCTGTTTTTTAAATTATTTTAAAATAGATAGGCATCTTCATTAAGTGCAGTGTTTTATTCAAATTCACCTCCCACAGTATATGCACTTACTTCTATATTCACCTGTTTCACATCTTTTTCTTTACAGGAAATTGATTGTACTTCTCATCTCACATATCAGAAAAGCTATGAAGAAAGTAAACTAATGCTTCAGAGATCTTGGCTCAATTTCCTACACTGCTCAGTTATAGTGTGATGTCTCAAGATTTTTTTTTATTGCACGTGTAATTTTAAGCCCGTGAGAAATCTTACTGGCATCAATTCAACAGTTAAGTCGTGCATTCTTTCTGATTTGGGACCTAAGCCTATCTGTACGTAGGTCACACAAACGTGTAGGTATCTTATTTATTTGGACTATAAACACTTTCAGGCCAAAACATTCTCCTTTGCAGTTTGTACTAAAAATAGCAACTCACTGTTCATGTAACAGTAATATTAAGTAAATAAATCATAATCTGTTTAATCCCCTTTGTCGTACTACTCCTGAATTAACCTTTAGGTGTTCTTAACTCCCCTGTTCTAATCCTTCATTACATAAGCAATATTATTTCTTCTTTGCTGTTTTCACCTATCACAACAAAAATAAATCAGAATAAATCAGAATGTATTAACAAGTGTCAAAATACTGCTTTGACAGATGACAATGTCCACATCAAATATCAACTAAGTTCTAGATATGTAACGTGTACTTATCCAAGTAAGTATCCAATTTAATATGTTAATGTTTCCATACTGCATGCAAAACTGCGGCTTGTTCTTCTCATAACTAGCAAGTTATATTTTCCTTTGGTTTCCTCCCAATTGAAGCCTGTCTATCCTCAATCAATCATCAGCCATGTCCTCTGGAGTCCCTTGCACACTGAAAAACATATCCATCAATATCAACTGCATGAAATATGATTAAGAGGCTCATTACATGATTCTTCTGAAAAAGTTCTATATAAATTCCCAGAGAAAATGTCACATAACATCAATCACTGATAACTGAGCCTGCAGTAACTCATCTGCTCAATAAAATCTACCTAAATATTGTTTTTTAAGCATTTGCCATGCAACTAAAATGAATCCTGGAAAATGAAAAGGTCATCTATTATTCATAGTTTAAGGGAGTATATAGTTAAAGAAAGGAGAAGAAATAAAAGAAAAACTGAGCAGCAAAACACACAATTTTATGCACAGTACCAAAGTCTCATATATTACTGTTAGCAAAACAAATTCCACTGAACCTTTGGTGTTTCTTTCAGTACAGCACAGTGTCAGACAGTGACACATGATTACACAGCCCCTAAGAACTTACCAAATCAATGATACGTGCAATGCACTTGACACATTGCACTGTTAATACAAAAAGATATTTCTAAAGATACTAAGAAAGTGATAAGTAATGAAAATTGAAGTAAAGAGCAACCCTACTCTTTGGAGGACCTAAAGATGTGATGTTTTTTCGTGTTTGTATAGCGCACATTTTTTTGGGAGTAACCTGGCAAGAACAAACTCATTTTCTTGGTTGCAATAAGGCACAAGGTCTTCACTCCCCATCAAAATAAAAAAACAATATAAGCATTTGCTGCTAACAGGTTATGTTCTTGGCTGAACCTGCATCAATTTGATAGTCAGAGTTTAATAGTCAGCGTAATGTGTCTTTCCCAAATTTCTGTAGATGCAGAAGCACAATTTAAGACACAAGGAAAAGGACAGATTGTAGCATACTACTCATAACAAGTTGCTGCATCATCACTAAAAAGACCTACATTCAGAAGTAGTCTAAGTTGTGCTGTAGAAACAAAATAATTCTACAATTTTCATGTGCAACCCCATACCAGAATAAAAAAAAAAAATAACAGTGAACTACTACAGCTACATTAACCTTCTTAGTTGCAATATTTCAAAATAAATGAGTTGTCATAGGTGGTTCCAAATACCAAAATTAATGTTTTCATTGTGGCAGAAGCAAGAAAACTGAATTGCAAGGACACCGCCATGCAAAGCACTGCATAAATCCGCAGTAATGTACAGTCTTTCCTAACAACAGTCACTCTTAAGCAGGCCTGCCTTTTGTAACACAAAGGGAGCAGCATCACAAAAAACAGATTTTTTTTTTCCCCCCCAGTATCTCCAGTCAAGCACAGAAAAGTATGAGTCACATTTGCAAATTTTGGCTTAAATTGGTTTAATGCTTCCCAGTGAGTGCATAAGCCTATTGTTCGTGTCCTTTGATGATTTTAGCAAGTCATATCAAAAGCAAGCCCAAAATAAAACTGGAATAAAAGTCAGTTAGCTCTTGAACTAGCATCTTAACTACCACAATATGTTTCATTCAGGGAGGCAAAGCTTCTTCTAATTTCTTTTTGCAGGAAAGCCATGCTCAAAACTTTGACACCTTTAAGGGTCTTATTTTTAAAAGTATATTTCATATAATACCATCAGGACAAGTTTCCCACCTCAGGGCATACAGCCTATAACTAAATAGTTGTACAGCAAGGCCTAATCTAACAGAACTGGAGTAACACAACCTTAGTTATTATTACAATTAGCTTCTTAAGAAGCCATTTATAGTAGGATGCAAACGTCAGTAGACTGACATCCAAATGTTTCAACCAATAGTAAACTACGACAACTATTCTGCAGCTTAGCTGCAAAAGCATACGTGTTATGCAAGAAGCCTAATGCTGAAATTTGAAATATTGAAATTTGAAATGGTTCATTTTATGACGGTTTGTACTAGATACCCTTCATATCTGGCCCATTTTTTGATGGTTTGAACTAGATACCCTTTATATCTTTTAAAACAATCCTATTTTCCATTATGATTATAAATTCTACTTCTTATTAAGATTATAGCATAATTTTGCTAAAATAGTACCCTTTATTCCCACCAACAGATTTATAAAATTATTTTATACAAAGGCCAAAGAATAAAACCAGCTCACTGGTTTTGACCATTTTTCTTTGGTTTTCCACGTCCTCTTACTGATAAAACCTACAAAAGTAATTAAACACTAACAATTTGCTAAATAAAAGAAGAATGACTTGACTAACCAAGCTTGTGTTAATATCGCAGTCATTTGTCACAGTAGCTTTCATCATCAGCTGAGCTCTGCCCTCTATCAGCTATCTCCTCTGGAACAAATGCCTCTATAAAATCATGTCTTCATTTTATCTTTAGTAGTCTACATTTTACTGTGCTCATTTATCCTTTGGCTCTTCCTTGTCCAACAAACTCCCTCCAAACTAACAGACCACGATGACATCAATTTAATTATTCCCATAAATGCTATAGGCTTGACACCTACTCCTTCTTGGTTGAAATCTAGCTCTGGCAAGGTAGATACTTAAGTGCCAGGTATAAAAGATTCTGAAAATACAGATGGGCATTTCATAAGATGCCCTAAAATTCAGTGCTCAGCAATAGTAAAAAAAAAATAATCAAAGCTTAAAAATTGTTAGGCAAGAAAGAACAAAACAGAAATCAATCCTATGCCCATACAGAAATCTATGCTTTGCCTACTGCTGCATGCAATTCCCTCACCCTCATCTCTCAAAAGACATACTGGAGCTGTAAAAGCTTCAGAGAAGGACAAAAAGCATCATCAAGCATGTGGAATAGCTTCCCTTTGAGTACCATCTGAATAAATTTCCAACCTGGAAAGCAGATGATTGAGTGCCATGAGAAGAATACCTAGGAAATGATGGTTTGTTGTCTTTTCCAGTAAAAGAAGCAGAAGGAATCAAGTGAAACTGTTGGAAGTCAGATTCAGAACAAACAAAAAGCAGTTGTTCACACAACAGGCAGTGGGCCACCTTGTTAGAGCACACAGTGGATGACAAATCTTACACAGGCTCAATGAGAAAGAGGATAAAAGCTTGGATGAGAGACCTATTTAGTATTGCTGAATGGACAGGAATCTCACCCTGTTCAGGAAATGCCCCTGAGCCGAAAACATCTGGGAAATTCTCAGGGACATACCACGTACCTGGTTTTACTCTTTTTGTCCAGGTATCACAAACAGCTACTGTTAAAGCAACTAGTCAATGATCCACCACAGTGTGGCCATTCTTACGTTCTCATCCAATGTTGTTAAGAGCATCTACCTCTTTTGAGGCACTACCTATTAAGTAGTAGATAGAAAAGCAGTTTAATTAATTTGTCACTTGCACATTAGGTCATCCAGTAAGAATGGATTGAGAATTAGAGAGGTTTTAGATGTCGCAGTTTGAAAACAGGTTGACGTAGGCAGATTAACTCCTACTGAAGATAAGTAACCAGCAGCATTTTACAAAGATGTTCAGGATAGTTAAACATAGAGGTTCCACTGCTTAAATCCAGGCTTTCACTAGATGAAGGCCTACAATGACATGAATGCAACTAGACAATATCACAGTTGAATCTCCTAAAAGGAAGTTGTTAACAGGGTGTAAAAAAAAAAAAATGGCACTGTTGGCAATGAAGCAACCAAAGAATTTGTTTAAAGAAAGATATTTCCTCTAAAACTTCCAACAAGCATGAGATAGAGATACAATGCAAGAGTCAAAAGTACATGCATTGTGATGGGCTTCTTTTACAAATGAAGAGGAGTGCAAGAAACCCTGAGGGAGCATCCAAAAGAAAAATAGTTGTTTCAACAGTGTTAAAACATCCTAACACTAGCTATATGTAAAAGTGCAACACACAGATCATGTTTTAGCTCTTCAGCAGTCTCGCCTCTGTCTTTGGATACTTTTCATGTTATTAAAATGGTATGTGGATCCTACTCACTGAAGCTAGAAGTGACACACTGCCCAAATAATTCATTCAGGTGGTTGGAGCAAGAAGGTGTTTTCAGCTTCACTACACCCACAGAGTAATTTCTCCTGAGGTTGTATAGGACGATACTGATGGAGACTGCAAAATATAGAAAAGTGTCTACTGCATCCAACAATGTTCTAAAATATAAGACTTCACCAGACTACATAGAGGAGAAAACAGGTATGAAACACTTCTCTACCACAGGCCTGGCCCAAGAAATTGGTTTTCCATGGGCAGACACTTAGCAACACAGAAATTGCAGCTGAGCCCAGCCCAGCTTCAGAACATTTGCTATAGCAGCATTGCAAGAATCGAACTGAGGTAGCCTGGAGAAAGCAAAAACAGATGGCAAAGAAAACTGGCAATTACAGCAACATGGCTGCAATGATTCCTTTCTGTCCTGCTTTTAAACTGAGAAAATGCTTCAACTAAATAGGAATCAAACACCACTTGTTGTTATAACACTTTTTAATTAGAGACAATGAGCCACAGTCTCCTATGACCTGTCTCACTAACTGCAGAGTTGATTCTGCCATACTTACACATGGTGCATTCACTTACCATATAGGGACTCTAAAAAAGAAAAAGAAAAAATAATCAAGAAAACTCAGAGAATAAGACACCATATTGTCTATCATCCGGCAGTGGCAGAATTGCAATTAATTCATTTACATACTATGAGAATTGCAACAGAAACGTATTTATAACTGATGGGAATTTGAAAACAAAATTCAGAAAAGACAAGATTCTTGTAAATGTTTTTGATAGCACACACATTGCTGTGGGAATTCTGTCTGCAGCAAAGAAAAATTGCTTCAGATTCTCACAGAATAAAAAACCATTAATTGCAAAGATAAGGATGAACAAAGTAAAGTAACCCAGATAGACTCCCTTACTTTGTCCACTTTGAAGGAATATTAAAACATTTATTTAGAAAGCTTTAAAACATTTGCAAACCATTTTTGTGTATATTTCAGAAGTAAAAACATTTATTCAGTTAAATATTAGAAAGGCTTTTATACAACAAGCCACCTCACAACTGCCCATGCTACATTACTTTCAACAGTTTGATTAAACTTAGTAAAAGCTATTGATAATGCCTATATCAAACAATACTTTAAGAAGTGAAGGAGTGTACTGTTTTCTTGACATTCAACTGTAATGGGATTACTGAATAATTAGTAAAAACTCTCTATTTCTGTTTAAAACTTAATGTTATGCAAGGAGGACAATTTTTCAGAAAACTCTCTTATTTTTTCCAGGCCTCCTCTTATTGTAGGCAAGTTTTTTTTCCAATGAGAAGCAATCAGCACTGAGTTCTTATTTCTCAACAGGGGGTGTATAAGCAACACGTTCACACCACCAGACGCTACTATGAATCTTCAAAAATCTTCTGCATTGTTGGGATCACCCAGAACCATGTGCATTGGGCCAGATTTGGCTGATTCCACATGCAGAAGAATTACAATATAGTACTAATATATATAGTACTAAACAGTTACTCAGTATGCTGAAATAACCCTTAGATTTCTCACAGCATCATTGTACAGTAGTGAACATTACGAGGTCAATAATTGCAAGCCTGGAACCACTACTAATACCATATTCCTTCCCAAGTTTGCAGTTAGTATACTTACATAGGAAGAATGTATAGGGGGAAAAAAAAAAAGCCAAAAAAACCCCAAAAAACCAACACGAGAGATTCAAAAGATGGTTAAGAAGGGGAGAAAATAGTTTTATCTCAGTATCAAACATATTTCAAAGACACATCTTTATCAAGTTTCTTAGACAAGAAAACTGGTGGTGTGACAGTAAATGAGAATACTGTATCTTGTTCTGAAGTTTTGTAGGGTGATTGGGAACTGCTTCTGAGTTAGGGCATTGATAACAGAGAACGGCACAGGACAACATGAATTAGTACAGCAAAGACAAGAAATGAAGTATTTCTCAACCTACACAGGAAGCTAAAAGTGAGAGTAAGAGCGTCTTTTGGCCCAAAAGTCTCAGTAATGACTAGATGTTACTAGAATAGAGTTGATTTGGTCCAATGAAAAGAAGTAACATTTTTAAATATTATCTGGAAAGACAATTTCTAAGTAACATCTTTTCCAGGGTACAATAGCAGGGAAAATACCGTTCATTTGGTATACGCACATCAATGGTAAAATACTGAAAAACAAAATCACATTATACAGCAAAAGCAGCAGGTAATTCTGATTTCTCTGAACTAGGTCTTTAGATCTATCCCTAAGCCGCGTTAGGGAGAGCCTTTTCCTCTTTATGATTCATGTAACAAGGCCTCAAAAGCTATTTGCATCATGCAGTCTTTCATACCTCAGGGATTTGTTTATAAAAAATAATCCTCTAACCTTATCAAGAAACAATGCGATATGTTGCAAAATATGAAAAATCAGCAATGTTGTGTACACACGAAGAAATTATCAGTTGACAGGGAGGAAAGACGGCCAAAAAAACCTCTGCAAATAAACTGCTTAAGAATCAACTGTGACAGTTATAAGTACAAAGTCTGCATGCAAAATTAATATCTACTAGCTCATTTCAGAGAAGAAAGATTCTTCTAAGACCTGAACATGCCCATTGTGGAACAAATTTGAATATTATTGACAGTTTAAAATCTATTCTAGTTAACTGATATAATTTTATTCATCCAGATTACATGGAAAATCTGCCTTTTTTTTTTTTTTTTGGAGGAAGATCAAAGTCCGGTGACTATGAACCCACTCAAATGAAAAATAAGGAAGAAGGAGTTGTTCAGACTGGAAAACCAATGCATTTTGTACGAGAAGATCTTGAGGTTATATAATCAGCTGCCAACACTGTAAATGCCTACTAATGAAGTCATGCAGTACATTTCATTTTGCTCCCGGGGAGGGGGGGGAAGAAAGAAGAAGAAAAAGAATCTTTTAATTGGAAATCACTTAGCTTGCTAGAGCTATTGCAATGCACACATACTCACTAAATCAACCGCCTTGTCTCACCGCAATAGACTGAGAAAAATAGCAAATTACAGCATGTCATACGGAAAAGTTTGCCTAAAATGCTGTTTGTTGCTTTAAAAAGAATTCATAAAAATACATATGTTTACTACTCTTTCTATGAGTCTTTTCTGGAATGGAGCTTACTATTGTATTCCCTAGCTCATTTTGAAAGAAGAGGTCCTTCAGGAGATACTGAACAGAAAACAAATTGAAAACCCTAATTTTCATGTGTCTAATCTTGCAATTTAAGTCTGTATTTTTAATGCAGTCTTTCTATGCAGTTTCCCAAGGGTTTTTTTTTCTTAAAGAAAACAAACACAACATTTTGGTGTACAAATGTAACAAGGTCCCAAATCAGGTGCTGTGCTTAGGATTTAAATTCCAGTGTTTCAGCACGGCTGGAACTGTAAGACTAACCATACCAACTGGAAGAAGGCATGGCAGGCTGTTACCCTAGAAGGCTGGCCCTTAGTATTTTCCTGAAGCTCAGATCTCTGGCTTGTCTTAGAAAAACAAATGAAGATTTTACTCCAGACTACAACCTCAAAGAAAAATTGATAAGGCAACCTCTGTTTGACCTTCTCCGCTTTTCCACATCCAATAGCTCCAACTCCCTCAGTCTGTAACATGACACACATTTAGTTATCCTTCTAAAGTATTAACAAATTTTTCTTTGCAGTAAAAGAAATAAGTAAGTGGCAATTTGAAAAAAATATGCTGACCTGTTATTAAGAAAACACTACAATTTCCGAAGGAGCTCCATCGAAATCAAAATAGACACAGAACATGTAGAAAACTGTAAAGGGGCTCTGCAGAAAGCAAATACCCAGTCCCTTGTACAAGCGGTTTTACAAGAGTAACAAAAAAAGAGAAAAGACAACAACAACAAAAAAATCATGCTGATTCATTCTGATAAAACCCTGTGTAGAACTGAACATATTTCTGGAGTAATTTGTGAGATCATAAGCACTGGATGACAGCCTCTCCAGATAGAGCTGAAGGTAGGCCGGTATATTAATCAAGTCTATGAGCCATAGAAACAAGAAGCTACAGTAGGCGAGTTCTTTGTCTCACACTGATGTATAGTGTTGTCATCTTAGTTTTATCTAAGGCAACTCCAACATCTGATGTTCCCAAAATCCAGTCCACTGCAGTCCTGCACTTACATCTCGCAAAAATTAGTGAGACATAAGTTTCCCATGGCAATGACTTCTTCATAGATGACTTCAGGGTTAGAAAATCTGCAAGGTTCATCCAAGAATTCCTCCAAGAAAATCCAGGAAAAACTAAGGGTAGAAATCATCTTACGTAATACTAAGAGCTAAGTTTGAAGCATGTGAGTCTAGTCTTTATGACTAGTGGAAAGAGATCTGGCACTTCCAGATGGTCATTCATTTCATTCTGAATATATCTTCTATACTCCTCTATCATCCTCTGGAAATGCCTGTTTCTCTTCACTGCCTCGAAATGAAGGTTGGCATCATTCTCCTACATCTTAGAAAATGAATACTTGGGTAGCTCAAATTAGGCAAAATCCCCCTAGATATAAAAACATTAATCATCTTAGTTTAAATACAAAACATTATTATTTTTTAATCAACTCTTGCTTTTTCTGAATTACTAGAAACACAGCATATAGTAACTTTTTTGTCATCTTCCTACAGAACATAAATCTCATTTCACAATTTTCTAAAAAAGCTTTTTGCCCATTAATAATAGAAACTGTTTGGCTGATTTCAGAAAGCACGGGTTTCATATTTATAGCAAATACCTAAAATCTGGAGAATACGTGCTACCAAATTATAATAATTTTGAGGTGGATCAAATTACTAAATACTGCATAGATCAGTCTCTCAGTATTTTTTTTTAATAGAAAAAATTTACATAGCAATTAGCAATATGACCTATTGTAAAACTGTTTTTCCCTTTTCCATAGGGCATTAAGATTTTAATTTGCAATAACTGTCCAGCAAATACCAAGCAACTCAATTGGAAATAACAGGGTGAATCACAGTGCCCCAAATCTCAAGGTCAATCAATAAGTGACCAAGGTAGAAGCTGTTCCTACCACACTGCTTCAACACTGGGTACAGCTGCCCACTCTATGATGTTTCTATGCACAGGGTACAATGAGCTCTGGAAGGAACATATGTCACAGGTGCAAAAGAATGATATGGCACCTTATTAAAACATTTCAATCAAACCAGAACAGCAGCCCTGCAGTATATCTATCATCAACATGTATATATAGCACTTGCTAGAACTAGAGAGCTCCTAAATCCCTCTCAGTGCACTGGGGCAAGAGGGAAAAAAGTGGTAAGCAACCTGTGTTGGCCAGGGCATCACGACAAAGCAACGTTAGCAGCTATGGCAGTACAAAGTCTGCAGTAGCAGAACACATAAGCATGCAGACAAGCTCAAAAAATGAGCCATCAATTGGCTCAACATCATCACAGTGAAAGTAACATCAAGGCTAACAATATTTCTTAAACACATAGAATAAATTAAGTCTCAATTCTAACCGAGAGAGAGACAGTTGACAGGAAGACAAAAATTCTGCTCAGGTAATTAAGAACAGTCATGATTCACTGTGTCACTATTACAACAAAACAAAAAGGTCACCATAAAGAAGTTCATAGTACTAAATTACGGCATAGGTAAAATATTAAATAAACTTACTTTGTTAGAGAAAACAGATGTTTAAATTAATTTCAGCTTCAGTCTCTGAATAACAACAGGATGACTCATACTTAAGAACACCAGTCAACTAACGAGCTACAGTCCAACATTTTGAACAGGTACATTATAATGAAGGTTAGCAGAATTGCTTCCTACGATGAATGCTCTTCCTATTAGAAAACTCAATTTTTCATTCACTCTAATTGTAGCACCTGGCTTCAATTTTCCATGCTGAGTGTCTGAATTAGATTTCCTGGGGTAAATTTTAATCTTTACATTTTGGAAACACTTGTTTCTGAAAATAAGTTTTATTATGCTTTAAAAATTACTGTGGCCTCCTCTTTGAGAGCAACCATTTACATCCCTATAAAAATCCACTTTCAAGCTGGCTTAAATTGCATATATTAACATTTAAGTTCCCTCTCCCCATCCTTACATGCTCTCATCACAACTGTCTCAAATGTCTGTGTCCTACAAAAAAAAAAAAAAATCTCCTACCTTCTGACTTTACCGGGGCATAAGATTCACAGAAAGATGTGTACTGCCTATCTCTATTGCAGGGGCGAGAAGACTAATCATAAATAATGATGAAAAATTTAATTACGTTCTTAACATTTCTTTCCTGTGACATGTATGTGGGTATTTAATGTTGCATACTCTAGTGAACGTGCAATAATCCTGAACTTTCTATAGGCTCAAATTTAAAGCTTGTTCAGTATGATATCTATAACCATTCCCCCCACCCCCCTCCAACCCCAGGGTAATTTTTATTATTATTATAAGAAAAGAAAAAAAAAAATCTTTGGACTTACTCGGAAGTAGTCACTGCACGCTGCCAGGACTGCTTTATGTGCATGGAATTTCTGCTCTTCAGCAATAAGGGTGATATCGCAAAGTATGCCATCACTTCTTTGTTGGTTCAGGGCTGCCAGGACAGCATCGTTATGAGAGCTGGACTGACAAAGCCTCTGACCTGTCAGCATTTCCTGAACACTGAGAGGGGAAAGGGGAAAGATTTTGTCCAAAAAATGTAGGAAACAAGCAGATTTTGTCAGAAATATAGACAAACTTTTTCTAAGACAAGACTGATAATTCTTGGAAAGAAGAAAAAGTCACAAACCTTGTCAGGGAAAAATCTTTATATTGTGTAGACATCACAACAACAGCTCAGTATAACAACGCATTATGAAGCTTGATTATATACTCAAATTTAAAACCCTCAACTGTTCTGATTTTCATGTGCTGCACTGGAAATCAGCTGGACTCAGAGGATTCATTCAGAATAATTTTAGAATTAAGTGAGAAGAATAAAGGGCCTAGGTCAATGGAGTGACAGAAAACTTTAAGTGGCTCAGACTGAAGCATTAGTGGAAAGGAATATCTATGTATGTATGTATGTAACTAGTCCTACTAAAAAGAACAAGCACTTGTCATCTTAGGTGGCCTGATACTGCACTACTGAATGTTTGCAGACCATTTCAGGTCATTCACATTTATGAAGTGTTCTGGGATTTGCTTGTTTTTAAAATGCTGAGGTCTTCCACCACATCTGAATATCTCCTCGTGTGAATACAAGATTTCCATGTCAGCCAGCCTAGGACTGTCTGATTGCAGCTTCCTTTTCTACAGCAGAAGGAAGAGACAATATAGCTGTAGATGCAAACAAAAACAAAGAAAAAAAAATCTGCAAACCCTCTTTGGCACAAAACAACGCAGTTTATTTAAAATCTGTGAGACTACCCCAATTTATATTGCCTGAGAATCAAGGTCTGTATAGAAGGTGAATTTACAGAGAGTAAATCAAAGCAAAGGCATATTTTTAAATTTATTTTTTTTTATTAAGGGGTAAACTAGCTATAATCTTTCCACTACAATCATGTAATTCACTCCACACACATGCTATGCAGCAGCTGTGTGTGCTATATTTTCCTTCCCGATCAGCACAAGCTCTCTGTCCTGCATATCCCACAATCCTGCACCTTGGGCACCCATAAAGTAATGCAGACCTGCCTTGCAAACTAGTTGCTCTTTTAAAAAAGACAAGAGCTCATCCTTTAAAAAGACAAGAGCTAATACATTACTTCTAGAAGAAGGATGAACAAAGCGGAGTTACACAGGAATAACCTGGATCTGAATTTCACCCCCTCCTTAACAATTTCGGTTTCACACAAGGACATACCCTATATACATTTTTAAATGATTCATTCAAATGACACTTTTTCTTTCAGCTGTTCTGTTTGTGAAACCCCACTAATATTCTAATGGATAATTATCAAGATACATAACTTGTTAAAATACAAGGGAATTATTTCTAACAATTATATCCCTTCTGCAATTTCTATAGCAAAGTGACTAAATCAAACCAAGATGTATTATTTTTGGCAGGCAATGCTACAGGTTTAACTTGCTGTACTAAAAAAAGAAAAAAGACAAACTAATAAAACTGTATTTCTTTTCTCCAACCTTCATCAACAGCAATAAAGAATCTGAAATCAAAGGCTAACCACCAGTTTTATTACTGATTCCTGGAGAACTGCAGGATGCAGTCTGCTTACTCTGGTTTGCCCCTTAAAAACCTGGAAGAACATGTGGAGTGTGGGGCAGATTTTTAGTGCGTTTTGGTTTTTTACCTTAAGGGAACTGAGAACATTAAGAAAACAAAAAAAAAAACCCAATAACTTGTGCAAGTACAATAAGCTAGTTATACCTAGAGATGGTTTCTCTTGATTCCTGTTTTTATTAGCTTCCCTCCCAATATTGTGAACCAAGCCCTTCATTCCTTTTGCTTTTCTCACCATCATCCAGAGGTGATTTTCCACAAGAAAAGGACTATTGCATTCAACAGAAAACAGACCAGAGGAGCAAGGCACAAAGGTAATTTTTGTGGGGAATCTATTTTATTTTTTCATATATATATATAAAAAAATATTTTTTTATATATATATATACCCACACACAAAGTAAGGCATCTCTGGTTTTAAACTGAGCTCTGTCATAATCCTTTTTCCAATTCAACGACCAAAACAAAAAAATAATTGCCTGTAACTCTTCTGTTAACAACATATGAAGAACGTATATAGATGCAAGGCAATTTAACTGTAATTTATGAATGAAAAAGCACTGATTCATGAAACATAACATGGCCACTTTGTAGTGATATTGTCAGTTGATATACTCAGTAGCTATAAAATGCAAGGAATTCCTGATTCTCTTCTGCTGGAGAAGCATGGCAGGGAAAGAGGAATAGAACAGCAATGACATGATGCCCCAGTAATATCAGGTAGAACTCTGAGTAGCGTTAACTACTCTGTAAAACAAAACAACTACCAGCGTACCAGACTAGTGCAAAGTTTTGCAGAAAAGCAACTAGATTAAGAAATTCTGCTGAATGTTCTGTCTCAAAGTGCTCCCAGAAAATAATTAAATTATAAATATCAAATTCTCTCATGAGACAATAGACAACATGAATAAATAAGAAAGGCTAGACTGGCAAGTACATATAGGTGATTAAGACTATCAGAAGGAAAGAGATAGAATGTGAGACTCTGGAAGGCAGGAAGATGACTTTGGAGACAATGCTTTGAAGTCGTTTCAAAGAACTGGAAGATTGATCTGGACAGGCTGGATCGATGGGCCGAGGCCAATGGTATGAAGTTCAACAAGGCCAAGTGCCGGGCCCTGCACTTAGGTCACAACAACCCCATGCACTGCTACAGGCTTGGGGAAGAGCGGCTGGAGGGCTTCCTGGCAGAAAAGGACCTGGGGGTGCTGGCAGAGGGCTGAATATGAGCCAGCAGTGTGCCCAGGTGGCCAAGAAGGCCAATAGGATCCTAGCCTGTATCAGGAATATTGTAGCCAGCAGGACTAGGGAAGTGATTGTCCCCCTGTACTCGGCACTGGTGAGGCCCCAATTCGAATACTGTGTTCAGTTTTGGTTCCCTCACTACAAGAAAGACAATGAGGTGCTGGAGCATGTCCAGAGAAGGGCAACGAAGCTGGTGAGGGCTCTGGAGCACAAGCCTTATGAGGAGGGGCTGAGGGAGCTGGGGTTGTTCAGCCTGGAGAAAAGGAGGCTGAAGGGAGACCTTATCGCTCTCTACAACTACCTGAAAGGAGGGTGTAGTGAGGTGGGTGTTGGTCTCTTCCCCCAGGTAGCAAGCAAGGACCAGAGGAAATAGCCTCAAGTTACACTGGGGAAGGTTTAGATTAGATATTAGGAAAAATGTCTTCACAGAAATGGTTATCAAGCATTGGAACAGGCTGCCCAGGGAAATGGGTGAGTCACCATCCCTGGGGTTATTTAAAACACATGCAGATGTGGTGCTTAGGGACATGGTTTAGTGGTGGACTTGGCAGTGCTAGGTTGGACTTGATGACCTTAAAGGTCTTTTCCAACCTAAACATTTCTATGATTCTATTATAAGTGGCAACAAGAAAGCAATATTTTGCAGATAACAACATGGATATGTATTAAATAATACAAAAATAATAATTTCACTTTTCTACTATCTGTTGACTGATGCTTTGGTAAACATCATCCTAAATGTGAATGATTTCATACATGCTACCAAGTACTATACCTCAGGCACCTCTCAGATGGCATCTTTCAGTTTTGCTCTTCTGAATATCAAAGCTTATAGTCCTGTAGAGAAAGCAGCATACGTTCCAGCTAGAAAGAGAGAAAGGAGAGGAACATTAAAATTCAAGGCATACACAGTCTTAGCCTTAAAGATCAATACTTTCAGGATGTGTGATTCAAAAGCAACTTTCTTCAATTCTTCTATTGCCGAAAGACATACCACATAGATTAAGCGCACATGAAATTTTATTGGCCAACTTGAGTATAGCCCAAAAGGGGTCTTTCCTGTGGTCTTTTTCAGAAATTCACATCCCATAATCTGTACTTCCTGTATCTACTGCCCTTGAGGCATGTCTCCTTTCTGCAAACTCAGGGACACGTATTATTTCAACAGGGTGGAAGAGGGCAAGGAAATACCTTCCTAAAAATCCCCAATTTGAAGAGTAGGCCAGCAGCACCTACTGGTATTTGCTTACTTCGTTCAATAACGCACAGCTATAAAAAAAGAACTTACATCTTTCACCGTGTAATCTCACAGGCCTGTCCAGGTTCTAAAAGCTTTGCCTTACCTGAACTCATGCTTTGACTATGTTAATTTTTCCTAAAGACTCAATCTGGCAGGGCAGAGGGGACAGGCTTACTGTATACTCCAAAAGGCAGCTCCCACTTCCCCCAGAGCAACATTCTTGATTGATTAATCACTGCTATGACCAAGTACCACTGTCAACCTGGATATAAACAAACATGCTGTCAAATACAAACAGTACAGTAGGTACAAGCAATTTGATCAGATTTATAAATTCTATACCTTTCTTAAAAGGCAAAATATTAAAATGACCATATAAATTAACCTAAGCTGCTTAATGACTACTGAAAGTTGCTTTTTGTAACAAAAAGGATAAAGGATGTTGTAACAGATAGTTATATTCCCCAAAAGTTGTCCAACCATTACAGATCTCACACTAATCTCCCAGTAACTGAATAAGGTGACAGAACTTTTCCATCTCTGCTGGTTGCCAGTGTGCCCCTCTAAAAACAGTAACTGTAATAAAAGTGGGGGTTTTTTTCTGCTCTCCAATTAAAATGATGCCCTATTCCAGGTGCTGTCAGAGGCTTCTACTGAAATCAGTGCTGAAACACCACAAACACCTTTTTGTAGTGTTACTAATTAAACAAACAGAAGTACAATTAATCCAGTTCTTCGATTGTATTAATTTGTTCTAAATTTTGTCCCTTAATCTTACACTGACCGGTAGTTTTACTTTGAAAGCCACTACACTAATTTCAGAGAGGCAGCAATGGGTATGTGAAGGCAGAATTAAACCCTTGGTCGTTCCCTAGATAACAAACATGCAAGCAACCTGCAAGAAAGGACAATTAATCATTTTCCTGTTCTCCTGATTTACAATTCTTCATACTACAGACAAAATTACAGTTCCTACTTGCCAGAGAGGCACAGTGACATCTACCTTTCTGCAACTGCTATCATCTGCACCACAGCAGTGGAAGGACCAAGTAGAACCATACAAGAGTCTGGAATTTTGGAGGCTCATAACTTTGTTTAGCTGGATTTTCTTGAAGACAATAGAAGGAACACTCCTGAGAATTCCTTGTAGATCTCAAGTCCTTACTCCAAACCACAGAAGGAGTAACAGCCACTCAGTTCAGAGAGAATTGCGTGTTTGTATGCTACTCTGGCTGCTTATTTAAACCATATGTGGATCATTTAATGTAACTCAGTGACAATAAAGTGTTACAGTTCAGCAAAATTTGAAGAATGGAAGTGTTTTCATATTTTGCCCCTTTTCCCAAAAGGCTATAATGCTGAGCAAGTAGGTGAGGTCATTGAGAACTTATGCCGATGATTCAGCTGGATGCTCAGCAAGTTGTTATGCAATCCTTCCCAATGATGGTTTCAGAACATTTCACTCTCACCATCAACTCAGTTTCTAGTTATATTAGGACAAGTCACTTTATCCTTCAAGAGATGGAAAAACACAGCATATTAAGTTAGTGGTCCAGATGCTGGCAACTAATGAAGCAAACATATTTCCCGATCAATGTACCCACTATTGTATACACCCCATAAGGGAGCTATGCAACATTTCAGTGGTTGGAACAGGCTTCTAAGTTAAAACTTTGCATTTATTAGTATCAAAAGGAGAGACTCAACAGTTAACTTGACTGGTATATACAAAAGTTTTAACTAGGTCCTTGAATGGCCTCTGTCCTACGCCAGAACTGCTAATCCATAACTATTACACCACTAGAACATTCATATAAATCCCAGCATTACTTGTACTGGCAACAAAGAATTCTAAAGAAAAAATTCCTTACTCCACCACAGTTGTGAATATGGACATCAAAATCAAAGGTTTGAACTCTGCTGTTTGGAGCAACAGTGGCCAGAAGCAACGCACCTCAGACATCCAGAATTCCTTGTATCATAAACCAACGCATTACAAACAGAGAACAGGAATATTAGTTAAGGAGGTGCCTGAGCGTTCAGCTAAAGCAAATGAGAACTTTTACAATAATCAAGTCCATGCAGATATACTTATCAGATATTCTGATAAAATACATAATACCTAATATATAAAATATAGTATATACATATATAAAAATATATGCATGCAAGGCACCTGCATAAGAACCAAGAACATAGCTTATTAGTTTTCTAGCCACTGTCTAAGTCTAAAGCAATCCACCGGGATGTCACGTCTGAACAAAGTTACTTTTTTCAGTCTCGGGGGATCAGAACTTATCACTTTCTGAAGAATGAAGGTGAAAAAGCCATTCTTCTCCTAGGAATTCAAGTTTCAGATTAGGAAAAAAAAAAAAAAAATCAAACAGCTTGATAGCATTTTCAAGGGGGTTTTCATCAAGGTTTGCAAAAGATATCTAGGATATGCTGCCTGGGTTTCTTCCACATTGTTGGGCTTTTTTTTTTTTACGCCATTCTGCAATCGGATCCAGAAGCACCTCAAAACACAGGCCTAACTGGGCCCTTGCGTGCACGCAGGCTACTAAGGACTTTCTCTCTACTTCTGTCCCTCTCACGATCCAGAGTCAGCACTACCAGAAATACAGGTCAATAAACTGTTAAACTTCTCGATCAAATCACTCTGAATTTCAGCAGGCCACCCTCCTTCCTACTCATTACAGCACTGTAGAAAGAAGTATTCTTGTAATAATGAACTCCCCTGAAACCAGTAAAGCCCAATTCACATTTTTATAAACAGGAGTAGGAGACTTTAATCAATTTTTCTGCCTCGTCTTCTCCAATCTGCCCATTTTTTTAAGACAAGAAACGGCCAACAGTCCTGATGCTGCTGGCTGCAACTAGGAAATCCTATGCCAGCCAAAGACTGGTAAGGAAGAAATTCAAGCTTCCTCTGACCTTTTTAAGAGGTCCAAATTCTCTGTCCCACAAAAAGACCCCAAGCAGCAGTGAAAGCAAACAGGAGAAAGACCAAGACCTGGATGGAAAAGTGTTCCTTATAAAACGATTAAGGCATATGTTTCGAAGAATTGACAAAACATCCAAACAGTCCCATACTGAGTTCAACGGTTTGCCCTGACAAATCGATCTTTCCTAAATTTTATCATACACCCCTTTTCTTCTCCTAACTGCCTTGCTTTTTATTTTTAAATCTACATCACATATATAAGAATACCATAGCAGTGTGTAAATCATTTAATCAATACTGCACTGATTTTGTTTAGCAATATTGAATTATTTAATGCAGCTCAAAATTTTCAATAATTGGAAGTTTATGTATTTATTTATTCTTATTAAAAGAATAAAAAAAAAAAAAGAGGCACTTCCACCTGTTGCGTGGATGTGCTGTGCCAGGACAGTTACAAAATCTTTGGACAAAGAACTACTTTATGTTTCAGATAGCTGGACCCATCTTCTTTATGTAAACTAACCTTCATTGGTACATAAGGAAACTCTCTGCTTTAGAATGTTTAAGACATACTATTGTCTTTCTATTTAACTACTTTAAGTAATTAAATCAGTTTAAAAGATTAATTTATAAATTTAAGGATAAGACTTTTGGTTTCTTCAATTCCACCTAAATCCTTCTGTTCTAGAGAAATACTCCATTGTGCTAGAGATTAACAGGAAAAATATAGGCCAAACAGAAAATACTCACTAGATTTTAGGTTTGAGATACACGCTAAATTTGGCATAAAACATTTATCCATACTATTTCTTCTTCTTACAAGTTTACGATGAAGATCAGTAACCAGTGATCTCATTATATTTTACAACTGACTTTTATTTTCTTATTGCTTCATTAGTCTGTCCACATCCTAGAAAAGGGCAAACAAAAAAACCTAGTAATGATCCAGTTAGTGCTGAAAGAATATAACAATAATTTGGGGGAGGATGAGGGGAGACCAGTAGTTTTCCACGAAAAAACAGTATATCTAAGGATTTCAAAAATAAGCAATTCAAAAGAAATCACTGTCCATGCAAATTATTACATCCAATTAATATATCAAAACAGTGTTTGCTCTGTGGCAGCCTAATGAAATGTCAGTCTTTCTAGTCTTATGATGCAGCACAGTAAAAAAGCACTTATTCAGGAAATCCTGAAGCACTGTCCCACTCTGTTATGCATCTTCTCTAATCTAAATTAGCAGCATAGTTCAAGAATTATTTGTTCAAAGATTATTAAAAAATAGAATTTAAGCAACCACTATTTCTTCCTTTACTTTAGTTGATTATAATATTGTTTTGTAATTACCAGACAAAGCAGTTTCTTTCCAAAAAGTATTTACTTGCAGAATGCATGTGTCCTTTTTCAGAAAAAGCTCTTAATTTAAGTTGGTTTAATCTTGAGGAACCAATACCACATTCAAGGTTTACACAGAACGCATCTGAGGCATTGAGAGAATTTCAGTTATACCTTTTCTCATAATTCTGCAGGTTTTTTCTCTTGCATTATTTAGAAATGAACTGCAAAAAAGAATTTCTGATTAATTCTTGAAACTACACACCAACAGACTATGTATTAGATTGGGGGGTGGGTATTGGAAATCAAAACTCATATTTAGTCTAGTTTACTACTGAAAGTAACTTCAATGCCACAATATTCACCATTATTCTCCCCAGGTAATAAGCTTATTTTCCATCTCACATATCAAATTTTACAGAGGGACTTAAGCCATAGTCCAGATTATCACAGAACTAATTCCGTGCATAAGCAGGCTCTGTATTTTGATTTGGTGCCTAGGAAACATTTTTTCCCCTCTAATCTCATCTTGCAATCTAGTAAAAATATATATTCATAATGGAAACTACAGTCTACTAAAAATGCCTGAAAACATGCAGCTTTTCTACATAATTCAAACATATAAAATAAAATCACTTTGGCAGTTTCATCAGTGATTTTCATATTTGCTTTATGAAAATAAGAACTGAGTTACAATCAACCTCAATGTGAACTCATTTACAGAACATAAGTGTTATTTTTGTTAGTAAGTCAGAAATTAAGTGATCTGAAAATCCTGATTTTAAATGTGTTCTTACTACAAAAATAAAATAGCGTTTGACAAGAAATGAGTTCTCTCTCCTTTACTAAGGCAATTACATCTTAGGCAGCAGTTAACTGAATTATCCCCCTTCCCCACAAGATGCTCACTCCTTTCCCAACCCCTGAGCCCCAGCCTGGGTTTAGGGGAAACCAAAGGGTCTATTGCCTATATAGAAGTCAGAAAGTTCCATTTCAATGGAGCTGTACAGATCATAGAATTGCCTAGGTTGGAAGGGACATTTAAGACCATCGAGTCCAACCATCAACCTAACTCTGACAAAACCACCACTAAAGCACCATAAAGCAGCCTAAGTACCATCTACTCATCCTTTAAATACCTCCAGGGACGGCAATTCCACCACTTCCCTGGGCAGCCTGTTCCAATGCTTAATAACCCTTTCAGTGTAAAAAGTTTTCCTAATATCCAGTCTAAACCTCCCCTGGCACAACTTGAGGCTGCTTCCTCTTGTCTTATCGCCTGTTACTTGGGAGAAGAGACTGACCCCCATCTCTCTACAACCTCCTTTCAGGTAGTTGTAGAAAGTGATAAGGTCTCCCTTCAGCCTCCTTTTCTCCAGGCTGAACAACCCCAGTTCCCTCAGCCCCTCCTCATAAGGCTTGTGCTCCAGAGCCCTCACCAGCTTGGTTGCCCTTCTCTGGACATGCTCCAGCACCTCTTTGTCTTTCTTGTAGTGAGGGAACCAAAACTGAACACGGTATTCGAATTGGGGCTGAGTACAGTGCCGAGTACAGGGGGACAATCGCTTCCCTAGTCCTGCTGGCCACTCTGTTTCTGATACTGGCAAGAAATCATTGGTCATAGGCTTCATCAGTTTACAGAGAAGGATCCTCTTCCATCTGGGCTGGACTGCTCTTTCCATCTATCTCCTGCCCTCTCTGCTGCCTCCACGGTTGTAGATAACACACTGTGCCGCTGTGGGAGAACTGAGAGTCTGCCCTTCCCAGAAATTTGGCAAAACTGACAAATTGTAATTTGAGAAAAATCAAAGTGAAACACAGGCAGCTACCACTTCACGGAGTTCAGCTTAATACAATATTCAAGAGATACTGAAAAATCCTTTTGTAGACAGAAGGGATCCTCAGAGACAGTATCAGAACTCCTTTAAAAGGCAGGTCAGAAAATTACACAGCAACTGATGCCTTTTTCCGCCCCCCAAATAGAAGAGTATAACCGTGAAAGGCTGCAACACAAAATTTGAGCCAAATATCTTTCAAACAGCTCACCGAGATCCACACAGCTATCATATATAAGTCTTCACTGTAACCAGATGCAACATCCCTGCTCCTCTGATGATCCACCTTTGGAGTAAGGTGGGAGAGCAAGCTGTTGAGAACCCTTGGAGATGTCTTCAAGTGGAATGAAGCATGTACTGCTTCAATCCCCACAACAGCCCCTCCTGCTTCAGACCCACTCACAGAGTGACGGAAAGATTGGTTTGCCTTTCTGGGAAGATCTATGTTATTCATCTCCTAATAAAGGATGCGGTGAGAAAGTTTGGGAACTGTGGAGTCCTTTACACTAGTACCACTTAAGGCGGCTTTCAGCCAGTTAATAAAAAGTAAGGTTGCTGATCTTACCGCTAAACTTCACAGAACAGCACTGCATTAGTTAAGTATTTCTCTGGCTATAAAATCCTCTAGTGTGTGATAAGCCCTCTAATTTCTCCTTTAATTTTTTACTTCGAAGTGGGAAAGCCACTCATCTGTTTTCACATTACCTAGAACAATACTGCCTATCAAAAAATCTATTTTAAATAACCAATTTTAACACCAATTCAAAACAGCTAGCCAAACTCTGAGGATTTAAGTAAAGATTGTCATCTCATGTCACATATGCAGCCTTTAGTTGTCGTTCTAAACAGAGGTTGTCTCACTTGTCTTGTAACCATTAAAACCTGTTGAGTTGTAAAACTTCACACGAAATTTGATTTTTTTTTTAAGGAGTAAAGATAACGTATCTTTCCAGTTAAGAATATTAATAAATATATCTAAATGAAATATTGCTAATTCTGACTCTGAAGATATGTTAGGAAATGGTGAATCAACATTGTTTTCACGAATTTGCAGTGCACCAAACTAGATGAGATAGAAACTTATGGAAATTCACATACACAAAAATTAATTCACACTAGAAATACTCAATATATAAAGAATTCAGAAGAGATTTTGCATTTTCAAGTAGTTATATTCAATTAATTACCTTCTTTCCCTCAAGTCACTCCTTTCCAAAATGTGTATTTTAAGTACTGAAAAACGATTTCACTTAAAAACACACTTCTTCACTTTCTTAGAAGAAATAATAACATGCACCAGGTGCAAAGTGAATCAAAGGGATCATAAGCATCATATTGCTTTTCTACAGGAAAGAGTAAAGTTTTGAACCAACTGGATACATCATGAAGATAAAGCATTTGGACTCTGTGAAATGCTATTTTTCCTTTTACAACTTCAAATATCTGGTTTAAATTTCATCTTTATTTAAGAAGAAAATGCAGTATTTAAAAACTATCAGTACACTACATCCATTTCCTTCCAGAATTACTTCATGGTACATCCTGAAGGAGGCTGTCACAGACGCAGACTAAGACCACTAAGATTTACCCGTGGCAATTTTCTGTCCTAGTTTAGATCGTTATTTGTAAGAGCTTCTGGTTTTGTCTTTAAGGTACTCTGGTTTTAGTAAGTCAGAATAAATCATCCTTTCAAGCTGTACTTCACCTTCTCTCAGAATAAGAGGTCTCTTCAGAAACAAGACTATATGAGATTACTATTCACAGAAAATAAAGGACAGCATTATCTTCTATTTTTATCAGAGCTCTGCCAAATTAATTTGTCAAAAGAGAAACACTTGGAAACAGCTAAAAAAAAAACCAAAAACCAAATTTGATTGCAAACTTGCTCTTCTGAGTATGTTAACACTCTTCTCCCACTTGCCTGGGAGACACTACTTTTTCCTTTTTTCATTAAGTTCTGTGAGAATTGAAAGCATTTTCTCACTCCATACGAAAATGTTCAAGAACATCACAACTGTAAGGAAAACTCTGCCACTGCCAACCTTGTCAGTGAAACCATAACTCAGCTCAATCACAAGTTTCTCATCTAATTTAGCGCCTGAATAGTGACTTTCAAGAGAAAGCATTCATAGTATAAATCTTAGATTTAATGAAAATTACAATACCAAGGAAGCAAAAAAATTGAAAACTTGGATTTGTCTGGGAAAATAGGAGTCAGACAAAACAATGCAAGAAAACATTCATCAAAATCAATAATAAAATAAAAACACAGTAAGAAAAATCAAACTGTTACACTCTGATTAGTTCTTCTTGTGAGACTGGAAAGGTCATTGCTATCTTCAGGCCATCAACTACAGTCATTTAGAATCATGAAGTTTATTGTCTATCACTACCAAATTACCACCTGACTTCACAAATCATTAAGATCTTAAACCACAGAAATATAGAATGAAACCACAGGGGTAAAGAATGCATGAGCAGAACGACATCTTTATGTTTTTATATCCTCTTTATGGCTTTGTATCTTCCATGTATATGAATATATCAGTATTCAGAACATTTTCTCTGAAGAGGCATCCAGATAAAAAAAATGCCAGGTTTATGGTTGTCTGTGTAACTTAAGGCATATTTTACCTACACTACCACTTAAGAGGTTGTTACATTCTACAGATAAAACCATACACAATCATAACTCAACATAGTATACTACCCATGGAAGGGAAAAGTCTGCAGTTCTTCTGGAAACCACGCATTTGGAGTTTAATGACTTTCAAGAACACATTTGTTTCCAGGATGTCTATGTACTGTGTAACATCTTTCATTTGCAAAAAGAGATCAGTTTTATACAACTCTAATAAGATACCTCTGTGCACTATCAGCTTAGCTTTTCAGAGCCACTCACTGTTGCTATCACTTAAGCTATAATACTAATTACTCACCTGGCAAAAGGAGAAGGCCATCCCTTACACATGATCCATGTATCATTGTTAAGGAATGGTTGGGAGAACGATATTATAAGTTATTTTGTCACTGTTCTGAAATTTGGGCAACAAACATGCAAAGCCCTCTCAAAGTGAAGTATCTAAACCATACATTGAGTCCACAGTCATTATAAAGGGACAGCTCTCTGGCATTTTCATTTTAAGGCATACTGCTTCTGGCATGAACCTAACTCTTCAGTTACTTTGCCAAAGTATGCTTTCAGGATTTTTCCTGTAGAGCTCAAGAAAAGAAAATACAAGACAGCATGACTGAAGTAGTTTGTAACTGAACTTTCATTTGGAATTTCATTTGCATTTTCATTGGATAAAAAAGCAACAACAAAAACCCCCTCTTCTTTAAACCCAAGCATTTTTCTTCTGGAAATTTGACATGTTTATTGCAAATGTGAAAGGCTTCTCTAAATGAGGTCAGAATGCTTTACAGTGGAGACCAACAGAAATTTAACTAGAGAGATCACAAATATTTTTCCTGATAACTCTAGAAACCAACACTGAAATGGACACACAAGGGTGACGTACTCTGAAATGTTGTGAACTTCACCGGGGCACACTCAGATAAGCCGTGAATTTTTAACTATCACAACCATCAAGGTGCTTTTACAGTAATCATTCTTTCCTAGGGTAGTAAGAGTCAAAAATACATGGGTATGGTTTTGAAACCACTTCAAATCTGCATATGGATTATTTAGACCAGACAGGAGTATACCGTACTCTAGATAATCTACAACGTTGGCAATTAATCTGCATGAATTTATATATTTTATACCTGTCTGAAACATAAATAACCACACTTTCTGCATAAAACACATAGAAATACTACAAAAAGCATAAGTGATTGCTGGGCAACGGACAGCCTCGCGTAACTGAGGTGACTGGCAAAGTGTGTACATGCCGTGATGAGATCAAATTGGAAGGGACCTCTGGAGATCATCTAGTCCAACGCCCCTGCTAAAGCAGGTTTGACAGTAATGCATCCAGGTGGGTTTTGAATATCTCCAGGGAAGGAGAGTCCACAACCTCTCTAGGCGGCCTGTTCCAGTGCTCTGTCACCCTCAAAGTAAAGAAGTTTTTCCTCATGTTCAGATGGAACTTCCTGTGTTCCAGCTTGTGAAATCTATTAACTAATGGCATTTTCAGTGAATGAGTATATATATCTTTCAGTAAAAGAGAAATGAGACCTACAATAGTCCTTCAACTTTACAAAATAGCATTCATGAAGTTTAAAAGAAAAAGGCTGTGAGTTCTAGCAGCTAAGTAAACACACACCTTCTAAGAATGACCTTCAGTAGCCACAGGGTGGCAGAACTATACTTCAAGATAATCTATACCTCCAGGACAGTGACCAGACTTTCAAAGAGTCTTTTTTGGCCCCACAGTGTAATTACAATAGCAGAAAATACTTTCTGTGTATTCTGTGGGTGGTTTCAACACCAGGAATCACAGAAAAAAGAAAGAAAAAAAAAAAGAAAAAAGCCTGTACCAAACAGTACGACTAACTGGCAGTTCTCCAAACACCAGGGTATTGTAAGAGGTTATTAACAGGCCTCCATGTTCCTATTTTAACGATTTATTCATGTCATACAGTAACCGATCACAAAAAATCACTATCAATTTTACCTCGTATTGTGAAATTAGCATGAAATTTTTCATATAGATTAACAGGCCAAAGGAATCCCTAGACACTATTTCTTGGAAGTGTAGATGGTTTCACCTACATGCATCCTCAGAAGGGAATGACAGGGTCATCAGTATTAGCAAATTCAATAGTGCCAATGCTGGTTCCATTGCCCATACAGCTGGCTAGCCCACATCTGTTCTCTCATGGCCTCCAAAATAGTTGTTCGGATGTGGCCACGTTAATGGGAAAAGTCACCAACTAACTCCCAAGCCATGCCTGGAAATGTTTTGGGAGAGCACTAGATGGCTCAGGTCAAGACCTAGACAGAGACTGTTGTAATGGTTTGAGTTTCAAGCTCTGGCCTGGAATGGGCCATGCAGTGTTACTAGCACAAACAAGGCTTTTAAATCCCTGCACCAAACACAAAAAGTGTTGTGCAAGAACATTCAAAGTTCTAGCAAACTCCTAACATAGGAAACATCTTGGCCAGCTTTATAAATGCTTTTTTCTCTATTTATTACGTTTTGTCTTTCATAAATACATGGAAACAGGAAGGGGTGGAAGAGATGTGGACCAGCAATTAATGAACATTAAAAAAACAATAAGAAGTACACATATGTAATTGGAGATCCTCTGTTAATGTACACACTGCTGATTTAAAACCTGCTTTGTGCAAAATTAAAGTTTCCAGTCAAATGAAGGACAGAACAGGGCATTCAGAATCCTCCTTTATAACAGAGCTTCTGGATTCTTGACTGTTTTTTTGGACAGAAAAAATAATCTGCCATTTAAATCAAACACTAAAGTATGGAATTCTGCCCTGGAGGAACAGGAGTTACCTTCTGGCCTATTGCAACGTAACTGCTCACCACTCTTCAATGTAAGAAAACAAAGATACTTACAAATACCTTTCTGCAGAGAAAAGAGGGCATCAAAAGTCTTCTAATAGCTTTAAGCAAATTGGGCTGGGAGTTATTCGTCTTGATGATGAAACAGATTTGGATGAGGCCAAGAGGAAAATGAAGAGTAGGAAAGAAGATGGAAAGGGAAACAAAAGACAATAAGGAGCAAGCTGGTGATGAAGACCAGGTGAGACAGCTGCAATTGTTTCTTGGCTTTCCTCTTTTGCAAAGGGGGAGGGGAAACAGTGGAATAGCGCACAGTACTAAAACTAGATGAGTACCTGGGCAAAATAAGGAGAAAGGATGGATTTTTCTACAGCATGATCACGGGAAGAGAAGCCAGAAGTTAGCCAGGAATAATTCTAATTGCTGGGCAAGAAGACTGCATGCTTAGTTCAGGAGTGAAAACTAGAAAGACACAGAGAAGAAAGACCAAGATCACCAAGTTTCACATCTTTTTTGTGGAGAAGTATCTGCAGAACACTTGCCTTCATTTTCTGCTGACTGTGCTGGATTATAATTAATAATATCTGACAGCTTCCTCAGGCAGCAGAGCTCAGTGCTAATGGTTCCAATTATGCCATTGTTCCATGCTGTCAGTACAGCTCTTCGAGATTTTTTTTTCTTTAGTTTACCTTTTCAAAAGTGTTAAAAAGTTACATGTCCACGAAGCTAAGAATGCTAGAAAAGGAAAGAAGCTAAGTGCTCCAATGCCCAAATTGAAGTTGCCTATGATCATTTTACTACAAGAAATGGCATAGGTATTTCTAATTCCAACACTTCCTAACATGTGAATGTTTGATTTAAAAAAAAAAAAGAAAAGAATAAAGCAAGCAAAATTCTTCTCATATGACTTATGTTTGCGTTAAAAACAAAGTCAACAAGGGGCAACAATATTAGGAAGATACATATACACTCCCCTAGGGCCCTTTTTCCACGCTTAGTTTATATTGAAACTTCTTTAAGCCTGGTTAATGTCATTCCAGCATAAATTCTTGTATTACAGTGATGCCTGTATTACTCTTGAGCTGCAAGCTGCTTTAAGTACAAAAGGAATTTTCACATGTAGCTTTTCATACTACTGACTTCTAATTGACTTACAAGTTTAAGTAGGGGTGACAGGACCTGAAGTTAGCTAGAGCTTTGAAGTAGATCCATCCACTTTAGACCTTTTCCTTACAATGAACTCAGTGATTAAAACACTTCTATACTGAAAAGCCAGATTTGATTAAAACATTAAAGAATTCTAGTTTGAAAGAGAAAATCCAAACTAATTAGATGACCAGAGTAAGTAAGACTTACAGACAAATGTATTTCTGGCCACTGTTTGTGGGTGAGAAGTAGGGGGAGAGAATGGAGAGGGCTGCCCATCTCCACATTTTGTTACACACTGCAATCAAGAAAGCTGTAAGCAGTAAAGTCTGCACAGTCATGTCTGCTTTTTGGGAATATCCTCTTTCATTCACATAAAGCCTGAAGGCATCTGCTCCCTGCTCTTCACAGTGGTCTCTTACAGTCTTGTCCCTTCCACTGAATGTTCACAGCTCCTTGCTGCACTTCTCTTTTCCTGTCAGACCTATTTTCCAGGTGGAAGTTCTCCTTCCAGGATTATCAACATGGAAGGGTTGGGTTGATCGCTTCTGCCACCTTCCATCTGCCCCACACACTAATCACATACAATTTCTTCTGTGATGGGAGGTTATTTAATTACCCTCCAACAGTAAGTGGCAGAAAGAGCTTCCCTCCAAAAGTTTTTCTCCTCCACCTTGTAGTAGACTATCCCAATCACTACTAGTTACTATTACTGCTACATTTTTGAAATATATTTCAGAAAGACATAATCTGACAGGATGTACAGGACAAACCAACATCTGACATTGTTTCTGTCTCCTAGAAAGAAACAGCTGTGAGATTTTGTAGAGGACTTTTCCAGTATAAGTTATACATACATGAACATATTGGCACTGTCACAGTTAAACATGCAGCAGTAACTGTAAAGATGCTCCTGTATGTTGCAATTCTATACTTGTCTTTAAGAAGAAAGCTTTAAAGTCTTATCAGAAGGAAGACAAGATAGAAGAGGTATATATGTCATCTTCAATACTGCTTGCTGCATAGTAGTTACTGTCTCACAAAGTTATGATCTGGGGCATGCAAAATCTGAACTTTAAAACTTGCACTACTACAACTGCAGCAGTAACCTCTTTCAGCTCCCTTTCTTTAGGGGTGTCAGCATACCTGAACTATATTCCTTTTATTCCAAGCTTTCATTAAACCATCCAAAAGTCTCATTCAGAAGCATTGTAAGCACCATGGTTACAGACTAACACAGCTTTAAGCCTATGTCATTCTGGAAAGACACTGGTTTCTGTACTACAATTCCTCAGTTGGTATCCCCATAACAGATGGTTTCTTCCAGCCCTTCACCCTGTTTTACACTGCCTTCTGCAGATCAAAAAAGCATCTATTGTTTAGAAAAAATAGAATTTCTATCGTGTGCATTATTTTATTACTGTAGACCACTATTTCTTTCATTCACTGCCTGCAACGTATTTATACGGTCACTGCTACCTCTATAACCTTAACTAGCTAAGCTAGAAAAGAACACAGATAAGCCTCATCTGGGATGGGGAAAGTAGCATGGAAGATGTCAGAGGGATTTTTTGCACCCCATAGCCAAAGATCTGCAGGAGCTTAGCTATATACACAGGTCTGTAAAAAGTTGTAACTGGACAAAGGAAGCAAAACCAATTTAACCAAGACAGAAAGCTCTTACCATACCAACAGAAGGAAAATTGCTCTCTTTAACTCAGGAGGGGTATCAAGGGACAGATTTACTAGAGGAACTAACTGTGGCCTTCTCCGTACTCCCTGTGAGTACAACCTGGTACAGTGTGAGCTTCTGAAGCATTAAGATGGCTGGAAATAGTATAGATCCCACCTCCTGCCAGGGGAAGCTGCGGTTCACAGATCTGCTAGGAACATAAAGGAAAATATCCTGACAGCTCATCTCTTATGTAGGAAAACAGTTCAATGCCCTGTCCAAGTTGATGGTAGAACTAGTGCATTCTCCTCCAGGGATTCATCCACAGCTTTTATTCAGGCTTTGCACAAGACATCTAGACTTCATACTAGCATGTTTTATTGAAACAGGAGATTTCTTGTTTTCTCTTGTCCTCTACTCAACATCCTTTCCATTTCTAACACAGACTTTATTCTGTGTTCCAGACCAGCTTCCTAGAAAATGTTCTGATACTGACCACTGTCGTCAATATCCAGTGTCAATCCAGCAAGTAAAAATTCCTCTCAGAGCAGAAAGGACATAGCAGGTAGGAAGAGGAGGTGACAAGAGATACAGTCTAAAAAGACTCATTTTGAGGATGCATATGATGCATTTTATAGTGTGAGTCATGCCTTTGACAACTTGCTTTAAGAAACTCACTTTAAGATAATACCTTGTACTAAAGTAAAAGATCACTCTAATTAAGCTCTATCAATTAGGTTACTAGAGAGACATTTGAGTTCTTGTTTGCAAACATCAAATTTCAATGTGCTCTACTCTTTTTCAGAGACAATACCAGAATTAATACTTAAAACCATTTGGGTATATATAGATTTCAAGACAGACTGGATGGTTCCATGAATTTTTTGCAAATCTTCTATGAATTCACTAGTCAGATCTGACTAGCATTAGGTGTTGATACATTTAGTGGTCAAAAGACAGACCAGAAACTGCATCATCTGCTGTCACTTCTCACCAATAACTTCATGTCAGTAATGGAAATGTGTAGAAGTACTCTAAGTACAGAGACACTCTAACTGGAAAAACCTGCACAGCTGTATTTTGTATCAGCTCTGCTTTTAAGCTGACCACGCAAGAAAAAGTACAGTTAAATCTCCCATTTCCTTAATGCTTGTGCACCAGCCTGTACATGAAACTTGTATTACATCCCTGTTTTCAAAATAGGAATTCAACATTCCGGTCCCAGCTCCCAGCACAGAACCGGGTCTCCTTATCGCCAAGACATCGTCTTCATGACTGGATTATGGATACCTACTCTTACTCACTGTACTTCTGACCCGAAGTGCACGTTCTTAGTGGAACAATAAAGCACAATAGCAGGAGGGAATCGAGAATAACCCCATGCATATCTAGTTCTGGCTCTAGTCTGACAGATTTTTTACTTTTCGTAGGTGAGAGAAACAGTTTTGAATGCCCATCACAGCAAGGACAACTGAATTCAGATCCATTATTAGGCGAGCGCCGCATCAACAGTTCTTAGATTATTTTAATAAAAACCAAGAGAAGCTAAATATCTAAATGAAAGAAGTAAAACACTTTTTTTGTGAAACAACTTCCTGCTTAAATTCATAAGGGCACTATGAATGTAGGCACCTGTGAAAGGCTTTGTAAGGCTACAGCTGAGTGCTTACTTCCAGAAGAGTGAGGAATTTTAAACACCTACACGTCTGATTTTTTTTGTATCAGCTAAACTAACATACTGTTCTTCCCTTCGTATACATGCAAACAGCTGGTGGCTTGTTGAGAAACCTTGTTCTATAGCATCTATCACTAACCAGACATTAAAGTGGGAACTTCAGCAAGTCTCCAGGGTTTGTGAATATCGCTCCTAGAACTAAACATAAGATGATTTGTGGAGGCAGTCCCAAATGCCTAACTGAAGTTTGTGAATTGCATGCCAGTCACTAGAAGACCACTACATTTGGGAAAGCTACATACTGCCAAGCATAATGCCTTGTACACAACCAGAGCTCAGCTTTTGCCAAGATAACATCTGTATACGTGACAATGTAAACAACAATTATTTAAAAGACTGTAGGAGCACTTGTTTCTGAAATAACATATATTCTTAAAAATTACAAGGGTAATAATTACCTTGCTAAAAAAAATAAATCACTAAATGCTACGAATAGCTATACATAATTCAACTTAAAACATCACTTCTTCTGTAACTTAATGGGCGCAAATTAACACATGTGAAATTCTATCTGAACACAAGAAGGCACTTTTTATTCTAAGGATGGTTGAACATCAGAACAGACTCCCCAGAGAGGTTGTGGAGTCTCCATTCTTGGAGATATTCAAAACACCTCTGGACACCATCCTGGACTCCCTGCTCTGGCTGACCCTACTTGAATAAGGGGGCTGGATTAAATGATCTCAAGAGGTCCCTTCCAACCTAGGCCATTCTGTGCTTTGTGTGATTCTTTATGGTACAGCTGAGAAGATTATGAATATAGTGTATGCATGCAAGATCATATTAGCCCCATATGTCCTATTTATTCCACATTCCAATCTTCTTGAAGAGATTTTATCTCTTAAAAGGAAACAGAAGGGGCAAAAAGGGGAAATTCTATCAAAACCATAGCAAATGCACATGCCTCCACATCTCTCTTCAAGTGTCCTGATGCAGCACACTTACGAGTTGCAGCATAAGAACAGCCTAAGAATGCTTTGAACTCCTGGCTAAAATTAATAACAATCCAAAGCAAATGTACTGTAACACTAAAAAAAAAAAAAAAACCACCACAAAATTTGTCATAAGCAAGAACTTTTTTTCTTTTAAAGGATAGGAAAACTCAGTAGCAAATCTGGTGCAACTGCCATTTATATGAAGTTTGATGATTATTTCATTTAATAAAATAATACTTTGTAAGCAATACATGCACACACTGATTTATATTTTTTCCAATTAAGCTCAATTAAGACCAATTCAGTTGATAATATGCAGACATCTACTCTCATTTCAGACTCCCTACAGCAACTAAGACATCTCCCTGGGGAGATGAGAGATATGACATAGGACACACAGGACATCCAGTCTCTTCTGGATCAGTGTCTCAAATAGCACTAGACATCCATGTTTAGGTAAGTAAATTGAGCCCTGAATGACTCCAGACAAAGAGCAACAGTATTTATTTTATGTACCTTAAGTTTCCTTAAGGATACTTTCAAGAAGTTCTCTGATAGATATTCAGCACTTAAAGGAACTCCAAACCAATAAAAGCACCTTGTATAAATGCCCAGCAATCAAATATTTTTGCTTTTAAATACAATGCTTCCAAGAAACAAAAGTAAAGGGAACAAATTAGAATAATACAGAATTAAGCCAGAGTAAGAAGCCTTCTTGAAAGAGAATTCTGCTAAGCGTGACATCTGGGAAAGCCACAGAAAATACTGAGTATTCTGAATGAAAAAAAAAAAAAAAAAATCTAAAATTCCACAAGATATATCATATCCTACTATTTATTTCAGGTCAAAACTTGCTATTTTCAAATTCATCAATAATTCAGTCAAGGTCTTCAATGAGACTTGGACTAAATTCATAGTTTAACAGCCTATATTTCTGCAAATCTTTTTATTGTAATGTTTCATAGCTTTCTAGTAGAAATGCTGCTGCGTATTTGAAAAAAAATAGTGAAATGTGAATGCTAGATCAATCCTATAGATGCAGCTAAAGAAATTATGAAATGCCCAGCTATTGACAAGCCATTTTCCAAGGGTACAAAAGTGTAAAACATTCCCACTAGTGAAGAAAGAAGAAATTAAATCTTGAAATAACCAACCACTCATATTTTAATGATCTTCTTGCAATAAAAGGAGTGGAGCTCCTTACACAGTGGGAGGCAACTTATTCAACTTCTTGATACCTAGGATTTCAGCATGCAACAGGCCTTTGGGTTTGGATGGAAAGAACTGGAAAAAGCAGTGAGGCAACAACCAAGCGACAGCTGGGCAAAATGGGGAGAGGTGCAGTCTTTGGAGAAGATGCACTTCATTCAGCGCAAAATCAATGGTGTTGAACGTAAAGGCAACTTAGCCAGCAGTTGCATCTTCTTGTGGGTATGCTTCAAGACAGGATTCCTAGAGGCCATGGTGGACACCTCTATCAGATCATATAGCCAGGTAGAGAAAGAATTCAAAAACAAAGGAAACCATGAATTGCAACCAGGATGATAGCGACCTATTACTGTTACTATTATATCCCAGAAAAAAGTGATTTTCCTGGATACGGTAACACCAAAACCCTACAAGAGAGCCCTATTCTTCCCCCAAATCTTTTCTCTGTGAACATATTTAAGGACAAAACAGTTCCTTCATCCCTAAAAACGTTATTAAGTCCTTGGAGAAGTCAAAGCTGTGATTAAATTTGAAAGACCCACAATCTTTTTAGCATAGAGTTAGCAGGCTTGCATTACACAGGGTTTGTTTTTTTTTTTTCATTTAGATGCTGGTTGGGTTTGGGGGCTTTTTTTGGTAGTGGAAAAGAATTTACATCAAACTCTTCATTTGACTAGATCTTATGCTGTTAATTGCCTTAACTGTGCACTTTATCTGCAAGATCTAACATTAGCATTTTTAATTATTTAAAACACATTAAATATTGCTGGTATCAGCATGATGAGATTACCTTCTTAATAATGATTCTTGTTTGAGTGTAAAGCATTTGATTCCAGCTGCTATGAACTTTTAAACAAGCAAAAGCAATGTTTACTGACATACATATATAAAGGACAATCCACTTCATGAAAGAATGACAACCAAATTAAACTGCATATGCCCAACAAAACAAGGCTATTTTTATATAGCTTTTTTAATATGCTAGACACTTCATAAGCTTTAATAAAGTTAAATTGGTTGGGAGCAGTCTGAATTAGTGTATTTTACTATATTATTCTGACTTCTACACTGTATCACACCACTTTAAGATTTTCTTTTATTTCAAATACTTTTTCATTAGTTTAGATTCCCAGCCTCTAACTCACGTGGAAGCTACCTATGTTGCCTCTACATTTGGTCCACAGCAAATAATAAAATGTAAATATATCAGTGCTAGTACCTCTCTAGAAGAATCAATGGGACAGCATCACCCCTAAAAGCAATTGACCTTCTAGGTAAGGAAAAGGCAAAATAAAGCAGTCATGGTGGATTTCTTCCCTGTCACCAAATATCCTGGAATTAAACTGCACCTGAAGCTTTAATTTCAAGCAAAGAATAAAGTTTATAGGTTTGAAGATTACTGAGAGAAGTTGGAAAACATAATCTAACACCAGACTTACAACTTCTAATGAAAAGCGTCTGATTTTATTTAATTACTGATATCTGGGAACTGACTTTCAGTGTTTGAATGCTTGAGGCTGGCAATGTTAAAATTAAAAGCCATTGAATGATATGACAAATAGAAGCTATTCATCAATGTCTTGAGCTGGGAACAGGGACACACTGGTCCAAAAGGTGCTGACTGGCATAAAAATGGCCTCGAGTGCCCACCCATCCCCTCCAATGGCTAAGCTCAAGGATACTGCAGACAGATTCAAGGACTAAGAGGATAATTAAATGGTGTTTGATTTCTCACTTTACCAAATGGCACACAAAACCCCCTGCATTTGAATCAGAGGATTTGCAGGGGACAGACTGCTCCTCACCTTGCCAATGAACTGAGTACTTGTATTGTACATGATCCAGCACTCTAAGCACAGACTCACTGCTTCTTTTCCATCTTTGGACAGTAACGTACTGAATGCAGCCAAGTGCAGGACAGCATCCAGATGACCTGAGTCACTATACCAAACAAAGGGTTGGCTTCTAGCTTTGGCCAGGTTCATTCATTTACCTGGCAACACTATAGTCACCACTACCTAACCAGGAGACACTTGTTCTCTAATAAACAAACAAACAAACAATGCAAAAATAGGTTTGAAAGATCCCTCTCTATCTTGCAGCACTTTAACTCTTAGATCTGACAGTGTTGCCACTCAGTAAGCAGACAAAAGCTGCTATATTTGAAAAACAAATGCAAGCTTTTACTTCTATATTTATACTGATTCTGAGATAACCAAGTAAAGGCTCTTCCCACCCACTGCCAGGAGAGAAAGAGCACAAACTACAGATTAACAAAACCTAAAAGCTATTTGGTCTTAAGTATTTACAAAGTTCCTTCAGTAAGCGCTACTGGCAACGCAAACCTCAGAGATGACTCGAAACCTGATGCAGCAATACTGCTGGGACCACAGTACTTCCCCAGTTTACCATTACGTAAGTGTGGTCTTTGAAGTCCATTTCTCACAGGCAGACAAAAAAATTCTGAATCTGGACTGGAATTTACCAATTTGTAATTGCTAAAGTATAATCGCCTCACCTGCATTCAACACAGCCCAATGCAGAGGCTTGCAGAGACATCCAAGTAGTTTCTCAACATTACCCACACAAAACACTGTACTAACAGTACTGCTCCTATAGGTTTTGCTACTTTGTTCATTGCTAAGTGGGTATTTCTACACAGCACAGTCAACTTGTATATCCTAATGATATGTTTATATGGAAGGTTTCATCCTTCCTGTAAAACAGATTGAATTTCCTTTTTCCTACCATCACAGTCACAAAAGCATTTGATCTGTGGTTCCAATTTTCCAGCCTACTTGGTTCCAGTGGAACCATACAATCAAGAGATTCTCAGTGAAGATGCCAAGATTGCTTAAGATAGTTATTGCCTATGTGGAGCAGAAACCTAAGAAAAAGGGGCAGCTTCAGGCATGATTGTTATTACCACTTCATCAGCTTCACTTCTATTCTGAGTCTACCTGTATCTTTTAAGGCTAGAGACTTTCTTTTGAGGAAACAGATGTGGCTGCATGAAAACAGTCAATGTGAGTTACCAGCTATTAAGATACTCGGACATTACTCAGTCACAAAACCTAAGTATCAGGATAAAGCAAAAATGGAATATTGATTTTGGGATTCGGTGTCATTTAACATCTCCCACTTTTAAAAAAACCTCACAAATACATACATACATCCTTCAGCTGCACAACTGAAAATACTCTGCTCATCTGTGTATTGCCTACCTATCACTTCATACAATGATGTTAGACTGAAAACTGCCAAGAACACAAAATAATAAGGAAAATAATTTTGATGTAGTAGGAAATAATCTCATTCATTTAAGTGCTACAAGAAGAGCTTTCCTTGAATGAAGAGTTTTGTTAGGAGAAAGGATTCTTTGCTTTAGCCGACTGCAACATTGTAAGTCACTGCAAGACTGTAACACTCAGAAACACGAAGGAAATGTTCTTGGAAATACCTTGGGGAGATTCAAAAGACTTCTAGCAGTATTGAATGCAGTAGCTGGAGAAAATTTTCACCCTTCTCTGAGGCCAGAGTTGGTTAAAATCATTGCTTTTGGCTTCCTCAGATCTTCTAAAGACTGAAAACAGGAGAACATGAAACGTTACTGAAATTTGTCCCATGTTTGCAAACAATGGGATTCAGTATTTGAAAATAACTTGCTGCTTTTGTGCACAATCTCTTCTGCTTTTATAAACTATGAATAACGGCTCATCTTTTATTTGTTTTCAGTTTCTCACAGAACCAGTTTGTTATGATTGCTCTCTCCTACACAAAAGCTGGTCAGGATTTCCAAACACCCTTCTGTTTATTTATGGCAAGCTGGAGTAAAAACATTTGCTTATTCCAATTCAGTGAAAGAATCTGGTAAATAAAAACACTAATTTAACACCTTTTACTCCCTACTACATGAAAGAAAACTAAGCACAGTCAACAAGTCTTTCTCTACTCAGCATATACAGGGCAAAGAAACTGGTTGCTCTTCTTTGAAGATAGAGTGGGTACAAGTTCAGCAGCGACGCTGGCTTGTTTACTTCCTTCTCTTGCCTGACCTGGCTTAAAGAGTATACAGAGACTTCTGCAGGGTTGATTTTAGTTTTTAGGGGGGGTTGTTTTGTTTTCCTTAAAGCTTTAAGAGGCATGCTGGTGATCCAGTCCACAGTACACCTTCACAAACAGTGATGGCAGCAAAACACAAGAGCAATAGGCTGCAGCAGGAGGGTAGATGGATCAAAAGCACCTCAAGCCAGTATTGCTGCAGAACATTGTGTATCAAACCATGATAGAAGGGCAAGGAGAGACTGATCCATTGCTTCTACACAGCTGTCATCCATCTAGCCAGAAAAGGTGCATAAGGGATCATAAATCCATTCGATGGAATGTTGTGATAAAGTCTGTTTCTTCTTACAGTATTCAAATGCGTGCCTCATACAGATAAACAGATGGAAAATAATCTTAACCAAGAACAGAGAGGAGCTTTTCTTTTTCCTTCAAACAAAAGGTTCTCAATTTACAGTTCAAGATTTTCTTCAACCTTTCCCCACCCTCCTTAGTCTGAAAAACAACTTTTCCTTATTCAGAGAAAAGCCTCTGTTTCAGGGAAAAACACCTAAAAAGACGATCTTAAATAATTTTTAATCTCTGATCTTTAATTAGGATCAGAAATATAATTAGAAAAGAAACAGACAAGTGTTTAGACTTCTGTACCCTCTTCAGGTCTAAGCAAATGACTTCTGTTCAGAAGCCTTCTCCTTACATCAACTGGCTCAGAAATCAACAGATTATATCAACTGGCTCAGAAAAAAACCAAAACAACAAAAAAAGGCAAACTAACAACAAAATCCCACTCTTCACCTCATACTCTTAGACCACCATAGCTATACTACCACATTATTATTTTTTTTTCTCCTCCTTTTAAGTGTTCAAGGCTTGGTCTAGTTTGCTATGGGCTACTTGGTAATCACATAGTAATCTCTCTTACTACCTGGGCAAACAAATAAATTAGTCGGAAACTAATGATGCAACCTATGAAAATTCAATGCTTGGGTTTTCCAACAATTTTCAATATTCACAGAACACAGGCCAGTGACAGGACAAAATGCAGAAATATAATGTGTAATTCACTGAAGCAATCTATGGCACTGAAGACGGTTCCACTCCCCTTCCCCTGCATGCTCCATGTTCTGCCAAAAATTATTGCCCCAGAGTACAGGCAACACTTGTGTTGCCACCATCCCATTGGCATTAATGTACAAACCCATACTGACATCCCATGACAGTGCCTACCATCAGCCAAAATTCAGGCACATGCTCTACTCCACCAGCTCTGCTACATGAGGAGAGGGAGGTGGAAAGCTGGAGGTGTTTATGTCTTAAACTGCCACAAATTACAATTGACAAGGCTCAGCCATTAGAGCTTTAATTCTCTTCACTTATCCAGCAACACCACTAAAAATCAATGCCAAGTCTATAGCGCAAGAGTTACTTCTAATTAGTAAAGACAGTAAATTCAAATGGCCTGTCTAGCAGCTTTCCTCCCTTTAAGACACTTTAGAGTTGCACTATGCCAGATTTATAGTCCTGTGGAAATGTGAACAACTGCAAGAAACTAGTTTCGTGCATGAATTATTCTCATCTTCAGTAAGTCTCTTTTATCACTTGCATCCAAAGATCTAAAGCATGAAATCTGACCCCATAAAGCATCTAACACGATGGAGCTGATTAAAAGGTCTTAAAGAAACTGAACAACCCTAATAAAATAAAAAAATAAATTAAAAAAATAAAAATCAAATATCATGCTTCAAACTGAGTATATACTTGACAGTTCAGTCACATTGGTACAAGAGAACTTCATGTATTAGAACACCAGCCCTGGCTACAGAAACATTTTGGAGCTTGGCTTGCTTTCTGTAAAGCTGAGTTGCTACTTCTGTTCCACTTCCATTTGTAGTTATCCTCCCTAAGTAAGCAAGCAAAGCACATCCAGTCCTCTTATTTACATTTCAGCAACTCCTATGTTTTTGCACTTCTGTGTTTCTGTTTGGAGGATGGAGCACATATGTGAAAAGTAAATGCAAGAGATTTTATAGTTGTATTGCATCATTCAATTTCCTATGCACTTTCCCAAAAAGCAACTATAGCAGTTGCATTTGTATGCAAAAGTCACCATAGACCGCAAGAGATGCGGAGTGTATTTTAATGTAACCACAGCAAAGATGAGAAGCCCAGCGCAGCAGGGGTATGGCCCATTCTCAGTGCACTCCGCAGTCCTGATGCGCTAAGACCCTGCCAGAAAGGAATTCTGTTCCCTTCCTGTTTGTTTGCCTGGGTTTTCTACTAAAAGAGAAAGCAAAAAAAAAAAAAAAAAAAAGGAAAAAAAAGGTAGTTCAGCTAAGGAACATGCCAAATCCACAAAAGAGATACTGTTATCCCCACTAAGGAAGTTCCACACTTCAGCCTTTAGCTCTTGAGATCTCTATTTTGATCTCCACAGTTCGCTGAAGTCAAAGTCCCAGTTCTGTTCTGAAAACATCACCTCAGTTCTTTTTTTTTTTTGTTTTCTGCAACTACAATAAAGGTAACTTTGACTGAAATGGGACTTCCAAAACTAAGTATAACACAGAAAAGAGAAAACACAGATGAAAGATGTATACCCTCAAAGGGAGAACCTTTTGATGGTCTGTTATTGCTTTACAGACATCATTGTGAAAATCTACTAGATCAGGAAAAAATATTATTCAAAGCCCCTCTCTACTTATAAATTTAGCTATTGGGAAAAACATTAATACCAGTTTTAGAGGATTTCAAAAATAAACCTGGAAAGAATGCATTCGACATATCCTGATGACATTTCTTCAACCACAGGTTTTCATATGTTCTGTCTTGATAAGTCAGGTAGAGTCCCAGTTTAGCTTACAAAGGGCAGTAGGCCTTTTACTTTATTTAACCTGAAGTGAAACCTGATGGAAAATATTTCAGACATAAATTTGCTGGTGTCCTCTTCAAGCTTTGTTATTAATCTAAGCAATGTTGTTTTCACTTAACTAATTTTTAAAAAAAAACCAAACATACAGGACAAAAATCAAGTCTTATCAACACTGCAGAAATGGACCTCAGCCATTCTTCCATACGATACCTTCAAAACAAAAGCCCCCTGTTATCCAAAGTAGTCATGCTGAGAATTTTTTTCAAGCATATTTTTACTGAACAGTAGAACAAAAGGCTATTCTGGAGGCACAAGGGATTAGAAAATTTGAAGATGTTAATGTTTAGACTACCAGGGGAAAAAATACACATGCACATTTTTAAGATACAGGAAAAACAGAGCAGTAAATTAGGCTACAACTTCACATCTTCTACACTGTCAAAACCAACCACTATACATATCATTCCTGTCAGGAAAAATAAAGACAGATGGTTGCACAAAAAGACACTCTACAGAACAACCATAACCTTTAAGTACTGATGAATCAAAATATTTACACTCTCTATCCCCCTATAAAGCTCATTCTCTACAATTAAAGTTCTTCTAAATTACTGCAGCATATTGCTACAGAAATTTTGGCAGAACACATTCTCATTTACATAATTGTTCAGAGTAGTGACCTAGCTTAGAGAAAAATCATACATTTTCAAGTATTATTGATGTTCTGAAGCCTCCGATTTATTTTACTCATAACCATTTACATAGTTTGTTGCTTTCTTATCACAGAGAAATCTCTCCCTGCTGATATGAAAGTCAATAGCTTCACATTGGCATCAGTGTGAATGGAACTGGCCTGGCATTCACTACTGGGACTTTCTTTTGAAGTGACACCTTTCATTTATGAAGCTAACCGAGAGACATCTTTTGAAGTTAGCAACGTGTGTAGGTGTACAAAGACCCATCAGTGCTACCCCAGTTCCCACACAGTATCTGCCCTTTGAGTAACTTAGGTGTCCACTGGCAGCATGGAGCACAAAAGGTACTCTAGTTCAGCTGCCTCGTGTGTGCAAAACCTCTTCCAAAGAAAGGAAGCCAAACATTGCTGGTCGACAGAAAGTCTGGTAAGGGACTTCAGTGTCAAAGCTTAGCTACGTACAAGTTTTTCCATAGCTAAAAGGGCAACTAAAATACAAAGCTGATAAAATCTCGACAAAACATTTTTCCAGTTCCATTCTTGGCCAGGTAACTCAGCAGTCAATAGTGCAAAGTTCCTCTGTGCATGCTGGAAATCACAAAGACTGTGGCCGAGGACACAGACTAGCAACTGCCTGGAACATGCTGCAGGTCCTTTCCAGCCTACATCAGATATTTCCCTTCCTATAATGGCCAGGCAGATTTAGGGTGGCCAGTCCACGTGGGAACACCCAGAACCTGGAGTTTCAAAGCTCTCCTGGTCTCCCAGTTTAAACTGCCAAGCTCCATCATTGTTGCTTCATTTTATTATCTTGAAACTACATCCCAGAGTTGCTTCTTGTCCCTGGAATTTCTTCACGGACTCAGCAGGAACACCCCTCAACAAATTCTCTCCTAAGCATGTCTCTTATCAAATTGAAGACTCTAGCTGTTTAAAGCCCAAAATTGAACTAGATGTAAATCCCACCCATGAGCTAACGTACAAATAATAAAATTGTTTAAAAAAAAACCCCAAAACTGTGGAAAGTATCTGTTCTTTACTCTTCTTCAGAGATCAGAATTTGACAGTTAAATTTCGAAAATCCCTCTAAAATGAAGTTAGTAAAAGCTTATAATATAAAGGCATCCCAGCTACAATCACATACCCTTTCAAATGGGTAAGCATGTAGAGTGACAGAAGTAACATCAGATCTCATTAGATCTCATAAATCGTCAAAAGTCCAAAGTTAGAACACAAAGAAAAGAAGACTTAGAAATTGTTTTTTCAAGGATCCTACAAGTGATTGGCTATTAAGTATAGTTTTCAGATAATTCAAGAAATTATGGGGATACACTACCACAACCAGTTCATAACTTTTGTGTGGAATAAAGAAATAGATTTTTTTTTTTTAAATCAGGCTTCCAAAAATATGTTAGGAAAACCTCTGTAATTTTCAGCCTTTTTGGCACTGTTTCTGTAACTTCTCCAAAGAAGTGAGGTACAAAAATTCAAATGAGTAGGTTTTTTTTCTTTCGCAATCAGTGCTGGAGTAATTGAAGTCCTCAGAGCACACAACACACGAACAAGTGCCATACAAAAGTCCTAGATGGATGAGAAATACAAAGCATAATTTCTTACACTAAAAAGAATTGAAATGAGACAACTACGTGGTTACTGTAGGTGAGCATAATTACAATGGATGGCAATTACGTTTGGCCAGTTTCTCCTGATAACACTGCCAACTGTTCTCACCCGAGTGTTTAAATTAATTTCATTTTTCACTTCATCCAATTCCCAGTTCTAGTCCAATTTATAATCATCACTTCCCTGTACTAGCATGTCATTAAATTACTGTCATTCTTGGCCATTAAGTCAATCATATTCTATTCAGCAGAGTCGATCAAAAATGCCACAGCAGCACCATGAATTTCATATTGAATACATTCCTTTTTGCTGTGTTGTAGAAGCTGATCATCAGTGTCAGAAGCTACATTATATCAATTTCTGATTTGTCAGGCAGAAGCAACACATTCTGAATCAAAAATGGAGATAACAAAAAACATCTTTTTTTTTTTTTTTAAATGAACACTGCATTTTCTATGGTCAAATCCCGCTCATTTTACTTTGCAAGTACCCACTTAAGAACAGGCCCACAAAAGTCTAAATTTCCATCTGCTACTAATGTTTCAACGACAATTCTCCTTACTGTAAACTGCAGATTTATTGCTCCCCTTCCCAAAGGGAATGATCAGAGAGGAAAAAAACAAAACAAAATCATCTTCCATGATGGTACTCGAATTTCTTTGTGTTCAAATTCAAGTCCTGAGCCAAATTCACTTACACATTTAGCAATACACAGATTTTTTAACAGGAGTTGCCATCTTAAACATAGCTGTTCATGTCCTTCTTACCGAGAAGACACACCCAAATAAGATTACAGCTCAACTAGAAAATACCAGGAAATCCTGAGTTTGTTGTCCGAGGCAAGATTCTACACTGTCTGTTCAGGACCAATTTGAAGTTCAGTCACTTCCAACCTTGCTTGCAAAAAAATAACTCCAGAAATTTAATTTCTGCATAGTCATCTTTACTTTTAGAATATCACCTAGTTTTCTGACAGTAAGGACAATGATTAATCTCATATTCTGTGTGGTTCATATAACATGCTGATCTATAAAGTGTTAAATAAACAACACCTCATTTTCCATATTAAAATTCCCTTCCCTAAAAGCACTTGCTCTCGCTTGAATGTAAGATACACCTGCAAATCTCACTGGATCATTTCTGAAGAAACCCTAATGCAACTTCTTCCCCCCTTTGAATATTAGAAGTACTATTTTCCCCACATCTGCCAACTCAATAGCTGCCCAAATGCACATTTTCTCCATGCACAGGAGAAATGGAAGAATGTACATATACAGGAAGAAATGGAGACTTTCATTACTCTTATGGACAATAAATTACAATAAATCCTAATGATATTTTTTATAAACACTGTATCTTACACTTTAAGAGGCATTAATTGCTATGACTGCATTATTTTTAGTGACCTCCTAAAGCAAGAGCTTATTATTCCCTAACAGTTTCTCAGAGTACCCATACCTAGCTTAGTACTTCATACATAATAACTGCAAAGTGCTTTACAGATACTGTCAAATTATTCACAGTCTGAAACGCAGACAAAGGATGAAAGGAGTTTTTCTGGAATGCTTTAAAAGTTAAGTAAAAATTTCTCTTAATCATTTGTAAACTTGAACAGAACAAACAGATCTCGCTGAGCAGCTATATATTGGTAGATTTTTAAGCATCTGTGGTAACTATATTTTTGTTCAGCACATCGTGGGATTTCTGTAGACTCTGGTTAAATAGTAAACTTGGTTTTTGGATAGAAACTCCACAGAATTGTTGAACACCCCTCAGAAGCCTTACCCCTGCCAACTGCTTCATGCAGGCAGATCCCAGAATCAACAGGAAGGCAAGGCTACAGTAATTCTTTACCCTAAGCGCTACAGTTAACAGGATTGTGGCCTCTGGGTCTACTCCTGATCTTTTCATGACTGAATGAACACTGCCATTACCATTTACACAAGTAAGACTAACCTCAACTTGCCTCTGAAACATTTTGTAAGAGATCCTCCTACCCCTACAAAACCAGACAAATTTATAACAAGCTTAATAAAAAAAAAAAAAATTTTAGTCCCACTATTTGCTAAGATCAGCGTCTGCGGTTTGTCTCACCATGCTAAGTTTTCACCTGTAGCTCCGCTTCTTTCACATTTTATGTGAAAGCTTATGGTGCTGAGCATGCTGTTTCCCAGTGTTTGCGTGTGACAGTTATGTGTATCAGCTGTCAGTCGGACTCTGCCAGAGATGGTACAAACAAGCCGGCTTCGCTCCGCGGGCTGAACTCACCCTCCATCCCTGCCCAGGCAGCAACGAGTCGTCAGCAACCTGCAGCATCGCAGGAACCTGGGCTTTTTTTGGCAGAATTCCTCCAGATTGACCAAATGGGAAATCTAGGGCCGGGAACCAACTGAGGTAGGTATGCAACCACCTGAGCAGCACCTTTTTAATTCCAAGGGCTGCTCATTTAAATTTCCAGCCATCAAGGTGCCTAGCTTCTGAGACCGCTTGGGGTATTTCAGCACCGGAGAGGAGCAAAAGCGTGTTTTTGTCGCTCGAACGAGTAGCTTCAAGTCTGGATAGACGAAGAAACCCCCCCTTACTAAGTCAAGAGACGCATCTCAGCGCCTGTTTCGAGGCAGCAGAGCCATGTTTTATGAAACCGCCACAAACCGAGCACCTGCAGCACGTCCCCACACAACCCCGCAGGGAGCGGGACCCGCAGCCACCCCCGCTCCGGGCTCCGGTTCGTCCTTCCCCCCCGCCTTCCCTTCCCGCCGCCGCCGCCTCCTCCTCCGTTGGAGTTACACGGAGCCGAGGGCCTGTGGGACCGTTGAGGCGGGTGAAAGCCGTTACCCAGGGACGCCCCAACGGTCGGAGCTGCCGTTTAAACCGTCTCCCCGGCAACGACCGGTGCTGAGGCGGGGGGGGAGCGGCCGGCGGCGGCGGCGGCCGCCGCCGGCCGCTCCCCCCCCGCCTCGCCCCGTCGCCCCGTCCGCGTTAGGTAACGGGAGCGGCGGACGCCGCCTCAAGCCCGGCCGCTCAGCTCACCTCGGGGCAGGTTGCAGCCGCCTTTCCGCCCCGCTCCCACAGCAGCGGGGGACGAGCCGCCGGGAAGAAGCTCCCGCGTCGTCAACCCGCCGGTCCCGGCTGGGTGGCTTCGGCTGCCCGAGCAGGAGGAGCTTTCCCCGCCCCGCCCAGTGCGCAGCGGCGGCCCGGCGCGGCAGGGCCGCACCTGCCGGAGGAGGGGCCGGGCCTGGGTCGGGTTGAGGAGCGGGATCCTCTCGCCGGTTCTCAGTTCCTCTCCGAGGCGTTGCAGGGGCGCCAGCGTCCAATCTGTCCCCGGGAGGCGGCGTCGTCCCACAGGCTTCCCGCCCGCCGGGACCTCGGCCCTGCGGGAGGGCTGGAGGGGGAAGGCCTGGCCGAGCCCTTGAAGTAGCGATAAGTTTGTGGGCACAGCACCTGAGAGGCGGGGTCGCCACAGGGAGAGCGGGATCTGGAGGGTTGTCAGCCGGGGGGGGCCGTTGAGAAGAAGGATTTTAGGACAAGAAATAGGGCTGGAAAGGGAGAGATCTCCAGAAGGGCAGGCCCACTGCAGGGTCAGGGCCTGAGCACGAGGTCTGGGACATCAAAGCCATCAGTCCTTTATTATCCTATTAAGGATTTTGACGTGGCTTTTTAAAAACCTTATTGTTAGAGTGCCGAGGGACACCTCTCTGAGGTAAAGCTGCTGCACACAGGCGTGCTGCTGTCATGTGTTTTTCCAAATGCTGCCTTTGCAGGGACACAGTACTCATCTTTGCAGTGAGGCTCGGCAACAGTGCTTTTCTTTCAACCTCGCCTCATGGAACTGTGAGGTGGTGGGAGCTGTTTTTCCCCCACCCTCTAACTGATCTCATGATTGTGAAGAACATTGAGGAGAATCTACTGATTAGTGAGCTACTTTTATAATTTAGCAAGACTGGACAGTGCTTTAATATATAGAGGAAGAGAGAGAGTTGCTTTGAGAGAGTTGTTGTTGTTTTGAGAGTTGCTTGGAGCAGCTCTAGTTCTGAGCAGAGTCAGTTCCTGTTTTCTGATCGGTACAGTTAATACGAAAATAGTACATCCCAAAAATCTCTGCCTCCATCTCCAATATATCTACATAGTAAATTTTACATACATGTCACATCAGAGGAGTTCAAGCCTTTTTCAAATGACAACTCCCTAAAACATTTTTCAGAGTGTGGGTCTTTAGTTAAGTCTACTGACAGGTGAGTTGTTCTGCCCCAAGGTGTCCACGAAAGGCATCTAGAAATACCACAATTTCTCATCTGCAGAGCAGACAGTAAAAACTGGGAAGTCATTTCAGAGACTGCACAGCACCAGATGTGGTATACGGTGCCTTTTGTATAGTGATGCAAAGCTTCTCCAAGTTTCAAGCAGATTGGTACTGATGCAGTACAATACTAGGCAGAGGCTCATTTCTGTTTCAAAACGAGTCATACAGACAGGGCCACTGCTTTGTATCAGGGCCTGTTAACTCATTTGCAGCACAAAGCTGTTGTAGCTACAATATCTTTTATTCCAGGGATATTTTGATCAGTGTTGGCTTAAACAGGTCCACACCTTGCTGCACTGCACAGCATGGACATGACAAGGTAAGTGATGAGCAGAGTCTCCCTCTACTTATAAGTAGAAACATGTCAGGAATCAGACTGCAGAGTTGCAGGAGGTGCAGTGCTGGTGGCTGAGGCGAGCAGAAAGTGAGGAGTGGGCAGCTGGCTGAAGCTTGAGGGGCTTCAAAAGCATTGAGGGGATAGTCAGTGCTTTGCCTGTTTCCCTGGCAGATTGGCTCTGAGGCCCAGCACGGCTTTCTTTAGCTTCCAGGGAAGTGGCTACATGAAGAACGCAAAGGGCAAGAACATCCAGGTGGTGGTGTGGTACAGGCCTTTTCATGCCTCAGGATGTAAAGCAGGTGCCTACGCTTTTGTAGACTGATCAAGCAAGAAAAGAAGTTAGGGTCTGCACTGGAGGAGTTACGGACAACTGATACATACAGGAGTGTTCTGTGTCACATTTTGGATTATGTTATTATGGGTACAATCGTACAGTGATCATTTATGGACAAACTGGTATTGGAAAGTCCTTCACAATGTAAGGGGAGCCCCAGTGAAGAACACACTTGGGAAGAGGATTTGCTACCAGGTAGAATTCATTGTATCGAATATTAGAAAAAGTCACAGGGATTGATACTGATTTTTTTTGTAAAAGTCTCTCTTCTGGAAATCTATAATGAGCTTTTTGACTTTCTGAATCCTATTCCCAATGTTGGAGAAAGACTGAAGATGTTTGATGATCCCATAAACAAGACAGGTGTAAATGTGAAAGGCTTGGTAGAAATACCTGTACACAACAAAAATGAAGCAGACCAAATCTTGGAAAGAGGTGCAGCAAAAAGAACTACTGCAGCTACTTACAAAAATGCATATTCCAGTTGATCCTAGTCTGTGTTTTCGGTTACCATCCATATGAAAGAAACCAGAGCAGGTGGACAAGAGCTTGTTGGAAGTGGGAAGATAAACTTGGTCGATCTTGCAGGAAGTGAAAACACTTATTTGATTTGGGGCAGCTGATAACAGAGCTTGTGAAGCTGGAAATACCAAGTAGTCTGCTCTGACTGGAGAAAGTTATTACTGCTCTTGTGGAAGGAGTCACAGAGAATCTTAACTTACAAGAATCCTTCAAGACTCTCTTGGAGAACAACCAAGAACATCAATAATTATCACAATTTCTCACACATCTATAAATCTTGAGGAAACACGGAGTACACTGAAGTATGGTCACAGAGCAAAGAACATAATGAATCCCAAAGTTAACGAGCACCTGCCAAAAGGAGCTATTATTGAGATACTGAAGAGACTGAGCACCTAAAAGGAGACCTTCCTGCTGCATGAGAGTAAAATAGAGTCTATATTTTGATTGAAAATTCATAAAGCCCTTAAAGGAAAGCTGACAGTTCAGGATGAACAAGTTGCGGAATATATTGACATAATCAATGCCATGGCAGAAGAAGTGAAAACAATCACTAAATCATTCACAATTAATAAAAGCAAAGCTTAACAACAAAACCAGATCTGCACACCAAGGAGAAAGAACTGAAAGAAATACAGATCTGCAAGAAACCAAGGTTCCTCTGGCTGAGAAAGAATATACGGTTTCAGTTTTGGAAAACACCAAATAAAAGCTTCATGGCACAGCTAGCCATGTGGTTAGAACTGTTAATACAAAAGATGTATCTATGCACAACTGGATCATAAGAAGGCTGTTCATCAACACAATGCTATCGTTGAAATATATTTGCAGGAGAAATGAATGTTCTGTTCAACAGAACACCAGATTCAGTTAGTGAGAACAGTCTGAAGCAGCAACAGATGTTGACAACATGCATATTTTATAGGCAGCCTCCTATCTACCAGTTGTTCAGCAGCTAATATATTTGCATTAGTTATATCATTGTCTTTTGCCTCTGTTAAAAAGTTGCTGACCACTGAACTTTCTTATATATCTGAAAAAATATGACAAAATAAGACTCTGCCACTTGCTAGTAAAGCTGAGCTGTTGAGGTTGACCGAGGAGCATATATGTGGATTAGGAAGAGCATTAAATGTCTTGACACCAAGGGTAGAAACTGACCTGGAACTAAACTGTCAGCTTCAGAATAACACAAGGAAATGTTCTGCTGTGGCTGATGAGGATGGGCCATAAAAAGGAATTAGTATCTTCTTAGGAGATCTCTCTCACAGCCTGAAAAAGTTACAGGAAGAAACAGACAGTGCTTTTTCTCAGCTGCAAACTACTGTGAGAATTTTAGAGAAGAATTGGAAATGGCAAGGTTTGTATATACAAAGAACGCAAATGAATTAGTGTCCTCACTGCAAAGCCAGCTGGACCTGTTGGCACAGGAGATACAGAAGAACTTAGCTGGTATACTGTCAAAAAATGGAAGTTTGAAGACCACCATCACTGCTGGAAAAGAAAATGTTTACCTGGAAACTATGGACCTAGTCAGCAGTAAAACTTCTGCTTCAAAACAAATTTATTGCACCTCTGAATAATTTCTTTCAAGAGCTCAAGGACATAAATGGTGAAAACAAGAAGATGCTGGTGGAATCCATTGGCTGTTCTCAGCAACTTCTTAGCAATCTCACAAGTGTGTCTCAGGATATTGGTAAACGGAGTGAATTTAAAACTGCTCAAATAGTTAGCTTGATGGATCAGTAGCAGTCCTCCTTCAGCAATGACAAACAGCAGCTTGTTTAGAATAGAAAACAGAGGGTTTATGATTGAGATCAGTATTTTGTGTTGGATATTTTGTTCTGCATTAAGTTGCAGTAGACGTGGTTTGGAACTACCACATTGTACGAATAGATCCTGCAATAGATTTTATTTTATGCATATCAAGAATATAAATAGTCTTTTGTGTTCAAAGATCCTTGGCATACTGCTGGCACTAAAACAAACTAACTGATGTTTTTAAAAGCATTGGAAGTCACCCATGAGAGCTACAAACCAGTGGCCTACACCGACCTTAAAAAAAGAAAGATTATGTCATGTTGCTGCCAGCCGCGTTCAGGGTCTCCACATCTTGCTCTCATTTAGAGGCCTGACTGAATGTCTGCTAAAAAAAGAATCTTCTTATCGATTTCCACTATGTGCTCACTAAAAGCCAGTCAATAAGTAAGAACTTATTCAAAGAATGGAATTGTCCTATGGCTATTGGAAGCTGGGAGCTAGACAGCAAGCAATTCTGTGTAACAGGGAAATGCAATGGATTTAGGTATTATATACAGCTTCTCTCAAGAACAATAGTGTATTGTGGCTTATGGCATTTACAAAGTGCATGACTGTTAAAGAGACAGAAAAATTATCCTTAAATACAGACTTGTCAGGTTCTCTCATTTTATATATATTAAAGCTTATATTGCTACAAATATATTCCCTTAGATATTTTTTAGAAGTCTGACTATAGAGATTGGCATCAGTGTAATTTCTTTATCACTGCAACATATGGCAGTCTTCCCTGCTGCCAAAACATGGCCATGTTTCAGCCTCAGGGTACAGCTGGGTTGAACTTAAAACTGAGACTGTTTTCAAACATTGATACAGAATTTTATTTTACTCCTTCTGACACCGCAAAGGAAAAGTAAATTCAAAATTCCTGTCACCGGCACCTCTAAGAATACTACAGTGCCTAGTGGTTCCAGCCACGCTAGAAAGTGGTTTTTTCCTTCTATTTTTTTTATAACATCTAAAGTCATAACCAGTCACTCTTGTCTCAGGATCATGTATCACTCAGCTATCCACACTGAAAACTTCTTCAGTTCAGATTCCAGCATGGATTTGCAAGATTATGAATCTTATGGTGAATTTCCCACATAACCACAATTTATAGCAATCTCTGTTTGTGTGCAATCAATGATTCTGTAAACCTTCTGTTCTCAGAGGCTCTTTACAACTCATCCATATTTAACCCATCATTTCCTCTTAGAGCGCTCTTCCTGATTTGCAAAGCTGAATGTAAACCTGCTGTATGCGTGCATGTTATCTCAACATGCTGAAAATTAACCAGATAAACACAACCAAATCCTGGTTCCATTTGAAAGTATACCAAGCCACCACTATTTTGATTAAAACCATAAAAATATCGAACACTACACTAAGTTCTAAGCCTTTTCCTCAGCTGAGCATTTTCCAGATCACATGGCAGTACCACAAGCATCTAAAGCAAACAAACAGAATAAAGGTCCAACATTAAATGAAGAGGAAGAAAAAGTAATATCTGCAATCCCATTCTCTAACCTTGCAACTGGAGCTAGAAGAAAACCTGTAAGTGCCTTGGGTTTTGTGCTTATTGGTGGAGCTGACAAACACCAATTGCATGACAGCACCTGCTTAAAAGAAGCCCAGTGGGCAAAAGAAATTAAAACAGGTAAGGGAGTAACTATTCCCTTCTCAGTAGTAGATATATAAATAGTAGTGTTAGCTATAACATTGGAGCTGTCTAGGTTACTGCTTTGACCTGGTTCTTTAATTTGGAACAGGTTTAGTCAGATGAGGTGACATTCCCTACAGGAGGAAGGAAGCTTCCCCACAGGTAGCAGGGTGCGTAGGGTCCTGTTTTGAACCTTGCGGTGCTTCCTCTGCCGTGCACGTTGTTCTGAATACAGCTCTGGATACAGCACTTAACATTACAGAAAGGAAAAAGAAAGTCGAAGTTAGACAAGAAACTAACAAAACAGTTCTCTAAGCAACCCGTACAGTACTGTTGGCAGGTAAATTGCTGGCCACTGAAAGTTAGCAATTTTTTATTCCGCCATCTCCCTTTTCTAGATTCCCCTCTGCTCCCAAAGAACAGTTGAGCATGGCTCAGCCTGAGGCTGCTTTGAACAAAATCATGCTCCACTTCTGAACTGTTGAAATCAAAATAGTCTGGCACGTTAGATGTGACAATCGACAGCTTTTATTTCTGTGAAGTAGGAGGTGTATTTCTAACATCAAGCAAGCGTATTTTACTGCCAGCTATGAAAACTGCTGAAAATGTAGTTGCTCAATTTAGCATGTGGCTGCTGCAAGAGGGTCTGGAGGCTCTGATGTACGCAAAGTTCCACGCCCAGAGGAAAGGGATCACATGGCTGGCAAAGGAAAAGCAAGGGTAGAGCCTTGGGGTAAGTGGTCAGGAAGAGGGAGAGAGACTGTGCACTCCTGCAGTGCTTTCTCCACCTGACAGATGAGCTTGTATGTATCATGCTTTACTGAGCCTGGTGCAAGCCTTGGCACTACCACTTTGCTAATGAGAGCGTAAGGCCTCAGTGTAGAGCACTTTGCATGCCTTTGTTTTCAAAACCAGTGTACCTCGGGAACCACAACCTCTTCAGATTACTCTCCCTTCAGCTTTTTGTTACATTCAGGTCCTTCCTACAATGGAAAGTAGCATGGAGAAAGTGGAGATCTGAAAGAATGACTGAATGTTTGCTGCACTTTTAATTCTGGGACAATTAGACAACCAATCCTCTCTCTGTTAAGAATAAGAGGGGAGATGCAGGTGTTAGAAATCAAGGAAGAAGAGAGCTCATATAAGTAACTTATTGAGCTTCGTCTGTCTGCAGAACCAAAGGACTTTCTATTAGAGGATCCTCATCCCTCCCACGACTAAAGCTGGCAGAGCTGACCTCCCTGCGCTGCCTTCAAAAGCCTGAATGATGAGTAACGTAAAGTTTTGTCTGAGCCCCTTGCTGCTGGCTCCCTTCCATGAGGAAAAAAGGAGCAGCTACACAAAGGACCTTAATCAAGCTCTAGAGCTTGAAATGGCATCCAAATGACCTGAAGCTGAATGTTGATAATTCAACAGAAATTTTGCCACAGTCCAGAATGTTCATTAAGAACAAAATAACTATGTACATATTTCCTTACTCACAGAGTTTAAAAAAAAAGGATTTTTAATTCTATAATCATAAAGCCCTGTAAGTCAGGACAAGATCTGAAAACTAGCGGAATAAGAAGAGCCAGCAGATACATGTTAGAAACACACCATGTGGCAGAAATATCAGCATGTGTAGCACATTGTCCTTAGCCTTTCTCAACCTGGGACTACTCACTTCCCAGACACCACCTTGAGAACAGTTTATTCCATAACTGGTCATGGAGTTCCAGTCTTTTGCCATGCAAAAGCACTAGCAGACAACAGTTACCACAGGCTGCTGCACCCTGAACTTACAGTTTTGGGTTTACTAAGTTGTTTCTGCAAATGCTACCAGCCTTACAGCATTCTCAGTGTGTGTCCTAACAGTTCTCTGTGGTTTTTAGAGCATTACTGGAGGTCCTGTATGGCTTCATGTTGTCAGGGCATGAATTCATAAACCATGGCAGGAAGAGCTATGTAGATTCCGAGAATAATGATGTTCTGCAGATACCAGTGATAGAAGGTCTGAGTTTATTCAAGCATCTCACTGTTTGACCTGAGACCCCTTGCACCTTGCCAGCTTTTCCCACATTTGTATATTGGAACCCTTAGTCTCGGAAAGCCTACTATTTCTGTGTGCATGACTGCTGCTCTTAAATCAGTCGGGGAAGAGCTTTCATAATCATACTGGTGGCAGAATCATGGCTGTACTAGGTCAGGCCAAAGATTCCCCTAACACAGTGAGACTGAACCCTCACAGGTTGTGTTTCCAATACTTAACTCTTTAGTTAAGGACCAGTAGAAATCTGGAGTAGCTAGTTTCCTAACAGAAATCTCTTCTTCTAATAGGATGCAATCTTTAATCAGGAAACTGTTGATAGAAGGTGAATGCAAGTTCCACATATATGTGAATTAACTTATCTTGCATGTCATGGAAATGCCAGTAGGAATATGGAGCATGCTGGTCCATACTTGCTTCCTCAACAATTTGTTGAACTGGTTAGGCTACATGCATGGTGGTCTGTTAATATCTTCTGTCATTTGGATCATGATGAAAGACAAGAAACAGTGCTCCATACACCAAATACTAGATGGACTGCTTACTCCATATGGCACAAGACTTGCCTTATCTTGAGATAAGATTTAGGTATACCAAAATTTACTCCATCCGGTAAGTGTGGGAATAGGTATGTATTTGGAACTGAATTTCCACTATATAGAGTTCAGTCCATAATTCAAGGCTTTTAACAGGCACACTAGTCCTGAACGCAATATGCCTCTTTTCATCACTACAAAAAAACCAGAGACGCTATAGCAAAAAAGAAAACCCACAACAACAAACCAAGCCTTTAATGAAATATTTGATGGATTCACAGATTGACAGCTGACATCTATCTGCAGTTCAGATGAAGCCTGTTAAGCTCATTTTGGACAAAGATACCCGTACACAAGGCACTTAAACCTCAAAAATAGAACACTCCTAGTGAATTCTCTTTAAGTCAGCAAATACTGGCAAATGAATCTAACATAGTCAATCTAATCTAACATAGTCAAGAAAGGTGGACAACATTTTGGAGAGACAGTCCTTCCACTACCATCTGGGTTGCATAAAACCAACCTAGAGTTTTCCAATAGAAAACATGGACTACAAGGGCTTATAGGAAATACTTCCCTTTTTGTAGCTAGCACTCTTCCTTTACTTAAGATCCCCAGTTCAGGGCTTTCTCTTCAGGAGGGAATAAATAACTTTTAGGATTCAGGCTCTGGATCTGCCCTCTGAGCATACATCTGAAAGACCTAAACACAACTTGTTCTAGAGGGATCAGAGAACATGGAAATCTCAGTAGGATGGCACATAAAAGATGAATAACAATGGCATGGAAAAATCGCCTAGACATAAAAAAGAGGAATCTGGCATTTTTGATGCATCGTGCACACTAGAGGAAGGTAGTCTTAGTCCCCAAAAGTAAGATATAGAGATTGCTCTGTCTATTTCATGTAGACACTTCATATAGTCAGTAAGAGGAAGATCCTTAGTACATCAGAAGTCCTCCTCTCGTCACTGATAAAATTGGAGACATAACATCCCTACCTTTGATACCAAAGTCTTGAAACCCCTCAGCTGCTTTCTGGATTATGATTGTACTTGAGGGTGACATACGTGCTATGCTACTTACCCTCTTAAATGAGGGGCATCTGAAAAAAAAAAAAACCAGAATTAAATATTAAGCAGCAGTTGAGTAGTGGCTTTCAGGGTCACCATTCTGGACTTACCTACATTCCCTTTAAATCCCATTTAGGCACTAAATCCTTTGTTATAGATGATTCCTAGTATTTCAGAGCTGTGCCTATATTTGTCACCGTGTAAAAAGTGCATAAAAGTACTCTCATACCTCTAGGGTTCTGTGAAATTGAACACAGAGAAATTGCAAGGACTGTATTAACAGATCCAACTAAGTGTCTAAGAAGCAGAAAGGTGGTATGGCTTTGGAGTAATCACAAGCGGAAAATATAGGTTGTAGTCTTGTGATTCCACTTTTTAAGGTTCATGCCTTTATGTCATTAAAAAAAAAAATTGAAAATATGATCTGACTAGGATGCAGACAAGTCTGAGTCCTGATTTAAATTTGAAATCTTTTGCTGACAGATACCTTGGTTGCGATTGCAAAAAAACCCAATTATAATAATTTAGTGTAGCTGTTACAAAAAAATGGTACTGAAATTGCAATTATACCTGAGGCAAAAAAGAAGCTACTTTATCAGCGCACTACATTTTGCTGAGTACCGATAAATGGCAAAGACAGTATCACAGCATATAGCTTCAGCAGTCTTTAGGATAACTCAGCCAAACTTGTACTGACAGAGAGGAGTGCTTACACAGGTACTAACATCATCCAAATGTGGCTGCAGTAACCATCAGCTGTGGGACAGTATGTGACATTATGGACAGAAAGGGGTAATGAAGATTTATAGATACTGATGTGGACTTTGTGTGCTAACTGACCTGAGGGACAAAGAATACTCCTTGACCTATTTTATTTGGTGGTATAGATAACCAGTTGATAAGCCGCTTTGTGTTTTCAGGTAGAAAACTCAGATTAAAAATAAAAAATGTGCATGTTTTCCTGCACAGGCAGTGAGTTGAGCTGGCTTACCAACCAGCCACAGGAGACCTTCTTGCAAGGAGGTTGAGGGGTGGCTCCTAACAGAGTAAGGATTTTCCTTTAGCGACAATGCACTATTAGATTGCAGCCTTAAATTGCTCCTGTTAAGCGCACAAAAAGATGCTTGAAAGTAATTTCAGGATGATGGATTCCACTCTGGGAACCAGGCACCTTGTGCACATTTATCTGCTCAGATAGATAGCAGGTCATAACGGCACAAGAGACACTGAAAGGCAGACTGCATCTAACTTTCAAGAGATGTCATCTCTGATTTATAAAAAAGACTAAATCCTGCTTAAGGTTAATAGGAGTGATAAGCTATTTCCTTTCCTGCTACAGTCAAATACCTATTTTTTTTTCACCTGAAACCACAGAAGCCATTGCTCCAATCATTCACCAGAGTGACAAGCTGGAGTGGAAGCTGAACAATCTGGTCTGAAGCCAGGAGGGTTGGGAGTTGTCTGGGGGGTAGCTCTGTGCGTGTGAGAGGAAGACACAAAAAGCAGCAGGGAGGGAGACAGTTATGGAAGTTCTTAAACAAAACATTTGGCTTGTGACAGCAGGGGCTATAGATGACAACAGGCCCTCCTGTCCATAAAAGCAACAAAAGCATACGATTGTGTGTGGTATGTGTGTGTGTGTGTGTGTGTGAAGGAACCAGGATTTAAATGAGCAAGATCCCTTCAGAAAAGTTGTTGAAGCCATCATCTGGTTCTCCCAGTGGAAACAACCTGCAAAATCAGAAACATTGGCTAAAACTCTAGCATTAAAACAAATATTGTTGTCATTCAACTCATAGTCTACAGGAGCAATAAAGAAAAGAGAAGTAGGATCCTCTCTGGCAAATGCAAGCAATTCATTAATAAAACGCTAAGTTGTAAAAGGTATTAATATTTAAACCTTTCAGAGTTTAACTATTATTAGGAAACAAGGAACACACTTGCATAGATTTTCATATTTTTCATAATAGCTTTTATACATTTATTTGCTATAGTCTTTTACTTTGTATTTTCAATTTATACACTGCACGACAAAAAAACACCTTATTCGTTTATGCCTCAGGAAAACAAAACACATATGAAAAAAAAAGATTTCATTTTAGCAAAAGGTGTAACCACTGTATTAGGAAACGACAGAAGAGCCTAAAATACATGTGAACCAATAGAAAAAAAAAGGCAATGGTCAACATGATCCATTCATTGAGAAGAGAAAAATATATCTTGCTTATTTACTGGTATCTGCAACAGTCTGAACTATAAAAAGTTCATTTTATGAGAATATCCATGCAGAGTATGCTGTAGTCTACTAGTGGAGATGTGCTAATGTCTGTATCTCTATATATAATTAGTATAGAGACTAATAGAGACACTATAGAGACACTGTATCTCTATATATAATTAGTAAATGTGATTGTTCAAATGGAATATGCCATGTTTTAGCACTGGAAAAGAGAGAGAGAACAGATTCTGAGATCAATGTTCTTCTGTCTCCTCTGGGAACAGGCTGTAGCTCTGCTTCTCTGCCCCGTGCCCAAAGACAGGGTATGGTACATCCATAGGGGTGTAAGAAAAAGAAGAAAACACCACATCATCGTAGCAATTAACCATTATGAGATCACCCACATTTTTCAAACGGATTAAGGTATTAAAGAACAACAAGTAACTCCTCATGTTCCCTCTGATGTCTGACCAGAGGGTAAAAGAGTGCAGGAGCAGCTTGCAGAAATGTAAAAACCTCAGTTCTTGGTGGAGTTAAAGGTAAACTTCCCCATGCTAAAAAGAGAGATGCTCTCCAGGGATCCTTTCTACGGTCTTATGAGACATTTTATGCCAGGGCGAAGCTGGCCCATGTCACAAACTGTTGAAGAGAGTCTGGCAGTACTTCTGGCAAGAGAAGCTTGGCTGCCGTAATTCAGACAGGCCATCAACAGACATTTCCTCTGAAATAACTCAGTGTACGGAGTTATTTAAAGTCTCCGTCATCCACAGACTGAGAATCCCGCTACTTGTAGGTACAGCAGAGAACCTCCTCTCAAGGCAGCTGCTAGATGCTGAGGCCTGGTCCCTCAGAAAAGTGCTCAGAGGGATTTTTGTCAGTAACCTACTGGAAACAGGTTCTAAGGGGTTTTTGTGTGTGAAATTTATCGTTTGTCATCACTCGTCATTATAGCCTTCTGTGGAAAACTAAATACCTTGATCCATATTAGAAAAACATGAGTCATCCTGACAAACTGTTTATCAACTGAAGCAATCTTGACCATTTTCAGCATTAATTTTCTAGTGAAAAGTATGTTAATCCCTATAGAGTTCCTAAACTGATGCTTGATAACACTGTTTTTGCATTATATTATGTATATAGGAAAGTGTGGTAGCTTCATCTTGATCCTGAAGACATCTTACATAAAGAACTCTGCCTTCAAGGAGTCTCAGTAAGTCTGCGTTACAACGCTGGAGCTTCAAAGCTTAATCATGCCCTTATTATACAATGTGAAAAATGAACTTTCAGTACATAGAGGTAGTACTTTAAATATTTTGGGACCTCTTTAATGGTCTATTTTAGTAGCCCCCAGAGCAACCTGACACTTACATATTTAGACACTGTATCTCTATATATAATTAGTAAATGTGATTGTTCAAAATTCATCTGTGTCCCACATGCTGCCCCCAGATTTTTGATGCTGTGGAAAGAAGAGACACACAAAAGGGCTCTCTAACTTCAGTAATGATTTCCAGTTGAACTCTAATACTGGATACCACTCATGTGGTGGTATCATCAAAACCTTGTTTCTCTAATGCAATTCTCTACCAACACAATTTGTATATGTCAACTGTTAGGTAAATGGCGATACCTACAAATGAAAATAAAAGGTTCAGAAGACCCGTATTAAGACTGTAATTAATTTTCTGTATTATTGTACATAAAGTATACTATTTAGGCATAATGCAAAATTAACTAAAACAATACAGCATTATTTGTCTTAACGATATCCTCTGTGAACTAATCCAACCCTGGACATTCTTTACATACATTAATGGGTACTACTGCATTAGGTGTAGACCACGTCCTTTGTAGAGGACATTCCTCCTGTTACAACAGGCATTTTTCTGCAATGTGTTGCAATAATCCATACTGGTTTATTCATAAATCAAATAAAACATCATCTTTTATGATAAACAAAGCAAGTAGAGAATAAGTCTGTTTTCCCCTAATCAGCAATAAGAATATGTGTTGTCTAAAACAGTGTCTCTAATAACGGCTTCCAAAAGGTATTGCAGACTAAGATGTAGAACAAACAAACAAACAAAACTTGTGTAGTAAATAACAGTAGATAGTTATGAAAATCTTCCCTCAGGAATTTCCTTCCTGACCCTCACTGGATCACACCCCAGCCTCAGAATTTTTGATCCATTTCAAATGTAGATTTTTGTCTAGAGTCTTGGATTCTTTCCTATTATTTTAATTCCTATTTGTCCTGTTATACATATCAGCCCCTAAACAGTTACTGTTTAAAATACCGGGAAAAAAAAGAATTAAATCACAAATTTAAGAAAAGTTTGGGTTTGAATCAGTAAGACTTGTCTATTGTAACTCTACTGGTAACTGCATATCTTAGAAAAGTTAGATGATGTTTTGTCATCTGTTTCTTGGATGAAATGCTGAATTAATATGATGGATTTCTCAAATCATGCTCTGTAGTTTATCTTTTGGTAATACAATGGCACATGTTCTGCTTTACTTCAAGGCTTTTACTTAAAGGTTGTAGGTTGTAACCTACACATTTTCTTTGCCCTGCAGTCTGGTAGCTTCCCGTAATAGAAGCCTCTTCTACCATTAGTGCAGATGCGTTTCCTCTTGGAAAGCAGAGGACTCAAAGTTGTTAGAAATGGCTCATGGAAGCAGCCAGGAAAGGTGTGTAATCTCAGTACAGCATTCCTTGAAGCTTTGGAAAATATTCTTTGTGTGTGCCAGGCAGATTTTTAGCTACTGTAGATCTAGAAAAATACAGGTATAGGACAGGGACTCAAATGCTACTTAACCAGCGTAACACTCATAAAGCCACTGAGCTATTAAACTGCACTGTAACTTCTCCAGCTTCTTAAGACTTATCTTACTCATAGACACAAACTGGGTTTAGAAGTGTCCACTGAGGTTATTTTGGTTTTCCTGTTCTGCGCAAAATTTGTCTTGCTGTAGGTAAATAAGACAGACTTCAATTTCTCACGTAAGCTGTGCTCGCAAATACACAATTTGCAAATTATAGAAGGCTGCGATTAAAGTGTAAATGGAACAAATAACACTGGTTCTGCAACTATGTATAGAAGCATGGAAATTCAGACCTGTGATACATCAAGTCAGATATAACAGAGCTAAGTTAAAAAGTTCTGTATACAAAATGCATCACACCCATAGAAATACTTATGCATGATCACAAATTAAAAACATATAGAGAAAATACAAATACCCTTTTGGGAGGGGAAAATATTACATTATAGCAGAATAGCATCTTACCAGCACGTATAGGTTATGTATTTCTACGTGTTATATTTCATGAAAGAAACAGATAATGACTATTCCAGTGGATAGCTAGTGAATGGATTGGGAATATAAGATATCTTCTGTACCATCAGATTGCTACTGCACTGGCAGCGCAGTAAAATCGTGGCTACTGTAACTGCCTGGGATCAGCCCTCCCTAAACTGCAGCTGTGCTCCCATGGCCATTCTTTGCAGTACAGCAGATTGCATGACCCCAAACATTTTTAGTCCTCTCGGGTTTCATAGCCTATGCTTACAAAAACAAAAGTAAAATGCTCTTTTCCCAAAAAACTTTCCGTCTTCCTTAGATCATAAGAATGTAATAGAATTTCATATAATCCACCAGATACAAGTATTCAGACTACAAAAACTTCAAGTTTTTTCTTAAGGTTTCTTAAACTTCCTACCAAAGTTTTCTTAAAATCTGGACACAGCTGAAAAAAAAACCCTACATTCATTGATTTTGACTTACTCTAATAAAGTTTCAATTAGAAGTTAAACTAATCTATTGTTAATAATAAATATTATTCACAGATATTACTGATAACACATTCTTTAATTTCTTAGGGATAGGTCATGACATTCCTGGGAAAAAAGCAAACACTAAGAACTTTCTGGCCAGTTGTTTGCAGTTTCCATGGTCTGAGAGAAAGTCAGTGACAGAGGTGGGAATAGACCCTTCTCTGCCTAGACCATGTTGTTACTAAGCCCTCAGATACTAAAATAGTTGCTGGCTTTCCACAAAAAGAATATGTAAGTAACTTTCACAGAAAATAATTAAGTTAGTGATTTTAAACAATATTTTTTTAGCAAAAACTAAGAGGCATTTGTCTCAACAGGGTAACACTATGGTTTCTTTTGACTTTTTTTTTCCTTTAATGTGCTTATAGTTTAAGACAGCTGCATATCCTTGGTTTTCACTTGTTACTTTCAAAGTAGATCTTTACACGTGCGTAACAAACTTAGTCAGAAAAAGATATTGATTGATACAGCATAAATATGAGGGTGGTGAGACACTGGAACAGGTTGCCCAGAGAAGCTGTGGATGCCCCATCCCTGGAAGTGTTCAAGGCTGGGTTAGCTGCGGCTTTGAGCAGCCTGGTCTAGTGGGAGGTGTCCCTGCCCAGGGCAGCAGGGTTGCCACTAGATGATCTTTAAGGTCCCTTCTAACCTGAACCATTCTGTGATTCTATGAAATACGTCAAACACAATGTAAAGAAAGATGTTGATGTAGTGTAAAGAAAAAAAAAAAACATTAGAGGAAGAACAGGATGCCCACAAACTTTTATCTATGGTCTAATTTCAAGTTAGTAATTGGCAGACTATTTGGGTTCAGGGAGGGGTGGGGAATTAAGAAGAAAAAGATGATACCACATGCAGCCTTTTGTCACAAAACTAATGGGTCTTATATTTGCCATGTAAGAATGAAACTTCCTCAAAGTGGTGAAGTGCGATTATTATGCTCTTGTTCACATGCAGATGCATTAAGCTAATTTCCTATTTGCCACCAATGTTTCCAAATTTGGAGATAAATCAGAGCTTTACTAAGACTACATTATGCATCATACTGAGAATTGTCTTCAAAGATTTGTTTCAGAAATCCCCATCAGGAGCAATAAGTAGAGGGATTCCATTTTTGTATGTTGCTTTTAGCACTGTGGATGGCAGTGTTGGAATAAATAAAATAGGAAACAGTATACTTCGATATGCAGGTGGAAGTGGGTCACTATCTTAAATTGAGGCTCCTAGTATGGAAGGATTGATTGAATTCCATCTTCCTTGTTTTCACAGAAGCATTCCGTCAGACATGAAAGAGATCTCGGCATGACACAATTTAAATTGTAAAATTCCAAAATAACTGACAAAGCTAAATGAAATTCCCAAACACAATGAAACAGAACTCTCATCACTTTAAAGCAGCTTCTTCAGAGAAACCTTTACCTATTAGGTAAAGAAGCGTAGTCCTTCTTAGGGCATAATCAGCCCAGATCTGATCAGACCTGAGTTGAACAGCTAAGTTACTTCACAGCCTTGGTCTATTGCAAGCCTCGGTCTTCACAGCTTTGGTCTGTAGTTTGTCCAGTTTTCTGGAATAATCATAGATAAAAAATAAAAGTTCCTCTTTCCCTCCTTGTGCCTTTAATACACACTGTGCCCACATCAGACCTCGTGATCACTCTTATTTTTTTGTGATAAAAAATACTGGAGAGATATAATTTAAGAAATTTTGTTAGTATGCTTCATACAAATCAGACTAATACGTATTTCCAAGCTACACTCAGGTGGTGCTGCGATTCAGAAATCCTGGATTTCATGTTTTTCAGCTGTCAGAATGTGCACTTTTATTTGCCAAGCAGAATGTAGTAAAATTTCATATCATCAAACAACAAACACTGTAGAAAGCAGGGATTTCCACGTGCATCCCTTTTTTGCTACACTGGAAAGAAGATGTCATCTTGGATAGGTGGGACACCCAATGTACTTCAGTCATCTCAGACCATTAGATCAGGTTTACTGGTCATCCAGTCACATAATTTACCTCAGTCCATCAGTACATGCTTTGGTCACCTCCCAAGACAATAGTAAAGTAAAGGGTAAATTCCATGGAACTGGTGGAAGTTGTAGTAAACTTGCTGTTTACAAAGAAATGCTTTGGTCCTTGGACATCTTTATTTGTATTTGTGAGAGTAAATTAATCCTTTAAACTCAATCAACGCTTTGAAAAACCAGAATTCACTGAATTTTTTTGTAGCTACTGATTTACAACAGACACAAATGCAAACAGGAGACAATATTATTTGATATACTATAAACCCAAATCAACTCACCACGTGGATGGGATGCCTCAAGCAAAAAAAAATAAATAAACAGAGTAAGTTTTATGGTATCAAAGCATCAAAAGAAAATGACTGTTCTCTTTGAGGGCACTTCTTCATGGGAGGTCTCTGCTGGGTATGGACAATCTTACTGGAGAACAGGGAATTATCTGGGCTTGCTCAGCAAGTTGAATAACAAGGGCCCCAATGAACAGGTACAAAGGTCTAAAGTTACATCAATTTATATGTAGTTAATCCAGCAAAATGGTTGTGGTCACTGCATTTATCAATACGCAACTTGTATTTGTACAATGCTCTCTCTGACAACTTATCATAATACAGATTGTCTAGTATAGCTCATGTAATTCTTGCCTTTCAAGCAGATAAATATTCTCATTTTTTTCAGGCCCAAAGGGATGATGTTTGTCTTGGGTGATTCTGGTGTGCCAGCAAAGCCAGCCCAGGATGAGCCACCTTTCTGTTCCACTCAGTTTCTTCTGCTGGTTGGTTCACCTCCTCCTCCTTGGAGCTGGTACAGTCGTTTCTGTGACTGCTGGAGCGAAACGATCTGGGTGCAAAGTGCAACCTCTCACAAACAAACCAACCAACCAACGTGGCAGCAACACCGGTGCAAGGTATTCATACTCCTCCTATCATCTGCCTTTTGTTTTGCCTCCTGTGCTCCTGGCAGCTTTTTGTGTGACCAGTTAAACCATCAATAACTGATACGGCTTAGAAAAACTACAGGACTTCTTTTCTTTATTAGATCAGACCAGCTATCTGGTGTTGTTTGCTCTGAAGAGTTCCTACACCCTCGCTCTGGCAACAGGGATTAACTGAAGCCAGGGTTACAGGAAAGAATGAGGGTGTCAGTACTCTCAACTGGTATTGCCACTGAGAAAAGAGCACAAGGAATTGAACCCTATGGGTAAAAATGAAGTAAAAATGCACACGTAATTGCTATAATTAATTAATTCCATTACCAGGCTGCCTCATTCTCAAATATGCTGGCTCCTACTGTGCATTTCCAAGTCAAAGTAACCTGCTAATTGAGATATAACAATCAGATAGGAAAATTAAGGAAGATGACGTCAGGATACCAAGCCACAGTCAATCAGGAGAATTTAAATGTAATGTCTTTGAAATCAATGTCATCTGACAAGGAGCTAGTGACCTGCCTGGGCTGGTGTGCGAGCCGGTAAACATGAGCCTGCTGCATTCTCTATAAACTTCATCCATGTAAGGACTTGACAAAAACTCCTTTAAATAAAGCACTGCAGCCACCTAGCCTTGAAAAGATGCAAGTGTTCAGTAACGCTCTGATCACAGCCTGGAATTAAGCAAAAGCCTTCAACGTATTCATAGATACTTCAGCAGCCAGTAAAAGATGGATCAGTTGAAACCAATAACACTGAAACAAACTGAATTAAGCAACTGAACGACCAGAAATCACTGAAAGGCAACAGTGATCTAAATGTCCATCTTTCTTGAGTTTGTCTTTACAAAGTTGCAGGACAGTCATTTTTGCTTGGCTCATAATCAATTCTTGCTAATGCTATGTTCTCTGGTTCTGCCTAACACTGATGAGATAAGGAACAAATGGATCAATGCTCTCATTGTATTTACTGGGAAACCAGTAATCAGGACAGAGGACTCAATTCCCTGAATCCTAATTATACGTTAATTTTCTAGAGTGTCCCTTTAGACTGCCATAAATTATGAACAAACAGCCACAAAAATATGAGAAAACAGTGTCAGTGGTACAAAACGTAGACAGAATCAAACAAAAACCTATCCAGCCGCTGCTGTATAAGGTCACTTCTAATTTTCCTCTGCTGTCGACCTCTGAGTTGTTCCCAGGCCATAAATCACGTAGCAAACCTCACCTGCTCCCTCTCAAAAATTCTCAAGTTGGGCACCCCTTACTGAAAAAAGGCTCTTATTTCACTGAGATTAACTGCCCATCTGGACCAATACTCCGATTCCTGCTTTTCTGAATAGTAAAGACAGCTGAGAAACCTTAGCAGTACCTCACAGCAAAAGTTAACGCCCGACATTCCTATTCTCCCTTGTCTAAAGGGAATTTTCAATAGGTCAATCAAACTTTTGATGCTAGCTAACTACCAAAATTGATTTTTGATTTTCCATTCGGCTACAGAAGCAGCTGAGAACGAAAAATGAATAATGCATGACAGAAAATCAAAACTGGGATGAAAAACAGAAACAAATGATTCAAAGAATGGTCACAAACGTACCTTTTATTTTCCAGGTGCACGGTAGTTTTAGAAATTTCTCTTAGAGGTGTGAAAGGATTAAAAGGAGATCTAGTATGGCAGACTATGGCACACGTATATTGTGGGAGTTACAGTACTTTTCTCTGATGGGTTTGATGCTGTCCGCTGTTGAGAACAGGCTGCTGGTATGCATGAACTCTACTGGATAGTTGGTGTTCTTCTCACGGGCTGTTTTGTTAAAGAGCTACTGATTGAGAACTGATTATTTTTTTTTTTTTTTCCTCAGTTTTAAATTCCCTGGAAAAATTCAGGCTCCTCGTTCAAGAAAAATGCATCCCATTTGTAACGCTGTATAAGCTGAATACACACAGTTTTTATGCTTTGAGGAACTGCACATTCATTTTTTAATAATCACACTTGCAGATACTTTATGTGGAAAAAATAAATCCAGGCTCTTGCTTCCTGGTATTTACATGGTCATATTGGTAAAATACCAAATTATAAAAAAAAAAAATAATAATTTTTTTTTAATCTCAGTTCTGCTCGCTGCAGTCTAAGAAAGATTCTTCAGAATAAAAATCTTGTACCACTGATGCTTCCTTATACATAAAAAGAACAGCCTTGTGCCATCCTCACTGATAGGAAGTGACAGGCAGAGCATGATGTCACTCTTTATTTTTAACTGACTGACTTCTAGTGAATTTATTTTGCTGTCAGTAAATATTACAGCAGTGTTAAGTCACATTCAGGCTTTATGGAGACAGAAGCCCTTTGCTGAGTTTTATCCCAGAAGCCAGCAGTTCTTACCTTTTGAAGGGGGAATCTTTATTTCCAAATTTGGCACAACGGCTTGCATCCACAGACAGATTTATAAGAATATGTCTCAGAGAAATGCTAAGTACACATCTACAACCACCAAAGGCATCCATGTGAATTTTACCATTACAGCCGCACCAGACAGGCTAACCACTTACAATAATATCAAATCCTGTACTCAAGAACATACGTTAAGTCAGTAAGTAATTGACTACTGATATTTAATTAAACTTGCCAACAGTCTGAGTTCGGCAGCTTTTAACAGCATCCATGTTCCTATTATCACTAATATCACTTATCTGTTTAGTATCACTACACATGCAATGCCTAAAATAAGATAGGGTAGGTTAAGTTTATTACCAGAGAACATAAATTAAAGACAGGTTTCTATCCTTCTCCTATAGACAGTGAGAGTCTAAAATGAAGAAGTGGAGAAACTGCACCTTCAGTGTTCCCCAAGAGCGCAGAGAAGCAGCACTGACCATGCTTACGCTACCTTGCCTGCATTGCCTTTGCAAGTCTATTTGGCTTTTCTCATCCACCAGCTCATCTTTAGGCTTCACTCTAAGAAAAACACTGTCATTCATTATGCAGTATTCAAGCACACAGTAGCCTTAATAACCATCACATCATGATTGTTATTACTAAATAATGCTACAAGTAGAAGACCAAGTTTTGAAAACACAAGTTTTGCATGCCCACAGTAATAAATACTTCTAGATGGGTGCAAGGGCAGAAACTACATGTTTTCCTCCTAAAAAAAAAAAAGAATACAGCAAGAAGTTGGGTCTTGTCTCTGTCCTTCGTTAACACTCCCGCTCCAAGACACTTCAGACAACTAATGCTATGCGTTAAGAGTCTGCAAACAGCATATACACAACTTAAAAACATACAGCAATTACTCACTGGCTAATTCACACAACAGCTGGAATTAACGAGACACTAATCCTTTGGTAAGACGCTCTACGAGTCCTGGTTGACCCCACAATCAGGCAGAGGTCCATCAGGCTCTACTGCTTCTTGCAATAGAGTCCTTAGTGTTGCTTTTTCTGCCCTCCTTTCTTTAAGAGGAATTTAGATCTTTTCACGCTTATGTTTTTCTTCTTGAATCTTTGAACTGCTGATTCCATCTCAAGAATTTTACTTCTGTCTACAATTTTACCTTTCTTACCTTGTGCGGCTCAAGGCTAAGTACTTTCTCGCAACTCTTTCTCGCAGCTTAGGAATTTTTGCGGAAGTCTGCAGGAAGGTTATTCGGTTGGGCTGAAAGAGAGGGGCTGCACCCTGGTAACACTGTACAGCCCCCAAATTCTGAGGAGTACTGGGGAACTGTCCAGATTTCCATGTGGAGCGTGTCTTCTAGATGATATCTACTTATAAAATTAATTTTCCATCACTGATTAAACCAGTGAGGTGCTGTCCTGGTTTGAGGTAAAACAGAGGACAGGTGCCTAGGAGGAAACGTTATACACGTTAATGAGAGATTAAGAGGCACAACATCCCTAAATACTTCCACATTACCGTTATCCACGCAAAAACTTGGAAGGATTTAAGACAAGGGTGAGAGATGTCACACACACAGCCCCCCACCTTCGCTGTCGGTCCCCGCGGCGCGGTTTCAGGCAGAACCGCAACGCTGCCCCGCGGACGGCAGGCACCGGCCCGACCCCCCGTCCCCTTTCTTGGTTTTTCGCTTGTTTGGGTTTTTTTGGTTGTTCGTTTTTTCCCGCTGCCGCCGCAGCGCAGGACGGAACCGGCCCGGCCCCTTTCCGCGCCACCGCCCCTCTGCGCATGCGCCACCGGCCGGCGCAGGCGCGGCGCGGGTGGCGGCGGCGGCGGCGATGGGCGGGCGGTTGACCCGCGTGTTCCGGACTTTCAACGTGGAGAGCCGGGCCCGCCGCGAGATCAGCAAGGAGAAGCCCACGCCCGCCCCGCGGCACCCCACCTCCCGCCTGGACGAGCTGGCCGGTGGGTGCCGGGCCGCGGGGCGACGCCGGAGGGGCTTGCGGGGGGAGCGGTGGCATCTGTGGGCCCGGCGGGGAGGCCGAGCCACGGGAGGGAGAGCACGGGCGCTGGAGACGGGCTGCGTGGGCGAGGTGCCGGGGCGGTGGCGTCCCCCGGGACGGTGGCGTCCCCTGGGGTGGCGTAGGGCCGGTGACATTGAGAGCGGGGCGGCCGGCCGCGCGGGGCATGCTGGGAGCCGTAGTCGGCGACGGTTGCTAGGGGCGGTTGCTACGGACGGCCTGAGGGCCAGCGGGGAGGCCGCGGCCGGCGGGTTCGGGCTCCTGGGGCCCGGCCGCAGTCGGCGCTCGCCCAGCGGCGGTAGTAGCCGGTCCGCTGCGCGGGCCGCAAGCGAGAGCTTCCCACCGTTGGCGCCGCCGTGTGAAGCGGCGTTGTTAGCGCTAGAGCTGGCGGACAAGTGAAACCTTGCCCGAGAAAGAAGCGCCGTGTGCGGTGAGAGCTGTGCTGTCCCTCTGAGGAAGCAGTTAAGCTCTTAGAACTAACAAAAAGGAAACAATTTGACCCAGATCTGTCTTTTCTCTCTTTTTTTTTTTTTTTTTCTCCTTCCCTTCTTCTCCCCACTGTCTTTAGACCACCCAGAGATACAGGAAGAGATTTACAGAAAGGACGATAGGCTCCTCACCTTGTTAAAAGATGTTTATGTCGAGTCCAGAGATCCACCTGTGCAGGTGAGCTTGTATCTCTGTAGAAGGCATAGCAGCATCAGCTTTGTGATTTTCAAACTAAGTGCAAATTCTTTATAAAGAAAAATGCTCTCTTGGTGCCTAAAAGCTACCTTTTTTTATATATAAAAGCGATATTTTCATTACTCTTTTATATATCAGTATCACTGACTGTGTTTGACCCCGGGTCTTCAATATTTGACAGATCATGGTTATACAACCTTTTAAATGCTTACACAGCCTTCCTTTTTAACACCATGTTGATCTTATTTTGTTTTTCACCTAAATTCTCACTTCAGCTTCCTCAAAGGCAGGACAGTTGCCTAGCCTTTTGCAAAGATGCAGGAGTTTGCCAGAGATCTCTTGTAGAGTCGTTAGAAGAAAAGAGATTGGGACTGCTGTGGGAGCATGGGTGTGGTAGAGGACAAAGGCATTAACATTTTAGTGGAGTCTTTAACTACTGATATTAATGCAGAGATTTTTCCTTATGTGGCTGAGGAAGTGCCTTAGTTGTTTTTTTCTGTGTAACCTTCTGGATTGTCTGGTGATCAGTTTCCTCACTGCCAATGGCTGTGGTCTTTGACTTGGAAAGAAAGGTGTACCGCTTCCAGTAGCGTGCAGACTGGGGTTCAGTCTCCTCTTTTCTACCTTGTTACATTATGGTTTGTGCTTTTTACCTCTTGCATTATTGGACCATTTTATTCTAGCTGTTTCATTCAGTAACAAAAGTTCTATAATCATTTAGCAATAAAATTTCTAATTCTTTCTGATTTGCCACTTTCATAGTACTTTCTATTCAAAATTAAAAATATCTTCAAATGCAGACAGATTTCTGCAATCTCTCCGTAAAGTTTCCAAGTAATCTCTATCCTTAATTTTCATAAGGGAGGTCAGGACTCTTAATGTTGAAGTGCTGGAGGTCTAATTTAGATATCTTTAAACACTTCCATTTGTAATCCTGTCAAGATTAATTTGAAGAAAAGCCGAAAGCGGAAGAGATCTTAATGCTCAATTTTGTGCCTACTCTGAGTCTGCTGCCACATTAAGACTTGCTTTTGTGGTGTGTCTCCTTGCAGTTGTTAGGAAGAGCGTGATTAATGTGTTAGCATGGAGGCTTGTGGGCAAAACTTCATCCAAAAGCTTCCTTCCTTTCCTGATGTTAGTCTGAATGCTTTGTGCATTGTGTATGTATACATACCTACACGTATATTTGGTATGTCTGTCTGTGGTAGGTGGAAAAGCACCAACTCTAATTCCTGAAGTGGCAGATACCCAGAGACAGATCGTTTTATTAAGACTTGAAAATTTGTTCATTATCTAAGCACGATTTTAGCACAAAATAAAAGGAAGAAATGGAGAACTGGTAGCACCATCAGACACTCTCTGTAGTTCCGAAGCAGTCACACAGTTATAGATGCTGTAGCATCCACATCGGTTTTCTCAGCTTATGAGTTAATATGGTGTGGCTGTGGACTCCAATAACTTGAAAAGTACTTTTTCTTAAACTTAAGAAAGGTTTTCATTGTGTCTCTTTTGCAGTGTCATTCACTGTTAAATCTTAATAAAAGGCAATATGGGGAGAGCAGAGCTGTTTTGGAAATGACTTGAAAATATGAAGGGACTTGGGAGAAGAGACTTCACGTGTCTGAGCACTGCAGTAGTCACGGGAATTAAACTTCATATGATGCTGCAAAATAGTTTCTTTTTGTCCAGCAAAGCAGACAGAGCAAAAGGGATGTCTTCTAGTTGCAAAACTAAAATCTGAAAATGAAAAGGAGAGAGACTATGTGAAAAGGATTTCTAGTGGTATCAGGAGGATGCCAGTTTTAAGGGTTTTTTTTCCCACCATGACATGAATCAGTATGAAATGCCACGTTATCTCCATTTATGTTCGGCTATCAAAATTTGTAGTTGGACTTGTATGAGTCGGTACAACACTGAGAGTTCAATGGATGGTAGCGTTTCAGAATTTGGGCGGAGGCTGACATCATATGTAGAGTGGGTGTGGAACAACTGACAATTATTGTGATGTCAAGAAGCAAGGCTGGCTACGCATTTTTTAAATTATTATTTTTTTTGCTGCGAAAATGGGGAAAGCTAACAGGAAATGCCATATTTAGGAAAACAACTTGGCTGCTACAGTGTGCATTGTAAACAGAACTGCTGTTAAGCTCTTTTTGTTTTCCTTCCCACAATTAGGTGAAAGTTGGAGGTAGTGAACATCTTCCGTGTAAACAGGAGGAAAAGAGACTTACAAAACTAGGCAACTTGGGAGATCTAGATGTTAAGAAAGTTCCCAAAGGCAAAATTTCCATTGTGGAGGCTCTGACGCTTCTTAATAATCATAAACTTCATCCTCAAATATGGACTGCAGAGAAAATAGCACTGGAATACAGTCTGGAACTGAAGGAGGTCAACTCTCTTCTGGAATTCTTCATTCCTTTTGCTGTGCAGGAATTTCCTAAAGAAACCAAAAAAGCTATAAAACCAACATAAAAATAATTACCAAAACCTTGTGTGATCTTACTCGTGTCTTAATTTTACTCTTGTGTATATTCAGTGTCTGAAAAGAGTTGGTAACGTGTCATCAAACAAGGCTGCTTCCTTATACCAGCAGGATGTATTCAAGCGATCACGTTCTATATTGGATGGCTTCAGTTAAAAGCAGCAATTACAGGATACAGCTTGTAAACCAGACTATAACTACTAAGTTCAGCATGTCACATGATTCTCATTATCCCACTCATATGTTATGGGCTCAGTTAAAACATGTAAGTTCTAGAGAGAACTTTAACTTAACAGATTGCCTTTCTTAGCAGAGATGACTGGCCTTCAGCTAAATCAGTGCTCTGTCTGTATTAGCTCTGCAGTTTCATGTCACAGTGTTCTTTCAAGGACTTGCTGTCAAGGTGTGTGTATATACAATCAGTTGTTTTTCTTTTGTATAAAAATGGAATAGTATTTATACTTTGTAAAGAAGGTTAACCACAAGAAGATTTGGGAAATTCAGCTGTGTCAAAATAAAAAGAAGGTGAATAGCGAATAGCAAGAAGGCCTCTTTCTGATGCTGGAACGGTAATGACTGATGTATAGCTCCTCTTCCACTCTGTTCTGATTTAGCTTAAATATCTGTAGCTCCCTAGGTATTGTGTCAGTCAGTGAATTTGTAAAGAGCAATGATCTTCTAGCATCAATCTCTTGCAGCAGTCTCTGGCACCTGTAGGAAAAGTAATGGTTCATATTATAATGAATAGGTAGCTATCAAATGCAACTGGATCTACTAATTGGACCCACTAGTGGGTCTTCTGTCAATGTCTGCCTGTCCTATTACAGTAGCCATGTTTCCCCATGGAGGCCTTGTCTGCCTTATGCAAATGTGGGCTTCGATCGGGTCATGTTCATTGACAGCAAGTTGTCCACAAGCTACCAGGTTGAAGATGAACAGCGTCCTTTCCCATTGTTAGTAAAAGATGTTGGAAACGGTGAGGAGGTACTCACAGTAACTACTGAATTGTAACCTTGCTCCCGAATTGTAGCCTTCCTGACACTGTCACTATTCAGGTCTGTGTAGGTAAGGAAGAAGTTTTGCACTGATGATTAATACCATTGTGAAAACTGGTTCAGTGTTTTCCAGGTAAGCTGGTGTGTGTGTGTGTGTGTAATAATCAGAATTTATATTCAAAAATGCGTTATGGTTGCCTTTAAAAACAAACAACAAACCCAAAATGTTAATTTTATGCAGTGCTAACATTCCTAGTGCCCATCACCAAAGAAGCTGAATTTATTAAGGCGATGGAAGTCAGTACCAGGTCTACAATGTAACTTTCTCTTTAAGAACTTTTCTGCCAGGTCCTAAATTTCAGACTCTGGTAAATGCCTTACAAAGGAGATCATCAGCTTTGCCATTTCACAGCAAGATTCTTTCCGCTTCTCTGTCTGAGGTGGAACAAGGTATTTCCAGTACAGTTTGCCACAGTGTATTCAAAGTTCTCCTTGATTCATTTCTGAAGTAACTAACGCTGTACCTTAGTGGAAATGACACTTAAGTGCTTTGTATAAAAACTGGAATTGTTAGTCCTTGGATGTGTGGATTGGGGATAGGCTTGTCATTCTTCCTGTAATGTAATGGGGACAGAGCTGCACTCTGAAACTAATGCATGCGAGTTATGCACCAAGTTATGATTTTTTTGTTTTCCACAAAATACTCTGTTTTATAGAATGTTGTAACAGGAATACTTTATTGTTTGAGTACTGTTCATCCTAATGTAATAATTAAGGTAATATTCAGAAAACAGCTGTGGAATGCATTTGGTATAGGTAATGTTGTTGTTATTATTGGAAACACTGTGATTTCCTTCCTTAAAAATGAATCTTTAATTAGGTATTGGAATTAATTAAAAACTCACTTTACAATCAGCAGCAGAGAGCAGGGTAACCATGCCCCTGGACTAACTTGGTTTGTATTTTGGCTTTTTTTGTCTGCCTTTGTGAACTGTCTTGTGATGTGTCTACACCATGACAGTACCCTGTCCCGAGAGGCGTTATGGTGTACTACTGCGTTGCTTGCACTCTTCAAGGGACATGTGCTTTGGGACATTTAGTGTTCATCATGTTCAATGTTCCACCCATAGCTTCAGGACAAAATCCTTAAAATGAATGACTGCAAAACTATCCCCGGTTTCTCTGGAGCCAGGATGTTGTCCCCAGAATGTATGGCCCACAGTGGGGAAGGAGGCAGGTCCCACAGTACAGAGGTGGGTCAGGGATGCATCTTCCTGGAAGAAGGTGAACTCCTGGTGGCCCAGAAGGCTCCTCTGGAGCAATGAAGTTCTGCACCACGGCATGTTCGTTCACTTCACGAAAATTAGATGTGATGCAGTTTGCTGTGGACATGCAGATTCTTCTGCTGGTCACCTGCCCCACCTGCTGGGCAATGTCAAACCAGCATTATAAAAGGCACTGCTGATGGGATGGGATCATGAAAAATCTGTACCTTTATCTATCCAAATTACCCATAGTCTGAATGTTTAGCTTTCACTTGCCCAAAGCTCACAGGAAGATCCAGGAGTATGGATTTTTTGCTCTCATGGGAAAGCCTGTCCCTGATCAAACACTCTCAATGCTACCATCCTGTCCTCTGTAGGCCACAGCCACAGCCAGCCGTGAGGTCCTTGGCAAGTGTGTGTTTAAGCTGTGTTCAAGTGAGTACATGTTTGAAGATAATTCTGCCTTTGGGGTTGGTGTCTGGGAGAAGACAATTCTCACTGTTGCATCTAGATCTGTTTATTTCCTTTCTTCCTGTTTCAAGGGACTCTTTACTCATCGGTTATCTTGCCTGCTTACCAGTTTCTGGTTTTTATGCAATTTCTCATCAGAAGAATAGTGGCATGTTCTTTACCGTTTTAATTTGCTTATGTCTATATCCCTGTCCCGTAGCTGTTTGGCTGTCAGCTTAAGGAAAAGGTACTCTTCAAGCAACTCTTTTGAAGAGGTAATTATGGGAAATTTATGGGAACCCGCAATTCAGTTTTGCGGGACTCTTATGTGGAGAATTTTTCATGTTTCATTGCCATGTATGTGGTGCACCAAATTTAGCTCAGATGTTTTTGGCCACCATAGAAAATCATTGCATTTGGTAGGGAACAACCTGCCTCACTCAAACTGCTTTGTTCTTGCCGAATTAATGTAAGATGTGTAGCAAGTATAAGCTTTGTGAGTCTGTAAGGGAGTGGTTTCATTTCTAGTGTAAATGACACACAGTTAACAAACTTCTTTGTGGCATTGTGGCATGTATGTGGCATTATTACACCACTTTTTCAAATGTCACTGAATAAAGCCAGGGCCACCTTGGGCGCTGAGACTGAGTACACAGGGCAGGCTGAGCCTCATTTGGAAATGAGGGTTATATTCCCGGTGAGACATAAAATTTAATTTCTTCAGAGGAGTTCCAGCAGGTATTCTGGAATTCCTGGCTTGAATTTTTCCAAAAATGTCTCTTTAGGGGGAGTACAGTAGCTCACTTTTACCCACGTTTTCTGGGACATAGTCCCGTTCCTTTAGCCTTGTTCTGTCGTGAAGTCTGTTCCCAGCCTTCTCCAGCCAGTCTTCTCTGCTATGAAAACTTCATGCAGCTGCACTCTTTGCTCTTTACTGGCTCACCTGCAAACGTTGGTTGTATTCTGCCCTTTCAGTATCAACAACCTGTTTTATTTCTGCGGAGCTCTCTTGCCTTCTAGGAGTAGGACATCTGCTGAGGTAAAGATGAGAGAACTGAGCACGTGTTTTCTTCTGCAGAACTTATGAATAGGACAGATTTTCAAAAGGGATGTAGCTTTTCATCCAACTTCAAAAGTTGCTCTTTTGGGATATGTGAAACCAAGTAATCTTGTGCTGTCTCGCCATGTATTAATCGTAGCTAGGTTCCTGCAGTCTGATGCCGACACAGCAAGATTGGAGCTGTGAGGCAGGAGTTCTAACTCTGCTTTCTGTGCAGGTTAGTCAAGGGGAACTTCAGTACAAAAAGCCATCTTTCTGTAGCCTTCCAGCATGTGGAACTTGTCTTTTAAGCTACCTCTTTTTACTCAAGGAGAAAAGAAAGTGATGTTTATATGTGAGAGCTGTGTACTAAAGTTACAAAATGTAGTATCTTATTCCTGTATTGAAAAATGGAGTCAAACCTCAAGTAGTCATAGAACAGGATCAAAAGGCAAAAACTTAAAAAGGCGTCTGTCTCACCTTGTTTCATATGAGCATCGTGCTTTCATGTTTGAGATTCCATGAAGCTCCACATTTCACAGCTCTGTTCTGGAGCCCCTTTCTAAACAGGGGTTTTCTGGTCCTTAATCGGGTGGCACCAGTGTTGAATTGGCAGTAGGGGAGGCCTGACCAGTGCAGGTGAGCTTCAGGTGCAAACGGATTTTGGCACTTGAGACTGTGGAAGCTGTACACTGGCTGACATGATATTAACAATCAAAACACTGTGTTGGTGCCTGTCATTATTAAATCTGTTTCCACAAGTCTAATGAATTCTGTAACCTTTTACAGTTTAGGTACCGCTGTGTTATTATCAGAGATAACTGTTTTCTGCTGAAAAAAAAAAAAAAATACCCAAAACATGGATTAATTTCTCTTAGAAACTTAACATTAGTTTCCTTGGTCTGAAAGAGTGGCTTAGATTTACATGAGGTGACACCATCGTTAGGTAACAGCAGCACATCTCCTGTAGCATGCTGGAGGGAGTGCACTGCGGGAGCTCCTGCACCTCTGTGGGGTGGACTGGGGTTTGTTGTGTCCACTGCCAGAAAGAGAATTTAAAAAATAAATCTGACAATGTGGTTCTTCTACGACTACTGTGCAAGGTCCCCTTAGGGTGTGGGTTACTTCCATTGATGAAGCTCTGGTCTTTGAGATGTTTTGGCCTCCTGATAGGAGTAGGGCAGGATAGACCCCATAATCATCTCCTATAAGAATTCCTTGTATGGGAATGGAAAACGCATGGTGTCTTGTAGGACCGAGGCTCTCAGGACACTACTTTTTAGAAAGCTGAAGGAGGTGATGGTGTGGCTGGAGGAATCCTTACCTTTGAAATAGTCGCCCAGCAGCAGCTACACCTGTGAGCTGTGTTCACCAGGGGAATAAGGGATCCCATTGCTGATGAGCTGTGAACGATGCTGGTGATAGCTAGACTCCTCCTGCTAGAGGTTGCTGTAACTGGAAGCCTGAATGTAAAGTCGCAGCTGGGAGCTCTGCTTATGTGAGAGAGGTCCAGGCTCTGCAGAAAGGACAACAGCGCTGGCAACTTGGGTCAGCTGGGAGTCCAGAGCTGGTTATAATTCCCTGTGTTGGCAGAGGGAAAAAAGAGATAAAGGTGGAGTCTTTGGAGCATTTCCTCTGAACGGACAGGTCTGTTAGGAGTTGTACATTGCATGCATGTCACACTTGATTGCCTTCTGTCTCAGGCTCTGGTGTTTTCAGCACAGCACTGTAGCCTATAGCATGCCACAGGCTTGATGGTTAGGTCTCTCCTCTTAAAGTGGGGATGTGGACTTGCATCCCCCCTAAGGTGAAGTGGAAATTATGTTAGATAGGAGTCTAGCTTAGCTGTCTCCGTGCCCCCCAAAAGCTGGAAACTATGGATCTTATTTTAGTTATTTAATTCCTTCACACCATGGATTTCCTTCATGAACCACTTTAATTCACCAGTATGACAGAAACCAAATCCTAACAGGTATATTTAAAACTGAGAAGGAGAAACAGTCTTTACCATGGTCAGCATCAGTGGGTACCCTTTGGTTGGAGCCAGCATATACGCAGCTTACTTCTATTATCAGCCATGTCCACTGGGGGAAACAAGTTATTAAACCTGGGTATGTTTTTTGTGCACAATTTATGGGCAAAAAGCCGAATGTGCAGAGGTACCAAAATGCCTCTGAATTTTCGAAATACCTTATCCCCAGGTTATTTGATTTGGTGTGGGAAAGGTGTATTCTAAAACCTATTTTTTATATCGTAATAAAATATTTTGGCATGGTGGTATGAGATGACATTTACTTCTAAGAACAGTTCAAACTGAATGCAAAACATTTTGTTCAGACACCAAAGATATCCCTTGCTTTGCTAAATAATGGGGAATTTGTTTGTTTGTTTGTTTATTTATTTATTTAGCTTTGGTTGATCTCAAAAAGTTTGTTCCTTCCTAGTTACCACCATTTCCATCCTTACCTAATTCCAGTCCTCCCACTCCCCTCGCTACTTTGTTGATGAGTATCATTAGTCAAGTTTCTAGTCCTGTTTCATAAGAGAGGCAATTAACTGTGTACAATGAGTGAGGCTGATTTACTGTCTACCTAAAGCAACAGTGAAACTGGAATAAACAGAAAGTAAGGGCATTGAATAGCAATGAATCAAAGCAAAGCAGGCTACTGAAGATGTCTTTAGGAAGAAATAATGCCACTCTACTGGCTTTGCTCCTCCACAGAGGAAGAAAGTGGGAATAAATTTCATACTGTGTTCTGCCTTTCTCAATTAGCTGTCACCAGTTAAAGATTTCCTGTGTGGGAATGAATTCACAGTTGTCGTCACTTAACAAAGATAAATTCTATCAGCTCACTTCTATACATGCAATACTTCAATATTAAACTCTTTTTTTATATTGCAAAGTTCCCATTAATGTAGCAATTTGAGAAATGGAGCCATTGGTTTTGGTGACTCTCTTAATAGGTTGACATTTAATCACGGTTTCTTAACCCTTTTGAAAGAGATGTACTATTTTATACATTCTGAATATAAGTTATTTGAATTTTATCATGGACACATAGCTGCGATTAAAAGCTGAGAAGATACTACTAAAAGAAAGTCTGTTCTTTCAACAAATAACATAAATACCTGTTTGTGATGTATAGGCTCCATGACATACGTAATTCTCTAGCCTCCGGCAAGTGGTGAAACTGCAATGTTTCAGAGATACCCTAAGGAGAAACCATAGTTTTACTGACAGGATACTATAAGAAACCCTTGTTGGATTTTTATCCTCAAAATTTTGTGTTTTCTGTAGTTCTGCTGCTGTGGAACTTGTTGCAGAATTCACCCCTTGCTGCAACATTGTCTTTTAGAATATAATATTTAATTTTGCCAAAAATGTGTCATTAGTTCCCAGCCAAGAACAAAAGCTTGAGCTGAGTGCGACCCACACTACTCAAATCCCCTTGTTTGCTGCAACCAAAAATAATACTTTTGAGAAATATGAACTGCTCCCTCAGTCTTAGCTGCTAGATACTTCTGAAAATGAAAGATGAAAATCTAAATGTAGTTAAAGTCAAAATGCAGAATATCATATTAATATAAATTACACAGGGCTTTTGATGTCCTAGTGCTCCTTTCTGTTTTGAATTTAACCCAGACTTTGACAATTTCCCTTATTTTTATTTATTTTTTAAAATTTTTAACAATACGAAAGGCCTTTGCTAAAGTAATGTTTTGTCCTCGATGAAATGAGAGCACCTCCTTTGCCTTCCCCTGCACAGATCATCTCGGCTTCCTGAATGGGGGAGGAAAACAGCAGACAAATAGATTCAAATGTCAGGTTGAAAAATGTGTCATGATGGATTTTCAAATGCTTCATCTTTTTTACACCAGGCACGAGACACAGATACGCTGCATTTGTGCAGCCTCGATCAGAGGTTTGTTTCAAGTGGAAGACAGCCTGAATCTGAACTAACTTCACATGCTGCTGGTTTCAAGTTATTTCCATGATAAGGAAAAGTGATTACTTGAGAGATAAAAATCCAGTGTGCATTCCAATTGGTCAAACTGTTTCTATGGTTGCAGAGTGGCATCTAAAGATTCAGCTGAAAAAACATGGCTTAAAGATGAGAGAACAGCTTATCTGTTGCATCCCTTCACTACATAGATATGCTAGACAAAAATGGAGTTCCAGGCTGTGGAGGAGATACAGCCAGATGGTTTTGTTGCTGAATCCTTGCAAATAACCCTTCTCCCCAAATAAAACTTTTTCCGAAAGCCCTGCCAAGTCCATATATGCTGCAGGTGGCCTCTTTTCTTATGTTGTTAGCTAGCAAAGCTTTTAAGTGCCCCCCGAGATTTATCAGAATATCATGAGATTTATGCCGGGGAGGCTCAGGGGACCCAGCTGCATCGTTTGAGAAGGTACTTACCAGTATGCACCTAAATGTAAACTAGAAAAACAAGAATAATATTTGTTTTGGCTGTGTTGCGCAAGGACCCTTCACCCCATAGGTTTTCGAGAAGTCATCACACAAAGCATTACTTAATTTACTGCTATGTTTTTCTCTGGTTTACCATTAGGAATAATATTGTCTTATTTTTTTCTGAGGTCTGCTAGGAATAGAAAATTTATAGGTATGAGAAATTAATCTTGACTTTTCCTAGGCATGCTTTTTTACATAGGCATCTCTTGCCACGCTAGAATAATATTTCTATTTCACTTTTTAATTTACTTATAAAATTGCAGACCATTAGCAGCATCTATAATTTCTGTAATACTTTCACAGCTTGTCCTTAGTCCGTTAAGGCTGTACAAAGGCAATTGCACTGGAGTCATGAGTATTGGAGTCTTACTGACCTGCAGGAGCTGGATGACAGTTTTAACAGGGGCTGGGCAACCTCCATGGAAGTCAAGACCTAGGCGTTTGGGATCTAATGCTTATAGGGACGAGGAATGATCTCAGTGGAAGAAGAACTGAGCATTTCATTTGGGAAAGAGGCAGACAGACCACTTCCTACATCAAAACATAGGGCGCCATGTTGTAAACAGTTTTGAGTTCATAGAATCACAGACTAATTTAGATTTTAAGGGAATAATTTACCTTGTGCAGTTGAGCTTTGACTGCTTGCAAGGCTGGAGATTCCATAACTTGGACAACTCATTCCAGTGCTTAACTGTCTTCATGGGAAAAGGAATTTCTTTACAGCTAGGCAAAATTTCCCATTGCAACTTGTGACTGTTACCCGTTGTGGTTCTGCTGCACGCCTCCGGGAAGAGTGACTCCATATTGTCTACGCCCAACCAAATGTCGCTCAGCATCACCAGAGCATTAAAAATTATGGGGAAAGAAACTTGATTCCATCCATCTATGCTTTACTCCTTTTCGTGGAATGGCATCCTTCTGGTTCCTGTTCCTACTGGGAGCTAACTCCGCCACCTTATCTATAAGACACAAATGGAGACAAAAAGTACTAAAATATAGCTCAAAAGACAAAGGAATTGTTCAACAGAATATAAGTATACAATTTAAGGATTAATCTTGCAATAGTAATGTCATCATTCTTCCTGCAGCTTGCATGTTTTCCCTGTCTATGCTTAGTACCAGGCAAGGCATTCATCTCTGGAAAGCAGCAGCCAGGGCTCTGGGTGGGAGAACAGGGAAACAAGAGCGAAAATCCAAACAAAATTTATCCCTGTTTTTTCTCTGTGGTTTACTAATGGAAATAATATTGCCTTATTTCATTTAATGAACAGTAATGTAGAAAAATTATATGTAAGCTCACAACTGCTCCTCTTCTCTTAGCAATTCCTCTGTAGTAACATTTTCCGGTAATTAGGTTACAGGATCCACATTACAGTCAGAGCACTTTATGAAAAGGATTGTTTCCGTTTATTGCATGCTTAAAAGATCCATAGTTGTTACTCATTTTCTAGGGCCCCAGACTTTATGAAATAGTTGGAAACAAGTCTTATAGATCAGCTTTATAATTTATGATGCTTTGATTCTTTGTTTTGGTAGTATTGATACATAAGCACAATGAGTTGACATTTTACTTTCAAGTCTCCCACATTTTCACGAAGATACCACACACAAAAAACGCACACAGTTTCTTCATGCCTCAGCTCTGCATCAGACATCAGATGAAGGAATCTGGGTCTGGTGCCTGACGCCTATATTTTTCCAATCACTGCATTAGTGGCATAGACCAAATTGTTGTCATTGTATCACATAAATCACTCCAGGAAGGCTCTCTGATGGTACTGTGGCATATACACGCTTGTCTTTCTGGTAGGTGTTCATCTTAAGTTCAAGTCAGTGATAAAAGCAAGCTGAAAAATTCTGAACTGCCACAAGAAGACTGTGGAAGAACTGGTGAAGCTGAACCTGTGCCAGTGCAGGGGGGCAGCGTCATCCTCATCAAGGGAATGGAACGAGATAGACCCTCAAGTCCTGATCCTGCAGCTTAGATATGTGCATAATTATTTACATAAATGGTCAGGTTTCCACCAACAGAAATGATGCATGGGATCAGAAGTAGGCACAATTAGGTCTTCAGATTTCCTCAGAAGCTTCTGTAAATTTTTCAGAAATAAGGCTAGTTCAGTTAAGATTCTGTTGGTCACTTTTTTTTTTGTCTGAGGGATGAAAAACATTGAAATATACTCTTCTATGAAAGTGTGAAGTGGCACCCTGTGAGGATTTCCGAGTAGTAAAAAGCATGATAGTGCTCTAATCATGTGCTATTGATCTGACCATGTGAGAACACGGTTAAAGTATAGATGATCTTAATAAAGTCGATTAGTCTAACACCCTAGAGACTTCCTTTTAACACACAGTGATATTGCATTATGCTACCTCACAAAATCTGACACAGTGCATCCTGAGTCAGTAAATGACAATGAACTTTAAAAAGAGGAAAAAAAGGTATGTTGCTTACAGACCATTATGATATATTTCTGCACAACGGAGGAAGACATGTATACACACACACAATGTTATCATTCTAGTGTTAGTGGAATAGCTTATATTTTAGGAGCACTCTAAGCTTACTCAAGTGTGCTAAGTTACATTAGGAAAGACATAATATTCCTTTTCTTTTATACAATCTCCCAAGAGAGAGATTGTAAAATATCTAGATCATCAACTTGTGCTCTGTCAGATGCTGTGGGTCAGTTAGGTCCCAGGTAAGTATAAAGGCATTTCACCTGCCTCCACTGAGGAAACCATCTGCATGCAAGATGAAAAAGAAGCGGGTCGAGGCGGGTGATTCTGCCCCTCTACTCCAATCTCATGAGACTCCACCTGGAGTACTGCTTCCAGCTCTTGGGCCCCCAACATAAGAAAGACATGGACCTGTTGGAGCAAGTCCAGAGGAGGGACACAAAGATGATCAGAGGGCTGGAGCACTTCTCCTATGAGGACAGGCTGAGAGAGTTGGGGCTGTTCAGCCTGGAGAAGAGAAGGCTCCTGGGAGACCTTATTGCAGCCTTCGAGTACTTAAAGGGGGCTTACAAGAAAGATGGAGACAAACTTTTTAGTGGGGCCTGTTCCAATAGGACAAGGGGTAATGGCTTTAAACTAAAAGAGGGAAGATTTAGACTAGATAGAAGGAAGACATTTTTTACAATAAGGGTGGTGAAACACTGGAACAGGTTGTCCAGAGAGGCGGTAGGTGCCCCATCCCTGGAAACGTTCAAGGTCAGGTTGGACGGGGCTCTGAGCAACCTGATCTAGTTGAAGATGTCCCTGCTCATTGCAGGGGGGTTGGACTAGGTGACCTTTAAAGGTCCCTTCCAACCCAAACTATTCTAATGATTCTATGAAAGTCATCCTATTTAACATGTACCATCAATGACTAGAATCCAGCAATACACCTCTTTTCACTTTATAAATACACATAAATATTATAAATAAATTGGATCCTCATCCAGATTTGCCACATAGGTTAGGTACCAAAGATTTGTATAATATTGTTTAGTGTTTAGAAAATATTTAATCATCACTGTAGAGTAGAATTTGCATTATTCCCATTTTTCATGCCAACATGATTTGTATGGCAGCCAATGGATGCTAATTAGAGAATTTCCCTAATTAATTTTTGTCAGTGTGCTGCCCTAACATGACTTAAAATGTACAGCTTAATATATTAAATGTATGAAAATTGCTTCTATTTCCCATTGTATACCAGGGAGTGATTTGCTATTAACAGCAAGTGTTTACAACAATCTTTGGATGCACATATTCTAATTAAAGTGAACATCCAACATGTTGGCCAAGGATGAGTCATACTTCACAACAGCTCTGCAGGGAAGGAGATCTGAGTTGTGTATTCTTCTAAAGCAATGACCAACAAGAATAAAGTGTTTTCTTTTGTGTGAAATGTATTTTGTACTGCTTATTGCATGCCTAATGGATAAATTAGTGAACATGAAAGTATGAAAACTGGGCGTATGTACTGCATGGGACAAGGATGGCAGCTGCAATGGAGGGCTGGAGGGAAGGGCTATTTGAAAACTTGGTTGATTAGGTTTTGTTGCTAAGCGCAAAGCCTACTCTGTGTGCATTTTTATCACTCAGGAACAAGGTACCAGCATATGCCATCCTAGTTACCATGGTTTCCATTCGGCCACCGTGCCCTCTCAGAAAAGAAACAACTTTAGTTTTACATTCATTACATATGTTCCTTAGGTATCTCAAAACCAGAATTGCAACTTGAATTATCTATGGACAGATCATCATGATTTGGTTCTTGAACATGATACGTACTTTCCCAGACCTAAAAGCATCTCCTCTCACACCAGAGAGGTTTGAAAATAAACACCCTCATAAAGATGCCTTTTGCCAAAGAGCACTGAACCTTTTGAACATGGTAGGTTATGATGCACCCTGACAGTGAATGGACTGTGCAATTCCAATTCAGGGCCAGATGGTACCATCATGTCACAAGCAGGTGGTGATGGACTGAAGGCTTGGAAGAGGCTGCTGGGAACCTCCAGGCGCCACCACTGGCATCCTGCACTGCTGCCAGGAGGGCATGCTTCACCACTGCGATAGTCAGGGTGGGGAAAAAAATCTGCAGTGTGACAGCAATGCCCTCTCAAAGGAGCCGTCGCTTGTATTCCCGTAAGAGAAGAAGGAAGGCGTTTTGAACACAGTGTGTATTCTGAAGGTGTCAGGCTCAATCAACAGCTTCTGATCTCTGCACCTTTCAACAGCTCCAGAAAGTACAATGCACAGTGACCCGCTCTCTAGCAAGGCCCCTTGCAGTCTCTAGGTACATTTAAATCAGTCAACATTCAGTGCAATACCTTCCTAGAAGAATCTACAATAATTTAGAATACATGCAAAGAAGCAAAATATGAAAGGAATACAGTAGCCAATGTTCTCATTTTTTTTCTGAATTTTCACTTTTCCACACAGCCATGGTGTTCTCGGCATATGATGAGCAAAGACAGCAGAAGCTGGTCTTTAGGCAGCAAAATTGCACGTGAAATGTCATAGGAAATACGCTAAAAGAGATGGGATAATCTCATTTTTAAATGTATCTGTTGAAACAACAAAGAGTGAAATAACTGGTAAAACAAAAGCTAATTTCAGTAGGCCTCAGAGACAGATCACAACCACTTAACAAACCTCTTTGTGATTTTCTGACTCATCACCATTTCCAGCTTCCTATGTATTCTAAAATACCTGTGAAATGAGGCTCCAGTTACACTTGTCACTAGAAAACTGCAAGGAAAGACAGTCCTTACCCTAATTGTCCTTCTTTTACCCACCTCTGATTAGAGCCATGGTAAATCTGTAGTAAATAACAGCTGGAAAATGTTGACAAGTTAATTGGGCTCATAACGGTGAAGGCAATGAGACATTTCTGCAACTGTTTAGATCAGCTTTGTCAAAAGTAAGTCAGTTACAACGGTGACACATTTAATTCTACAAAGAACACATGGAGAATAAATCAACTTTCAGGCTTGAATTACAGTGCAGGAGGGATAATTACTGTAGCAGAACATGTACTTAGAAACAAAAACCTTTTGTAGTGCACAAACACCTGGAACAGAATTACACTGAAAATTAATGTTGAGTATCCAAAAAATATAAAATAGGAATATTGAATAAAACAGTTATACCATTTTGAGCGATGAGAATTTACATTCTCAGCAGGGATGGAGAAGGGTAGCTTTGAACAGACTTCCAAAACGTATTGAGGTGATGCTGATAGTTCACTGGGCATCCATTTGTTCCCCAAAGCCAATGAACAATTGTGGAGCTGCTTGCATCTATTTGTTCCACAGTCCCCATATGCCTGGTAGGTGGATTATGTGCATGTGCAGTCTGGAAGGCCTGCTTCAGTTAGAAATGTATGTAAATCAGAGCCACTTATAATGATTATAAAACATTTAAAAACCTAAGGTGAGCTTTGAGATCTGGATAGATACTGCTGAGCTCTTTTACATAACTGCCCTGTAGCAAATTTTGTCAGTTTTGTGTTCAGCTAAGTACAAACTGGCTATTTCTTCTTCCTGCTATGGACATTCCCATATATTATAAACCTGTACCTGGTTTAAAACCTAGCCATAGTATATAGTGCACTAATTAAAATGTGTATGACATTTCAAGTCTGTCTAGGTAAAATAAACTCAGGCAAGTGATGTGATGATATACTGAGTTTTACAAAATTTTACCTGTTACAAAAGCTTGGTTTCCCTGTTCAGCATGCCACTGAATGTTCCCGTTAATAGAGGGCACTTTAGAACAAAGGACATAAATTTGAAAAAAAACCTAACAAACAACTTCATTTTTGAGTCGCCTAATCTGTGTGAGTTTGCTGGAGTTTTCCTGGAATGCAGAGTGAGGCTATAACACAATCCAAGTTATTTCTCATCTACAACAAACAGCTACAAAGAGGTAGGAATTACAGTATTATCAGCCTCAAGCACAGAAAAGTCTTGTGTCCCAGTTGCCAAGAATCATATTACTACCCTCAGGCATCAGGGAATTTTAAATGAAATATGGGGTTCATGGGGTTTATTTGATTTACAATTATTGAACCTTTGCTGCAGACTTTTAATCTTTTCTCTACAATCATAAGGCTTAGAAACTTCCATTTAAAAAAGAAGGAAATAAAGCTTTTCATCCACTAGCAGGACTGAAGGAATTAAAACTTCTTGAGAGAAAAGAAAGGTAATGTATTTTTTCTCTCTGAGAAAAAAAAAACAGGTGAGTTAACGTAAAATCCAGGATATCTTAATCACATATTGAGGACTGGTTTGAAGGAAGGTTTTCCAGCTTATAGTTAGACATTTTCTTCATGATTTGTTTCTTATCATTTTCTCAAAAGAGGAAAATAGACAGTAGTTCATATATTCTGCCTATAGATGGAATTACACCCCTGGTATCCTGAAACCACACAGCTGATCCAGAATACAGTGTATTATTGTTGACAGAGAATAATCACAATTTTTCTGCTCAAGAAGAGATTGATTTTTAGAGATGCATGAAATAATCCCATATACCATCTGTATACCACTTTGGATCACCACTAAATAAAAGTATTATATAAATCTGCAGTGATGGTGTTTGTTAGGAAAAGCCCTCAGTAGATTACCAAAGGAGTTTTTGTTTAAACTAACTGATCTTTATTTCCTCTGAATGATTCCAGAGCAAATTATGTCTTTCAATAGTTTATGGGTATTCTGAGTTCTTCCTTTATCCTTATTTTCATAATTTATATAATAGACATGACCACCGTGATGATCTAATGTGATCCAAAATATAGTCATGTAATGCTTCCCTAAATTCCTACTTCTTTGAAATAGAAAACAAACTTTAGGGAAAAAAAAAGAAACCCACTATTGATCAAACAACTTCAGGTGAGAGACAATCCTGCATTATCCGTAGAAAATTACCACAGTGATTTACTACTATCATGGTTTAAGTCTGAGCTCTACTTCTAGACTGACGGTTTGTGGTAAGCTTTCAAGCATTTATTGCCTCTTCTTTAACAAATGTTTATGGTACCGAAAACCGACTGTATTCCCCGTGAAGATACTTACAAACTGTGATTTAGTAATATAACAGTCATCTCTGTAATGCATATATGAACAAATGCACACAGTGTTAGTCTAGCAACTGTTGAAGAAGGATAGGAAATAGCTGTAGAACTACAATCGTCAGGAAAATGACAGGCCTACTCAAAATATCAACTATTCCAAAAGAGATGCTCACAGTGGCTCTAACACGAATGTTCTGTTCGTTCTGTTGAGGAAAAACACCCTGGAGGCTGTAAAAGTCATTTTGTTTTCATACCCTGCAGACTGTTCTGAGACCTGCTGTATCTCTTAAGTACACTGATGTTATCGTGTCAAGCTGTGACTGAAACATTTTCTATTAAGGCTGGAGCTAACACTGTGATATAATGGATCTTTTCCATTTCTAACTTCTGTATGTGTCTCTGTAGGCTGGAACTTTGCAATGAGGGCACTAAAATGGCAAACAGGCCTTGATGAACACGTAGCTACTGTGCATTGTCAGTCCTGCAAGCCATTCCTTCTTTTAATGTATAATTAAATTGTGGAACTCACTGCCATGAGATGTTATGAAGGTCAAAAAAGTATAAGCAGGTTAAAAAAAGAAGTAAAAAAAAAAAACCCAACGCTGAAGTGAAAGTCCACATGTGGCTTTGAAACACAGCAGTTGGGATGTAACATCTAGGAAGAACAAGTGATTTAGGAAGTCCATAAGTCTCACTGACTGCTGGAAACCAGATGTAATAATCATTTGGTACATAGCCTGTTTCTTATGCTGTTCCTGTAAGTGTCTACTGATCACCCTTTAGAAGAATACACTGGGCTAACACATGCCAGCATGAGTGCCACACAAAAGCTGTGTGGTAGCTTTGTGGTTAACTCGCCAGAATGAGACATTCATTGGTTAAGATTGTCAAACACCCTTTCACCAACATTTCAGAACTTTCAAGGACCAGCAGTGTGGTACAGAGGCATCCAAACAGGCCAAGAAACAGTCCTCAGGGCACTGTGAAAGGAAGCACAGCAGTTTTTAAGTTAGACCCACAAGTCCGTATTGTCAGTTAATTTTTCCTGCCATCTATCAGGCATTTCTCAGTGCCACAGGAAAACATCTGAGAATGCATAAATCTGGAAGTAAAGTGGTTTCACCCTGTCCAGAAATGTTGCAAGTTTAATATTTCAAAGGTCCGCACTAGACGGAGACTATCATTCAGATTGCAGCAGAAATAACTGGTTGCACAGATACAGCTACTGGGCTGTGTCAGATAGTCACCACAGAAATGGCAGAAGCTGTTGCTGTCCATTCTTTGAGAATTCACTTGCCTCCGGAGCTCAGCTGTGGAATGGCCTCTGTGGGCACTCCTCATCTACTTCTGCACAAAGTCAGCTGGCGTCATTTAATGTATTTTGAGCTAATCTTGGCTGACCTTTTGCTGAAGCAAATAAGAAACACTTGCACGAGCCTTTCTGCCGGCTCAGCTCCGATGACAGTGCCCTCCAGCAGAAAAGCACTCATATCTAAAACTTCCACAGATGCTTTCACAAAAGTTATTTAACACAACTCCACAGCTCGGTAAGAGCTCACTCCCTGCACAGGCAAGGCGTAGCAGAGCAGAATGTGGATGTTCTCCTTTTAATCCCCAAGACAGAGCTGTAGCTCTGTCCCCACATAGACAGTAGGATGCTGAAACTAGAATTCAGGGGTTTTTTTGGTTGTTCTGCGCACAAAAGACAGACCACAGCCTCTGATTAAATTGGCAGAGCCAGAAATCACAGATGTCATCTTTGTACTGAAAAAGAGTTCATCCCACTGTGACTTCTGCTGAAAAGCTGTTCCAGAACCTGATTCTTCTGATGATTAGAAATGTTCTGAATTTCAAGTCTAAATTTATTCATAGCTCTTCTCGCTCCTTGGTGATTGCCATCTCACTGCCTGTGTATTTATAGGCATCAATCATAATATTAGAAAGGATTTTATATAGAGCAATCAGGAGAAATATGCTTCAGTAAACATGATCTGAAACTGAAAAAAGGACGGTTTTATTTTTCCAAGTTTGTGGGTTATAATACATCTTTGCTGTAACCACCTCCTCCCTCCAACAAAAAAAAAAAAAAAATCAGAGCTGGCATCAGCTGGTCTATTTGAAGACAAAAAGGGAAAGGAGTATGCTAATCATTAGCAAAAGGCTGATTCTTCAAACATGTTTACTTTTAGTAACACAGAGTCGCTTTAAAAGAACAAAGAGCTTTCACATTAACAATCCTTTTCTCCCCAGTAATCAGCATTCATAAGAACAGAATAGTGTCAAATTACTAACTTTAAAATGGATATTTTATTTATTCTTTGGATATTTTACAGTCCTTTTGCCTAAAAACCCAACAGGTAGCACCTTCCTTTATTTGCTAGAAAACTGATTTAAAATGTTCAGATTTTTAAAATACAAGACTAAAACAGCGAGGAGCTTTATGAAAGAATAGCCTGCTGTCTGTTTGTGTGAATGCCTTTACAGGTGCCCTACGTTATTGTTTCATGTGGATACAGAATAGACAAGAAATAATATGCCAAGCAAAATGTAACACGCAAAATGCCTGATCACTAGAAAGCCTTTACTTCTCTAAGTGACATGGGTGAGAAAAAAATTATTTCTTCAGCCTGTATCTGTTTGTTTGAACTCTAGTGAAAGGCCTTCAAGTCAAAGGGTGCATCATATAAGGGGTGTATGCACACATACACACACAAACAGCTCAACATCATAAAGTCTCTAATAACAACCTCCTAATTGTTCACTTTTGTCATTTGTGCATCTAAAAATTAGAAATTACATTAAGAAAAGAAATAAAAACCTATGAGGATCACAATGATGTTTAAGACGCACCCATTCCTCTCCTCCTTATCTACTCAGCATGGACATCACCAGCCACAAAGGAAGAAGCTGACTTTTCTATCGCAGGACTCAGGTACTGCTCCAAGGGTAACTCTAATTTGCTCTCTCTGCTCTCTTCCTATCTAGGATCTACCCCTACAGCGTTTTCAACTCATCTACCTCATATCAAAGACATGTTTGAGCTTATTTAAATAAGAATTCCACTTCACTTAAGGTAGAGCTGTTCCTCTGGAAGACCTACAACATTGGGACCAACAGACACATTAATACATTATACGAGAAATTGTAAAAGTAATAATACGGGATTCAGAATGAAATTCTGAACCTGAATAGGTTAACAGCGCTTCTAAAAATTAACAACACTATTTAATTGGCTAAATGAGTTGGCTTTCTGCAAAGCGCACAGATTGTCACATAGCATTGCCAGATCTAACAAGATACAACTCTGAAAAAGAACAGTTAGAGTTACTGAGGCTGAAGTTCTCTGCAATCACTGGGTGAATTTGTAGTAGCATTCAAACAAAAGGCAAAAAAGGTGTTTGGCATCATCTGAAATGGTAGTGAGAGAGCATCATTTTGCCTAGCTCTAGTGCAACTCTATTGTATCCACATTTTGAATGCTCCATACAGTTCTGTTCTTGGTATCTGGAAAAGGACGTGGTAGAGTTAGGGAATATACAGAGAAGACAACTGAAATTATTAAAGGGATTAAAGGGAATAGCTGCCTTATGAGATCAGACTGAAAAATTTGAGACTTTTAAACTGGGAAAGAGAGTGCTGTGATGAGACTTGTTCAAGGTTTATGAAATCATGAAGGTGGCTGAAAAGATGAACATAGGACCATTTTTCAGCAAATCGCAGAGTTCAGCTCATTTGGTGAAATTAGTTTAAAGGAGATAAGAAGAACACATTCCTTTACACAGTGGCTAGTGAATTTCTGGACTTGTTGCCAAAAGAGGTCGTAGAAGCAGATCCCAACAGCAGCTTCAAACAGTAATTGGGCAAGTTCATGTACAATAGGTCCAAAAAATGGATAGTAAAAGGACTAGGCAAGGATTTACCTTCCTAACAGCCATGGAAGCTAAGGGAGTAGAAGGAAAAAGGCCTGAAGAAGGTGGCCATGCTTGTGTGCACTCTATAAATAGTTTTTCCTGCTACTGCTGTTTCTATTTGCTTTTCTGTTTAGGAACGTATTAGTAAAACCTTGAAGCCCCCTGAGGGAGGGATAGGGTTAAAGGTAATGAAAACACGAGAAAAAACGAACTACAACGAACAACATATGAAAGAAAGGGAAGAGTTACAGGATTGAAAATACAGAGATAGGGAACTGGAAGAGGGCATGAAGCAGAGAAACCCTGACATCACACGCCACTTCTTGAAGGTTAACCGAGGAGCAGGTGGATGCTGCCCAGCGATGCTCTGCCCAGAGATATGAGAGGATGATGGAATGAATGGACACAGGTCCCACAGTCACCAGGATTCCCCCATCAAGCTTCCTTCTTCTGGTGACATGAATAACCAACAGGGACAGGGTCTGGAAAAGGCTGATGAGGAGGTCCTGCAACTTGGAATGGCCTTGGTTAGGGAGTGTATAAAGAGAGGAAAAAGTGCAGCTAGAACTTCAATGGGAATTTCGGGAGGAGAGACTGCAGCCTGCCTCATTTGATGTACACTCAAAGTATGTGATGTGCGCCAGGGTCTCTTGCCACTGTCAGAGAAAAAATGGTTCCCCAGTCCAACACAGTGGGGCATTTCCTGTGTTCATGTATGTTCCTAGACATCTTTCTCTCTAAGGAGTATGAGCTGAAAAAGCCTCCACAGGTGAAAGTTACTGTTAAATTACTAGTGCTGTTCTAAAAAATGGTAAGGCATATTTAGGACAAAGGGAACTTAAAAAGAAATTGAAAAATCAGCTAATCCCAGGTGTAATTAAGAAAACGTAGTACCTTTTTTTCAAAAAGAGAACTGAAAACTACGTGCAACACCACAGTCAACTTTTTATATTCTTATTAAATCCATTGAACACAAAATTTTGTTTTAAACTCACTGTTTCATGTTCATTCTTTGCTGAAGTTGATGAAGGATTTAAGTTACAGCCCAGACACTTCAGGGTCTTATAGGTCGGAAGTTGAATGCTGAATTTTCCCAAAACATTTTTTTCATGGCAACGTGGATGGCGCACAGATGCAATAGAGCTTTGGTTTATCTTGCTTCAAAGGCAAACAGTAGCAACTGAAGCAGCAAATGGCCTTTGAGAGGAAGGTGAATTTATGAGGTTCGTTGACCATCTTTTCATTTTTGCTATGAGAAATAAAAGAGGAATAAGTTCAATAGCAGTCAGATGGCCAAAACAGAAGACTCTTAAGAGACACTGAATACATGGGGATACCTGAAATTAAATAATAAATGGTCTCATATTTGCTTGGCAATGACAGAAATTTTGCTCAAATGCTTTCTCTTTCTCTCTCTCCCTCTCAGAATGAAAACACGATAAAAAACAAAGTATTGAAACTGTGAGGAAACAACTAGTTGGTATTTGCTCCACTGCTGCAAAAGCAGCTCTAGAGGACCTCATTTTTCTAGAGAAAGGTGTGAAAGCATTTTCATGCTACATTTCAAACTCAGCTCCACTTCACAAGCCTTCTGCATCAATTCTCAGATAAATGTCATAAATTTACATTTCAAAATAGCAGTCTGTTTTTTCACTATGATCCTTACTCACCCAGTCTTTCTTTACTCACTCCAGTTACTGTGGTGAGCTTGCTCTCATTCCACATATGGGCAGAACAAAATACTTGTGTAACTTCAAGCACATGAATAACCCCGCCAAGGTCAGACTTCGGTACTTCGTTGTTACACTATGCTGTGTTTTTTCATGTCTTCAAATTCATCCTATTACAAAGAAAAAGCAGGCAAAAGGGATGGTAAGTTTTTTATGTTGGATATACCAGAAACCACATTTTGAAGTCTTCCTTTTCTTCAGGGCACAGAGTTCAGGCAGCCTGAAACTCAAGACTCTCCTGGGGTTGTATACAACTAACCACTTAATAAAATAAGTGCAAATACAAACTCTCTGAACATTTGATCTTTTTTTCCATTTACCTGCATGATTTCTTGCTACTGTTAGGGAAAAAAAAAATAGTCTAACTACACCATTTTATCACCCATGTTCAATGTTTCTGAAAAGCACACCTTTTCTTCCCTGCCACCCCTGCCCCACCATTACTCTTTGGCCTGTTCTGTAAGAAAAAAACCCAACACTGTGAGGCTGAATTTTAGTAAAAACTGAAGAGCAGTCATGTTATGTCCTGATTTCCCTTCAAACAATACTAACGGGTTCACAAAAAGACCATTTGCTCTGAGTTTTCAGATACTATATCGAAAATCACCACTGAACAGTTAAATATCGTAAATATGAATAGAATGATCAGGAAAAGTCTAAATAATGCTGAAATGCTCATGTAGGATGTTTTCAATTGACAACTGTTTCAAGAATTCTGACAGTTGTGCACAAAGTGAATTAGCATAACTTATGTTACATATATATTGTAATAATAATAATAACAACAACAATTTAATGCAATCAGTGTAGTGATGAAGTGATGGGTCATTGCTCTAGGAAAATGATCAAGGAGTCTGGAAAAGGCTAACAAATACCGTAGTCAACGGAAATTCCCTGGCCTTAGTATTATCTCAGAAATTAATGAGACCTGTCTTCACTGTTATAATAGCAGACAGAAAGGGACACTCCAAGGCCTTGTTTGCACTGAGGCGTTACAGATCAATGCTACCTTACCGGACTTAGCACAGTTTGGAGCAGTAAAGCATACCAGCGATCAGCAAGTTGGCCACTGTGCTGTCCAAGCCCTCCCTGGTAAACAAAACCAAAACGGTCAGTGCTTCATTCAGCCTTGTTGTTCCACGCCACATCACGGGGAGAGGCACGTACATTACTGCTACTGCAAGAGAGGAGGGAATTCTGGGGAAAGAAAATAAATAATAATAATAAAAAAAAGCACAGTTCACATCTGCTAATTAGATTTAGCCTCCTTGTGGAACCTGCTTCTGGGGTGAGGTAATTCAGAGGATCCTCGTTTGTACAACAGAATTTTCTCCTAACTTCTTCCTGCGCAAGACCTGTTTTTTCCCTGCTTTTTTGGGTCTGAATGACTAAGCTTTTCTCAGTCTTTTCTCAAGTAAACCTTTTTCCTTCCGTCCAAGGAGCAGTTGGAATAACTAGCCCTTTGTATTTTAAGTTATTCATTAAAGTTAAATGGCTTTCTCTTCAAGCTTGTCCTAGGGCAACTATTATAAGGTTAACCTTTCTATAGCTATGAATCCAGATAAGTTGCTCAATTTTTTCTGCACCCGGCCAGACACAAATACGTATGACTATGCTTTTGCTATGGTTCATAGTTGTCGCCTTAATACCTATTGCGATTTCCCAAAGCAGCACTGAACATCAAGAGGGAAAAGGTCATAACCCATGAAAGGCAGTTTCAGAAGCGCAGAGAGAACCTCATCATTTGGGTTTTTTTGGTAAGACAGAGGGTGATCCTCAGTACAGCGTCTGACATACAGCTAGATTACTGTACTTATTATAGGGGTAAGAACAAAAAACCACCCAACACCGAACCAGCCAGTTCCCTATAGAGCAATCCTGCTTAGCAGAGTCTTTACTCCAGACACACATCCCCATGGATCACCATCCCTGCTCCACCTGGCTGCTTCTTCAGACTCGTGACAACTCTCCCAAATCTGGGGTGCTCCTTGGCAACCTCACCTAGAAAGCAGGTTCCTTTCTGCTTTAGCTTCTCTTTTCAAATTAGACTCTTTGAATGCTTTTCTAATTAGACTCCTTGAATGCTTTCCTAAAGCTCCTTTCCAAAACAAAGAAGGAGGAGACATAAAGATCATACCTAAAGCCAAGGGACATTTACACAAATCCATTGGGTACAATTAGGCGGATTGAGAATTAAACAACTTCTTGTATCACTGCTATATGTAGTTCCTTGCTTTGGCAGTAAGAACCAGACATTGTTAGGTTTAATTACTCAAAAACCCCACTATAGGATCATTTTAAAATGTGTTGTTGCCTCTTCCACAAGATGGAGTGCAGTGATAGTATCTGAGGATTTTCAAATTGAATCAATATATCATGTCTCCCCTACGCTAGAACTAGCCGTTAAAGACTTTAGCCAACCACAATAAAACAAATCAGAAGCCCCAGTGGGGCAGTTTCTCACTGGTTAATTATGCTTCTTTCAGATGGGAGGAGTTCAGGGTGCATCCCTGGTTTTTTTTCTTCCTATGCTCAAAATCAGCAGTAGAACTTAACAGTTATTTTCCTCTGATGGTAAAACAAAAAAGTGCTCACACTTACTTCTTAAAGTAGGTGTAAGAATAAAGAAATAATTTTACTTGGTCAAGAATTTTCAAAGCATCCAGACAGAATTGCTTCCTCTCTGGATTTGCCTTGAGGTTCTCAACCATAAACTTGCGGGTGCAGGGCAGCTGAACTCAATCAAGAGTTGCACTTCTCAAAAGTCAAAGCCGTATCTATGAATGGAGCTGCTAATGTTCTGCTGGCATCCCATCAGCTTCATGCTTAAGAGGTCCATTTGGGAGATAATTCTCCTCTCTCCTGTTCTGAGTTCACTGCGAGCAGTTGTGATCTGATGTAGAGACCTGTTAGCTGGCAATCAGGTAAATGCAGTTTGAATATGAAAGGGGATTGTGAAAGACTCCTCCTGGTTCAGACATCGAGTTCTGTAATATAATATATAGTTTTCATATCAACTTACACCCATTTAATATGGCATAGTGAGTCTTGCCAATAACACCTATTTTAATTATGAAAATAAAAAGACTAGCTAAAACCACAATAAGCCACCCTGAACCACGTAGACTTTGGCCTGAAATTGCTATCTATTGCCTCGCACTTCTCAGCATCAGTAGCCACCCCATCCCAGCCTGGAGGTGGTATGGCTGCCAAATACCACGTACTGCGTGACCTTAGCGTTGCAACTATATCCTATTTGGCAAATCTTCCTCCTTACCGAGTTAGCTATATGGGCAATGAAGAGACAGAAAGGCATGTCTTACTCCTTCAAAATCAGCCGGCACACCTTTATAGAATCGAGATGGCGACTCTTAGAGATATTTTATGTTAATTTTCCCTTTATGTACACACGGACTGCAATACCACCGAGCGCCTATCGCATTTGCGTCCCTGCCTGGCAGGAGGTTTGGAGCTCCCCTGAATTTGGTAATCCCGCTTTCAGCATCTCTTTTTACCTGCATTTTTTAAAAGAGGCGTCTCCAACTTCACCGGAACAGCCTGCTCGACGGTGAGAAACGAACGGGATAGGGGGGAAGGCCCTGCAGAGCGGCAAAGCCCAGCCCACGCCACCGTCCCTCGGCCCGCAGGTGCGGGGCAGGGGGCTCGGAGCCCGGCCGGCCGGGGCCGCGGAGTCCGCCCGGCCGCGGAACCCCCACCGGGGCCGGGGGGAGCCGCTGGGCCGGAGCCTGCGCGCGCCCCCGGGAGGCGGAGCCGCGGCGGGGGCGGGAGCGCGGGCGGGGCTGGGCTCGGCGCTGCGGCGAGCGGGACGGGCGGCCGTGGGGAGCGGCTGCCGGCGGGCAGGGAGGGAAAGAAGGAAGGAGACGCTGACTCGCCTGCCTGCCGGCTCCTCAGTCCGGAGGTTCCGCGGCAGAGCCGCCGCCGAAGCAAATGGGGAGACGGCGCTGAGCGGGCTGCCCGCCGGGGGGTCGGCAGCCGAGGGCAGCGGCGCGGCGGGCGAGCGATGCCCCTCACTTCTCTGCTTGCGCTGCCCTTACTCCCGCTCCCGGCTTTGAAGCTTTTGTTTTTCCCGGCCGCTGCGATGGCAGGAAACTTCCCGGAGGGCTGGGCTCGGGCCGGGCTTGTGCTGCGCTGGGCTCCGCGGGGCACCGGCCACGCCGTGAGGTGAGGCGAGGCGTTAACGCCGCGGCCGGTGCTGTGTCCGCCGGCGACGGTTCCGCGGGGTTGGGCTGGCTGTCGATCCGAGGGGAGCGGTGGGCTGGGTGGCGGAGGAGGGGGTAGAGTTGCGGCGGGGACCGCCGAGAGCCCCCCGCACCGGTTGTGCCGGTTCCCTCAGCCGCGGTGCCACGCTCCGACCCCGCGGGTCCGTGTCCGTGGGCTAGGCCGGTTCGGGGGGAGGCTGCGTGGGCCCAGGGCGGCCGGGCGCCCTCTCTCCCGGCGCCGCCGCCGGAGCCGTTGGCGGGCAACGGTCGCCGGCGGCTGAGGGGAGGCGGCGGGCGGGTGGGCGGGCGCTGGCCGGGGGGCAGAGCGGGACGGGAGGGCGGAGTGCTGCCAGCCCCGGGTGGGCGCTCCCGGGCAGGCACGGCCGCCCCTCGGGCCGCGGAGTGTGTGTGGGGGTGGTGGGTTCCTCCGGCGGCGGGGGCCGGGTGAGGAGGCGGCGTGTGGGGGCCGCGCTTCCGGCTTGGGTTTCATGCCGGTGAGTTGTCCCCCGATTCTCTAAGGTTTCCAGCCGAATGCCGCCTCGCAGGACACGGAGGGGCCGAGGCGCCCCTTCCTCAGGCGGGACGCTTCGTTAAGGGGAGGGGGGTGGTGGGGTGCAGGGGGCGGCTGGCCGCTTTCTGTCACCTGCTCTTCAGACTCTTGGTTGTGCAAAACTCTTCATCGTGGGGGGGGGGGGGGGGGGGGGCTGCCGGTGTCTGTTGCGGCGTGCGTGTTGCTCCCTATGTGGGGAGTCACTCCTGGGAAAAAAAAAAAAAAAAAAAAGAAGTGGTTCACTTAAAAAAAACACCAATTGTTTTTCGTCTACCTAAACGGGTATGTAATTTTTATTTGAGTGTTCCACAGGGTTTTCTTCATACTTGATTTTTAAAAGTCAGATGATACAGTGCAGGCTAATATATATATATAAAGTAATCCATGTTACAAAGTTTTCCTTGTAAATCAATAAAAACACTTTTGCAAGAAAACGGTGGATTTGCATAAAGATCCAGGTAGCATATACATAAGATACAGGTAACAGCCAGAAGGCTGTTTTCTGATGACATTTTAAATGGTCAGAGCTAGGTACAGCTGGTAAGTTAGATCTGTGCCCAAGAGGGTTGTTAAAATTGTTTGTCCTCACTGGAAACCTAAATGCTTAAACAGTGGCAAATGGGTTTTGCACAATGCATTTTCTTTGGGACATCTTACACATTGTGACATTAGAACAAAGGCAGCAGAGACATCAGATTATGAAAGGGGCAGTTTTGAATAGACCGTTTCTAGATCTCTGAAAGAGATGTCAAAGAGTATTTACAACACAGAATAGCTGTGTATTGTTGGTTCTCAAATATATTTTTACTGTTGATTTGGGCAGTTGTCTGTTGCCAGAATGTATTTGACAACATTGCTGTAGCTATGTTTCCAGGCTAACGTAATAGATTCACTAGTAATTATATTTTTAGTCTTACAGAAGCAGATTTGGTAATGACTAGTAATTAGAAGAATAATAATTTCTAAACAACTTTCATTTGAAATATTTGCTGCCAAATGATCAGCCCTCAGAAACCCAGCTTCTTACGCTATTTTGTGTGACTCATTTATTAGAGAGTGGCCTTACTGTAAGAGTGCGTGTTAAATGTATAGAACTTTTTTTTTTTTAAAACTGGGAAAATAAATGAGACTGGATATTAGTAGATTATATGCAAGGCCTGCCTGCTCAGAGGAAACTGGCAGAGGCCAAGGTGAGCTCTACTGATTTCTGATTTTCTTCATGTGTACTACAATGTGTAGATGACTTTTGCCAGATGGTGCTGATCAGGCTGTGCTCGTGTACTTCATTGCATGTGCCACTTTTAAAGTCTTCTTCTAAGAATAATAGCGGACAATCCTCTAAGAATAATAGTGGACAAAGCCTATGACCACTTCTCTACCACGTAATTAAACGTACCCAAGAGCGTTCTCTGTTCCTGAAGCCAGCTGGCATGGATTAGCCCTTATCAATGCTGGTACACTCTCCTGCTTTTCAGGATGGGATAGCTGAATATAAGCTACTGGTTGGGACTGGCTCCTGGCCTATATTAAATCTGAAATCACGCTCAAGAGTTGCGTGGGAGAGCTGTAGGTAGCCTGAGTTAGAAGGATGCTGCAGTCTGTAGCAGTTCAGCATTCTGCGTGACTGAGTGAGTTCCATTTCCTGGGAATGGTCCCTGGCGTTGCTTGATTTACTAGTGTGGATGTAGTCTATCATTAACACTGTAAGTAGCATCTCTTAACTCTGCTCAGTCATAGTGATCTAATTTCCCTGCATTGAGGATCTCTGGCAATGTAAAATCCTGCTTTTCATAGTCAGCTACTTAGAATTGTCAGGGATGCTTTCTTCTCCACTTGTGCAGGTGGAGAAGATGGAGTAGGTGAAGGCTTGGTGGCTTTCCCACTTGCTTGTAAGGGAGAGGTGAACAGGATCAGGGAAAGTCTTACATGACTTGTTCTGCTTGTTTGGGAATGTACTCACAGAGCAGTGCGTATCCATGAGCAATCCTGATGGCTTAGATGTGAACAGGTCCATGGCCTGCGTTCTCATGCTATTTTGCTACTTTCCTGATTATTTGCCTATAAGTAGCAAGTTGGGCAAAGCATTTATTTTTTTTTTTAAATGCTCTGAAGAATATTTACTTCTAGATGTCTGGAGAGATTACTAGTTTGTTAAAATCATTAGACTAGGCATTCAAAATCAATCATTGTGGACTCTCGCCATGCTTGCTGTCTTTTTTGTCACTGAAATTATGAAGAAAGCCGGTGTACTTCATAATGTTTCTGTAAGCATGTGTTTTTGTTCATGTTTTTGCAGTATCTCACTGGTTCAATAATGAAATGGTGCATGTGCACTGAACTTTACCCTGTGCTTGCTTTTTGAGTATTGACATGTGTAGCTCATCTCACATAATACTCTCATAAATAACTTTCAAAGCAATTCTAAAGGATGTCAGACTTAATTGTTATAAATGAAGAAAGTGAGGCAAGAGGAAGTTTAACTATCTAAGGAATCCTAGTCGTAGAATCTCAGATTGAAAACTGATCTGCCAGGTCGCACTGCCTCTCATAGACATATAAAAATACTTCAATAGAGTGGTGTATTTTTCTATATATATATATGCTGGCAGCCATTAGTTTGCTAACGTAGCTAGTAGCGCAGTTTGAACTTAAGTAGGAAAATTGTTTATTCGCCTCATTTTCAGTTGAGGATAATGGTAACGTAAACCTTACGTATGTGATGGGACTTGGTAAGTGCTTTAAAGTACTTTCCTGAACAGGCAGCTTGTCTCAGTGAAATTCCAGTTGATTTCATTTGAATGAAATGTCGTAAAATACAAATCTTAATGTTGAGGCATTTCAATGTGTACTTTAGGAGAAAGGTTGAGCTATCCTTTTCTTCTGCCTCTATGTGAAAGCACCAATTCAGTAAGGTATTCACACTTAGGCACATGTTGAAGTGTCTGAGGAGTCCCACTGGTTTGAACAGTACTTAGAGAAATCTCTTGCATAACTGTAACCTAATTTACCTCAATGTAGATGTATATTATACACAAGCTGTGTTTAAAAGAATATTGTTAAGACAACATAAGCACAGAAGTGTTTGGAAATTTAAAGCTTTGAAGTGGTGATGATACAGCCTTTGGGAGCTCTGCTTTATACTATCTAGGATCTGATTTTTCTCAGAGCACTTAGGATCTCAAATGGGGCAACGAAAATTAGTGTATGGTTACGATTTTTGCATCTCTTCCCTGATTTTCTCCTCCTTGGAGTTACTAAAGCAAGGTTTGAATTGTTGATTAAATATGACATGGTGACACACAGTAATTGTGGAAGAAGCAAGGTTTTGAACAGTTGTTCGTTTTAGTGAGCCTTCTAAAGGAAGCTGAATTCTGTGTGGATAAGTAGTATTTAGTCATGTAGTTAAAGCCTATATCATAGTGTTTAATTAGAGTTCCATAACTGTTACTTCTCAGATCTTCAGAGCTTGACTTTGAAACCTTAATAGCATTTATTTTCTAGCATAGTTTTTGGATATGTAGTTTTCCCCATGGGTTTTTTCTTTTATTATCCCTGAAGCAAAAGGAGTACTTTTTTCCAGGGTATTTTTGATCACTTCCTATGTCCTTAGCAGAGTTAGAACCTTTAAATGCCAGCTCAGGTTGTAACTGTCTGAGCTGCAGCAGTAGGTCGTGATCCATATGTGGATTCATAATGAAGGGAAATAGCGTGCTTTATACATGGATTATGAAATGTCCCATGTTATTTCACAATTTTTATGTAGCATAATACAACTGACTTAAGAAGGATGGTGAAACTTTGGGGCCTAGCTTCCATTGTGTGGTCCACAGGATAATGCTGTCTGGTGACTTTACTGTTGTTTTCCCTGCAATATTTTACTCTAACTGAGCTGTTTCTTCTGGCCCATCTTGTTGCCCAGCAGCTTCCTGCATTTTTCTGCCAGATACTTCTCTTGGTTGATTTCATATATAATTTCTAGTTGCTAGTTACTTTAGTTGGCCAGATAGAATATTTTATCCTAATCTAGTTTGCAGCCCTCTGGTCGCGTGGGTCAGGTCAGCTGGCCAAGCAGATCAGGTCAAGAAAGCGAGAGGGAAACAGGCTTTCAGATCCAGTGTTCAGATTTAACAGGCTGTGGTGAAGGAATAATCGCTGTTATAGCCTAAGTGGGCTCAGGCTGGAGCGTAGAACTACAGAATAATTGATTGTGGAAGAGACCTCAGGAGGTCATGCGGGCCAACCCCCTCCTCAGCGCTGAGCCAAATTGAAAGTTAGATGAGGTTGCTCAGGATCATGGCCACTTGAGTTTTGAATATCCCCAAGGATGGCAGTTCTACCGCCTCTGTGAGTAACCTGTTCCAGTGTTTGACCATTCTCACCATGATTTTTTTTCCCCTAAGGCATAATTGAAGTTACCCCTACTGTAGCTTGTGTGCATTGTCCATCATCCTTTGCTGTGAAGCTCCAAGAATCTATTTCTCGTGCTTATTAAAAATTACATTTTTTTTCAGATGCTTAATAACACACTTTCTGTCAGGAATATATATCAAACTCTTGCCAAACACATGAAAAACAATCCTCTTCCAGCCAGTCTTGCAGACCTTATTCAATAGCATGCTGATCAAATCAGTTGAATTACTGATTTGATAGTAAAAATCTTTTGCTAGCCTTACTTTTTTGAAGCAGATGAGATGTTTGAAATCTCTCCTTTCTTTCTCCCACATGATTATGCATTGTATTTTCCAGCAGGTTCCTGCCTCGTTATCTGCAACGAATGGATGCTGGTGGTTTAGGAGGTAAATCTAAGTCTTCAGTCTGAGCTCCTTAAAGCCAGCTATATTGTCCTGTGATTATTTTTTTTTTTCAACCTCATTAAGTGCATGGAATCCTGCATAGCAAATGTAAACCCCACTGACCATAGGCAACCTTTTGGGGATCTGTTAGAAATAATCTGCAGAGGACTATGGTGACATTGAGGTAGTCTCAGCTATCCTTCCAGGCACTTGTACAGTCAATGGGGAAAATAAGCTTGGCCAGAAAGTGTTTTATACCATCTGTGGCCGAATTACTTTCTCAGTGTCTTTCTGCTTTGTATCGTGAGAGTCTCAATGGCTCTTTTATAGAATCGTAGAATAGCTTGGGTTGGAAGGGACCTTTAAAGTCCAACGTCCCCTGCAATGAGCAGGGACATCTTCAACTAGATCAGGTTGCTCAGAACCCCGTCCAACCTGACCTTGAATGTTTCCAGGGATGGGGCATCTACGACCTCTCTGGTCAACTTGTTCCAGTGTTTCACCACCTTTATTCTAAAAAATGCCTGCCTTCTATCTAGTCTACATCTTCCCTCTTTTAATTTAAAACCATTACCCCTTGTTCTGTCGCAACAGGCCTGGCCAAAAAGTTTGTCTCCATCTTTCTTATAAGCCCCCTTTAAGTACTGAAGGGTTGCCTTGACCCAGGTGTGGGACCTGGCACTTGGCCTTGTTGAACCTCGAGGTTTACATGGACCCACTTCTTGAGTTTGTCCAGGTCCCTCTGGATGGCATCCTATCCCTCAGGTGTGATCAACTGCACCACTCAGCTTGGTGTTGTCCACAAAGTTGCTAAGCGTGCACTCTATCCCACTGTTGATCCCACGGGTTTTAGCCTTGCTATACAGCTTTTAGGGCAGCTGCATTTAGGTAAGGTTAATCCTTAGTGAGCACCTTTGCAGTCCTTTATTTTCTTGTCATTATTTAATATATGGCCACATGCCTTATTTACAACCCATTCTGAATGCTTAGTAATTAACTTTAATGTGTGTTTCTTCCGTCGTGCTGTTCATCCCTATAATATCTCCGTTCTTCAGGAACATTAAATTATCTTCATTACTTCACTATCCTGTGCAAGCAATCTCCTCATTTTAAAAACAGGAAAAGGGGAAAAAAGTGATAGAAAAAAGTTCACAAACAAGAGGTGTTCAGTTTGGTTTGAGCACAAGGGGAAAGCCTTGCAACAAAGCAGAGAAAAAGTGTATTTTTAATGCAAATTGCGAAATAATAATCCTGTCTTTCTAAAGCTGTCTCAGAACTTCAAAACCTGATTCTGCTTAAAGTGGTTATTGCTACAAGTTTTCTGCATCAGTAGTGTAATTCACAAAATTATCCCTTTCAAAGGATTGTACAAGGTTCATTGTGTATAATGATAGAAAAGAGAGTATGATATCTTATGAAAAATAGAGACAACTTTTTTGTCAAAGACTTAAAAAGTAATTTGAAAACACATGATATTTTATGTTGATGAAATTCTAAAGTAGATAATACTCCAACAAGCCTTTTATTACTTGATCATTTTGATTTAAACTCTTCTGTCAGTTGTCACTGAATTTTCTCTAGACATTTTTTGGAGTCTTACACAATATTTGTAGATGTGTTTAGAAATACGTGCACATAATGTATTTGTGATATTTTGATTCCTGTATCACTAACTGTATGTGTATATGCTTTTGCACATATACACTCCGAAGTGCAGATATTCAAATTGTATTTGTATCCAGCATTCCTGTGCTTTGTCTTACTACCAAAATGATTTTAAGAAACAAAGTAAAAAATCTCCAGGCTTCCCACATCTAGCCAAAGACATGCCATGAAACATTGAAGGAATATATATGTGTTATGTTTGCACTTCTATTCTCTCAAAAATGCCCGCTGGTACCCCAGACCTTTGTATGCTTGTATTGAGTATGCCGGAAAAATTTCTGTGTGGCTGGAGAGGAACTACCTGTTTATTTTTAGAGCAAAGTCAACTGAGTAGAGGTGAGGCCTCCCAACTCTTGCCTTATTTCTGTCCGTGAGTTGGTAGAGCTGAGAAGTTAATTCCATTCTTCATGCTACTGAATTCGTTCAGCATGTCTGCTCAGGCTCCAAGTGTGTCATTTATGATAAGGAGGTAACGTTTGAAAGAAATTTGGCAATATTTAATACTGACTCACAAAGGCATGTTCAGAGTATTTATAACAGGGAGCGGTTATACTGTGCCTCACTGGTATCGGGACATCTGCATCTGCCATAAGAAGTTTTCATCGCATTTATTATGAGGATAGGGAAGGGGGTGAGTGCATTTGCTAACTTTTAAGTGCCTTTTCCCTCCCCATTCCATTCATCTTGATAAGATAAGGCAAGTTTTGACTGCATTCATCTTTTCTGGAAAACCAAATCAAAGCATGAAATCTCAGGTAATAGCACTTCTGCTGTTCATCTGCTATGTCCAGATGAACTGGATTAAATGTGTGTTTTCAAGGCCACCACAAATGATAGACTTGAAAAAGTGTCTCCACGGTACAGCGGCAATATGGTGATAAACTTTGAGCTATTATCAGCAAGGCTGAAAATGTAATAGCCCCTGAATATTTGCTCTTGTTTCCCTACTGTTTTCACAGTCTCTCTCTGTTCCTGGGTATGCAGCTATTTGAATAATTAATCGGATTCTTCATTTCTTGATGCCAATATAAATGAATACAAATTAGGCATTGGCTCAGGGACTGACCAGTCACTTCGGTGATCTTCCAAGATTTTGCATTTCTAAAAGAACGAGGAAGATGGATGATCTTGATTCCATTATAGTGTTTCATGGGCTCCTGGCAAGCTCCAGAGCACAGAGGATCCCAGCAGCCTAACTGCAGGAAGGAGGGGACCTGGTGAATCACTCCTGGGATAGGCTGGTGTCAGTGGTTGACAGGGCAATTTTTGTAGTTTTCTGAAACTACAGAATCACAGAACGCAGCTATGAAGCAACTCTTACATCAAAGCATACATTTGAATCAGTTGTTCAGGCAGTACAGATGTATGCAGACCGATGTAAATACATAGAGGTGTAGTGTTCATACACAGTACTGTTAAGAAACAAGGTAACTAAAATAGATACCTGAAATGGTTTAGATGGATTTGCTTTCCAGAAATGCGTGTTCTGTCTGACTGCTGACTAAGCTTGTGTGATTACCTCAAAGCTTGTTGAAATTAGGTGAGATCAGTCTCAGCCCTAGTAGGAAGAAAGTGTGTGTGTGTAAAACCAGATGCTAATAAGGAAACGGAGTTCCCTAAGGTCTGAAGTTGGGGCGTCATATTGCTGAGCACTTACTAAAGTTGTCAGACACTGCCAAAAGGTCTCTACCCAGTTCACTACTCAGCCAGTCAGGGGACTGCAACACCACTGTGTTCTAAGTATTTCAAAGAGCTGTCATGTACGTTGTGAAAAAGATTAAACTCATTCTTTGAGAATGTTTTCCAAAATACATGTAATCAACTGCATGTATCAGTTGATTAACAGCCTGTTTCCTGAGAACTTGCTGTGGTAAGTCATATAACATATTTATGGTAGAACATATAAGTGATTTTTAGACTAGTGTTTGTGAATTTGCCCCACTTCTTCCCTCACCTGGGAGAATGGACATGAAGAACTGTCATCGCTTCTGTCTGATATAGTCAGCCTGCTTCTTTCTTGGAACCAGTCACCACCATCTAAGAAATGTTGGTTGTAGTCAACAGTCAGGTGGGACTTGAGGGAAGCACCAGGTGTCTAGAGTAAATGCTGCTGTATTAAGTACTTCCTAGAGGGATGCTAGCCACTGAATAGCAGTGAGAAACACTGCTCAGTTCCTCGCCTGAGGAGATGCCTGATTTATGAAAGCTCGCATCTCTCTTAAGTTGTTATCAGCAGGTCAGGCAATGTGGACTTGTATGTTATCCAATTTCGTCTTAGCTTGGCTATGGCATCGGGGAATTACTAGTTACCCTACAGTCTCTGAGTTGCCTTTCCTGAATAATTTGGATTTGCAACTTTTATGCTCTTACTAATGTTGGGGGACTGGATTTTTATTTTAGATTGTACAGACGCTATTTATAGTTTTAGATGCAAAACCATGAAGAGCAAGTATTTTTAAGAGAAGTGGCTTCACTTTGTGAGTAACTTTGATTGGTTTTTTTTTGGCTTCCATTAATAGCATTGCATCCCAGGTCTTTCAGATTACTTCTTTTAGAAAAGTCTTAAGAGAACAGATTGACATTGTGCAGTTCCAAAGGCTCCTTCAGCTGGGCATGGTGGAACAAAGATGTGAGAAATGTTTATTTCTGAAACTCTTGGTGGAAGATGATATACAAGATCTCTCTGTCTCAGAGCCAGGACTTAGGTCTTCAGCAGCTTTGCTTAGGACTGCAGTGTCAGGAAAGAGATGCTATTGTAATACCTAGAAGTTGAAAGACTCTGCTATTCTCAGTATGTGAATCACTTATTCAAGCTAGAGCAGGGAGAGTTTGTGTGTGTGTGCGCGTGTGTGTTTGTGTGTTAAGAACATTATTGCCTTTCCAGATTCATTTATATGCTCACTAATGATGATGACTGTATGCTGTTTAAAATATAAATGTTTTTTAGCCTATTTCCGGTGTACAGGAGGATATGGTTTGGGAATTCAGCTTTCTGCAGCCAGATGGATTATAGTGTTGCTAAGGAAACAGACTATAAATGAAGTGGCAGCTGAGTGTCCCTAGAACATCAGTCTGCTTGAAGCTGGTATTTCATTTAGGTGGGTAGATAAATTGATGATGCAATGAGAAGTTAATTTCCCGTATTTTATGGTTTGTTAATTTTCATTGCTTTGTTAGTATTTACAAAAGGTACCTTAACTTCCCACTCAGACCGCCTGGTGCGTGGGTCACTGAACAAATTGCTATTAAAATTAGAAAATGGACAAAAGCTGTACAGTGAAACAGACCCTAAAATAATCGTTAACATAATCATTAAAACTACTGCTCTGTGGATAGATAATGGTGTAACAACGACCTGGCAGCAGTATGGCCCTACTGAAAAACTGGGACTAGAAAGTAAGATGAGATCATTCAAAGTATGTGGGAAAGAATAGAGCTTCTACAGACTTGGTGAAGTTACAGATTTTGAACTTTGTGTATAAGCTGTTTAACATCTATATTATACCTGTTTGATTTACATACGTGAAGTTGCTCAGAGCAAGTGAATTGAATTACATTCTTGATAGTTGCTCTGCCCAAGAAGAGACCTTGGCTCTTTTTTCTAATGCTTTTGCTGAAAATGTATCATGTTTCCAAACCAGGGTTATTGACTGCTACAACAGGATATTTTTTTCCTTCCCACGGAGAAGGGCAAGCATAGCTGAGCCATTCTAGTTGAACAGGTGGCTACAGGGATAAAGACTTGGCTTAAGTAGGCTGACGACAGACAGCAACCACTGCTGTTGATAAGGTGGACTGACTGGACAAAGAGAAGGCAGGAAGAGTTCTGGACAGCCAGAAATACCTTCAAACCTCAGACTTCTAAAAGGATATACATAGGATGGGGATCTTCCCCTCATGCTTCCTCAGGTCTCTAATGTAAGAGGTAAAGTAATGTGCTTATTTCCCGTTGCTTTCTTTACTCCTAAGCGTGTTGTGTTCCTGCAGTTGAAGTCCCTTCTTTGCAGCTTGATGGGCTTGGAAACTCTGAAATAGTAGAGAAGGTAATGGTATCCATGTTCTCAGCATTGTGTGAGTTATGGTTTAATATAAAAGGAATGACTAGACTGTATATAGATATGATATATTTAGAATGGCACACACTTCCAAAAAAATAATGGTGATAGCAGATAGATGGATAGGGAAAGGCAGCACAAAAACCTAAAGCAAGAGTCTGCTCTGCTGCTTTGAAGTTGTATCGCACACATATGAGGGTGTAAATTCAAGCACATGAGCAACTGGTTATAACTTTATTCAGACATATTATTTATGGGGCATATCTACTCGAGACTGTCATGGACTGAATATGCATGAGTTTTACAGGCTATGGTTGCTTAAGAAGAAAAGGAATAAAAGCAAGGTGGGAGGAGAACAGGCAGTGGTTGAGTCTGTAGAGCTTCAGAAACTTGCCTTAGCTACTTCTGTAACAAAAAGAGGAGATCTGAAAAGGCTTTTGTAAGACTGAAAATTTTAAGAACTTGCCAAACAAAGATAGTTTGTGAGCTAAATATGAAATGGAAGGCCAACAAAGGATTTAAAGTATATAGAGGTGGTTGGTAGAATTGCCATTCTGTGTTTTCTGAATTGAAATGAAACTGTTTTCAATAAAACATATTCTGGAAAATGAGTCAGTGCTCCAGCAGTGTTAAAGCTCTTCAACATGCAGCATTTAAACTGTTATTTCGAGTATACTGGAAAGAACTTTCTGGTCTTTTCAGCCAGGTAGGCAACAGAGGTCATTGTGGAGATGGCATTAAGTGCACTATAACCTTTCACTTCATGTTTGTCGTATGACTGGATTTATTGCATTGATATGAGTACTGTTGGTCTACATATGGATCGGGATCTGCCTGTCTTACCACTCACTGGAAGCAGTAGCCAGGAGCAGACTACAGCTGTCACAGTATGTAGACCATTACTTTTCGTCTTTAATTGCCCCTTTGCTGAGCGACTTGAGGATTGAGCCAATTTAATTGTTCTGGTGGCTCCCTGAAAGATGCCTTGCACTTTTCCTGAAAGTCTCTTTCTCGTCTTCTGACAAACTATGTGCCTGTTGTTTGATGGAAGAAGCCGTGGGACCCATGAGAAAGCTGGCGACAAAGAGCTCACTATGGGTCAGATTAACTGTTGCTGCAAAGTGCCCATATGAAAGGGGTAGCAGAAAGAAGACAGCAGCCAGATGAAAATGTTCTGAATTGTGGCTCTTGGAGTGTTGGTTGAACCTGGATGAGAACTATTTTGAGAGAACTCTAAAGTAAATGTCCTGTATTGTAGTCAGGTGTGCTGGAATAAGTCTTGTTAAAGTGGATCATTTTATAACGATGTATAAACAAACAATTTTGGCTTTTATTTGAGAAATTTTGTAGAAATATGTTAAATTCAGTAAGATTTTCAATGGAAAAAACAATAATGATTTGATAGGCAAAAAATTCTATAGAAGTTATTTTCATCAGCTCTGAATCTAAAGGAGCTGCTACCAGAAGCTTGAGTATTAAATCTGGAATATGAAAGTGGTTTTGATAGAAAGAAAGAGAAAATATTCAGGAGATTAGACAAAAATACTGAACTTTAAATCAATCCAAAAGAAAGGCAGAAAAATTATATTTTTATTAACAGTCATGATATCTTCTGTAGTATCTTGATACAGAATGCTTTAAAATGATCTGCAAACCTTCCCCAGTAGTTTAAAATATTTTTTTTGCTTTTCTTTTTTTTTCTCCTGCCTCGGAAATGTGGGAGAAGCTCATTTGTGATTTTGTATGTGTTCTTTTTGATGTCTTGTACTGAGTAATGTTAATTTCAACATTAACCATATTTTAGGGTTTATAAAGAGATTTACAGAGAGCACACAGGCAAGGGTTTCATTTTCTGATCTCTTATGGTAGATGTCATTACACTTGTTTTCCTATAAATTTTGCCCATAACTTCGAGTTCTTACTAACTTCTGTGTGTTTCAGTTTTTTGCAAAATTGATACAAGTCGCTTGGTCTGAATTGGCCTCTTGGCCCTCTACATCAGTGACCAGCTAGAATTGATGGAGCTCCACATGGGGAAGGATGAGGAGCTTGTTGAGAGTGTACGGGTTAAGATTAAAGGGAAGACAGGGGAAGGTGATGTTACAGGAGGGGTCTGCTACAGGCCATCTGACCAGCAGAGCCAAGCAGATGAGGCCCTCCATAGGCAGACAGAAGTGGCTTTGCGTTCACAGGCCCTGGTCCTCGTCGGGGATTTCAACCACCCTGACATCTGCTGGAGGGACAACACAGCAAGGCACCAGCAATCCAGGATGTTCCTGGAATGCATAGATGACAACTTCCTCCTCCAAATGGCAGAGGAACCAACAAGAAAAGGTGCTATGCTGGACCTCATTCTCACCAACAGGGAAGGGCTGGTGACCAACGTGGGGCTCAGGGATAACTTTGGCTGCAGTGACCATGAAGCGATAGAATTTAAGATCCTCAGGGCAAGTAGGAGGATATATTCCAAGCTTATGACCCTGGACTTTAGGCACGCAGACTTTGATTGCTTCAGGGATCTGCTGGCCAAAGTGCCGTCGGACAAAGCTCTAGAGGGAAGGGGGGCCCAGGACAGCTGGTCAGTATTCAAGGATCACCTTCTCCGTGCCCAGGACCAAACTATACCGACAAAGAGGAAGGCAGGAAAGAATGCTAGGAGACCTGCCTGGATGAACAGGATGCTCCTGGACACACTGTCACACAAAAAGAAACTTTATAAGGAGTGGAAGAAAGGACAGCTGGAATGGGGGGCATATAAGGAAGCTGTCCAGACAGCAAGAGACCTGGTGAGAAAAGCTAAAGCTCAGTTAGAATTAAATCTAGCTGAAGGAGATCAAGGGAAACAGCAAAAATTTCTATAGGTACATTAATGGTAAGAAGACGACTAGGGAGAGTGTGGGCCCCCTCAGAAAAGAAATGGGGGAGCTGGTGACAAGTGATATAGAGAAGGCCGAGGTTCTCAACGACTTCTTTTCCTCAGTCTTCACTGGCAAGGGCTCCAGCCACACTCCCGGAGTCACAGAAGACAATGGCAGGGCTTGGACAGAACTGCCCATCGTAAGTGAAGATCAGGTTCGTGACCATCTGGTGAACCTGAAAGTGAACAAGTCCATGGGACCTGATGGGATACACCCACGGGTACTGAAGGAACAGGTGGATGAGGTTGCTAAACCGCTCTCTGTTATATTCCAAAAGTCATGGCAGTCTGGTGAAGTCCCCACTGACTGGAAAAGGGGAAACATAATCCCCATTTTCAAAAAGGGAAAGAAGGAGGAACCAGGGAACTACAGGGCAGTCAGTCTCACCTCCGTGCCTGGTAAGATTATGGAGCAGATCCTCCTGGAGGCACTGCTGAGGCGGGAGAATAACGAAGAGGTGATTGGGTACAATCAACACGTCTTCACCAAGGGCAAATCGTGCCTGACAAACCTGGTGGCCTTCTATGAGAAGGTCACAGCATCAATAGACAAGGGGAGAGCAACGAATGTCATTTACCTGGACCTGAGCAAAGCCTTTGACACTGTCCTGCATGACATCCTGGTCTCTAAGCTGATAAAATACGGGTTTGATGGACTGACAATTCAGTGGATAAAGAACTGGCTTGACGGCCACACCCAAAGAGTGGCTGTCAATGGGTCCATGTCCAAGTGGAGGCCAGTGACAAGTGGAGTCCCTCAAGGATCGGTACTGGGACCAGTCTTGTTTAACATCTTTGTCAGTGACATGGACAGTGGCATAGAGTGCACCCTCAGCAAGTTTGCCGATGCCATCAAGCTGTGTGGGGCGGCTGACACGCTGGAGGGAAGGGATGCCATCCAGAGGGACCTTGACAGGCTGGAGAGGTGAGCCCATGCCAACCTCATGAAGTTCAACAAGACCAAGTGCAAGGTCCTCCATCTGGGTCGGGGCAATCCCAAGCACCAATATAGGCTGGGCAGTGACTGGCCTGAGAGCAGCCCTGAAGAAAAGGACTTGGAGGTGCTGGTGGACGAGTGGCTCAACATGAGCCGTCAGTGTGCACTAGCAGCCCAGAAAGCCAATTGTATCCGGGTCTGCATCAGGGGAAGTGTGGCCAGCAGGTCGAGGGAGGTGATTCTCCCCCTCTACTCCACTGTCGTGAGACCCCACCTGGAGTACTGCATCCAGTTCTGGAGCCCCTACTACAAGAAAGATATGGACGTGCTGGAACGTGTCCAGAGAAGGGCCACAAGGATGATCAGAGGGCTGGAGCACCTCTCCTATGAGGACAGACTGAGAGAGTTGGGGTTGTTCAGTCTGGAGAAAAGGCGGCTCTGAGGAGACCTTATAGTGGCCTACCAGTATCTTAAGGGGGCCTACAAGAAAGCTGGTGAGGGACTTTTTAGGATGTCAGGTAACGGTAGGACTAGAGGGAATGGATTAAAACTAGAGATGTGTCGATTCAGACTGGATGTTAGGAAGAAGTTCTTCACCATGAGGGTGGTGAGACACTGGAACAGGTCGCCCAGAAGGGTGGTGGAAGCCCCATCCCTGGAAGTTTTTAAGGCCAGGCTGGATGGGGCTCTAAGCAACCTGACCTAGTGGGAGATGTCCCTGCCCATGGCAGGGGGGTTGGAACTAGATGATCTTTAAGGTCCCTTCCAACCTGAACCATTCTATAATAATTTTTCAGCAGTTGCTGAGTAGTTGCAATCAAATTGGAAATTGTATGTTACATTTATTATTCTGTTTAGAGTTATCCTGCATACAAGATGATAAATTCCATGCAGTATTTTCTCAGGCTCTGTTTCATATTGAAATTGAGACCAAAAAAACTTCTCTGTAACTGAAGAAACACTTCAGTATTATTTGCAAAATGAGTTAATGGAGCATACTTCAGCAACTCTCGGTTAAATAGGGAAATACAGTCTTGAGCTACAACATAAGTTAATGGGCGACTTCCTAGTAAGGTAGTACTTCTCTTGGTAGGTTTGGGGTTTTTTTGGGTTGTGTTTTGGGAGTTTTGTGGGTGTTTTTGGTGTTGTGGGTTTCTTGATTTTTTTTTTTTTTTTTTTTTTGCAGGGGTGTGTGTGGGTTTTGTTTGCTTGTTTTTTAATGTTAATTACTTAAAAAATAGTGTGAAAATCTCTGACTTCTATTACTGGAGGAGCTTTTCCATGGAAACAAGCCTTTCTTAAATACGAGGGTTGTGAACTGGGATCTGCTGTAACTATCCATGCAAGACATTTGATTTGGCCTACTGTTTAACAGGTCCCAAGTAGCACACAACCACTGAGTAGTGCAAAATCCATTCAATTAACTGTCAAGCTATTTGTAACAGGGAATTATAATGTACTTAAAAAGGTTGTTCCTACAAAGGATTTGAATCCTTCAGTTGATGTGCATATTTCTTTGCTTTGCATTGTTATTAAAGAAAAAAAAAACCAGAAAAAAATGAAATAGTGATCTCTTGTGTTACATTAAAACAAAAGCATGCTTTAAAAATCGCCAGATTGACTCATTTAAATATTTTTGGCTTGTAAATTTAATATTTTTTTTTAATTTGTTCGTGTTGCATGTTCCAAGCCCTGCTTATCACATCTGTACAGAAATTGTTAGTGCTTGTACTGCATAGGATTTGAACATCTGTAATATGTCATCTCACCCCTGGAGTGGCCCAAATGGGAACTCTCAATGTAAATGTCTTTTTTAATCTCTGGTATGAATAGATTTCTAACTAGGATTATTTCTCACAAACAATTGCTATCTTGAAAATGTCATTCCAATTGGCTGGCATGAGACAAAAATAATTCGGAAGCTATTAAAACTATTAGATTACATGGATAACTATTAAGAACTAGTTAGTTTATTTAGTCTCTGTTTCTACGTTATCAAAAATAAGTTATTATTGTAACACAGCTGATTTTTAATAGGCTGATTTAGACTAGCAGCAAAGTATAGGGTAAATCTGGGGGGAAAAAAATCAAAGGAGCACAAACAACTGTTAAAGTATTTTGTTGCATTAAGCATTTTATTTTTGGTTTTGGCCAAATACAGATGCTAATAAGTATTGAAAATATACACGCATATAAACACACATGCACATGTGTGTATATGTACAAGAAAAGTGTCTAATATAAATAATAAATATGCATATAAATTAAATCTGTGTTTAGTTCTTAGCTAAATCTTACCCTTGCAGCCTTTTAAGTGCTCTCTGAGCAGGGTGCTGCAAGCAGCAGCATTTCTGTTGCTGAAATACAGTCACCTCGTTTAACTTGCTACCAGCACCTCTTCTCTGTGAAACAAGTGCCAAGAAGTAGGATCTGTAACACCTGTGTTACAGCAGCAAGAATCTTGGGTAGCAGTGGAATTTGGCTGTAGCGTGAGCTGAATCCCTGTGGGAAAAGCAGAATCAGGGCTGATCCTTTTGCTCTGGGAACTAAACCAAATCCCAGGAACCGATTGTGGGCAGCACACAGTGTAAAAAGAGTACAAATTTGGTCATTCTAATCACTTTTCTGTTAGCATCCCTGCATCTTTTTATAAAAAGATGAATTTTTGTTAAAATCAATTTTGTTTCAAAAAAGGGTATGTTTTTGTGGGAAAGGCAGCTTAATAAATTCCATCAGTATAGAATGGTGTTGGTGATGTGGTTACTATTTTTATAAGATTAATTTTGTTAGCCTTTGCATTTTGGTAGGAGTTAGCGTGCTAATGGTTGTTGTCAAAACTACTAGCAAATAAGAAAATCCATCTTCCCGTGTTTTTATCAGAAAGCAGTGCAATAGTTGTATGTAGTGGGTGTGTGTGTCAGGTGTACTGGGCACAACAAATAAGAGTGATGTAATAAAAGGAGACTTCAGCTCTTCACCTTATGGTATATGAAGGTGAAACATCTCCGCAGAACTCAGTCTTCCGTTCAGAGAATATACTGGTCAAGTTGGTGTAGTTGAAAAGCCAAAGTAGCCTTCGGACAACTCTGTTAAAACTTTCTGACTTGAAGCAGGCTTTTTTACTGCCTGTTATCATCTGATAGGCTGACTTTTTGGTGAAGAAAGGAAACTTTCAGTATTTCAGTTTATTTTTGCCCATGGAGTGACTTAATATCCCAAGAAAATGTTAATAAAACTTGCTAAAAAATCGCCGTGGACTAGGTGCAAGAGACATGCAGAGAGCTGTCAGTAAAGTACTTAACAAAAGTTATGACTCATTTGAAAAGCAATGGTATACTGAAAACATTTCATAATATTTTTGAGATCTTCTCTAGCCTGTTGCTAAGCCTTTAACGTAATCTGAATGCTTGTGGGAAACATTTTAAGTTTACTGGTGTTTAAGATCTCTGTGACTTTACTTCTGTTATTTCAGTTCTTTGGAAATGACAGCTCCTGGTTTGGGGAATAGAAATAGATCTAATAAGATGCAAATTCCTCTAAAATCATCGGTAATTACAAGTTTTGCACCATCCACACTTATGGCATAGTACTGTCCTGAATGTAAATACCTCTTAGTATAGAGAAGCCAAATCTAGATCTTACGCCTTGATCTGCATGCCCCAACTTCTCACAGCTTAAGGCCAGAAACGTGAAGTTTTTAAATGTGCTTGCCAGGATCTGTTTTAGTCCAGATCAATCTTTTTCCTTCGGGACTGGGGAGCTGGGTCCAGGAATGAGTGAGTGAATGAGGAAGAGGTCAGGACTACCCTTTCAGTAGCTCTTCCAGCCCTAAATGCTGCTATCATCAAGGTTGTAATTCCACAGATAGAGCTCATTGCAGGTACAGTAATCCTTGCATTCAAATTCCATTGCAGGATCGTGAAGGGTTACAGAGCTTTTCCCCTCTGTTCTTACAAAAAAGCCTGACTAATTATTTATAATGGGGGGAAAAGAGGAATGTAATTTGGAAATAGCGTTAACCCCTGACTGCCAACAGAAAACTAGCCAAGCAATCTTACCCAGTTAAGAGCAAGCTCCGCAAGGTACTCAGATTTAGTAAAATTTTCCGTATTTGCTGTGAAAAATTGCTTTTATTTTTTCCCTTCTTGGAGGCTTGAAGAGGAAGAACTTTCTAGTTTATGGTGATGTTTTGGATGCTTTTCTAAATATGCTTTAGAGATATTTTTTTAATGAAAGTTGGAAATACTCTTTATAAACACTTAAGTTGAGAGAAGAAATGGTTCTTATGTCTGAGAATGCTAAGTCTGGTGGGAAGATCTGACAGGTTGTTGTTGTATTTAATCTGTCCAAGTTCCTGGCAGTGCTTTCTGTGTGCTTGCAAACCTGTTCACTTCTTTGACAATTCAGAAACCCAAAGAGGGAAGATTAACACTTTATAACACTTATCTCACTAAAGAGGGAACAAACCAAGTGGTGAAAGTCTATGATAATCTGATGTCTACATTTTATCTTTCATCTATAACTAAATCTGAGACTTGTGTTTTTCCTTCCTACCTTGTTCCATGGAATAAATCTAAAGACCAAATTTTTGTGCTAATAGAAAACAATTTGTATTAACAGATTATCAGAAAACTCTTTCAGACGCTGACTCCCATTGTGGCTAGATAATGGGTTTGTACTGCAGAAGGCAGATTTTTCAGCAGGCACCAGTCTGGCAAATCAGGCTTTACGTTTGGGGTATTTAAAGTCTGTTTTAAGTTGATTGCAGGTACAGAAACTCATAACATGAATGCTTGGAGGAACCAGAAGATTATGAATGGTTTTAAAGTACAGTTTGTTCTTACTCTTTCACTTATAGTAGGTTATTGTAAACTCATGGGCTGGTTAGTCCTCCAGCCTCTACGTACAGCATTTCTTTAGAAACTTGTTCCTGAAGGATCCTGACATCTTTTGTTCTAGTGTTGAGTTAACTTACCTGCCAAAAGCTTCTTCTGGCAGAAATTAAAGTTGTGTAGCCTTTTAAAAAACACCATGTGGAAGTGTCTGTGTCCTACATCTTTGTTCTTTCGATTGTTATATATGAACAATATTTATAAATAAATCAGGTCACTGGGATCTTTCAGTGTGACATAAACTTTGGCTTCCTTCTGGGAGCGTATGGAAAAGCTACATTGAAAATTGATGCTCTCAGTTAATGTGATGGGATATACAGCTTTTTAGCTATGTTAGGTCTAGTTTACAGAAATGACTTTAACTACTTGAGACATAATAGCATTGTGCTGATGATTGATTGGTACGAAAGCATGTAAAAGAAATGCTAAGATCCTGCATTGGAACTTTCATGGTTTGTTCTTCCTCTCTAGACCTGTTTTCTTGTCCGCTGTTTTCCTGATGCTGTTACACTGATATCTTTGTCGTTTGGGCAAAATTTATTCAACTTCTTTATGATGCTCAGTATCACCTTGTGGATTTAAATGATGCTTTTACTGAGAGGCTTTGGGGGTCAAGATCAGAATCCTGCTGCTTAAGGCTAAGCGTGTATTTTGATAGATCCAATAAGACTTACAGCAGCTAACTGCTGTGTGCTTGTCTACAAATTAAATAAATGCATCCGAATGAGATCTATAACAACATGCTACTTCAGTCCTGGCAAATGTTAGTATTAAATGGTGAGGTTTTTATGTTCCGCATGTTAGATAGCTGAGGATCTCTTTGGCTTGGTGAAACTTAAATGCCTTAGTCCTGCCTAAGGTCTATACCTCCTACAAGAAAGGAGCATGTCATCTGCCTTTTGTCAGGGGACACAGTATATTCTGCCTCTCCCAATAAAAATAAAGCTTTATTACAGGAAAACCTTTTGCTATTCTGATCTTGTCCTGCCTTGTGTGTAAATATGTCACCAACTGTTTTTTTTTTTTGACAGGTTATTTGGAAAGAGAATACTTTACTGAACACAACAGCACAAGATGACTTATGATTCTTTCTCTTCATGGGAGCCTGTCTGGATCGGTACGCTTTTTTTTTTTTAAATAAAATCTGTCAAACTGATGTGTACTGATTGCATGTATAATGCAAAGGTCCACTTAAAATTTAGGAAGCCAAGCATTTAGAAAGCTTCCAACTTGTTAGTTGTATGTTAATAACTAGGCAGAGACTATGAATTCAGAGTGTTTTCAATAACATTTTCAATGTATGCTGTTCTTCTAGGCACTACAGTATTCAGTTAGCTCATCAACATGAATATGGTTAATATGACCACTGAACTAGCAGGAAAGTTAGAAATCAGGGGAAATATTGTGACAGTACTAGAAATTAACCTAGCACTGCGTAAGACCTTTCACGTGATCTACAAATTGAGAGCATGATTTTTCCCAAGAGCTAAGAAAATAGAATTATTCTTTACATTTTGCATATTTGTGGTTTAGAACAGTAATAATGATTCCCATGGCTGACATTTCTTGACAGTTAATGGCTCTCTGAATTAAGGACAGAGAGAAATATCCTCAAGAGGACAATTAGTTGTACTTAATGACCCGAAGCAGAGGTGGCTGTTTCCCACAATACTTGAATAAAAATTGCCACAGTAGTGTTTATAGAGTGGAAAAAAGGAAAATTTTGTAAATTAAACTAATGCCTCTTGTGAATAGTTTTATGGGTCATCTACTCATGCAGTGTCGTTGATTAGTTTCGATTTAGGATACGTAAATAGGTATTAAAACTGAAAACTGCTAGTTCCTGTTAGGAGGAACAGTTAGGTGAGTAAGAACATTGTCCCTGCTGATCTGTGCTCTGACTCATGCTTTGCACTGGCTTTAGCAGAAAGGATTCCATTGCAGTATGTTCCTGCCTCTGCTTAATGGCATAGGAAACGATGCTCAATTTGTATTGAGAGGGGAGTATGTCCCAGGCTTCTTTGTACAATAATGGGGTGTCAGAGAGCACATACTTTGCAGTATTTTTTATCAACACATATTTTTTTTGAAAACAAAAGAAACCCACGGCCTTCGTGTTTCTTGTTGACTTTATCTTTTTTCCCCTAAGAATATTTTGCTTTTTTAATGTTTTTTATGTTGCAAAAATTGTTTTTGCCAAAGTTTACCTTCGAAATAAAACCACTGATAGTACGTATAAAGCATGCAGAAGCTTCCCATTTGTGACCACTTAAAACATACCCAAGAAACAGGATCACTGTACCAGGCATTGCTAACTTCAGGTTTTTGAAGAAGACTGATTTCTGTGTGCTGGACTAAATCTTGGTGCTGGGCAGTACTGAAAATATGCTTACTTTTAGCAGATAAATTTAATAAATCATTGAACATTGTGGCAGCTGTTCATAGCGTGTTCTGATCTGCATTAAACATAACTGTTATTATGGTACTGTTCCCTATTTTGTCTGTGTTGGAGCTACTGGTTTTGACTGATGTTGGCTTTGCATATAAGATATAATCTTTTATTTCTGGGTGAGCATGCTATCCAAATTTTGAATGGAAACCTTTTAGTTTCAAAAGCTGTTAAAAACAGACGCCATAGTTCTAGCAATAATTATATTTGATGAATGAAATTTGTGTGGTATTTAGCTTTAAGTGTGTACTTCATTGAAATAATTGTGTCTATTATGTTCCATAAAAAGCAAGTTGCATATGAGTGAGAACCTTGCTTGAGGGAAAATGTGCATACCCAGTAATTTTCAGCACTGAAATGGAGAAAAGTGATTGTGTGAAGCCTTTTTGCATCTGAAAAGAATCAGTGAAAGTACATGTTCCAAAAGTGAGAATGCTGTGACAAAAAGGTATCTGCCTCCTGCATGACGACTTTGACCATCGATAAACTTACCTATTTAAACTGCCAAAGCATGGTCGTCTTTTACAAACTGTGTGATTACCATTTAGCAATGAGTCTGGCTTTGAATTTAGAGGATCAGTCTTTCTCAAAAAATGTGTGAGGATTGAAATTAAATTGCTGTGAAGTTTGTCTTATTGGTCCCTTTCTTGCAGCCTTTCAGCTTGAAATTTCTATCTTTATGTAATTTTGGGAAAGTTGGAAGGGTAGAAAGAGGTATGGAGGCTCGTGATTAATAATCATGTGGGTGCTTATGGCAGAAGCCCTTTAAGTAGCAAAAAAAAAAAAAAGAAAAAAAAGAAAAATTTATATATGACTGCTACAAAAGGGATCCTCTTGAAAAGCCAGTCACTTTTATGATGGATGATAGCCAAGAAAGAGTGTAACTAACTTGCCTGCAGGTTAAGTAAGTGTAACTCCAGAACACATTTAAGCATGCAGATTCAGTATGCAGCGCACGGAGAGATTTCGTACCTCAGAGTGATAAGCAGAGTACAGAGAATGGTGCTACATGGAAACCATCAATCGGGAAGCAACAAGCACAGGAGCAACACTCAAGTTTCTTTCTACCTGGGATCCAAAGCCTGCAGTCCTCTTATTAGGTTAGGTGTGTTCTTTGCAACAGCTGATCACTGCTTGGTCTTTCATGCTTCTTGAAAAGAAGATATGGCTGATGACTTATGCAACAGCCAAATGGAAAATGCTTGCTTCCCACTTTAAGCACTTGACTAAGTCCAGGCAGCAGCTTGCATGAGGTCATTCTCCTCCTCTTCTCTTAACACTGTACAGAAAAGCATACAAGCTTTACACTGAGGGGAGAAAGCAAAAAATAGGAGGTAGCTATTTGCTTAGAGAGCTGGGATGGTGAGAGAGCATATGTGAGGTTATTTTTTAGTCACTTTTTCTGGGTTTGTTAGGAATGTTCTGTAAACACCTATGAGTTGTTTGTCCTTTGCTACGTACTGGATGCTACTGGCTTGGGAAATGCAGGGTTGCACAGTCTTTTTGACTAAATTAAGGGTGCAGAACACTTTTCCTCCTGCTCCCCTTGTCTGGTTACTTCTGTTTAGAAAGACAATTTGTGATAAAGCAGTATTATCTAAAACTTTGATTCTTTACCTTGGAATGTTTGCAGTTGTTTTGTTTTGTTTGTTTGTTTTTTTTTCTTTTTAGAGCTTTTATGGTACATGTTATCATCTAAGCTCTGCTGAACTTCGTAATTCAGAGTGTAAAGTTGTGTGGCATAAATATGTTTAAAGAGCTGTAAACTTTACCTAAGTGAGCAAATTCTGTTGTATATGTTTAGTCAAGTAGCTGCATGTATGTACTCAAAATGTCTGTATTCAAATCAGATGGCCGTGTACCCTTTGCAGTCAGCAGAGGGAGATAGGTGCTTCATGAGGGTGATTCACCTCTTCCTGACTGGACATCTGTATAAAGATCATGTGAAATACATTCTAAATTGCCTTCTAAATCCACAGAAGCTCTATGGCATCCACAGCATCCTGTGGCAAGTATTTTCACAATTATTTGTAAAATAATAATTTCCAGTTTTGGGCTCCTCAGTTCAAGGGCGACATGGACATGCTGTAGAGAATCTAGTGAAGGGCTACAAACACGATGAAGACAGTGGAGCGTCATTTCTGTGAGAAACGGTTGAGAGAGCTGGGACTGTTCAGCCTGGAGCAGAGAGGGCTCAGGGGATCTTATCAGTGTATATAAATACCTGTAGGGAGAGTGCAAAGAAGGCAGAGGACAGGCTTTTTTCAGTGGTGCCCAGAGACAGGATCAGAGGCAATAGGCACAGACTGAAAGACAGGAGGGTCCCTCTGAACATCAGGAGACACTTTTTTCCACTGTGAGTGTAACTGAGCTCTGGCACAGGTTGTCAGAGAGACTGGAGGGTCTCCATCGCTGGATACTCAAAAGCCATCTAGACATGGTCCTAGGCAACTGACTCTAAGTAGCCCTGCTTGAGCAGATGGGTTGGACAAAATAACCTCCAGAGGTCCCTTCTAACCTCAACCATTCTGGGATTTTGTGATTCCTTTGGCTTTTCCTATTCTTCTGTTATGAGAGAGAGCAATCATTCACTTTCCCTGTGCCACTAATAATTCTGTAGACCTCTATGGTACCTTTTTTCAGTCACTGTTGAACGGACATCAGGTGGAGCAGAACTTAATGTAGTACTGAAGATAAGAGGTGCCGTGGATGTGTATTGTAGCAGGTAGTGTATATAAATATACAGTGTATGTAGATAGCTCCTGGTTTCGTTCCCTGTTTCATTGCTAACAATTTGGAACACTTGGCTGATGTTTTCATAGAGCAGACTATGAAAACTTGAAGACTTGTTCTTTTTCTTGATGTTAACTGTTGTTCTAACATCTGTTACTGTGCAGATAACTTTTTTTTCTATACATGCATAGCTTTACCTCTAGCAACACTGAATTTTATCTGACAGTCTATTAGCTTGTCACTAACTGTTATGAGATCCTTCTGTACCCCTTTATAGTTGACCTTTGTTTTTATTAAACTGCTCTGAAAAACAATTAATGTTCATCAGCAGCAAATATCATGGTTTCACATATACCTTCTCTCCCCTATAAGTTGAAGAGCTTGAACGCCAGTATAGATATTCTTTGTAGGATCAATCTGGTGACCTTTTGTCACTGCAGAATGTCTCCTCCATTTGTTTCCTGTTTTAGCCTGATTGTTGTCTGTGAGAGGGCTTTTACATGTATCCAATCATGGGTTAGTTTCTTTTAGAGCCTTAGTGGAGAGACCTTGTCAAAAACAATCAGAAATGCAAAAGTTAACTTTGCTGGCTTATTGCTTACAGAGCTCTAAAAGATACTGCCCTGGAGATCTAATGTTCTGTACTCCATTTTAAATCCAGAATTATTTGTTAAATTTATGCTCTTTTGCAGTCCCTGCAGAATGCTACAGCTTCCTTCCCTCTTCAGTATTCTTGGTTTATGGAGTCGTAAACCTTGCTGGAACTTTGGGTGAGATTTTCATGTTCATTGCTAAAATCCTTGCTTATTTATCCTGGAAAGCTGTGTTAACTTTTCTGCTGTTGATTACAGATTTTATTCTAAAAAATATGTTAAAGACAACTAATAAAGGAAAAGTTTATAAAGGCCAAAGAAAGAAGAGTTTTGGCTACTATATACGCTTTAGCCTGTAATTAACATTGAGGCTTTCTCTAGAAGAGTTACTGTAAAATCAAAATGAAAGGGAGAGAAAAGGAAAATCTAGAATAAAGTTATCAGAATTTGGCATTTTTGCAAAATGTCAATGTACATAACTTAGTATACTCTTGCCGAGTTTAACAATCTTTGAAATATAATAGGATAAAGTAGAAAATTATGATATTCCCTCCCATTCAAGCAGGAAGACCTCTAGAAAGTGGACTAAGTATGACTCAATGAAATTGGGATGTTTACAATATTTCTTCGTGATATCATTGAAAATTAAAGGAGACAGAGAGGTTAATCATTTGTCTTAGAAAAAATACTGAAGGCTGTCTGGCCCAGGAAATCATTTAGTGATATTGAGCGTGCAGGTAGGAAGGGAATAGCTTTGCTATGGAATTGAGAGGAGCAGGTCATAGTGCTGATGTTACTTGATGAATCCTTGGCAGAAGCCTGAGCAGGCTTGCATTCAGATTGCTAGAAGCCCAAGCTGGGGGACGTAGGTTAGACTTTGTTGGCTTACAGTTCATTTCTTTGTTGGTGAAGTAGTATCCAGGGAAGAGTAAACTTTTGATCCTCCAAGAAGCACGTGGTCCTTGTGTAAATTCGTAAAAGTGTTCCTTCCTCCCTTCACTTTTGCCAGATGCTGATACCAAACAGAACATGCATAAATACTCCAGGCAGGATTTGTGTAACCACACGTAAGCTTCTTGAGTTAGTAGCACAAGCTTGTCACCATGTACAGAGGTGGAGGAGATAGATTGCCCTCTGAAGATGCCTATATCCCTCTTCTGACTAAAAACATGAAAACAGACTGATGTGACTATTGCAGTCATCCAGAATGAATGAGGTGAATCCTACTTTGTGTTTCTGGCTATGGTGATCTGTTTTATAAAAAGGCATAGAATCCTTCTGGTTTCCAGCTTGATCAGATGCTGGAGTACTCTGGGAGCATTTAATTTAATAGCCCAAGATAGAGGGGAGGAGCTCTATGAAGAGCTAGCACTGAAAAGAGGAGACAACTATCGACTCCTTTGCGTTTTATTTGTCTGTAAGAACAGTACACTTAATAATACAATACATGTAATAATAGTACAGCAAGACAGTATTTGTAAACTATAAAAGGAACTGTTGCATTATATCAGCATAACAATGAGGGAGAGAGTTCAGCAGAATTTCTAAGGATTAGATTTACAGGGAAAAAGAGGGTGCACACGGTTAAATTATGTGGGATACCAAGATGAATTAAAAAAGGCGTGTCTAGACCAGTAAAAGCAGGAAAGCTTGCTGCAGGGGGAAGGGTTATAGTGACTGAAGAAGAGTTAGTTTCCTGCACCTTGGTATGAGTCAGTCACTAAATGAAACAAATCGAGAGATACTTTAATCCTGTGGATAAGTTATTTAATAATTAATAATAGGTTAGGATGTTTTACAAGTTTTTCCTGAGGCATCTGCTGCTACCGACTGATGTGGAACCAAGGATTCTGTATTACATAGGATAGCTCAGATAGGTAGGCTTTTCAGTGCTTAACAAATAGGCAGATAAGCGATACTGATACTATTTAAGCTATTTGGAAATGTTATTAAAGTATTCAGCTGTAGGCAATTTCAAAACAAAATCATGAAGTTAGTTTAAAAATTATGAGGTTTAAATAAGGATATTGATTTCATTTATTAATTCTTAACCAGTAAAGTTTGTTTTCAAACATGGAAGTTTTGCAGTCCTGGTTGTAGTAGAAAAAAGCTTGGTGATTTGAGAGTATTGTACAGTATCAGCAAGACTACAGGAGCAGGATCTATAAGAAAAAGACCAAATATTACAAGACTCCTGTGACTGGTGGTTGAGTGAATTGTGTCCACCTGAAGTGTAAATATGTATTAAGTATCCTTTTGTCATTAAGGAAAGTGGAGCAATCATTTGGTTCCCATTGGTTTTAGAGAGTCTTACTTTGTTTCTTTAAATTTCTTTCTTCTTTTTCAGATGGAAATACTGACATGACTTTAAGAACTTTGACACTTTCAGACATTGAATTTTGATTTGTTAAATGACCAGGAATAAGATACTGCCTGAACAAGATGAAATGCCTTGAAGACCTTTGGTTCTGCTTTCATTTCTCCTGAAGCAATGGTTTTCTCAGCAATGTTGACGCTGGCCCACTCTGGGACCTCAAATGCTACTTTTATTGTTTATGAAAATGCCTATACGAATTTTACCACTCCACAGTTCTTGCTTCGTAGTGGCACAACACAGCCATTGAGATATAGTTCAGGTGCCGTGCTCACCACTGAGAGAAGTACTTTTCTGGTAAACACTACAGCTATCCTGCCATCGCAAGAAGTTTTCAGGAGCTTGAGTTTGCCTCTCCAGATCGTTCTTTCTGCTGCTATGATATTTATCTTATTGGTTTCTTTCCTTGGAAACTTTGTTGTCTGCCTCATGGTCTACCAGAAGGCGGCTATGCGATCTGCAATTAACATCCTCTTAGCAAGCCTGGCTTTTGCAGACATGCTGCTGGCAGTGCTGAACATGCCTTTTGCTCTAATAACAATCATTACCACTCAGTGGATTTTTGGGGATATATTCTGCAGAGTCTCCGCCATGTTCTTCTGGCTTTTTGTCATAGAGGGGGTAGCCATTCTTCTTATTATTAGTATTGACCGATTTCTTATCATAGTTCAGAGGCAAGATAAACTAAACCCTTACCGTGCAAAGATTCTCATTGTGATTTCCTGGGCGGCATCCTTTGTTGTTGCTTTTCCATTATCGGTAGGGAATCCTAATCTGCAGATACCCTCGAGAGCACCTCAGTGTGTTTTTGGCTACTCTACAAGCCCAGGTTACCGGGCCTACGTGATAATTATCTTGCTAATTTCTTTTTTTATTCCATTCCTGGTAATGCTGTATTCTTTTATGGGCATACTCAACACCGTCCGCCACAATGCAGTTCGTATCCATAGCCACCCTGATAGCATCTGCCTCAGCCAGGCCAGCAAACTTGGTCTCATGAGCTTACAGAGACCTTTTCAGATGAATATTGATATGAGCTTTAAAACTCGTGCCTTCACAACCATCTTGATTTTGTTCCTTGTCTTCATAATCTGTTGGGCGCCCTTCACCACTTACAGCCTTATTGCCACATTCAACAGCCACTTCTACTACAAGCACAACTTTTTTGAGATAAGCACTTGGCTCCTTTGGCTCTGCTACCTCAAGTCTGCACTGAACCCACTGATTTACTACTGGAGGATTAAGAAGTTTCACGATGCATGCTTGGACTTGATGCCCAAATACTTCAAGTTTTTGCCACAGCTACCCGGCCATACGAGGCGGCGCATTCGACCCAGTGCCATCTATGTGTGTGGGGAGCATCGGTCGGTCGTGTGAAGCTGCAGTTGCTTGACAATGATTGTTATTTTCTGGGATTGTTTTTAGGCTTTACGTTGAATTTTGTTTTGTTTAATATGGCTTCTTCAGTGTGGCCATATCTTATAACTTGATTAAATTATCCAGTACTCTGTGCAATTTTGTGAGGAAAGATAAAGGGAGGGAAAGTGATTGGTTATAGATGGGTTTACTACCAGAATACAATGTAAACAAAATAACAAGTGTTACCTCTAGGATTCCGTGGAAATCCATTCTTTTAAATGAAAACTACATTTGTAACATTTTGTCAGGTTTATGCTTATTAGGCCTGCAATTTAATTGTAGGGACTTTTTATGCTGCTAAGATACAGTATATTTAGTTGGTGTAATTTTTCTGAAAAGTGTTGCTGCTGTCTGCCAATATATTAGAGCCAAAAAGTCTCATTAGGTTACTTCTATTTAATTTAAACAATGTATCAGAAGTTTTCATGGTGACACTAGAAAATGTTTTTCTTTTTTTTTTTTAGTATTTCCATTAATATTTTTGTGCACTTTACAAAATTCACTATGGAATTTGTTCATTGGAATATTTTGTTCTGTATTGAAGGGGTATTATTATTATTATTTGTTGTATTGGTGAATTTCAATGAAAGACCCATGTAAGCTCTAGGAGGGAAAATTATGTTGATATAGCTACACATACAATCGTAGATTTGCTGTTTTTCTAACAATTGATCAAAAGCAACATTACCTGCTTGGTTATCAGGGGAGTTGTAAGGAGAAAATGGAGGAATGAAAGGGAAAGAAAGCAATGAAAATACTGTGTCCTCAGGTTTAGGCTAACAGAAGATACAGAAAAATAGAGTTCATGTGAAAATTGTTTCAGGGGGAAAGGGTGGCTGTAGTTGTTACTTCAGGCTGTTACAAGCTATCCAAACCTGATACTATGCCTGAAAATCTATCTGGAATTGCGACTTTGGGCCAACAATTTACACTGGGCTGGTATAACGCTGTTTCTGCTTGGAGCTCACATAAGGCTAGGTGTGCTCTACACTGCTGAAACCATACTGTCAGGCATTCGTTGGGATAGAATTAGAAATAGTAGGGTAAACTAGCAAACAAATAGCACATGAATCATAATTGAGGCTAGGACTTAGTCTATATGGTAAAGACTGGGGAAAAAAAATCCTCAACTTGCTTGTTTTCCTATTTAAGTATTAGACTGAATCCATAAACCAAAAATAATACATAACAGTTGGCCAGTAGAGTTTGCTGGGGGGGTGCAAGTTAAATTCCCCTTTTCCCTCCAATGCTACTTTACATTGATTTTCCGTTGCCTCTTTTCCTCTGTAGCGCCTGCTGCCTCAAGGGTTTACTATGCTGTTGAGCATGAGCTTCTCTCCCTGGACTGCCAAACCACCTTTCTGATTAATGTCACGCTGTCTTGGTACCCACCTAGAAAGCAGAAAAGCAAAGGTTTTCCTTGATGATAGCAATGTAGACTGGGATTTTTTTTTTTTTAATCAGCTAAATAAATATTTAATGTAAGGTAAGTAAAGTAAGACTTAGGTTTGGGCTTTGAAGTGAGATCCCCAACTGCTCTGAGGCTTCCATCTCTCTTTCAGTACCCCAAAGCATGGGGGCTTCATTGTTCTTGCACCCCGAGGACAAGATAATAGCAGTTTTATCTATTTCTGCATAAATATTGAATTGAGGGTATGAAGGAAATGCCCTGTACTGTGTGGATGTCCAGGGACTGCTTCCTTCTCAAGGCCAAGTAAACATTTACACCCCAGATTTTACTTAGGTGTTCAGTGAAGAACTAATTTAACAGTTATCTCTGTTCTTCTCATTGACACATATCGGTAAAAGTGATGGCAATTTTTAAATTTCAGGAGTCTAAAAGGAACAACTGTGAATTCAGTAATTTCATTTTTAAAAAAGAAAAGCTGATAGCTAAGGTTGAGAGTTACATGTAAAGGCACCCAGGCAGTGGTGATGTTACTGATGTCCGTGCTTTCCATTCCTTGTCAACTTCGCTGCTGACGGTGTGGATTTTTCTGATCAAAATGACAGGCAGTAAAGGAGATCCCCTGTAAAACGGAGTGGTTTAGTGTGTCTTTGCAGTATAGCTTTTATTTCTCAATTACATTTACATTGATAGCGGAAGTTTATGACCTGGTTAGAATGGGTTTTCTGTTTCTGAGCTGTCATACCTGTTTATCTCTGAAAGCAGCAAAGTTGTGCTTAGAGCTAATGTAATAGACTGAGAGCGTACACTGTCTAAGATGGCAGGAACAGGTATTTTTGCTGTCTTCCAGAGCTATAATGTAAGTGGTTTGCATGAGTGTCGTAAAACATAATAATTCAAGAAGGAAAGAAGATGAGTAATACAGGAAGGTCAGTGAAATTGCTTTCTTGGTTAGGGAGGGGAAAACATTTTGTGGGGATTTCATAAGCCCTGTAAGTACTGGCTGTGAAGTAGAAATTGCAAACATCAAAGAAAGTTAATTTGTCTTGATAATTTATTGTTTGTTTACATTGACTAACAGAGTTTCTGCTCAGAGTTGCATCTGCTGATACTTGGAGGAAAAAAACCCACAAATTGTGTGGCCCAAATTCAGAAGTGACTTCCATGGTGATACGGTATTCACACTCAGCAGGTTCTGGAGTTGATCAGAGCATACAGTGAACAAAAGGGTGTTCAAAAAAAGAAAACAGGTGGCATAGAAATATCCCCAGGGTAATTATGTGTTTACACAACCATTTGGCCTATTGTGTCTAATATACTGTCTTTAGAGCAGTGCCTTGATAATTACAGCTGAAGTCCTAGGACCAAGTTGAAGATCACTAAACTGCTCAGTCTTGCTGTCTGTGATCCTGCCAAGATCAGCATAACCTTGATAATACTTGTAATGTTAAAACACACACGTCTTGGCAGGATTGGAGTGCTGAGGCATTTTAGTGGGCTTGTCCTTCACCCAAGACCAGGGATTTTAAAAACTGAAATTGATTTGTCTTCATTCTGCTGGGGAATTATAATCTTCTTCCCATCCAGAAATGATACTTGTTACTAAGTGTATTCCCTCACGTTACATTTTCAGAAATCTTTTGTAAGGAGGATTGAAATGAATGTATTTTGAATTATGTTGCAGTTTAATTCATTCTGTCAAAGCATGCTGCTTACACAAATCTCATTTGTACAAATCTATTGCTAAAATGATTCTTTTGTGCTCGGTTGTGTATTTTTGATATTTCTTGTTACTCATGTAAAAATATGTATATAGAGAAGAAAATTGTTTTGTCTCTTACTATGTTCTGTTACTATTTTTTTTCACTTCTACGCTTAAAGCTTTCATATTTTCTTTTATTTGGGCACATGCGTAAACAACTGCCAGATTTCAGTGGTCTTTCCGCAGCCATTTGAGATTTTTAATTCTCAAATCATTCCACAGTGCCCTCCTTGGAAGAGATTTTGATTTATTTTTATGTGAAAAATAAAATTTCAGAGCACAAGTTTGTTACGGCTGGAACGGTGAGGAATTTCTTAAGTCAAATTTTCCAGGAGCCACTACTTTGCCATTACGAACTTTTTTGATCTTTTTTTGAGGAATAGTGATATTCTGATGTGGAGACACTTTGAATGACTGTTTAAAAAAAAAAAAAAAAAAGCTGTTAAGTAGAATGGCATTGTCTTTTCTGTACATATTATACCTGTGAAAATACCTGAGAAACAAACAAAAAACAAACAATCAAAAAAAAAAAAATAAACATGAACATTCTCCAAAAATGTGATGAAAGTCTATAGAATGGTTCTATCTTTGTGCATTCACAGGTTCCTTGCATTTAATGCCCACCTCAATAATTTGCAACACTTTATTTATTTTATCTGTATCTTAAATAACAAAGATTGTTTGCCTGATTTAGATGGTTTTAAGCCAAAATGTTTCTTGTATAAAGAATGTACAGAATGCTCTCCTCTGAGACGCTGGGGTAAAGATATGTCAATATATCCAAAACAAATGAAATACTATGCAGGGAAAGAGAGAGAAGGCCTAAAAAGAAAAGAACTTTCCTAAAAATACTACCTGAACCGGGTGTACTACCTTCTAGTTAGGACTGAGTAATTAAGATCATCTTATTGTGCCAGAAATAAAACAGGCAGTGGTACTGCATGGCGTGATTCATTTCAACACAAGACAGTGACCTTTCTGATTCAAGTGCTGCATGTTTGTATGTGACGGATTATTCCCCATATTAGTAGAATGAAAAATGTTCAGCATCTTGGCTGTTTTGGGGATGTTTTTCAGCTTGCTAATGATTTAGCAGAAATTCTGCTGGAGTAATTTCTCTAGATGATAAAGAGTCAAGGCATGTCCGTAAATGCCTGAGAGGGGAGGGTATTTCTAGTTGCTTGGCTTCTTCTTCTTCTTGACTCCTTCTCCATACCTCCACAACAACAACTTCTTCCTCCCTTCTCCTCTCCTGGTCCACTCCCTCTCCCTAAGGTAGTTCCTTCCGTGCTGCTGTGTTGCAGCAGGTGTGCTGGTGGCAGGAGGAGCTGGGGGTGCCTGGGGAAGCTGTGGAGCCAGCAAACCTCTTTCACCTAGTGCTGCTGCCTCCCGTCTTGACCAGTTTAGACCATCTGTGACAGGCTGAGGGTGAGTTTTACCACCTTTGGTTATAAGATTAGAGCTGTCAGAGAAGAGCTGTTACAGGAGCATGCATATACAAGCATCCTGTACAAGAGCATGTATGGGAGCATGCCACTGGTGCAGGATTCTGGGGTTTTTTCCCCAGTAGGTTACAGGTTTTATTCCACCCCTGTCTTTCGGCAACTGAGCTACAACAATCTACAGCCAATTCATGTCTGAATAAGGATCCCTTAGCTGACCTGTGTCTGTGTAAGTGCCCTGGGCACAAGACCTGCTGGCAAGAACGCATCAGAACAAAAGTTCCTACAACTTGCCCTCAAACAAAAATGGCATTCACGAAGGCAATCACAACTCTTCTCAGATACGAGGGGAAAAAGAGCTGTAAATCAGTGACTGTAGAGTGTCATGAAGGAAAATGTGAGTTGCAATGGGTGATACTTCTTAAGTGTCCCTTACAGAGCTAGTTTTGGTTTTAAAATAGAAGTTACAGATACTTTATGCACAGAATATCGGGTTGTCTTCTACTTTATTGTGCGACAGTGAATACAGCTTGGTATCAAATCACTAACAGTACTGCAGATAACTGCATAGTATTCATAAATATCCAAGTAGAACTTGTTCCTGTTTTATTTTATTATCCTGTCTAGATAACCAGCTTTGCTGGCATGTGGGTGCAGAACATAGCAATAATGAGACATATTCCTTGTTTAATTGGTGCTCTGCCTTAAATAGATTACTGCAATTCAAACCTCTGTGGTTGACCTGAAATAAAATTAAGCCTGTTCACCAACGTGAGTAGGAATTCCACTAACACTGCCCTGTCGAAAGAAAAGGTCTAGTTGAATAAATGGCAATAATTCCACAAAGACTGAGTTAATCTGATCTCCAAAGGGGATGTAATCACTGTTGGCGTAAATTTAACACTTTCTCATTTTGATTTACCAGGCCTAGGCTCTGTGTAAAAGACAGAGGGGAGATTCTGGTGGCTGAGAGCTGTTCTAGCCAGCTGGGATGGCAAGAAGAAGCCAAGTTTACAGGAAAATACCAGTGCTAGAAGATAATTTAAGCCCTGTTGTTCTTTGGGGGGTCAGGGCTGTCTTTTTCTGAAGAAGTCATCCCTTTCAAAGGAAGGGAGATGAAGTGGCATCTCTTACATCGTTTCTTGCTTCTTTATTAACAATTGGGTTAATATCTGTGAGAAAAAATATTTTGAATTTGCTTCCTTGGACTTGGATTTCCTTCCCTTCCTCCCTGGAGGAGATTTGAAGTTATCAGCCCATATGCTGTGCTGAGGAGGTGGGAGACACTCAATCCGCCTCTGGTGGACTCTTTCATGCTGAGTAACTTGATACTCCTTGGGCCAGAGAGAAAGAGTGAGTGTACGCACAAGAAAGTGGGAGGCTGCGCTCCAGCCACCATTTGATACGAGGTGGTGTAAAGTTTCACAGTTAGACTTTTGGGAGAGCAGCAGTGGAAACCAGTTGCTCCACCATCACTGCTGCATGCAGGAACTACCCCAGCCCAGGTGTCTCTCTCTTCCAGTGAATAATTATTCTGCTCAAAGTGGAACAGCTTTTACAGGAGGCAGTGAGAGTGCCCTTTCTGTTCTTACCTCAGATTAGGTAATAATCCACTGATGAAAGCATCAAGGAGAGACAGAAGCTGTGGTTTAAAATCCTCTGGGATCCTGAGAGGAACTGAAATTATATCTCCTTCCTAAATGTGTTCACCACAGAATTATTAGGTTAAGGGAGTGGTCTACCAAGACTTTTGGCTTACTTCATGGGTGTTTTGCAGCCTTAGCTGTTGGATGAACTCTGAAAATGCCTATGAATGGATTTTCTCATGCGATGTAGATAACGTAGATAGCTTACTTTGTAAATTCTAGTTTGAGATGGGCATTGCATGGTTCACTGCTGCAGCACTGCTGGACATATGCAGAAGCAGATGTAATATGATGGGACACATCTATGATCTTTTAGCTATCTCTAGCACAGACAGCTCCACTGATCATTTGAAGCTTATTCTCAGTCAGTGGAAATGTTTTCAGGTGTGACTTAGAGGAGCTATTTTGGAAGTTTACTTTTCAAAGGGAGTAAGAGAAACAGCCTGGAAAAGCCAGTGTCTCTCCACTGACTTGGGAGGAAACCTGGAGTGTTTGAGATACGTGTGAGAGATACATGTCCATATTTGCTCAGATTAATCTCACCCCCAGTCATTTAAGGAATTATAATGTGGGAAACTTAGGCACCTATGAACATTAGGGTCTAACGCGGATGAACACGGCTTTAAGGGTCTGTGTTTTGACTTTCTAAAGTGTCTGTATCTATAATCTTTTTTGTGATTTCTGGTGATAAATGCACTTGAAAAAAAGATTGTGCATTTTAAAACTTGATTCACTTCCTCCAGTGCTTCTTTGTAGACACGAGACACAGGATACCTACACCTGTAACCATGGTGTGGATTTTCTGCAAAAGTAAATTGGCCTCAGTTGGTCCAATTTGTCTGAAGGAATTAGACAACTTTGCTTCTGTGTGAGAGCATCTACACCAAGGTCTAGCATTGTTCAACTAGAATTCATTACTGTTGTACCTTTAATTACTTGGTTCCTGGTTTCTCATGTTCAGGTGTAGACAAGTCTTTATAAAGTCACTTCTAAAATTACCCAGCCTTCTAACTTTTTAAGTTCTGGTAATTATTTCTGTTATTTCAAATTTAGAAATCCAGAAGGTATCATTGCATAGACTGAGCTGCTCTCTTAGCTATTTTGTTAGACTAAGTGGAGGGAGCAATGTGAGATTTATAAGACTAAACAGAAAATAAGGGACTCACTTGAGGGGACCTGACTTTGCAGCCTACTAATTTGAGCAAGTTGGAAACCCCAAAGACGGTCCTAACTGCCTAGCTGATTTTGGGGTTCGTTCAGTGATGTGAAATGCATCAGCAATCCCCTAAATGGAGGTGGGAGTTGAGGCTTCAAGCGTCCTGGTCTCCAGGCGCCAGCACCTCACTCATTCCTGTGCTCTCTTCTTCTGGCCCCACAAAGCTTGCGCTGCTTTTTGCACTGTGTTGTGGCCCCCAGGTGAGTGGTGGGAGAGGCAACCAGAACCCACTTTGCCTCTTCAGCAGCACATGCTAGCCGTAAGGCTGAGAGATTAGTCCTTTTTCCACGTGGCCGTGTTTTAAAGGAGATGAGTTCTTTCTAGTTAGGTACCTGCCTTATTCCAAATGGGATGGAGATGTAGGATTTCGGGTGGGTGCAGTGGGGGATGGAAGGCAGGACTTCAGCAGGAAGGTGTCAATCCTGCCAGACTCCCTCTGAGCAGCTCTGTACAGCTGCTTTCCTGCGGCATGTGTGACCTGAGGCAGCCCACGGAGGCGGCTGACTTTCTCCGCTCACGGCGCAGAGGATGTAGGTACCTATTTCTGACCTTCTGAATGGGGAGTCTGTAGCTCTTCTGGTATCTCTCTGGTCCTTGACCCCTCTTCCTTACCATGCAACAGGAGTTCTTTTTATTAAAGCAGGTCTCCAAGGGAAGAAGAAAAATTAAAAAAGCATTTAATATTTGAGATTTTTTTAAGAGGTGCTTTTGTTAGGACAATAATTAATTCGTGTAACTTATATTACACAGGCGGCCAGAGTACATGGCTGCAGTAATTCTTTCCAGCCTTATTCTGTATGGGAGCGTCATTCCACTTACACAAAACTTCACTTGATTAGGGCCATTGCCAAGGTAAGCCTGGCTATTGGTAGAAAGAATCTTGGACATAATTTAAGGGATACAAAGAAACAGCTCTTTCCAAGAGCATTACTAACCTTTGTAATTCATCTGGGGTCAACATTGGTGGTACTTGATTCTGGAAGGCTGGCTTTTCTAATCAACTTTCTCAGAGGAATTCATTATCTGAAAACCTGTGACTAATGAAAGATGTTTTGTTCTTTTGAAGTTCAAGTTAATTTCCATGAAGGTTACTATTACTAAGCAACAGATTCTGTGGAGTGTCTCTTGAGGGACTGAAACTACAGTATGTACAAAAGTAAAGCAAAACACGGTGAAAAAATGATGAAATATTATCCCCAGAGAGAGAGGCCACAAATAGAGCCATATATGAGGCCTGTTTTAGAGTTTTCTTCCTCGAAAACTGTTGTTTGACCAATGGAAAAACTCCCACGGGAGCTAAAAATCAGTATGAACCATATCACCATCTACTGTGAACATAAAGATTCAACCTCTCCTCGAATGTAGAGATACACCACGGCAGGACCAAGGGAAAAAAAAAAAAGTCCGAAATATAATTCAGCATACTCAATTCTTCTGAGAAAAGCACTCGGCTGTAATATGGGTTAGTAACCAGCTGTAATACGTTAGCCATATTAAGCTGGGAGGACAGAGTGACATGAAATGCAGGAGCGCTGTCTTAAGTCACAAAAGACAATGTTCTCTTTTCTCCTATGCAGCTTTGTGTATGAGTAGAAATATATATTTGCAGATTGTTTAAGTATAAAACCACACCTGGATACTCAGCTGAGATTTCACTCTGTCCTCTTGCTTTGTGTTTATCCATTTGCTTTGCTAAATACGAGGTACAAATGATAGAGGATAAATAAAAAAAATAAAAAAAAAAAAAACAAACCCACAAAACCCACAATTACTTTCAACAATTTTTTGAATGTTTGAGTAAGTTCCTTTGGTCTTGTCCTTTTTCTTTTTGTATTCGATTTGTGTAGCTTTTCAAGTGATGCAGTTTTCTAGCATAAAATTTACATGAGGTGAATTTCAATATTTGTTCAAAAGAGTTTATAATCTTTACAGCAATAAAAATAGCAATATCATACAACTTAACTCACTAATCATGGTATGTGTAGGATATGTACAATCTGGAAATAAGTAAAATGGTAAAACATTCTAAATATTTGAGTTAAATAATAAATATATCTGGTCATGAATGTCAGACACCCAAAGGTAAGGACAGAATACCCAAAATCATCGCTAGCATAGAAATCACCCAAACCCCCAAATATTTTTTATTCACTCTGATCGTTCCAGTCACAGTTTCTTTTTAGTACAGTTTGTTTGGTTTATTTTGGTTTGGGTTTGTTGTTTTTTTTTTTCCCAAATATACATATCTTCTGACACTGCAAAGGAAAGATGTGTTATTATCCAAATCTTTATAAAGTGAGAAATGAGGCACAAGAGACATTAATTAAAAAAATAATTAATAAGTAAACAGAATCTCTAGTCAGATGCTTCCCTGTCCCTGGAGGTACTGAGGGTTGGCAGATGTCTACAATTCCCACGCTGCATGAGGTCTGTTCTTCAGGCATGTCCAGAAGCAGCTGTGTTCTCACCTTGTTGTGCTGGAGATGCCTTGGTCACACCGAAGTGTCCAGGCATTTAACAGCTTTTGCCTGCAGAGCTAATACAGTAATCTCATGCCCACCCTTTTCCTCAAGAACCCAGGACTTTAATAAAACATATGTATCCATTAAACAAGGACTTGAATTCAGGTGTCTTCTGCTCTGGAGACACGCCCCTGCTGCCATCGTATCTGGTAGTGATAACTGGTTTTGGACTAATGAGTATCTTTGTGCCATGTAGTGAATATGTTGGCGCTGCCCAGGACAGCCCCAGGGATTCTCTGCAAGCTGATGGTTGGGAGGTTGTTCTGGGAGATGCCCTAGCACGTGAGAAACATGGTGCCACAGAATCACAGAATGGTAGGGTTGGAAGGGACCTCTGGAGATCATCTAGTCCAACCCCCCTGCCAGAGCAGGGTCACCTTAGAGTAGGTTGCACAGGAACGCGTCCAGGCGGGTTTTGAATGTCTCCAGAGTTGGAGACTCCACCACCTCTCTGGGCAGCCTGTGCCAGTGCTCTGCCACCCTCAAAGTAAAGAAGTTCCTCCTCATGTTTAGGTGGAACTTCCTACGTTCAACTTTGTGCCCATTACCTCTTGTCCTGTCCCCGGGCACCACTGAAAAGAGCCTGGCCCCATCCTCCCGACACCCACCCTTTCAGTATTTATAAACATTGACAGGTTCCTCCCCTCAGTCTTCTTTTTTCCAGACTGAAGAGACCCAAATCCCTCAGCCTTTCTTCATATGAGAGGTGTTCCAATCTCCTAATTATCTTTGTAGCCCTTTGCTGTCCCCTCTCCAGCAGTTCCCTGTCCTTCTTGAACCGGGGAGCCCAGAACTGGACACAGTACTCCAATGGAGCAGTACGCCACTGAGCAGTATCTCATCTTTTGCTGCAAAAGTAATGGTAAAGTTGAGATGATGGGACTCTGATCCACAAGACACAGGGTAAAGCACAAGCACTGGCTTTAGGTAGCTACTTGGACTGAGAGGTGTAAATACTCAAACAGATAAAAAATTTAAATATAGAACCAGACTGGCCTGGAATTGCAGGTAAGAATTATCATAGAATCATAGAATCACAGAATCTTCATGGTTGGAAAGGACCTCATTGCCCTCTACAACTACCTGAAAGGAGGTGGGTGTTGGCCTCTTCTCCCAGGTGAATAATGACAGGCCCAGAGGAAATGGTCTGAAGTTGTGGCAGGGGAGGTTTAGATTGGATATTAGGAAGAATTATTTTACTGAAAGAGTGGTCAGGCACTGGAACAGCCTGCCCAGGGAAGTGGTTGAGTCACCATCCCTAGAGGTATTTAAGAGGCGTCTGGATTTGGCACTTCGGGGCATGCTCTAGGGGCAGAGATTCTAGGGTGTGGTTTGTTTCGTGGGGTTGTTTGTTTTTTTCATTTTGTGTGTGTGTGTGTGTATGGTTGGACTCGATGATCTCAAAGGTCCCTTCCAACCATGAAGATTCTGTGATTCTGTGACCTTTGAGATCATCGAGTCCAACCATACACACACACAAAAAAACCCCTACAAGCTCTGTCACTAGAGCATGCATTATGTTCAACTTCAGATCTAAACTCAGTTCAGAACTAAAGTGGCTCAGACCTTTTCCAGCCTATTCGGTATCTTGAAAATAAATTGTGTGTGAGGGCTTTATCTGCAGGTGACTGATTCTGAATGTTAAACCTTAACCAGTTTAAAGGGATCTAGCTTTTAGGGAGGCAAAAGACCCATTTTTGAGAATCAGTTTCTCCTTGACTTCTCAGCCAGGTTAAATGAAGTAAAAATAGTGGGGGAAAAATACCTGGGAATCTGAACCCCTCACATCTCTCCCATCCAGAGCTGTGTAGGAACTTTGCAGCTCAATTTAAAGATCACCGCTGTCTCTGATGGATCTGCTTACGTTACATGTATCACGGGATGGGATGGCTTTTAAAAATGTGCCATTAGAAATAGGTTCTTTTCTTTAATTATATCACCATTTTATGTTGCAAGCTCTAAATCACTTCAAGCAGGGGCTTGGAATAAATAAGTTGCAGGAAGTCTGATGAATTGATTACAGAAAGTATTGCTTTCAGTCTTACAGCAATTAGGATTTTACGGTGTTGCCATAGGTCAATTACATATCTGGATCGATGCTTTTATTTCAGGGATTTGAGTCATAAACCTTCAGAAAATTACTGGGTTTTCAAATGCTGATACTAGCACTACTTTAAAATATTGTGTTAGATTGACATAGAGCAGTTGCTGTTTGTGTTGGCTTCGGTACATTTTGTTACATCCCAAACTATATGGAACAAAGACACGTTGAACAGAGAGAGAGATCTGATTATTGTGGGAGATGGTGTGTATATATATGTCTTCTTCTGTAAAATGGGAAACCAGGGTTCCTTAGTTCTGCTACGGGTGGAGTAATTAGTATTGTTCTAAAGAATAATTTGGCATGGAAAATTTCAGGTTATGTTTCTGCAGTAGCTCTGAGCAAGCAGAGCTCCGCAATCGGGTGCGACAAAGTGAAGATGCCAGAAAAATCTAGAGAAAAATCTGAGTCAAAAACTTCAGATCCCATATGTGAAACTCTTGTATTGGGCTGAGGTGGATTGAAATTGTTCAGAGGTAGAGCTTGTCAAAGCCTAGGTTTCCTTTCTGTGGGAAATGACAGCAGTCTGAGAGCACTTAATTTTGATTCAAAAGGCAAGTTAGAGCTTTCAAAATTCTCTCACCAAAGAAACAATTCATTTTGAAAAGCAGAAGACTTCTATTTTGATATTTCTTCAACAAAATGCTGCCTTGTATCTCTTTTGCAGAAGCTCCCAAACTATCCGGGATCCCTGGCAACCTCCAGAGAGTCAGAGCAGGGTGTGGAGATGTCTCATTGTGCGAAGGAGCAACAGGACGCTTAAACTCTTAGACTACCAAAACTCCCTAAATGCTTGTAGGATCTCTGCTGCAAAGCCCTAGCCAAGCAGTCAAATCCCAGGTAAGCTGTCCAGAGACAACGTAACTTCTACATCATCTTCATTGTCCTTATTGTGTCCTGGAGGCTCCAACATGAAGTCATTACCCTGATTAGGAGGTAGCATGTTCATTGACATATCACTTGACTGCCAAGGATACTGAGGAGCAAGCACACCTGGAAAAAAGGGGCACAATCAATCAAACTATCAGCTTTGTATATGAACAAATTCAATGAGACAGCTCAACCGTAACTCCAATTCAAAATTAAAACAAATCTTGAAATCCTTCCTGAATTTTGGACAGATGAAACCCTCCAGTAACAGCTGGAAAACCTATCGTGGTTGATTTGCCATTCTATCACTAAAACTGTGCAGAGAGGCCCATTTTTACCTGTGTATCGGGGAAGTCAGAGACCCAATATCCTTAGTCTCACAGCACCTCGCATCAGGGTCACCTAAAGCTGCAGACCCTGGTCACCTTAGGTCACCTAGCCCTGGAGATGGTGAGGGAGCCGTGGAGTGCAGGCTTCGAGACAACATCTGCACTGCTAAACGGGCCAGGGCATGGTTGAGACAACACAGTTGAACACAATACTTACCGTTCAATTTTTAACATACTTATTTTTTGACGAGCCAATAGGCCTTCTCGCAGGTTAGTACAGGACAGAGTCCATGCCATTTAACAATTCAGGTATAGAGATTGTATTTTAAAGGGAGACCGTAAGTGGATGAATACGTGGTGAGCCATGCCATTTGGTGTGAGAGATAAATCCCTGGCTTGTTTTGTGTGCTTGTTTCATTCCTGATGTAAGTAGGGATTTAGGAATTCCTACTAATGCCCACCAACTAGGGCAAGTTCTCACCTGCCAGTCCTTGAAACAGAGGGAAGCATTTCAATTTTTCATCCACTTACCGATCTGTTTGCAGCTTATCCATCAACATTTGAAGACACAATATGCAGAAATTATGTTTTTTTTTTAAAAAAAAATGTTCATAACATAGTTATTTTCCCCTAAGGAATCATAGAGCATTTGAAAAACTACCTTTTCTCTAAAGTATATAATACCTGTCCTGTGTTTTAATACAAAACTAAATGTATTTAGAAAGGATGACTTGGAAACTTGATTAGAAAAGATACTCATCTCGCTTATGTCTTTAAATTATTCATTACAGGTCATTCTATAGTACCACAGTCAATTTTTATATGCTACTGGTGTTACATGAAAAACATCTTGGAAATGTTTCAGAAGTTTAAAATTTTTTGGACTCTCTTTCCCATATCTTCGCCTCCAAGGCTGGACCAACTTCATTGCAGGGGGCTGATTTTTGCTCTCGTTATGGCAATTGTAAATGTGAAATAAATCCATTTGTTCCAATACAGTTGCTCACAAGAGACTTTGTAATATAATCCTGCAGTATTTGGCTCTACCAGATCAGTGCAGAACAGATCTCCGAAGGGGAAAGATATTAAATTTAAATGCTATTTAAAATTAATATTAAAATTGCATGATTTGTGTCATTTGTTCCAAGTGCTCTCGATTTGAAGTCTGAGGTAGAAGCAAATTCTGTGCATTCAGTGGAAGAGCGGGTATGCGTTAGTTTTTTTTTCTGGGCTTTTGCAGACATCAATATTAAAGGTATGAGACTTTCCTTTGCCCAGAATTAAATAGTTTTTTGGATGACTGTACTTTTGGGAGGGATATATCATGTGTGTATGCGTGCTTACATGTCGTTGTCATCATTGTCATCATCACTGTCATCATCCATGTATGCTTACAGACCTATCCACGCAAAGCTGCATATAGTGAATGGTGCAGTTTGGAATTGGTCTTCAAAGATAGATACAACCGCAGCAGAAAAGGGAAGGGTCTGCTGCTACACATTTCTTACTGCATTTCAGATGCGTAAAAGTAATGACAATGGGATGGCTGTAGCCCTTTGTGCTGGCCTTCCTCCCTGTTGGAGGGCCAAATGACAAACCTGTCATTTGTGGTGCTGGAAAACGTGTATCTTGTCCCAGACGAGGTGGTACCATTTTCAAATCACCTGTTTTGCAAAACTCTAGTTATTTTTGGGGTGGAGGGTGAAGCAGTCTTAATCATCATACCATAGCAATCATTATCATATAATATGATACAGGCACTGTTCTTTGAGAGCCCAGAGCCAGTCTTCTGGGTAAATATATAAACCTGGGCATATATTTCAGACAAGGAAGTATAATGGCCCTTGTAGAGCACCAAGCCCTTGTACTTGCAATGCACTGATGACCTATATGTAATTTTTCTTATCCAGAATCTATTCAAATTGCTTACCGAGCAAGTCTTGAGAAATCAAATTTTGACTTTTTTTTTCCAATGAACTTATCCAAGCCGGTCGTATTTTAATTATTTATCTTATTTCCAGTCAGGGATATTTAATCATAGTCCGTGCTTCAAATGGTGATACCCTGCTGAGTTCACAGTGCTATAAAAAACTTTGGTTTCCTTGACTCAAAACACGTTTGTGCGTGTGTGTAGTAAAATCTGGCTTTATATTGCTTCTCTGACCCTCTCATTCAATGTTAGTAATGCAATCAATCACTGCAAATGCAGAGCAAGTGCAATTATGGCTTAGGCCGTAATGTGCTTAAATCTGTGAAAAAAGAAACTATTTTCTAAATATGCTTGTCAGGGCATGCCGTTGCTCAGAGTTTCATGCTATTCCCTAATATTCTGCAGTGTCTGGGGAATTAATTTAAATGCATTTGCCAGAAATTGGGATTATTCCCTTTCTAGGTAATATTAGAAATAACAAACATGCGAGTTTTTTACCTGGCTGATCTCTCCTTACCAGGACGAGCATAGCGCGAGGGCTGTGGCAGTCTCTCGCTGGCTGTTTGTTCGCTCCTGTCCCACTGAGAGAGTTGCATGGCTACGTGGCCTGAAACCTTTTCCAGCAGAAGAAATAATTGGAGACAAAATATTGCGATGAAATATCCTCATGTGAAAGTAATACAGAGGATGCTTCGTTTTGAGAACAATAGCCTATTACTTCCAGTTTCTACATGTTATACCCTGAGATGTTTTAGAGAATGGGCAGCCTAGCTCCAGTACGGATTAGGGGCTGGGAAGCATCCACTGTTGTACAACCTGCAGGAGCTATATCCAGTTCCGCTACGCTGAAACATCCATTTAACAAAGCAGTGAATTGAGCTTGGGGTTGTTTGCTTGTTTTTCTGTCTGGTTTTGTCTCCAGTCGGGTTTTAAAGGAAACAAGCTGGATGTCTCTTGATGTTTCTTAATGTTCCTGGTGTCAGTGTTGTGGATCAGTGTGATTTTGTGGGGTTTTTTCATGTCTTATAGTGAAACACACATTGCTTTAACAGGTTTGTATTTGAAAGGTAATAATGGAACCCATTATGGTTGCCTGAACGTAACTACACTTCAAGATCACTGCGTGTCTCCTTTCTGTAATAGTAATGTGAGAAACAAAAGGAACAGTAAAATGGTACTTTATTACTGCACTTACCTCCTTGGTACGTGTCTTTTAATGGCATTTGCTTTGAATTCTGTCGAGAATAAGCTGTAACTATTTGTCAGCTTTTGAAAAGCGACCCTAGCAGAGTGAGGCAAATTCACGCATCCTCAGTTGTAATTTTTTTAGGGATTCTAAAAAATATCAGATAGATACTCTATGGGAGATTCATTTTACCTAACTTCCACCACCAATAAATTAGGCATCTAATCTAAGGTACTCCCGTGTGCTCTCTAGGTAACTTCAGGTGGTGAATCATCCCTCCTATCCAAGAAATGTATTTCGGGAGGATAAGTCATTCTCCAGAAATGCCAGCCTGCTTCCAGTTACTCTAGAAGAGGGCAAGCTTGGACTGGGAGGGCTAACTTTTGCATCTCCGGAGTGTGGTAAGATGCAGCTCATTTTTAACTTCCCTTCCCAGATGTGACTTGTTTATTGCCATGGTCACATTTGTTTTAAAAAGAGAGCGGCACAGAATTACACCACAATTATTCCATGGCACTTATTCTATAGTTTTATTGAATCAAATCCTATGTGGGCAGGGAAATGAGGTATCTCATGTGGCATTCCCGCTGTGTTTTGAATATGTGCAACAAATCCTCTGTAGTCACAAGTATGAAGAGGCAGTAGGTTGCTTTCGTTCAAATTTTGCCTGGCCACTGTTGTCTCATCTTGCTTCTTTCTTGCTTGTGGTTAAGTGTGTGCTCAACAGAAAGAATGACCACCTTGTTCCCCTCCTGTATGACATTACTTAAAGCTTGCAGGTGACCCCAAGATTTTTAGGTGACAGTTCTCAGACTCTCCAGTGTGATTCTTACGGAAGGCCTTGCAGGCACCCACCTTCACCCTTTTATCAGGACTCATCACGTTTTACTTTTTTCCAGTAACTCACTCCATTAGTTTTGCCTGTAGCTAACTTAATGCATTTTTGCATCATTACCATAAGATTCTGACTTTCAAATCTTAAAAAAAATAAGTCAAAGCTTTTGTTAAGGCAGATATTCCAGTCTGATTATTATTATTAATGTCGCTACCACCAAATTCTGAATGTACTACTTGTATTGTTAATGTTATTTATTTACTATTAGACTGTTTTATACTACTCGCTGGTATGTTACGTGTGTATATTATTTTGGCTATTTAAAAGAAAAAAAATTAATAGTACAAAATGCAGCAGGGAGAAAAGTTTATCATCTAAAGCTTTTTCTCTTAGCTGCAAGCTGCGTCCAGCAGCATTTCTCTCTTTCATCCGTCCTCTCCGAGGATATTTTTAATACGTTCAGTAAATCAGCCTTTCAATTCCACCTACAGAGAATTGTCCTCACAGTCTGGGACCTAAATATAGGTACAACACAGCATGTGATGTACTGCGGTACATGATTACTGTAATAGTTACTGTAATGCACTATGGGACTGTGGTACACAGTCCAGGTTACTTTAACCTAGTGCTGTGCTAAAATAGGCAGAAGAAATACTGTCAAATGTCACAGCATATGGTGTTCTTCCCAGCAAGTCCGTGGGCTAGGTGAGATGAGTTTCTAAGAGCTCTTTACAAGCTTCAACAAGCTGCCATCAACACTGGTGCTAATCAGCGTTCATGTTTGCAGTCTCATCCGAAGGGGTTTCTGCAAGGTCCGTCCGGGCACCGAACTAGTTCCTCGTCTGTTGATTACAGGTCAAAATGGGAGTCGCTAACGAGGCAGAAACTTCTTCCTTGCTAGAGATGCTAAAGGGCTAACCTTTCTTAGCCTGCGCAAGAACTGGTAAATTTGTTTGAAAACTCTTGGAGCTGCAAAAAGACAATTTTTTGGAAAACCGCTGGGCATAACGAGGCGGTTTCTGATCTGTCAAAGTAGCTTTGTTGTCTGAGCAAAGGTAAAGGTGAAAGGGGACAAAAATACAGACAAATGTTATGTTATCCTGTTATATGGGAGAAACACCGTAGAAAAGATTACCGTGTTTCAGTGCACACAATCATATTAATGATTGTCAGCCATGGGAACATGCAGACGAACCCATTTGTGCTCAGATATTTCTGAGCTAAATTCCCAGCTAAATTCGTACCCCTGCTGCAGGAATGCAGCGAGGAAAGTTTTGCTAAATCCCTAACCAAGCTCTTACACCTGAATAAAATCCTCGCCAGCACCACATCCAGGGTCTGCTGTACATCCAGGAGGAAGAGAAAAAAAAATAAGGGCGTCTGCGGTACATCAGCAGACTGGGTCAGTGAGATAGTCATTGCCCGCGGCAGGCCCTGGGAGCCAGGCTGGGCTGGGCTCCGGGCAGGAAGCTCACCCCAGAAACAGCAAAAAGGCAAGCAAAGGGGAGAGAGCTCTTTCCATGTATTCCACTTCTTCGTAAGGCCATCTTTCTGTTTTTCATAAGGTAGGGCCGATGGCTTGTTTGCGAATTTCTTCAACAGCTATTTCTCTATCCTGGGCCAGGGCACACATTTCCACTGGTAATAATTTCAGCAGTAAATGGCGACTGTGCTTCTGTATGCTTGTAACACTCAGACTTAAAAGACTTTAACAATTTTTTAAGTGAATTTGGGTGGATATGTTTCATGGTTTCCAAGTAGATTTCTGAAGTTATCAAGTAGCGTGTGGTTCTTCAAAACTTAACATCAATCCATTTTTGATATTCATCTCAGATATTGCTTCTGTAGCCAAGTAGAAAATACGCTTGCGAACCTGAGATGCACTCATTTACGACAAATGCAGGAGTTCTATTTTTAATATTTAAAAATTTCATTGCCTTTAAGAAATCCTGAAAGTTACACAAGTGAATCAAAACTCTGATTAGGGTTATAGATTTGAAGCCATACTGATAATTTAGTTTAGAGGTGTCAACGTCCAAAATTAGGAGGGCCTTCAGCAACCACTAATGTTCTCAGAAATTGATAGTAAGATCCAACTACTGTCAGAAAAATCCTCAAATGGAGTTTTCCTAGGGTTTTTCTCAGAGCTCGATGTGGGCAACAGAATCAACTTAGACTGTTACCACCACTTAATATGTTTCTACTAAGTGACATACTTATCACAGGCTTTGCCTGGAGAATGTGAATGATCTTCTAAAGCTAAAGAATGAGATTCTTTAGCTGTACCGTAAGGTCTCTCGGCATTATTGCACTCACGGTCTCCACTGAGCATAAGAGGTGCAGAGCTTTCCATATCCCGCCGCCTAGGCAGAACACAGAATCATAGAATCATTTAGGTTGGAAAAGACCCTTGGGATCATCGAGTCCAACCATCAGCCCCACTCTGCAAAGTTCTCCCCTACACCATATCCCCTAACACCACATATAAACATCATCATTTGACATCTTGCCTTTGGAATTCTTGTGTAAAAGGGAGGGAGGGAAGAGTTTGGACTGAAATTTGGTACCTTTTCACTGTGTTGTAGTATCATTCCTTGCCTTTAGTTAACATCTGTTCAAATTGAGAACACAGCTGCACATTACTGTACTAGGATTGTGCTGGGCCACCTTTAAGATGGGAATAAGGGAAATTTTGGAAAAAAAAGCGGAGGCGGACAGGCAAAATATTGTCCTTAGGCTTTATGCAGGAAAAGACCACTGTTCTTTCAAAATGTCCAGGCAAATGTATCATAATGTCATCACTTGTTGGCAACTCTGTGAATCGAATCGCTAGCTGACAGTATGGGGGAATGTAGCAAGTTCACTCCAGATATTCTCAGAAGATGGGTGAAAACAAGTTTTCTTAAGCATTTCTTCTTGATAAAACCTGATGTGTGGTGCAAGTCTGATGGGGGGTTTCATGTGCTTATGAAGCCGGTTGAGACAAAAGGTGGATTGATTTGAAGTGAAGAAGAAGGGCTTTTAGAAAATCTGTCAAGGTTTGCGCTTCAGGGAAAATATTCGGTCAACGTGCCATGAGGACACTGGTAATACGCAGGTTCACGAGACCAATGTAACCTTCACCCTGCGTAGCTTTGCTTCATGTAGAGTGAAGCTGGGTGTTTGAAGAAAAAACATTCAAAACTTCCTATAATATCCCACGGGTGTTATATTTTCTAATTAGAGAGCCAGATATTAAAGGAAGTCCGTAAATTTTTTTCTACATATTCAATAGTCTGGCCTTGTATGATGGTTTTCTAAATTATGATACCTTAAAGGAGACAGAGTGTTTACACTTATCTGCCAAACAATAACTTAAACACTACTGTAGATAAGGAGCACTATTTTTTTCAGAAGTATTAGGTAGGGCTCCAGGGAGAGTTTCTAGTCTTTCTGAGAACTGCTGAACAGGAAACAAATTTTATTCTATATTAAACCTGGAGTGAATACATTACTGTCAAAGTAGTTATTACTGGTTTACCTCGCTGTACTTCTGAGCAGAAATTGGCACTATAGATTCTGTCTGGGTGGGTGCTAAAGATGAACAGATGGATGCTTTTTGCCACATTTTTTCTTAAGCATTGAATAAAATGGTAATGACGTAAATATGACTATGGCAATTTCTGTAACTGGAAGTCTCAGAAACAAAAAATGTTAAATCTGCATATCTCTTCCTAATTTATAAGCTATTCTGGTTTGCCTCTTGATGAATGAACTTTTCTGCTTCCCATGCAACTCTAAATTTACTTGTTATTAAATATCACCACCTAGGCTAGACTTGGAAAGGACTAAATATTCCTCTGCTTGAAACCACAGGCAATGTTTGGCATTATACTGGAGTGATTTATCTCCCTCAGATTAAACTGCATACTTTGGCTGAACACTGGATTGTCACCAGCATCCCAATCGAATAAGAAGCGGTAATGCTGTCTTGAAAATTGGTGGGTTTTTCGCAGTTGGTTTTTGTGTTGGTTTTTTTTTTCTTTTTTAATAGCAAGTGAGAGTGCAGAACACCCCCATGCAGGAATGAGAGAAACCAATGGTGCTTTCGTGGGGAAACATTAAGCAAAATTTGCAGGAACGCTGAGCAACTTTTAAAGTGGATGAAACTTTTCTCAGTTAAGAATGTTATGCATAAAAGGTTTTCCAATGCCTCATTTGCTTATTTTTATTGTTGTGCTGTTTTTTAATAAAGCAAATTAATTGCAAAATAAAACTATACAAATTCTCAGTCTGTTACAGTTTTTCCTTAAAATTGAGTTCATTATGAAGTATGGCTGCCATCAATCTCTAATGATGTCTGTTAATGTAATCTTTTGCAATAATATTCGTGACACAGCCTTTACTGGTTTGTTTCCTGGATTGCCAGTACAGTCTCTGTGTACACTGTGTGTCAAAGTGTCAGACAGATGAGGCAGATGATGCAAATTGTTCAAAAACTGCGAAGCTACAAAATTAACTAACCTCTGCTCTTGATATTTTTATCTTCCATGTGTCACATTTTTTCAAGAGGTTACTAGTTCTTGCTAGAATTGGCAATGACAGAGGCTGAAACCATCGCTGAAAGAGAGGTGGTGAAAAATGCCTGCTTATTTTAGCTATCTGACTGTGTGTTTTTCCTCTTGTGGTCCATCTGCTACCATTGGCTCAGAAATCGGATTTAGATGCACTGCAATGCCCTTCCATCCCAGAAACTGCATAAATGCAGTACTGAATCACCATCTTAGTTCTAAGTGGGTGGAAAGCGCATTTCATTACACCACAGGTTGAATTCTTCAATTTCCTTTCCCTTCCTTCTGGGAAGCTTGAGTGCTTTGCTATTCTAGCAGTGGGATTAGACAAACCTTAAAAAGCCTTCTTTCATTGAAGGGGGCGCTGCGGGTTGCCTGGCTTTCGCTCGGGTCCCTACTCGCTTTAGACACGGCCATTCGTCTCCAGCTTGCTTCAGTTGAGTGCAAAACTTGGCAGAAGTAAATTCCATCTCGCTGTTTCACTGGCTTTTCGTGTCTCACCAGCGTTGGTTTCTCTGCCCACACTTCTCCTCCAGCTTTTCTGCATCACCTCTCTGATACCTCCTGTATCAACTCTGCCTACTCTTGCTGGCGAGGGTTGCAAAATCCTCTTGTCTCTGACACACTGCTCAGGGGGCTGGTACCCAGATACAAGGCAAAAAGGCTGTGGCCAAGCTTGGGGCATCCATTAAACCTTCCAGGAGTCAACCCCCGTTGCCTGGAACTCAGCATCTATCCCCTCAGTGTAAGGAAAAGGGCCATCAAATAAAGTTTCTGTAGACGAACAAGGGCCACAGATTCCAGTATAGACCAGTCTCCTCCACTGCGTGGGTGCCTCAATTATGCAGCAGAAAATGCTACTGTGACAGACCACCACAGGAGCTGGGAGAGCATCAGGATCAGCTTGCTTATGAGCACTAACATCCCTTGGCCAAACACAAGAGTCCCATCTTTGCCGATTCAGTGCCAGACTAATGATCTTTTCCTAGCAGCGGACGAGCACCTATAATGCCAGGCTATCGGCTTGTAATGTTGCAAGTGCCACATAGTTTCCCATCCTTTTTTCCTAGTTTCCTGTGGTAACAATGCGGGCTTTGCCACCTCACTGCCTGGGTATCAGCTCCGCAGTGTGGAAGATGCATTTAGATGCTTACCTGCAGTTAGGTGGATTTTCCCTACTGTCCTGGATGCCTGGATGCCCTGAACATCACATGGGCTGCTACAGAACCAGCTCACAGGCACAGGGCACCCTGTAGGACCAGTGAAGGCCCGTGAGGGTCCTTTGTATCACCCAAGAGCAAGAATACTCTCTTGTCTTTGCTCCCAAAATTGATACTGGCTGTTATCACGGACAGCGGTACCCCGAGACAGCCTCTTCACCTTTTGGCTCCCTGCCTTCCACATATGCCCACAGAAATGTCATTTCAGGAGCTATGGTCTGGGCCACAGCAGAAGTCCGTGCAAGAGGGCTAGTGGAAATAAGCTCCTAAATATCATCTCCTTGCTGGGTGCCTTTCATGAATTTCAGGTCTGGCTGGGAGGAGGGAGCTTTGCTGGTGTCCAGAGGGGCTGCAGTGACCAAAACTTGTCCCTCTAACGAGAGTTCTAAAGGGATCTTGTAACTGAGAGAAGTAGGTTTCCTGACAGAGACTTCTCATGGAGATTTCATTGGGAGAGTAGATACGGTGTGCAGCCTCAGAATGGGAAATGTAACCCTAGCCCTTGAGATAGGAGGTATTGATTTTTTTATGACTTAAGTCTCCTTTGTTGCTCTGGCCTGGTGTGCCCTACCTGTATTTGTCCTAGACATGACCTCATACTGCTCTCCAGACACTTTCAGAGGAAAAAAAAAAAAAAAAAGGTGTTCTTGATGGGTTCCTTGTTGGCAACTGGTATAGTACTGGAAAATAAATGAGCGTTACTCTGTGGCTCTCCTCAAACAGCAGGGAGCTGGGACCAAGCACATGCGAAACCATGAAGCTCACTGGAGCCAGCTCAAGCCATTTGGGTGCTGAAGCCTCCCCTTTATTTGAAGTGCTGGGTCTAAATGCCAACTAGAACATACCCTGGGTAAGGTAGAGCTGTGCATGGGCTGATTGGGCAGATGGCTTCTACCAGCCCATAAAACATACTACATCTGAGCTCTCCTGGCCCTCTTTGCAGTGGGGTCTTCTTTATCTGGGTTTCTCTCTAGCGTATCTCAATGATTTGCAATATTTGTAAGTCTAATTTGAGAGCTTCTTCCTAAAAAAAGCTTCAAATAGTGAATATAATCTGACAGATCGTGTAAGAGATTTTCTGAAATAAAATGCTGATGCTGACTAAAGCCAGCCTAATCCTTCCCAGTGTGAGTATTATTAACAAGGTTTACCCCAAATAAATGGTGCTTGACCAGTTGCTCTTTCAGGTCAGGCAGCTAACTGGTTTCAGTAGAAACCAAAAGATAGCATTAAGGAAAAAAGATTGGCAAATTAAAGGCTGTATCCTCCCACAAACATTTAAAAACACTGAAACAACACCTTTGTGACTGGAAATGAAAATAAACATGGCTTCTTCATGGACGAAGTCCACTAGAGAGATGACCTGTCTGAACGATTAGTCAATTAGAGTTTGAAAACAATTGGGACAATATTTTAACTATATGCCTCAGTCAGTCTAGCCTCTCTGAGAAGTAGGAGACAGTGACTGTGGCAAAAGGCCACCAAACCTGTTATTTGCATTTCCCCTGGGTTCTCCTGAAAGTTAGAGCCATGTGCCCGTGGCCTCCTTCAACTTCTCTCCAGCCCAGTCTTTCGTACTTTTTTCTGCTCTTCACTTTCCTGCAAAATGAGAGCAGGTGAGATTGCAGATGCCGTACATTAAGTCCAAAGATAAAATGCGAATCACTTTCTGTTGTAAGTCTAATTCTGGCTTCTTCATCCCCCATCCAATGAACAAATGATTGCCTTTTTTTTTTTTTTTTCTTTTTAAAAGTCTTTTCCATCTGAAATTGGCGGCTTAGAGCAGAGCTGTAGCCAGAGGCACGTTTTTCTGGAAAAATTTCAAGATAATTAGACAATGTCTATTTTGCAGACAAGGAACTCAAAACCCCTAGGTGTTTCTTTTTTTTTAAATGCCATGTGATATTTTCCATAAAAATCTTATCTCGGAACCAGCTTGACCTAGAAATGTCAGTATGTTGGAGATCCTTGCTAGTGTGGATTTTGGCAGTCCGGAGTATCTCGGCAGGCTTTAACAACGTTGCCAAAAGTCCCGTGGAGAAAATTAATCTCTAGCAGAGCCAAGTTGCTTCAGAAAATAAACTGGGGGCTTAGATGCTTTGCCATGGTGAAGCATCTTCAGCAATTATAAATAACCTGCCTTGCTCCCTCTTTCATGCCTTTCTGGCTGTGCACTTGGCTCAAAATCATTTCCTATGTCTGGAAACCACCATCACGTCTCTTGTATGGTGTGAGCAGGTGGCTGGAGGTGAGACCATGAAGATTTTTGGTTAAGCTAGGACAGATTTTGCTAAGAAAGGTTACAGAATTGGACAGACAGCTTCTAGCGTTTTGTTAACTTGCAATGGTAAAACAGAAAAGAAGACATCTAGGTCCCATTTGGCGTTGCTGAGCTTAGGGAGGAAGGTTGAGCGAGTCAGTAGTAAATAAACGGGGTGTGTGGCAAGGCAACAGGTGGCTGTATCAGCAAGAATATACATGACCTTCTGTTATTCCTCCAAGCTTCTATTTCACAGAAAGCTCTAATCATTTTGGGTAAATAGAGCTATAAGCTACAGATAGACAAAAAGGCGTAAGAAGGAAATTATTCATCGGGCAGAGAAAGCAAGCCTGCTCTCTTCAGCTTTTTGCATCTGTTGGTCTCCATTGAGAAACTGAAAAGGCAGCCGCTGGGGAGTCCTGATCTGCTGGCAATCCAAACTGATTATTTGATCTGCTTTCACACAGTTGCAGTCCCGAATCTCTGTGTTCCAGCAGGAGCTGGGTTTATTATTTCAAGGCCTTTTTAGCCTTCACAGCCATGGGTTTCCTCCTAAGGCTTCAGTTTTCAAAATATGTTGTAATCTGACATAGTGTAAATCTGAAGATTATCTGAATTTAGAGAACTTTAAGCTTCGGTGGGGGAGGAGAATGACACGGCAGTTTGCCGTTCATGCTAGTTTTTTGTAGCTTTGAGTTGCAGAAAAAATAACAGTGTTTAAAGGAGTCAGCAAGCGGCTGCATTGAGAAGAATGGCTTTCATGGCTGTGAACATGCCGTCCATGTAGTATTGTGTGTGATTCATTCGGATGCACCATGTGAGGTGTTTGTTTTTTTTTTCTTATTATATTTGTTACAGTTTGCAGCTGTTCTTTGTGTCAGAGAAATCCACATATTTACTTTTCCTGAGGCCCTCATTTCTGTGGACCTCCAACACTGAGTCGAAGCTGACCCGACTGATCTGACGGATGATAATTTGAACTTTCTCTGCTCGTTTCTTATGCCGCGATAGTTACAGCACAACCTCGCCACACATGCCCAGCAAGGATGTATTAAAGAGAGCCACTTAGAAGGAAAATATTGCCTTGCCCTCCAAAGGACATCTTATCTCCTGGATCCTTACTCCTAAAAATCAAAATCAGAACAGAAGCAAATATCGGCCTCGTTTTCACTAATACTATGTTCAAGTCCCCAGAATTCATACTACAGGCCATGGATGTTTTGGGGAACCTCCCAAACTAACGCAAAAATCCCAAGCCTTGCTATTTTCTGAATACTTTTCAAGGTACATTTGAGTGCCACAGTACCTACCTGATCCTGCCTCTGACTGTCCTCCCAATATCTGAACTTGAAGTCAATATGCAGATTGTCCAACACATGGGATGAGCTTTCAACAGACCATCATGGCATTAAGGCAACAACTGACCAGCACAATCCAAGGCAGCTGGCAATAACTATAATGCTGGGCTGTTCTTCATACAAGGCTTTTGAAGATGAGCAAAGAGGAGAATAGAAACTTGAGAATTAGGTAAAAAAAGGGGGGGAAAAGCCAAGGAAATGATTGTTGCAAATACACGCAGTAGAGGATTTCCAGGCCAGCAGATCATTCCTCTTAGAACCCAGAGACTCTGCCAAACAAGCTGTAAAAAGAAAAATGGAGGAGTCATCCAACAGATGTTTAACAATTGCAACAGCATGTATAGTATAAATATTTGAATAGCACAAAATAGGGATATCACTTATGGACCAAAGATTCCTCTTCTTCCATATTTTCCTCATGGTCCGGGTATTGAAAACAGTGCTTCAGCTAACTATATTGTCTTTTTTTTAGACAAATATGAGAAGAAAGCAATGTGAAAAATACATAAAGGAAAATATCAGGCTTTTCCTCTGAAAGTGGAGATCTGTGTTTTTCTGAATATACATTGGTATATTGTGAAAGGAATCAATGCTTAAGCAAGGGGTCAGAAATGTTTTTCTTTTCATGTTTGAAATGGAAGAAGATTAAAAATTCTCCATCACTGTCCGAGTTGTGAAGTTCTGCAATATTTGACAATCATCTAAGAAATTCACGTTGAAAATCCATGACAAATTTCAGTTATGAGGAATAAAGTGAGAAAAATGATGGATGGCTCTTGCTATTAAGATCTGGGATACTAGAAGCGGAGAAGAACACAGAATAGCTCCTGGCAGTGCTAGCAATAACATCCTCTGGACTCACAGCGCCTGAAGGGGAGCCTCGTGTTACGCGGCGGGCTGTGTAACAGGTTCACTCTTCACATGTGCAGAGTCTTTTGGGCTGAACTCGAGCTGTGTGTGGAGATGCTGACCTGGGACTTCGAAAATCACAGGCAGCCGATTTGAGATGTCTACTCAAAGTGACCAAGGTCTTCTCGTGAAGGGCAGGCAGCACTGAATTTTGCGGTCTCCTGGCCAAGGACAAAATAACTTGTCACTTTCTGATGGTGTGGTGTTGGTGAAGATTTTTGGTAAGAAGGGAGGTGCTTTCCTTAACGGTGCCAGATATGCCAGGGCAGCCTGTGCCTAAAACCAGCCTTGACGTGCCTAAATTAGAAGCTTAGTCACACAGCCTGCCAATTTAATCAGCGTAGAAAGACAGACACCTCCAGAGAATGGTATAAATCTTAGTGCAAGAGCATCCTAAAAATAATTGTGAGGAATCCACACCTGAGCCTGCTGCATGTAAGAGTGGCTTTCCGGAACTGGGTAGAGGAAATCGAGTGAGGAATTTAAAAACACACGACAAGAAATTTCTGCATATGCTGGGAACAAGTTAATAACATATTCAGAACCCCTCCTTCCTCTTCACCTTTTTCTGCCTTAAGTAAATACACAGATGCATAATTATTAGTAAATTTAAATAAACTAGTAAATAATAATAACACGGAATTATACATTCACATAGAATAAATGCAAACAAATCAATAAATGTGCAGACCAGAGCAAAAGAATAATAGTTTACTTTATTTTGAATTTAAGAAGTAATGAAGTACGACAGCTATACTAGAAATGGATGAACACCAGAGAATAACGAGGATGTATATACACCAGTGATAAGCGCGTGTGTGGGTATATGTATGTGTGTGAATTTACAATCAGTTTTACCTATTCCCTCATGAGATAATAAAGCAACGAGATAACTTTGAATAGGAAAACATACCTAGAGGTAGGCAGAAGTGTACATGTGACTGGAGAGTCTTGTAATCTTATGGTCGTATTTCAGATACTATCTCTACGAGAAGTGATTCTTTGCAGTCATAGGCTTTGAGTTTCAAGATAAGGTTTGAATGTATTTTTTTATATAAAGCGCTTAGTCTTTAGCACATTTTTCTTCTATTAAATATACATGAATATTTCTATGTGCTCGTAGTGGTGGTTGCGGACATACCAAGACACATAAAAGGGAATGACAGCAAAGTGCAAGGAGCCTCAGGAAATCAGTGGTTTCATGTACACAATTTTTGTGTTCTTGCAGCATTTGCATCTCATTTCCGCTGTTTCCAGCCTTGGGTTTCTTTCGCGTTATGCCAATTAAAAAGCTGCTGTCAATCTCCTACCTCTGTGCACCCTTCAAAAGTAAGGTTTTAAATTAGGGTAGGGAAGCAGGGAAGATATAAATGGCAACTGGCAGCGTAAACCTGGTGGAGTGAAAGTCCTGCTAATACGTAGAATCTTTTTAACTAAGAGAAGCATCCTACTTCGATGGTTTTATTTCGAGTGAGGTTGTCAAGTCTGACTGACGATAATATACCAAGTTTCTTAATGCTTATGTGGGCTTCGTAGTATCCAGGGAGTTATGAAAGAAGAAAAAATTACTGTGTAATTAATGACACATCTGACATTCGTTTATGCATTCCTATGTCCAGTTTGCATGCAGCTAAGCTCAGTACTCACTTAATAGCTCTTTGTCTTATTGCCACTATTTACATAGAGGCGATTTTAATAATGTATGCATACATATCTTATACACTTTTATTTTACACTAAAAAATTCTGTAAATTTCTCTTACATGTTTTATAAATACTTAAGATTATAACACCTGAAGGAATTGAATAAAGGTGGCTGGAGCTCTCCTATTTATGCTGTGTGTTTATGTTTTGCTCCTGAACTGCAGCGGGGTTGCAAAAGCTCCTTAAACCTCAGGATAACCGAGGAAACCGTAGAAAGTCAGAAGGAAGAATGCCAGCTTGCTTTCCCCCTCAAATTAAGATTTTACAGGTTTTTTTTTTATGTGATACTGGTCTTCAAAATGAGAACTGATACTTCAAAATAAGAACTGATTGAACTGCAGCAGGGCTTTATCTCTGCATCAGGAAGACAGGGATGAGGCAGAACAAATACCATTGCTCTGGAAAAGCACTTTCAGGAGATATAAAACGAGCACACCCTAAAGTCAGGTGTGGTTCTGGTGAGAGTGTCGTGGAGGGAATCCAGCTGTATTTGGGGTACGAGGCGAGCCTGGCCAACCCCCTGTAAAGCCCTGCCCACTGGTGCACAGCCTGGAGCCTGGCTCTTGCTCAGTGTCCCTGCTGTGAAAGGTTCAGCCTGCTGTCACAGCCATCAGCTGCTCTTGTATGGTCCTTACAAGGAGAAGCCACTCAGCGGGTTCCTTGCCCAGGCGTGTGTTACCCCCCAAGACACATAAAGCCTTTCCACCTCCTCCAGCACAAGAAAGGCACAAGACAAGGAAGGAGCAAAGGCAGGGCCAAGCTTTGGTGATCCTGAATGACGTTTCCATTTCCTGCTGGCACTCTGTTGGGTTTGTGCCTGTCTTCAGTTCTCAGCCCTAAACTTGATAATATTGCTCTCAAAAACATTGGAGCTTTCTTGCAGTCACACAGGAACCAGCTTTTTAAACCCACTTGCCTGCCAGCCACCATGGGAGACCATGTCCTTCACCCCAAGATGAGAAGGTTACCAGTGGTTAACAAAGTCCCACTCACTTCAAGAATGGAGATATTGACCCCAAAATCTTATCTCCTTTCACCCATTTTTACCATAAAAAAACCACTTTGTAGAGCTCTTCTGCCCGTAGGGCAGAGGAGGGGGTGAAGAGGGCATGATCAAGGGGATGAAGGACAGCATAGATGCCATCTTGCCATCACTGTAGCGGCCAAATGTCACACTCAGAAAGCAATCATCTCAGCTGCTAGAAGGAACATAAGGGAAGGAGAGTATGGTGTGAGCATAATGGTCTTTAGGATGAAGTTGTTTCGGGATGATTAGAATAGAAATTAGTAACACCGGGCAAGAAAACATCTCCTGAGTTGTTAAGTCCAGTCCTCTGCTGTCCCAGGTCACCATCTTATATAGTTTCCTTCAGAAATGCAAGAATGTATAGCTGATTTATCTTAAGAAGATAAACCAGAAAATCTTAGGGTTAATGTTCTTACAAAAAAATGGCATGGCAAGGCCTGCACTGCTAATCTGAAAATGGAAAACAACAGGACTGCTAAACTCAGAGGAAAGCAAGCTATGCTGTGTGGGAAATGTGCGAGAAAGCAGAAGGTTTTGATGAATGTTATGCAGCTCCGGCAGTTTCATTCATTGTATTAATTTAGTGACAGCTGCGGTATACAAGAGGTGTGTACCACCTGCAAAGGGACGTATTTTAAATACTTGTGGCTGGAAACACCCCAAGCATTTTTCACAGAGCTATCTATCTTATTTAATCCTCAGGTCACATTGCTGGAACTGCCTGCAGAGAAGCAAATACCACCCTGCAAACTTCCAGAAACAGCACCAACTAAAATCATAACAACTTCAGTACATCCTGGTTTTTAAAGTAACACCTTCAGGGGGAATTTTCTTCACAGGAGAGTCCGGGTGATGGACTGTCTGTTGAATTTGACTGAGCTTAAAGCATGAATCCTTTCTGAAGGAAAGGAAGGAAGAAAGAGTAGAGGAGAGCTCTCTAGCCTCAAACTGACAGGATTTTCATCATCTCTGGATTAGTTCCTCTGTCTGCAAAGTGAAGAAAATGGTACTGATGTTGAATTGTGTCCAGATGTGATCTTCCAGGTCTGTTTTCCATTTGCGGTAAAGACTATTCCGTGTGCCTGATGCTGGTGTGTTTGTCATTCAATTCCTCTGGCAGGAGCGGTATCACAAATGGAGGACACTGTCTCTTGCTAAAATCTCATAGGATTTAAACTTTGCTCTGTCAAACCAGCTGTTAGGGTTCTCTGCTTCTACACAGATCAGCCTGCTTTTCCTCCTTTAAGCTTACATTTCCGAGCTGGGGAGCATTTATTCACGAAAAGTGTAAATCAGAGAGCGCGCATGAAGTGATCCTTCCTGTTTATATTCTCCCAGCTGTTGGTACCAGCCATTGACAGACCACCCGTGTTGGAGGCTACATCTGAAACACAGCCTTCAGTATCACTAGATGTACCTAATTTAACCACTCAGTGTGAACAAGCGCTCCCTTCCTCCCTTCAGAGCGTTTGCTTAATAGTTTCAGGGAGCGCCCTCCATATTCTGGGTCATGGGATGCAGTGAGTAATTGTTTCTGATTCACCCGCTCGGTCTTAAAGGATACTCATTTGTATCCTCTCTCAGTTGTGCCCTTTCAACCAAAGTGCCTTAACTTAGTCAGTATTTCCTTGTCAGGAATCTATTCCAAAGCTCTTAGGCAACCATTTCCTATCTTCCATCATCTTTGACATCCTTTCCTGCACCCTTTCCTTTTATTTTTGTGATGAAGTGACAAAAACCATATGCAGTGTTCAGGAGGAATTTACCAGTGTTTCTTTTCTTCTCTATTCTTTCTAGAATAATCCCTAACATCCTATTTTCCAAATGTTGCATTGCTTTTAGGAACATATCTCAAATGACTGCTAGATTTCTCTGATTAGGAATAGTAACATATTAGAGCTCATCACTGTTTATTTATAGTTACTATTACAGAGAAACCACTCCATCCTAAATGCGTTTTTGTCAGCTCCTGTAGCATTCATGTATATCCCTTCCAACCATGGTCTTTATTGTTTAAACCAATCTCTACGTGGCTTAAGACACAGATTAAAATATTAGATGTACATTATCGTTGGACAGATCCCTTCATCCTGTAGTAAGGTTATAAGGTAGGATCATCAGAACGCTAATACTTCTCCGGTATCCTTTAGCTGTTCCACAGAAAAAGGAAGACAAATTTCACAGTCCTTGAAAAACCAGTCCAGAGCATCTTAATACCCAGAACCAATGTCTAATCCCTCAGACTCTCATTTTCTAATGCAGAAAAAAAAAGGGGGGGACACAGTTATTAGGCAGGACTTTGCAATAAGCATCCATGTGGGCTAAGTTGAATGCTTTGATTTGTGGTCAAATACAGATCCTGCAATTTAACAACTCAGCCCATTAAAGGCTATTTTAAGCTGCCCCAGTAGCTCTCTAGACGTCATTCAGTGAATGCCTGGCATCCTTAAATTTTTTTTAGAGAATTTCAGTCTGGATGTACATATCTCAGTGATCTGTCTTTTGCAAGTCATTAACATCATCAAATTATATGGGCTTTTTTTTTATTTTTTTTTTTTGAGGAAGGAGTTGTTTTTCTCTTTTTAGGACTTACCTGGGGCTTACTTTGGCTTTATCCAGAGCTCTCCTGTTTGCCTAGAGGTGGTGCCTTTAAATTGAGAACTGAGCATTGCTTTGAACACGGACTTGCCTCTTGCCTTTGATTTTATGATAAAGTCCGAAACTTTTAAAGTGCAGTAAGGTTTGGGCTACGGAATCACATGAAGGGCTCTCCAGAGCATGACCACGATTCACGTATCAAGTCAGAGCTCTGTTTTCAGGCTTTCCAAGCTGACTGGGGCAATGTTATCAGTAAGAGTTTGATATTACCAGACCTGCGGGAGCTACTCATTTTAGGAAGCTGTTTCAGAGAATGCAGGTGAACGGCCTAAGCACCATGAAGAATCATATGACAAAATGCTGCGAACATCAATTCAATTCAGTCGAAGTTTCATTACCTTTGAAAAGCAAAGACTTGGTTAACCACTCTGAAAAAGAAAATTGGAGGACCTTTTAATATTTAAACCCTCCTGCTGCTCCAAATCTATGACCTTACCGTACAGTGATACTACTCTCAATCCTATTGCCCCTACTGTGTGGTTTTCTGCTTTTCTGGGAATACGAGTACGTACATTTATCTTCTTATTACATTTTTGCAGTTCTTCTTTGACATCTTATGCTAAAAATGTGTTAGATAGATAGATAGAGAGCAAAACTTAATAGATTCTGACAAAGGGAAAGTCTACTACTAAAGTCCACTGTAGCTAGTATCTAATAGATTTAATTTTTTTCTATTCAAGGTGTGAATGATCAGAAGCACTCACCGTAACTAACTTGACTAAGGGGAGGCTGGAAGAGTGAATGAAACCTACGCAGGGATCTGAAAGTCTAAACCAGTTGTAATCACAACTAGAGAAACATAAGAGTTTGGTCCAGACAAATATATCAAAGCAAAGAAATTCATTTTTTTTTCACCTGAAATTTCACCACTGCAGTATTTCACCTGAAATTTGTACTATGTGAAGAATATTTCCTTGGGATATAATGACATTTTCGAGGGATGTAGAGCATACTATTTAGTTTATTACTTTTCTTGTGCACCCACAAAATACATGATTTGGAAGAAATTATATGGTCAGAATTGGGAGACAAGAGTTATTTTTTCAAATAAAAAATTCATCTAATGCCATTAAAACAGAATCTGTGTTTATGTGCAAATTTTTGCTTTGAAAAGCAGGAGTGGATTTACATCAACATAGGTGCTTTACATTCTCTTGCAAACCTCTTTTGAAAATGTCATGTGGTTTTCTTAATGACTTTAAAAGAAAATTGCTTTGTCAAAGACATTGTCTATCATAATATTTATAGACAATACCTGTGCCTCTTGAAAGATAATCTTTGTCTGTTGGTGGTCTATGACCTGCAAACACTGAGGCAGGCTGTTGCAAAGATTTTTTTTCTAGCTTGAAAAAGACGTTTCTGTAGTATAGCATCTTACAGCAACGATCCAGATACCTGGGTCTGGAAAAAGCAGCTAAAAAAATCAAACGGATGATTTCAAAGTTAAGGCATCAGAGAAAACTGGGCATTCTTATACCCATAGTGGCTTTGTCCTTTGTGTAAAGAGGTTGCAGGAATTCTGACAGCGATCTCATGAAGCATGCTCTGAGGATTTCCTCCATGCAAGTCCCTGGGGGAGGATCCTGAAGTCTCTCTATTGCAGATGCATCAGTGCAGTAGGTACCAACACTGCAGTTGTGCCACCCTCCAGACGGGAAGAAGAGCAGGGCATCAGTCTGGCACATCGGGACAAGTTTTATAGGCATTTATGTGGCAATAGATGCAGACAGGCGTCTGCCATGATGGTTAGGAGTCAGGCATTTAATGCCTTGACTTGAAAAAACCCAGAGTTAAGCATATCTGAAAGGCTCAGTAGGTGCCTAGCTCTACATCTTTGCAACTTTTTAAACCTTTAAAATGCAGCCCTTGGTCTGTGTGTTTCTTCCCTCCCTCTCCACCTCGGAAGAGGGCCTTTAGACTGGCCTTTTCAGTCTTTAAGCTGGATAAAGACTGAAGCACGGCATTGCAATACAGCATCAGCTGTTACACGTGTCTGACCACAGCAGGATTTTCTCAAGGTTTGTTTCTTTTACTGAGATTTGTGAGCAATCACTGGAATTTAATTGAAACTGTGACTATGAAGCTTGTGAAATTTTTCACAATCTAAAATAACGTTTTCCTTTGTATTTTATGTAAATATATCCACATCTCTTCTGGCAGCTAAGCACAATTTCCCTTATGAAAACATTTTAGAACACAGAAATGAGAACTGTGCCAGTTTTATGCCCCAGAAACATGCACTCTTCTTCTTCTCACTAGGTGGAGGTCCAGTGCCATGAAAACTGTGGCTTTCTTGATTCTTCCTGTTAGTGATGAAGCTGAAATGATTGCCACAGTGATCTAGATAAAGCTTAACAGTGTATCTGTGTTCTCAGTAGAGGATACAGATGAAAGAATGCATATTTGTAAATCTGTTAAACGCTATAAAACCCTCTGGTAATAAAACATTTAGAAAAGGGAATGTAAAAAATGCCACAAAGTTGTTAAGATTTAGAAGCAGATGTTTAGATGCAGATGTTTAGATGCAATGAAGATTTTATAAAATCCATTTGTACTGAATTAATTTCTTTTGGCAAAAGCAGAGCTATTTAATAGATCACATCTGCCTGGCTGATGCTGCATTAATGCTGACACTAAATTGCTGTAACTGATCTGTTTTAATTAGGGAGAGTAAGGACTGCCATTTATTTTGCTTTTCAATTTTTTTCAGTAATCATCCTGCAGTGCCAGTGCATTTAACACTCATCAGTCCTGGTACCAGAATTAAAGGGGGTAAGACCTTTCTTGAGCGGTGCTTCCCAATTGCACAAATGAGTGCTCTTCAGCCTCCCCCACCCTTGCAGTGGCTTTGCCTTTCGCTTCCCAGAAAGGCTGCATCCCCTTCGGCCTCTTTTAATGTGCCTTTTTATTGCCATGTTAGACTTCTCTGAGAATCATTTCTAGGACAGAAGATATAAAAACAGAATAAATAATCAAGCAAATAGGGACTGAGTTGGAGGCGTTATGTTATTAGTTTGCAAGACGATTAAGGGCGCTGTTAAGGGTTGATGGGTCAGTGCTTTAGGTGATGGGAGAAAGGGGTCCAGTTTCTCCCTGTCCTCCAGACTGTATGAGAGAGCAAATTATTTCAGCGCAAGCATACATAGGCTGTTAGTGCCTAAAAATACCATTTAGGTCTGGTATTTAAGCAGCCAAGTTCAAAATCTAGATCTTGAACGTCAGATGTTTCTTAGCCTGGCACTGACTGTAACGTCTTACAAAATTCTTCACGTCTACAACTGTCAGCGCTGGCAGTATTTTCCTGGTGAATGCTGGGTGGAACACATGCAGTTCATTGCCAAACCCTCAAAGATTTCACAAATTTGGGGTCCTTCAGCATTTTATCTAATGCTCCTGCCTATTCTGGACTTGTTCATTTTTTTAAGATGTTTTGATCTCATCTGTGCAGAGAGTTCTGGTTATCGTGATTTCTCTTGTAATTCATCTACAGCGGGATTTACATATATAAACACAGGTGCTTAGTGCCACTGGAGAGGCCCTTGGTTACCAAATCATCGATGGGGAGCAGGTAGGTACAACACAGTACATTTGGAGATGTGTGTTTTCCTAGAGTGGCATCTGGAGGCAAGATGGAATACCTCAGACATCTAGAACAGCACCACGTACCTATGCTTGGGCACCTACACTGCTTTTTGGGTTTTTTTACACAATAAAGGAAATCAAGGACCCGATGAAGAATCACGTGTTTGTCCTAGGAGCCTGGCGTCTGAAAATTTACTGCGACAGTGCTGAATGCTTTTTTAGTCACCTCCCTTGATGGAAGTGTAAGAAAGACAGGTACTGCTTTTGCAGAGGAGGAAAGCCGTTTCCATCAGAGGTGACATGATAAGGGAATGATTAAAACAAAGAGGCTCCAGCAAAGGCTTGTAGAACATCTCTTATCACACAGACAAAAGGACAAACTGATTCATACTGGATTAGTGTCTAGAAGGGTAGTCAAACATTTAACCAGGGCTAATGACATTGAGCAATTTTTTTACCGAAAAGGAATAAACTAAACTAGTCAGATAATCCTTTTAGGTGTAGCACAAAGAGAAGTAAACAGAGGCAAGATATCCGGGAAGAATTTTAGGCGCCTTGGACAAACTGTGAACCCTGGAGTACCTAACCAATGGGAAAGAGGGGAGGGAAAAATTCAGCTGGGATTAGGAAATAAAAAGGTGTGTTTCAAGAACTGAAGGTGTGCCTACTTGCTAGGTCACCCGCTCTTGCAAGAACGTGAATAAAAATGTGCTTCACAAAGGATTCTGCCTGAGCCTACTTCATTTGGACCGGAACTTATTTCTCACAGAAGTAACGTTAGGAGTTACTTTATGTGTAAACTAGGGGCCTCCATACGTCACAGAGACAAAAATAAATAACTTGCAGTTTATGAGGTGCTGAGCTACCGAGGAAATATTGGCTGAGGAAATATTGTCACTAAAACAATCTAGGTAGGCAGCTCCACATCTCTGTGCGGGACGTTTCAGCCCTGCTGAATCCCATGGAACTTGCAGCAGACCCAGCACTCACTGCAAGGTCAGGGCTCGAGTTATGAGCTGTAAAAAATTGTTCACTTTGGAAATTAATGAACATTTCATTTTGCTGAGTTTGGGGTGGGTAAAAAAGCATTTAATAACAAAAAGGAGCACGGATGCTTCAATTTACAATCCATTTAGGTCTGAATTCCTAAAAAAAAAGATTGTTGTATAATTTTCACATTGATCCCTTTGCCAAGTCCCTTCCCCCCCCCCCCCTCCCCTTTTATTTTTGATGCTGGCTAATTTTAACCAGGTTTGAAAGAAGGTGGAGTACTCAAGGATGTTTATGTTCCTACTAGTCTAATGGAAATAAATATCAGGTTAAAGAAGAAATTTATGTCCCCTCTGAGGAAAGCACAGCTCAGTCATTGCAATTCTCTTTCATAACAACCTCCTGGCTAATAAGGCATGCACATAACAGGTTGGCCTATCCACATGGACCCAGCTCCAGATGAGTCATAGTCACTGCTTTCTTTTTCCCAGTGGGTGTATTATAAGCGCATGTGGTCAAGCTGGGGTGAGAAGCAGGACAGGGGTAAGAGACACGGCACAAATTCACGTTTCCAGGCCTCTTCTGTTTTCTCTGCTCGTGGAACATTTTATTTTGTTATTGCTTCAGCCAATTACGTTTACTCAAAAACTTTCTCTCTCGTTGATTATACCATATTTACTTATAAACAGTGGATATTTTCCATGATTTAAAATGTAAGACCACTATCAAAAATGCATATCATGCAGGAGCTACTTGACTATGAAGGCAGGCTTAGTTTTTCTAGGTAATAGGATGGTTATTCTTAGTGCTATATGAATTATCTTTGGCACAACATATACCACACATATGCCTATAAAAGAGAAAACTTTCGAAGATTTTCAGAGACAGTCAAGGTATCTTAGTTTTTATCTCCGGTTGCTAAGATTATATTTTTCAAAATTATCCTGAACCCATTATGTCTTTTCCCAGATTTATACTTTAGCCAATGAATATGAATTATAATATATTTATCAAATAAATTAGTCATACCTTGCCAGTTATTAATTACAAAAGAATAAAAATTTATGAAAAGAAAAGTCTTCATCATTTTGGACTCTGCTTAACAAAGCACTTGCTCAAATATGAGAGCTATGAAGTGGGGTAGCACATTATCAGGATTAGTATTAAAAGAACCACCTTAAACAAAAGTGAAAAGGTTTTTTCTACACAGGGGAGCAAATGCTGATGACCTGAAACATGAGATTAGGGGATTACTTATTTTAAAGATAAATTTTCAAAATCCCTTTAAAATATACACCTAGTCTGAGCTGCCTGAAAATTGTTAGAACTATCCCAAAACTCAGATAAAATGTATCATTAAAAATGGGAATTATTTCACCAAAGGTTCATCTGAGATAAATAAACCTACCTCCACAAAGCATTGTCTGTATAAAGTGTTAATAACCTTAAAAGGCTTTTTTTGTTACACAAGAAGGAGTCATTGTACAGGACCCATGTGGAGCTTACATCACCATCTTCTCCTGCTGAGTCCAACACAAAACCCCAAGCACCTGGCTCACATTGCTGGAAAGCAGTAGGACTTCATTTCTGGTTTTTATGGCGTGGTTCACCAGACTATTATGTCTTCATAATAGTCCCTCTATCTTTAGAGGGAATTACCAGAACAACGAGTGGAATCCAGTGCGGAAATAACACTAGAGCAATAATGGGGAAAAATGAGATGTTTTTCCTCTGACAGTGCAATTTCTTGGCATATTCACATAAAGGGGAAGTTTGGGTTCTGGTCCCTAGTCCCAGGCGGTTTCGGAGTACCAGATATTGGAATACTCCTTAGCACACTCCTTGACAGACTAAATTCTCTTAATTGAACGCAGCACATTTAGGTGTACAAAAGAAGGAAAGAAGAAAATGTTACTGGGAATTTAGCATATAGAAATCATTCTGCAAGTAAAGTAGCACTTTATATCCTGTGCTTCTTCAAACACCTACCAGGGAAATGTTAAAGCTGGAAAACCAGAAAAATTCAGTGTTCAGGTCTCCCTTGTGCCCCTTAAAATACTGTGAGAGTTACAGTAAAAAAAAAAACCCTATGAAACACCAAAACAAGAAGTTATATAGTTATATGACTTCTACTCAAAGAATGTTTTCATTATATATTCTGTGACGCTGCTTCGTACTCTTCTTCAGTTCACTTCAGGCCAGAAAGCTTTAATTTTCTCTGTTGACACAGAAAGGGAGCCAGCCTGTCAATGAATGTGCAAGGTGACTCTCCAGGGAAGGAAGTGCAATTATGTTGACTACCATTGTTTTGCTTTATTTGTTATAAATATAAAGGCTTCTGATGTCAAAGGATTGCAGTGTAGTCGCATAAAGATGGAGTATGAATGATAAAAAAAAATAGAAAATATAGCTGGGGTATATACTGAGCCTCTGTTTTTCCCAGTTGCTATAGTAATGTTTGGCACCTTTGTTAGTTATTCCAGCAAGTTCTCTCGCACCATGTCCCTGGGAGATTTGTCAGTTCAGGAAGACTGAGAACAACGAGCCTGCCTCGGATCTGGAGATAGACCTCATTAGTTTTGAGGACTAGACACAATACCTGGCATAGACACGGGTAATCAGCATACAAGCGTGGAGAGGAATCCCAGGATGCTTTTAATGCGGCCACCCAGCCTGGATATTGGATTGCTCTTCAGCACTACAAAGGCTGTAAAGCTGGTGGGTGACCCTAGTGAAACTGCCATCACGTTTAAGCCTAGACTGAACCAGCCCAAAGGCTTCTACAACTTTGAGGGAGCTGCATTGATATTCAGAGGACCACCAAAAAAAAAAAAAAAAAGTAAGTACCAAAAGGTTGCTTTTTGCTACCAAATCAAGCCTTTGGACTATTTTTGCTCTGAGAAGTGCAACTTCCAGAGGACTTAAACGGGAGCAGCTCTTTGCAGGTCTTGGTCCTTTCCTTTTTTGTCTTTCCCCTGTCAACTAAATCATCAGTGTTTCTCTGCTGTTCTGGGAGGGATGAGAAAGAAGTGGCATCAGCACTGCCACTATTCCTGCCTTGTGGTGTAGATTTTTTTCATAATAACCAAGTCTTTGGCTGATTCAGTGAGAATATCAGGTATTTTACAAAAGATAAGGCATGCGTCAGTTTTTCTGTGCTTCCCCACAGAGGCATCCCCACAACTTGAATCAAACTGCTGGAGACCTTGAAAGATGAATACTAACAAAAGCTGCAGTAGTAACAAAAAAGATCTTTTATTTCTTGCTTTTTTTTTAAAACTTTTTTAAATCTCATGACTGAGGTCTTACAATTTTAGACTCTCTGCCATTGACCATTCTCCTTAAATTTATATTTTTTAAAGTTCCTTGACAAGTTGACAGGAAGATCAGTGAGGGAAAGGGATTTTGAAATATCTGCTGTCAGAACCAGCTGCAGTTCACTCCTTCCCCCCAAAAAATTCCACTCCTCTTTAATATTTTTTCTGTGTGTGCAGAGACCTGCCTGAAGCCCTAGCAAACCTTTTGAGAGTCTGTATTTATAATAATTGCACTATAACTCTGAATTAATTAACACTGCACACATGAAAAGGTGAGAAACTGTGAATTCGCAAATGACAATTTGCAAATAGATCTTTTTTGTTCTTGAGAAGCAGGTGCTCAGTCAGTAGGAAAGTTACAAGTTTGGTAAAACTGATTGCTTTGGGTTTCTCCATGAAGGGCCTAACCAAAGGTTTTAGGGAGCGCTTGAACTGGAACCAGACATTCCAGGTAGGGTTTACGTAACTCTGCACAGGCAGCTGTTTTTAAAAATGTAAGTTAGCAGTGAGCTGATGATTATAAACTTTGCCAGGAGCCATGACAACCCCTAACACTTCAGGAATGCAAAACTGACTTTAACTTGGACCTGTCCACTTGGATCTCTCTATTTTGGATCTGGTTTATGTTGTGCTGGCCTTTTTATCACACTTGCTCATAAGGGGTAGTCAGGGAATAATACAAATAAGAGCTTACAAAGTCTAATTTAAATGATTTTTACTTTTTTTCTCTTACAAAGATTTCAGGTGGGTATGCTCCATGATATAGCTGTCCGATGGCCAAAGGGGTGTTAGTATTGGTAAAAGGAAAAAAGGCAGGAGTGTGGGTCGGGTTGGCCCTTCTGGTGGGCCAGCACAGAATTTCAAGTCTAGTTACATAGGACACCACAAGGAAAATGGTCAATGAATGAAGACTATTAGGAAGGAAACTACTTAAGAAGTCACATGGAAGAAGCTTTCTTCCCTTGATGAGGGTGATAAATACATTGTACGGGAAATCAGTTATATAAAGAGTAGTAAAATGAAGGGTGTCTTAGTAAGGGAGGAGAGGGAGTTAGAGAAATGGTTTATAAGACAAAGCACTGGGGACTGAACTATAGTCCTAACGGCTCTGGACCAGCATTTCTTAACCTGGAAGTTGGTAGAAACAGCTAGTGAGGTGCAAAACATCTCCTATCATCCCAGGCAGCACTTAAAAATTGAGGTGGGAAAGGTTTCTTGACTGACTGAAAGGAAGGAGTGTCTCAGAAGAAGCTGATCAAGTCCCAGTGAATGCTTAAAAGTAGTGAAGTAGCTGAGATGGTCTATTTGAACAGTTTTGTTTTGCACACTATAGATTTTGGATCCCTCTTGCAAAATTAGTATACATTTGTTTTGATGAGGGCATACTCCTGCAAAAGAGGATGGTAAATCAATTCAGACCAAAACACCTTCTTGAGATGGAATGGACTTATGGCATTCTAGAAAACTGGGGGAACTACCACCAATTTAGGGGGCCTTGTCAGTTGGTTTGCAAATTTTAGGTTAAAAATCCTTGCCAGAAGATAATTAAGCCTGAAAACTCATACCAGACTGGAAGAAGAAGATCTGTGCTTTTGCAAATATTAGATGTCTGACATTTTCACAAATATCAAATCAAATGTGCTGTGTTTGTACCCAAATTACAGAGTGCTCAGTCTTCCTGTCAGGATCCTTTAATGTTCTTTCTGCTTTATATGGACTGAGAGCAGTCTCAGAGGGTAAGTAACATAGGGTGACCAAGGGCAGACATAAACATCCAATATCTAAAACTCAGACACATTTTCAGGATTTTCAGATAATTATAAATATATATATATTTAAAAATATTCCCTACCTGCACCTCTCCTCTCTGCTTCCCATGCTTTTCATGTTTTCACCTGTGTTTAAAACTAGCACTACCTTACAGTCTTGGACTTCTTTTTATCTTCTTTTGATCTGGAAACTCTGCTAAGGCACATGGAAAATAAGGAGGTGATTGATTGGTGATAGCCAACATGGCTTCACCAAAGGCAAATCATGCCTGACAAATTTGGTGGCCTTCTACGATGTTGCCACAGCATTGGTAGATAAGGAGAGAGCAACTGACATCATTGTCTACCTGGACTTACACAAAGCGTTCGACACTGTCCCACACGACCTCCTGGTCTCTAAATTGGAAAAGCATGGATTTGATGGATGGACCACTCAGTGGATAAGGAACTGGCTAGATGGCCGCACTCAAAGGGTTGCAGTCAATGGCTCAATGTCCACATGGAAACTGGTGACGAGTGGTGTTCCTCCGGGGTCAGTACTGGGACCAGTGCTGTTTAACATCTTTGTCGGTGACATGGACAGTGTGATTGAGTGCACCCTCAGCAAGTTTACCAATGAAACCAAGCTGTGTGGCATGGTCGACACACTGGAGGGAAGGGATGCCATCCAGAGGGACCTGGAGAGGTCTGAGAGGTGGGCCTGTGCGAACCTCATGAAGTTCAACCAGGCCAAGTGCAAGGTCCTGCACCTGGGTCATATCAATCCCCTGCACAAATACAGGTTGGGCAGAGAATGGCTTGAGACCAGCCCTGAGGAGAAGGACTTAAGGGTGCTGGTGGATGAGAAGCTCAACATGAGCAGTCAATGTGCACTTGCAGCCCAGAAAGCCAACTGCATCCTGGGCTGCATCAAAAGCAGCGTGGCCAGCAGGTCGAGGGAGGTGATTCTGCCCCTCTGCTCCGCTCTGGTGAGAGAGACCCCACCTGGAGTACTGCATCCAGCTCTGGAGTCCTCACCACAAGAAGGACATGGACCTGTTGGAACAGGTCCGGCAGAGGGCCACGAAGATGATCAAAGGGCTAGAGCACTTATGCTGTGAGGACAGGCTGAGAGAGTTGGGGTTGTTCAGCCTGGAGAATAGAAGGCTCCAAGGAGATCTTATTGCAGCCTTCCAGCACCTAAAGGGGGCCTACAGGAGAGATGGGGAGGGACTCTTTATCAGTGTGTGTAATGATAGGACACAGGGTAACAGCTTCAAACTGAAAGAGGGGAGATTTAGATTGGAAATCAGGAAGAAATTCTTTACTGTGAGGGTGGTGAGGCACTGGAACAGGCTGCCCAGAGACATTGTGGATGTCCCATCCCTGGAAGTGTTCAAGGCCAGGCTGGATGGGGCTTTGAGCAGCCTGGTCTAGTGGGAGGTGTCCCTGCCCAGGGCAGGGGGGTTGGAACTAGATGATTTTTAAGGTCCCTTCAAACCCGAACCATTCTGTGAATTCTGTGATCTTTAATCTGGTTATATTAGAAAGCTTTTCCTTTCAGCATTTGCTTTCTGAAGTTGCACAACTTGAACAGATGTTGTCTTTTTTCTGTCTTTAAAAACAGTTGCCAATTACCTGCACATCTGCAGTCCATACTGCTTATTACCAGAGCCTACTCTCATCCTGGCAACCGACAGTGTGGTGCAGCCCAAGGTAGAACAGTTGCCTGTGAAGAAACCTAGTTTACTCTCCAGAAAATGAGCAATAAATGCTAAGGCTGTAACTAAGATGCACTTGGAACGCTGCTCAGAAAATATTTTTGTTTAGAGTTTTTACTGATTTCATTAATGAAGATTTCCTGCTTAACTGCCTTCCTTGTGCTGGTATTTTGATGGAGAGAGTCAGATCACCTTGCTGATCTTTCTGGAAATGAACTTTTTTTAAAAACATCTGTCAGTTGACATGTCTTACTGCAGATCTGCGTTACTTTACTGCCAGCAGCGGGGAGACAGTGAGAACAAAAGTCCCAAATGGAAAGGGGAGAAGGCAACATAAACCACTCATAAAACTGCCCTTCAGGCTCTTTAATCAGTGCCTCCAATACTGTGTGTCTGTATGTAGCAACCAATTTGTAACAGAATTATAATACTCATAATTTGGTTTTACCCTCAAATGGTGTAAAAAAGGTCATATTTTTGCAGCTTTGTTAGCTGTAGCTAGATCTCATAATCTGAAAGGCAGGGAAAAAGAAGAGGGTTTGGTATGCGTTCAAGAAGTGAAAGGCCCGCTACGGAAGAGTACTGTGGTTAGAGAGATCTAAAAAACCACGTCAGGTCTTGCTTTAGCAACACCGCTGTGTCCTGTGTTCAAGGAAAAGGCCTAGCAAGGTACAGGTCAACTCCCTCTGCCTGCACCTGAGCCGAGTGATGAGTGTCAGCTATGTGACTTGAGTATGTGGGTTCCTTTCTGGTGGAGATGAAAATGCAAGAAGAAAGGGTAAGGGGAAAGTGGGAAGAAAGATGATGCACATGTCTGGATGTCATCCTGGCTTGGGGCTGGGTATAGGTGTGCTTAGGGGGCTCACCCAAACTGAGAAGCTTAGGGTGCTGCCTGAATCTTCTCATTTAGGTAGAACTGCTCAGGTCCATTGGGTGGTTTGGTGACTGGGCTGAACAGAAATGATAGCAAAAGAGGAGAGAGGGAATTACGGGATGGTTATCGTCTGCCTAAATTTGGTGCCCAAATTGTGCTTTCATTTCAGATGTAGTCCTTCTAGGGCACATGTATAAGATCCCCAAGTTATTGGTGAAGGAGACATCTTGAAAGTTCTCCAGAGGCCATTCGAGGACCTACAAATAATACTGGTGATTGCAACCTTAGATTGCCAACAAGAACTTACTGTGAATTAGTGTCAATTTTAGATCTGTTCTAATGTATGTTTGTTCCCAAGAACAAAAAAAAAGCTGAAGTGTTGTGAGGTAGAACTCCATAATCAGACACCGCTACTAAGCCTCCAGTCATTCACAACACTGAACTCTAAAACCAATGCACCTTTTAGAAACTATCATCTTCCAAACTGTGATGTCTGCTTGTTGCACAGCCTGTTTAAAAACGAAAGGCAGTTTGGTGACTGAATGCTTCAAATACGTTGAAATCAGCTAGCTCTGAAGTTGGGTAACACCTGTTTGAAAGCTGGATTGTGTATGGCTCGGAGAACATTGCAAGAAGCTGCAGGAGAAATGAGGGATGGTCAGTTTTGGAGAGTAATAGGAAGCTTAAGAACAGCTGGGAGCAATGATGCTGAGACTGGAGGAAGATGGGGGACAAGGGACAGAGAACTATTGTGGATAATCCGAGCTGCAAAGGCTTTAGGTTGAACATACTTAGTTGAAAGTATTTAGTATAGTCTGCTGCATTTGGTATAACTGAACTGGCTTATTCTTCAGTTTTTCTGGACTTTTTAGGAAGCCCATATAATCTGGAAGGGTGTGCATTTGTTCAGCAGAGCTCAATAAGGTACAGAATGGGTTATTTGACTGAAATGAGATTTTATGTTCTACTTAGGCCTTTCCCTAAAAAGGTGGTGACAGCAAAAGGCTCGCTTTGTTGCCCAAACTAATACTGTTTGGATAGGATGGAAACAAATGTGAAGGAATGATATTAACCCACTCCAAAATTAACATCCGGTTAAGAAACTGGGAAAACACTTACTGGCAGGAACAAATGTACTCATATATAAAAGGACACGAGAAATTATTTTTTCATTTTAGTTCAGATGTATTTTAAATACATTTTTATTATTGCATTTTGTTGCATTGTTAAGTAGAAGCTTTATAATAGAACTCTTGTACTTAATAGGAGAAATGTCATTGTAGGTTAAAAGGTACAATTCTCTGAATAAGTGACTTGAAATTGGTTTTCATTAATTTTAATGTGAACTGAACATCAGTTGCCTCTGTAAGTCTTGCCTGAAGCTTGGTTATCCTTGTCCTATGCATTTTCTCCTTGAATATATAAAACTTTTTTAAATTTTCTGGCAATAGTCACCACTTTTCAATTATCACTGTTTTCCTACTGTTATCATTGCCTGCTTTTTTTTTGTTTTGCTTTGTGTTGTTTCCCTGCGTGCCAGAAAAGCCTTAATTATATCAGACTTTGTAGGGGGAAAACATGGACCTCAGATTTTATGATAAATATACTCTGCGTTGCCAGCAGGTTTTTTATTCACTCAATTTTTCTTCTTTTCTTCTTTATAAGAATGCCAGATCTCTAGATGCCAAATTGTGAATTGGTCCCATTGGCTCTAGAAAAGGTCTTTTCCACTATATTAGCAATAAACTGGCAGATTTCAGTAAGAGCATGTTCTGTTGCCTGCTTTAGAGCTTTACTGTTTTTCTTCCCAGACATCTGGGCTATTGGCTTAGTGAGAGAGACCCTGGACTTACTGTCCTAGTAATGACAGGATTAATCACAAGAGACATTAAAAATTATTTTGGTGATGATATTGTCCAGCCTTTCCTTTACTGAATACTCAAGACTCACTTAGAATACATATTTCTCATCCACTTTTCCAATATATTGCTTTATCTTGGCTAAGTTTAGGTACTTAGTGTTAGTTCCATCATTCACCAGGTCTCAGATGTTTATTTCTCTGCAGTTTTACATGGGATATAGTGACAGCTCCAAGCTGTGATTTAAGCAGTATGATCCAACCAGAAAATGGGATTTTTCTTTCACTTTAGTAAATACATGGGTTTGTTTACACAATATCATATAAACTGCATCCAAGCACAACTTAATTAGATGCTCTGCCAGGAAAAGCCTATGAGAAGAGAGGAACGGAGAACAGCTGGTTCTGTCAGCTGTTGCAGACCTCAGACCTACAAAGGTGAGAGAAGTGGGACTGGCTTATTTCCACCAAGAGAGCAAACAGGTGAACAAGCTTTCACCTGGGTTATCTTACCTAATAAGACGGAGGGAAGGCAAACTTATTTGGTGGTAAGTCACCTTGAAGCTCATGTACTGGGTCTAAATCCCTTGCAATTTCATTATGTCAACAGACTTCTGACCACAGAATTTCTCCTGTGTCAAGGGCATTTAAGTTTTAAAAAAAATTTCTTAACACAAATATATATACTAAATAGGTTTTTATTGGGTTTTTTTTGGTTGTTGTTCATGCAGTCCTAAAATGCATTATATTCTGGGGTGCCCAAGTGTTGATCCTTCTACTCTACACATTTTTACTACATTTAGATCTTGGTGACTTTGTTTGGAAGAGCTGTTTATGTTGCAAACCTCCCTTTCCTCTCCTCCCCCAACGCTCACGATGGCAGTTGCTACTTCAATTTGCTTTGTCCATGGGTACACATTGTTGCTGCCACCCCCTGCATGGAAAGCTGTCCTTTAGTTCTTGGTATGTGGCACTTGATCAGGTTTGTGATGTTGTGGAACTTGGAATAAGCTGGGGTATGGGTGGCTGAGAGAGCCGGCTGTGCTTTGTCACAAAGGCAATTTGTCACCTGTGAAATACTCCAACTTTCTGTCCCATCCCAATTCACCATTATCTTGCACGTGAGTATTCTTTATTCATCGCCTAAAGGAAGACATTGTGTGCTGAGCTTGTTTCAGCCGGTTCTTCCAGCACAGTAGAAAGGAAATGGCAAAACTGCTTTCTCCTGTTTTTAAATTTATTTTATTACTCCAGAATTAGCATTAAATTCGAGCGACCAGTAAGTGCTGTTCATCGGTGAGAAAACAACTGGTTAAAACTATGTCAGCTCTGGTGCAGTAATGTAAATAAGTAGGACAACGTGCTGGGCTGGTGTAGGAGATCGGCATCTGAGGCTGGCATAGCTGCAAAGCAAATGCCTCGTATTGACAGACTGGCTGTCACTGAGATTACCCTGAGGGTGACATCTGAGAACATCCAATGCAAACATGCTACGGTGGTCCAAAAATGGATTTACTTTATAGCTTGCCCTATTCTTCAGTCAGTCCTATTGTACTTCCACCCCATTTCAGTTGCGACAAGCAGCCTCTCGCCTGAAGTTTAAGCCTTTGGTAATGGATTTTTCTCTCCCATGTGTTTGTGCAACTGACCCTACAGCGAGGTTTTACATGATTTTGCAATGTGACAAATATGTTAATGTATGCAGAACAATGCTTCCAGTCCTGGCAGACATTGGCTGTGTCCATAATGTCGATAAGGACAAACTTCTTGCATGTTATAAAGTACTCCTATATGACTGTAATGCTACAGCTCCCTGAACTTGCTTTAAGTTGACTCAGCTTACTGATCGGACTGTCAAAACCCACAGAACTGCTCCCTTGGCCTTTCTGTAGCAGTAATTTAAGAAGGTAAACTACCATTAAGGTCAATAAAGCATGATTAACACTCAAGCATGCAAGTGACAAGTCCATAAAAATGTGATCTTGCACTTAGTTATGTCTTACAGGTATTTAGGTGTTTCGGAGAAAACGATTAGGGAGGTGGAAAGTGGACTTCTTTCAGCTTTTCTAAAAAAATCTCTAGCTGACATCCCATTCAGCAGCCAAATACTGTATTCACATAAAGTGGCAGCCTAACAGTTGCTGAGATTTTCTATTTATGGCCATATGCGTTTATAATGCCAAGCATAATTTATATCCTTGCATTTTGCATATTTAAGAGAAAATTAAGTTGACAAAGCCTATGAAATAAAACCTCAATCAAATTGTGTTTCTATGTTGGTAGAACAGCTCTTGAGGAGACAGAATGTTCCCAGAAGATGCTGAAACAAACATGCAAACAGAACTCTAAATTAGGCCCAAGGCAAGAGTTCAAGTGGTTTATTTTCTTTCTGAGAAAGGCAGCTTAACTGTTTGCTTCAAAGATACAGATCAAATAAATCCAGAAAGTTACATTGCCGTGCTCAATCACCATCTGAAATGTTACACCAAATACGTTGGAATAAAAGCTTGAGGTCTCATTCAGGGTAAGTTTTCACTGTACAGACAGAAGAGAAGGCTAACCCTTGTACAGCAGTAGAAATAAACCAGAAAAGTTTAAACACGGAAGAAAGAAATGTCCGTGTTAGTTGGCACCGGCTGGCATAACTTCAGCTTTAGACAATGGTGTTACACAAATTTTTATTATCCAAGGGTGCAAGTGTGGTTTTAGATGGTGTTGCCTTTGCGGCAGCAGCTCTTGAAAATGCAGTAACTCTGCATTGAGCACATGTATATACGTATGCATATATACATTGGGAGACAAGAGACTGTAGATTAAATTCAGCACAGAAGTAGTTTCCGTGGTCTGGTTAAGAGGTTAGAGATACACTAGCAATTTTAACCTTGTGACTTTAAGTGTATGTCTGAACTGAATGGCACCTGACAAGCTTCACAAACATATAAAGGAGTAAAATGTTTAAAAAAATACGGGGAAGGAATGGATCAGCGAGATCTAATATCATCTATAAAAGAGGGTCGTAAGACAGCTGCTAGCATGTTCACACTTGTTGTATATGACCAAAAGCGTACGCACAGTGATTGATCTGGGTCAGAGTCAGGCTGTCTGGAAGAAAACTGGGCACAGCTGGGCTCACAACATGAAAGCCATTTCTCAAAACCTGGGCTTTGTGCACAGCTTGTTGAGGGTCACGTACTCCCGCCTTTCTCAATGGATTCTCATGAAAGAATCAGCCCCAAGCTGGCCTAATTAAATGTCTACGGTGACCGAGATGTATCTGGAATGAGCTTCTGGAGGAAATGATTAGTCCTGTCTGTAAGCAGAATGTTGTGCGACATTCATTGACTTTTCAAGGCTTTCCTATAGTAACGTGAGTTCGGAGCAGAGCAGAAGGCATAACAGGAAGGTTCTGGAGAACGTTGCTATCTGAGTGGAAGGTGGCTACGATCAGTGTTGGTGCTTCTTCCAGCAAAACCACTGGTCCTTCCAGATCACAGCATGGTCTCTTAGAACAAATCTCTCTACCCTGTCCAGGACGCTTTCAGTTTAGCTGTGGTAACCACAAGCAGGAAGATGGACATTCAGTTGGAGGGATAATTATATCTTTAAACCCAAAACCTCATCCGTCAATGCTCTCACACAACTTCCATGTAAAAACCCACATTTGTTGTAGTCTGGGGCAAATGAAAGTAAACTAAGCATTTTTCCACTATTTTGAAATGAAAATAATCATTACCAGGATATTATAATTAATTTGATTAATTTTTGTTGACATTTGGATGAATACTCTTTACAGAAAACAATCCTCACTTTTGTGCTTTCTTTTTAGGAACATATGCAGTAGCCCTCGTTTATTTTTAAGTGAAGATTTGCTAACAAGTTTTGAAACTTCTCAAGGGATAGATCAATGATGCACCACCACAATCAGTGCTGTGACAGCGTGTTTGAATCAGTCTAGCTGACCAAAAGAAGTAAAGTAATTCTTCCCTTCCCTTACACCTACTATTCTGGTAAATCCTAAATCAAGAAATGGGGGAGAAGAGGAGCTTAACTGGACATCTAATCTAGCAGATTTTTTTCTGAGTCCCAGTAGCTATTAAGATTATGCAAACTCTGGGATGAAGCAACCTAAATTCTGACCACTTTGTGCTGCCCGTTCTGAGTGCGTGAAGTCCTTTGCACTTGAACTGTTTTACTACTTACGTGGCTATTGTCATTTTTCAGAAAAGAGTAGGAAAAAGCAAATTTGTCTGGTAGGAGGAGAATGAGGAGGAGAAGAAAAGACCTACCGCTTCATTGATCTTGAAGTAGCTGTTGATGCGGTTCAGTCACATCCCCTGGAAAGCCATCTGCAGACATGGGTGTAGCCAAGTGCCATTGACCGCTTCTCTTGGGCTTAGGCTCTGCTCTGCTCTCCCAGGGCAAACTCTGCTGTTGGGGTGACTTCCTGTGGTTTGTCCTTTTAGATGGATTTGAAGGAGCATTGGTAGGAAGTAGGGATGAGTTTTGTAGTTTTTTTTCTTTTCTTTTTGAAAGAATGAGATAATTACATGAAATTATTATTTGCTTTGCACCTAGGAAATGTCTTTTTTCTATCGACCTTTTGGGTTTGGGTTGCGGGTCTCTATCTCATTCTTATTTTCGAAACATTTTCTTATACCCTATCTATCCTATCCTAGCCTGTTCATTCCAGTATGTGATATTATCATTTTTTTCCTTTATGTATAGGGCGGGAGTTCAATTTTTTCCACGCTGTTTCAAGCATCTTCCTTTCTAGTGACTACACTTCATGATCCGATGTGGGCCCCTTCCTCCTCTTCAGCCAAAGGAAGCAAGGCACAGCTCTCCAGAGCAGCAGGAATCTCTCACTCCACCACACAGATGTAGGAGTGCTATCTCACTCTGAAAAGGTCTTCTCGATGCCATAGCAAGTGTGGATAATGTTTGGTCAGGGGCACAACCTGTTGTCTCCATGCACTACTGAGTTACTTTGTAGCTGATGAATTGCAGGCTGACTCTTGCTTTCATTTATTTCCGGGTTGTTAAGTGCATTCAATGCAGTAAGTCAGCCACAAAAATCCCCTCCTGCCCCTGACTTGCTTCAAAACTCTGTTTAGAAAAGATGAATACTTTCCCCACCCTGCCCCCAGCACCTTTGAGGATACGTTCCGTTGAGGGAGCAGGGTTACAAAAAGAAGGCAACAAGTTGGAATGTGTTGGCAATACCATAATTTCAAAGGAAATCATTTTTATGAAGTGTGTTGGTTCTGCTGTGGGCATGATTTGCAGCTATATACAGACAAACATATCATTGCAAACTCCGATGGCACTTCTAAAGCATTGTCTAAATAATTGTGCTGCACAGAAGTGTAAGACCCAAGAGTAAAGTAATAAACTCCCTCAAATCCTCACAAATTTTATACAGCGCAGTAACTTCTATCCAGCAGTTTTACGCTAAATAGGATTCACCTTTTGTACTCTTTTTAGCCAGGCAACAAGAACTTATACAAAGTAATTTATGCTCCAAGTATGTGGTGAATAGGGAAGTCTTCCAGGGGAGTTCTCTTTGTCCTAGTGCAGCTGGTTGAATGCACCTTCGCAGGTTGTTACCAAGTACGCGCTTTTTAGAAAAAAACGTGGCATAACTGTGTCCAATTTGGGCTGTAATTTAAAACTATTGAAATGACAGGAGTCAAGAGGTTAGGAGTAAGGACTAATTACAGTAATGCCATAAATATTATCTAGGTGAATATAACAGTGTTATCATCGCCTAGAAGAAACTTGAACCTTTTCAGTCATTTGAGTTGGGGGTGCAGCTCCTGTTACCATGTTGCAAGTCTTTTTTTTTTTTTTTTTCTTTTTTTCTTTTCATTTTTTCCTTTTGGAGGCATGATTAAAGTTCACGTGAAGTTTTTAGTAGGACTTGTACTGCTTTGCAGTTGCTACCCCTATATTATGGTACACTTTTCTGCACTTAATTAATTGCGCGCTTCTGACTGTTTCAGAACAACCGTGAAACAGTGTTGATACCAACTACAACACCACTGTGCTTCATGTGGTTTCCCTCATGCCCCTGTGGCACGATGTACACATACATTTCCCTCAAAGGTGTGCTGTGAGGGTCATAAGATTGCTAACAGACACAGAGGCTGCGCTGGTCGGAAAGGCTCTCCAGAAGCTGCCCAGTCCAACACCCTGCTCAGAGCAGGGCCAGGTAGATGAGGTTGCTCAGGGCCATGCCCAGCTGAGGTCTGAGCACCTCCAGGGACGAAGGCTCCACAGCCTCTCAGGGGAAGCCTGTGCCAGGGCTTGATCACCTTCATGGTAAACAAACAAACAAACAGAATTCTTGTAGGGACTCTGAGTTTCCCTCATTGCAACACGTCCACTGCCTCTAACGCTGCCACTGCACACTCTGAGAAGAGTATGGCTTGTTCTCCTGTACGCCCTCCCCTTTGGTGGTTGTAGGCAGCAGTGAGATCTCTTGGCTCTCTCTTTGCCAGGCTGCACAAGCCCAGCTGCCCCAGACTCTCCTCACAGGACAAGTGCTCCAGCCCATGTGTTGCTGGCCCTCTGCCTGATGAACTCCCTCCAGGTTAGCAAGGTCTCTCTTGTACTGGGAAGCCCCAGACTGGATACTGGACTCTGGATGCAGTATCATGAGTGCTGAAGAGAGGGCAAACATGACATCCCTTGACCTTCTAATAATACTCTTCCTAATGGAAGCCAAGATGTGCTTCACCTCCTTCCCTGCAAGGGGGTGTTGTTGGCTCATGTTCAGCTTGTTATCCACCAGGACTGCCAGGTCTTCTTCCTACAAAGCTACAGTCTGGTCCCCAGCCTGTACTGGTGTATGGGGTTGTTCTGGCCTATTTGGCACTTCCCGTTGTTGATTTTCATGAGGTTCCTGTTGACCCATTTCTCCAGCCCATATAGGCTCTCTGAATGGCAACTCAGCCCTCTGGCATATGAACTACTCACTACAATTTGATATGGTCCACAGCTTCCTGGTGGTACATTCTCTCTTATTACCTAGGTCATGAGCACAGTTAAGTAATACTAGTTCCCATAAGTGTCTCCAAATGTGTCTACATGGTTAAGAGAATCGTATTTTTGTGTTTTGTCTTATTTCTGCTGTGCTTCTAAAGGTTTTGGTTTTGTTTATGTTTCTTGCTGAGGTTTTTATGAAGGTGAGGCTTCTGTTTCACCACAGAGTAAAGAGTTGCAGCTATGTACCCGTCACCCCCCTCTTCCCAACTGCCGATGATGCTATAAATATGTCAATCAATTTATTTAGCTGCTATTCTGTACCTTTAAAATGTGGTTAATGTTTCCAAGGCACTGTTAAGTGCTGTACTGAAAAACTGCCAAATATCATTAAATAAAGATTTGTACTTCTGGAATTTAAAAGTAAAAGCCTAACGTCCCAGATATGAAAAAATGAAAACCCCAGTTAAAGAATTGTGTTTATGAACTTAACTTCAATTCTAGATGCATCATTGTCAGAAAAGCCTCCATCTTCTCTCTTATGGTGGTCCTAATAAAGCATTCTCTCTCCCATCCTGGTTGTTAAACTGATTTATGAGCCCTTGCTCCTGCAGATCTTCAAAAGCAAGACCAGACCAGCTAGCCAGTACTGACAGGCCTAATGTAGACGTTCACTTGACCTTGAGTAGTCCTCATGACAAGGCCACAAGCCTTCAGCTTTTGAGGAGAGCCTCAAACCTTATTTTTTTCCTTCCCAAGCAGAACACACAAGCAGAGCTGAGGTGTGCTGACAGACTGTCAGTAAGAGGTCAGCCTCGAAGAGGAGATGTGGTCCTAGCCCATATTAGCAGGACTGCATGCAAAGCAGGAGCTCCTGGCTCAGGATGGTTTTGTATTTGATTTTTGGCATTAACGAAAGTGAATGTTACTTACCAAGTAGCATTGGTATCTACGAAGAATTACTGGCATGCATGAAAATTGGTAGGGAAATGAGAAAAATATTGCAGTTTTTCTCCTTCACACAATGTCATGCGGTAAACCTTGAGGTAACTGGCAATGTCCTGAGATTATAGGTGGTCTTGAGGTGATGGACTGTCTCTGACAGCCTAAGTAACACGTAGCAACACTAAGAAATTCTGTTTCAAAAGGGAGATGACCTTCAACCCCAGAAAGGTATAAATGGCAAAAGTACGTCACACTGAATCCTTGTTTCCAAGGGAGCGCTACTTGTTTTATGATTAACTTAGTGAGAGTTAGCTGCAGTCGTCTGGATGTAAATGATGGGCTCTGTGAAGAGCCCTTTGTGAGAGGTACCGTAGCTGACCTGGCTGACATAGGAACGACAGATTCCTATGGTAGGAGAGAAAACTTCTGCACTGCAGGTGGTGCTTAACCAACTCTAATGGACCATTCTCTCAACAGCTTTCTGTAGTGAGTTTTGATTTTGCAAAGGATAATGGCAAATGACCTGCATTTCTGCTTCTTCATGCTGAAAGGTGAGTTCCTGGTCATTCCTGAGGGCTGATGTGAAGAGCGTGAAAGCCACTTGCTCTGGTTTTCCATTAAACTTGTCAGAGCTGCCACCTCTCTTTTGTGACCTGACAGAACAGGTTTTTGAGTTCACCGGAGAATGTGCTCTGGGAGGCTTGTGCAGCACCAGCTTGATGTGCAGGACAGCGGGGGGCTGCTGTGCCAGCTTTGCGTGGCCAAGTCGAGGTGGGCGCACTCACCTCTGAGCCACCTCACGTGGCTGGAGCACGCTGTGTGACAGAGTATGCCTCTAACTTCAGTGGCAGATGGTTTGCTGTAGACTCCTATGAACGCGGTAGAGGATGGATTGTGACCTGGTGGATTAGAAGTAACTTTCGGGCTTCTCTCTGTGCTGTATAACCTCAGAGAAGCCATGCAAGCTGCGTGCATCCTGACTAGCCACACTTGCGTGCAGTGAGGTAAGACAGGCTTATTGCTGCCTGATCGATATTCTCTGTACACGCATGAAGAAGCCAGTTCCTCTAGACTGTGCGGGTGCAAAACCAACTCTCCCGACTTTTTCCATGTCGCTGAGGACAGAGTTCATAACCGTGAATGTGGCCATAAGGTGGAGTAGACAAAGCCCCTTTAACATTTTGTCCTATTTCTGCTGGGCACAGGACTAAAAAAAAAAAAAAAAAAAAGGAAGGACTTGCTTTTCATAGATTCACTGAAACAAAGAAAACTCACTTTTTTTTTTGTTTATGAAGGCTATGGGACAAGTGAGAAATAAATGCACACACACACTTACCCATCTCTCCAGTTAACAAGATAAGGAAATATGTGTGGTAACACAAAATGTTCTCATCAAGTGTAAATATTCTTATCTAGCCTGGATTATAATGATAGGCATCTACACAGACTATGTGGCCTAAGTGATGCAAATACTAAGTATGCTGAAAATATATCAACGCTTTATAGGGAAAAACGCATTAGAATTGTTATGGCACTTTATTGCATTAAGTTGTCACTCAGACTGTTGTGACAATACAATATACAATAAAGGGAAATATAGGATAGTTGTATATGAAACAGGACTTTGCTTTTTAGATATTTATTTCCTTTTATTTTTTTTTTACCAAAGATTACTCCTTTTAATACTCAACAGATTCATGTGGCAAATCTTTAGATTTAACATCATGTTTCCATGACTAAACTGCTACATCATTTTAATATAAGGAAGTTTTGCTGATAATACTGATCGATGCATTACTGCTATTTTCCTGTATTTCATGTGCTGCCTTTTGCTTTTCTGTTACTTTTCTTGTCACTCTTAGAACATGGTATGCATGTTTAATTACATATATATTTTTGGTTTGGTACTTACAAGGATTATTCTGATATATAGCTGAAGCTAGCTACGACAGACCTATTTATTTTCTGTCTCATTGTGTTAGTTCTTATTTGATTCATTTTTCCATTAATACGCCCTTCTTTCATTACTTATACCATACCCTTGTATTTGGGGAGTTTTCATCCAGCTGTTACTACTTATATCCACCTTAGTACCCACCAGGGCTAGTGTTAAGGACAGTCTCTATTTATTTATTTTATCCAATCATACAACAGAGTAAAAGTAATCATTCTTAACCCAGCAATTCCTCTCAGAATAGACTGATCGAGAGTTATTCTTGCCTGTTTCCACTCTATGTAATTTTAAAATTCCCATCTGGCCACATAGAACGAGAAGCAGAGTGTAGATATGTTTGAAAGATTTTCCCAGTTGCCAGATAAAATGTACGAACCGCCACCTCCAGAGCGCCTGTGGGAACACGGTGCAAAAGGAGGTCTCAGGTTTTTTGATCAGAGGGAGACCATGGCAAACTTCCACCCCTACCAAGGCACCCACCACCCCTTGGCTTGCCATTGTCCCAGGTTCTGGGTGTCCAGCAGCATCTCTGCAAACCCACTTCTGTACTGCTCCTCGAAAGGTAGATGGGTCCCATCACGGCCAGTGTTTGAAATCATAATGTTATTGGTAATATCTATGAATGAGCTAAATTTCTTGCTTCCCATTGTAAGAAAGGCAGGTACTGCTTTTGCAGAGGAGGAAAGCCGTTTCCATCAGAGGTGACATGATAAGGGAATGACTAAAACAAAGAGGCTCCAGCAAAGGCTTGTAGAACATCTCTTATCACACAGACAAAAGGACAAACTGATTCATACTGGATTAGTGTCTAGAAGGGTAGTCAAACATTTAACCAGGGCTAATGACATTGAGCAATTTTTTACCAAAAAGGAAAAAACTAAACTAGTCAGATAATCCCTTTAGGTGTAGAACAAAGAGAAGTAAACAGAGGCAAGATATCCGGGAAGAATTTTAGGTGCCTCGGACAAACTGTGAACCCTGGAGTACCTAACCAATGGGAAAGAGGGGAGGGAAAAATTCAGCTGGGATTAGGAAATAAAAAGGTGTGTTTCAAGAACTGAAGGTGTGCCTACTTGCTAGGTCACCTGCTCTTGCAAGAACGTGAATAAAAATGTGCTTCACAAAGGATTCTGCCTGAGCCTATTTCATTCGGACCAGAACTTATTTCTCACACCATGTTTACAGTTCCGAGAAAATAAAGTGAATTGCTCAGACTGTTACAGCAAATATTCCTGATTAATAACCCTGACTGCGAACCACCATGCTGAAACTGGTTCTGTGATGTTTTTGGAGGGGGATCTCTCAGCTGAATCTGTACCGTGATGTCCAGTACTGCAGTCTTGAGAGGAGAGAAGCTAAAAATGCCCTTGCCCTGTTGTATGAATGTTTACAGAAGCAGCCTTTCCTCTGGAAAAGCTGCATCCCAACAAGCCAGTGTCTGCTTCAGGACTAGTTGGCGTAGTCACAGAGTGACTGTTGTCATCTGCTGCAGCTGGAAATGGGTGCTCCAGATTTCCCAGCTGAGCAACGTGCCTATGTATGATAAAACTCTTCTCACATATTTGAATCAATGAATGTTTAATTATACTATGCAATATGTGAATTTCTTCAGCAAGAAATGTGACACTTTTCTTGATTCCAGAATGCACAAAAAAGCAGTGCTCAGGACAGGACACTTTCTTGAGGAAGTTAAAATCTTTAATCCAAATTGGATAAAGAAGGTTGAAACTGTTTTGGTTTTTTTTTTCACGCTCCTGGTGACCATGTTCACTGCTGAGCTCTGACGTCTAGAAGAGTGATAATGCACAAATGTCCTTCTGTCCATAATTTTTTGCTTGGTAGAGCACTTCAGTATCTTGGTAGACCTTTCACAACTTTAAATCCGGTGGTGGGGGAGACATTTGTTGCTTCCCTGCCCTTAATTAATTTCCTGGAAGTGAGTGAAGTGACTTAGCCTACAACCTTCCCAGCAATATTTTCTTTTGGATAATTGAGACGCTCCCCCACTCAGCCCAATGGCTTCTGTGAATCCTGATTTTTGATCATGTAGCCTCTCTGTGCCTCCTAAAAGGGAGCCTACTGTGATTCCTCAGGACAGTGAGGCTCTTGAAACACAGACTTTGTAAACCTAGATAAGGTGGCTGGAAACCTTATCTTGCAAACCTAGATAAGGTGGCTGGAAACAAACATCAGTGTTGGGGGTATGGTTTTTCATTACGCCCATTGCAGACGGCAGGCTATTTAGCAGTCTTTACCATTGCACTAAGTGTTGGATATCGTGCTTGAAAAGGAAGCATGTGCTATTCTGCTAGGTGGTATATTCTTTTAGCTGGTAAAAAGGAGGTGTAAGGCAGTAAGGTGCCTACCAGCAGCCTTCCCTTGGTGTGAGTTCTCTGGTACAGAGTGCAAATCCCAGTTTGCTGAACACTCCCACTCTAAGCCAGTAACTGTGAAGGGTAGAACAGGGACCTGACTTTATTCCCATGAAGAAACAATTGTTTCTGTACCAGGAATGCAGCAACCTACTTAAGCCTCTGGGCAAAAGGGAAGCAAGGCGGGAATCCTCTCCAGCCTAAATTCCTCTTTAATAGTTCTGGCAGATCTAAGCTACTCTTCTTTAGCTATCAGACTGTAGTTGCAGCTGAATTTCCGCTCCTGACCATTGCTTTTTGTCATGCAGAGTGACTTTAATTTCAGTAATGAGAACCAATTAGGTGTCCTTAAGGAGCAGTATCTCAGCCTTATGTTCTGACTGACTCTTTCCCCCTCAGTCAACAGCCCTGCGGTTTGCTTTCTGATGGGAAATCTCTGTCTTCCAGAAACAGTTCTGTGGAAATCAGTGGGGGTCACTTAGGGGGAGAGAGGCCCCTGGGTCCAGTGCACCTCTCCTCTCTGTCTGACAGGAGCGGGTGAGCGTTAGCAAATGCAGAAAATAAGCATCACGGCATTTCTGAGGCAGCGTGCTCTAAACCTACAGCGAGCCTGAGTCCGTGGAGCACATCCCTGCCTCAGAAGTGAGGGAAACTTGTTTGGATTCGTGCAACTGTAAGGATTTACGAAGTTTTGTGGTCGGTGGCAGGTTTGCACCAGAGTGGCTGTGGGCCAGGAGGCCACCATGCCATGCCATGGCCCTTCGCTCCCTCCTTGGCACGGGCTGAGGGCAGAAATCCCACTAAAGCCCTCTTTTGAAAAGCCTTGTGGGCTTTGGTGGGTTGCCAAAAATATTAAAAAAAAAAAAAAAAAAAGAAGTGAATAATCCTTGCTAATTTGGGTTAGAGTTTTCAGAGCTTGTCTCTGATGCCAGTGAGGAAACACGGGAATTAGAGCTGCCTCTGCGGAATGCTTACCTCTCCCATACAGCAGAGCCTCTAGGCAAAACTGCCCAAAAGGATTATTTTCCTAGACAACCCAGGATCGTTCTCTCACAGTGAGCATCGTTCTGCATTTGGGACTCTCAGCGCTGCTGGCTGTGCCGCTCCCTGCTGAAAGCTACTCTGAAGACAGAATTGGGAGCTTAACTCAGAGCTCGGCCTCGTCAGGTTGATCACCAGCAGTCCGCTACGACAGTGCTTTACATGAATCTATTTTCACAATTATCTAGCTTGATTCCTCCGAGGTGGGGAGTTATCTCCATTTTACAGCTGAGCAACTGAAACACGTACCCAACCTAAAATGCTTACAGGTGGTTGCCACTGAGCACGTAGTATCTGGACCACACATTTGCCTTGTGGGAAATGTGTCTTCAATTCCTTAATGCAGAAGAGATGTAACTGGGACAAGTGGATTTTTGTGGGGATGGTAGGAGACATCTCCATGAGAGAAAGTTTTCCTTTTTGTTGTCAATGATATTGCTGAGCCAGGATGTAATAAACAGCCAGATCCCTTAAACAGAAATGGCACTTATTTTATTATAGGGACAAAGTCGAAAAAGCAAAAGCACAGCGCTGGGTGCATGACTCAAGTCAGAGGCACACCAGCTAATACTTCATCCACATCTTATATACCTTCAATATGGCATACGTATTCACTATTTTAGGCAGAGTAATTGTTTTTGATGATTGATTATCATTAGTCCCTTTTCTCTTCTATTTGTGCGTTTCCTTCTGGCAATTGTTTTTGAGGATCACTGATCTTCAGTTCCCTTTTCCCATGCCTCTGTTTCCATCTGGTAGGATCGATTATCATCAACTCCCTTCTCCTATGCATCTGTTTCCTTCTGTTAATCATTTGTGGGGTCTTTTGGAGAAGTTCTCCTTTGTTTCTCTCGGATGTTCTTCTTCATAGCTGCTGTTGTTATCTTTGAGGTTTCTCATGTTTCCTAATTTACTAAAGGTTAGTTATCCTTATTAGTCAAATATTTATAGCCTTGTTATTATGGCAAAAGCCAACAATACCTTCACTATTTTTCACACAGGATCAAGTGAAGCACCTGAACCCCTCAAAGAAAAGGTTCAGGGTTCTTTAGGACAGGGTAAACATTATACTTTTTCCTGTGTTTTGCTTTGTGAAATGTAAAATGGTTTTGACTAAAGTCTTCTGGGGATGAAAAGGAAAAAGAGGAAGAAGAAAACGGGAACTGGCTTGAGAAAATTTGGCACAGAACTTGGCTCAAAACATTTAACTTTGATAGTGTTCTATAGGCAAGCGGAAACGCACTTTAAATAGAAGATCTCTGTAAACAATAACAGACATTCCACCTGGAAAAAAAAAATCAGTCAGGGTGGGTTTACTTTCCAGTGAGTTAGGATTACAATAAGGATTTTGTAGCAATTAAAAAAAAATTAAATCAAGCTAACAAGGAATAAGACGGCTATCGTGAGAAAGCCAGGAAATTCAAGAGTTAAAGGTTAATGAAATCCAAATGTTTAAAAACATTGGAATGTGACAGTTAGGGTCACCCAACTTGTCACTCCTCCAAGGCCGTATGAGAGCAGCCTGGCCCCCAACAGTAGACTGGTGTCCTGAGGTTGGTCCTCTGTCACAGTGGGCTCACAAAGTACTTGCTAGGCCACCATTTCTGTTACAGATTTGTTATCAATTTTCCTATTATTTGACGTAAGACCTCTTCCTCATATTAGCAGCCTTTTACAGTCCTCTGCTTTCATAGCCAGAAATTTCTGCTCAGATTGCTGTCCTTCCAATGAAAATGTTTGACTGAGGACTTGATTTGCTTTTTTTCGTAAATAAAGATCTTGTTCTCAAGAAATAAGTAGTTCTTTTATTTTTATCCTTTGGGAAACAAGAATAACAAAAAAATGTAATTCAGCAGAACTGGATAAACTGTTTACATTATTTTGCATTCTATCTATTAATCCAGGAAAACTGCGTTTGGCTGGAAGAGGTTATTTTAATTTATTTATTTGATAATTAGTCTAGTGAAATCTAATCCAAAGTCTAAGGTGAAGACAGAGATGGTCAAATGAGGATCTTCACCCAGGAACAATGTGCATATGGATACCTGAGGTAAGTCTTTGCTACAAAAGTACTCTGGGCTGAGGCTGGGGTTCAAAAGTGATCAACTACTTAAGGGTGTTTGGATTTTGTTACCTCCTGTTGGGCCAATCCTCTATTTAATAAGCCACCCAGGAGATTCCTGAGGCTACGCTGCGGTGCCTGACTGAGATCCTCTACCAGCAAACTGCTCTCCTGGTCACGCGTGGAAATTACAGGAATGCACCTGAGGACTACCAGGACATGAGCTGTTAGGTGAGAGCCAACAAGTGACTTGAGAGGGAGCTGACATACTGGAGTGAAACATGTGAACACTCCAGAACTTGCTCAGCTGTTTCTTGATCTTGCTAGGTAGTTTTCTGCTAGACTTATTTCCTCAAACATTTGAGGCTGTGCTACTTCGCTTGCTCTGTAAGTGATCTTGTCGGGGTATTTTGGTGGTCACCTTCATATCTGTGCCCAGTCTACAGGCAGGAGCTGAGTGTTTCTTTGTTGTTTTAATGTGATTTTTTTCTCAAAGACTGACACAGACTATGCACAAAAGGGTCTCGTGCCTCCCTTTTTTTGAGATGTGGTGGTAGTGCAGTCCCTTATATACAGTAACTTATTACTTCAGTTAGTGCTAAAAAAATTCTGCAGTGAAACAGGTGAGCAACTACAATCGTGAATAACTTACTGGAGAGGACAGTAAAAGACGTAGCAGAAGCATAAGCTGATAAAAAAAAGATACTGGATTATATCCAAGACAGATGTAGGGTTTATTAGCTTGGATGGAATGCTGTGCAATGGTTGTTTTTCAGACAGTGAATTAGTTTACACTGAGCAAATCCAGGTTCTTATGTGCCGCATTCGGTGGCCATTGTGGATATCTGTGTGACTGTGCTGTAGAGGTGCCTCATCTCTGTCTGGCCTCGCTGCCTGGCATTTCTGTCTGGCCTCATCTTCAAGGAGCTCCCATAAGGACTTGTGTGAAAAATACAGGTTGAAAGTCTACAGAAATGTTTAAATGGACACTAGTGGAAAAATGTTCTCTCTAGCAAGCTAAGAAAAGCTTTCTGATTCAGGCCAAATCTGGTCTCTCTAAACCCTCCACTGCAGCTGTGTTTTGCTAATTGGATAACATCCCTATGTTACAAAAACTGCAGCCATATCTGTCCTCAAAAGGTCTTATCACACTCTTTTCATATCAAAGTACTTGTACCTGGTACTTCTGTATATGATGAACTGAAACTTCCCTTTGCAGTCTATAACCATGCTAGGTGTTTTGTTTAAGTTGCCAGGTTTCCTGTGACTCAGTCCATTCAAATTTTGGCAATTCGAGGGTGAACAAGCATGCATGCACACAAACACGTTTTCCCTGGGATATTATTAACAAGAACGTAGAGAATTTATTACAGCATTCCTGCTTGATTGGTAAACAAGTTTGTTCTGGCTATAGGCTTGAATCCCATCCAACTTTTTTGTTTACAGAAATGATTCCCAGCTTCCACTTAGGCAGTCATTTAACATTATTTTCCTTCAGCTATTGATATCTGTCATTGTATAAATGTCACCGTGTTTTCACTTGTCTTCCTAAAATACAATACACTGCTCTACATCAATTCTGTCGAATCGGGTGAGATCCATAAAAACTTTGACCAGGTGCTGAAACTGCCGGTCAACTCAGTGGGGTATGAACAGGTACCTCCCTTCGCGTCATGGGGCCCGGGAAATGTTTGAAACCACAGCTTCAGAAGGCCTTGCAAAACCTTATCACATCCTTCCTAATGCTCCTGTGGTTGCACTGAGCCACTCTTCCCACGAGGAAAGCCTGGGATCATACACACCAGTACAGTACAAGAACCAGTTGAACTTGCGTGTGCCGAGTTACTGCAGAAAAACTTCACTGTGACGTGACACCCGCTGCACTGATATGGCCAGACTATGCCCTAGATCTTCCCCAGCCTAGGCTCGCAGATTTTCTTTCCAGAAAACCAGGGAACAAGGAGAGAGAATGGAGGATGCCTGGGTTCCATCCTAGACCTAAGTCATGAGACTGGAGCATGTGTCTCTACCTGTGAAGTGCTGGCTTTCTGAGTTACTGCTGGTGTGTGTTGCCTGCCACAACATCTTCTGAAAACATGCCTGAATTTTAAAAGTAGCAGTCCAGAAAAAGGCTGATATCTTGCTCTCACTATATGAACTTGTCTCAGAGTGAAAAATGTGAAATATGAGTAAAGAAGGGTCACTTGGTACCAATACTGTAGGGTCTGCCTTTGTAATTGAAGCATGTTACCTCTGGGAGTTCTCTAGCAATTAGGCAGTGGCTGAAGAACTTAAACTTAAGCCTTAAGCATTGGGCGAGGTAATAGGGCACCTACTTCACTCTTCAGAAGTTAGTCCCAAATGGCAGCCTCCCTCCTCGTCCCCTGGGGTAACTATGAGTGGAGATGTGATCAGGGCATTAGAGACATCACTGAACTGTAGGATAATTGAGCTTGACCATAACAAAAGCAATGCGATTACCTTAAAGCTGGGCAGCTAATGCACAGGGAAGAACTAGTTGTATTTTAAAATAAAACAGTACAATGTTAAAGAAAAGCACATAACGTTAAAAAAGATTGACTTAAAAATAAATCTCTCAAACATCCATCCTCTGAAGTTTATTAAAGAAAATTGAATTGCATTGGAGTCTGTACCCTGCAGTAAATCAAATGTTAGCAACAAAGACTGAAGCTGACCATCTGGCTCATTTTGCCCAGTGCTTTGCTATCCCAGGCAATCATGTTATATACGCCATTTAACATACTGATCAAGCATCACTTTAAAACTGATCACATAGTTGCTCCCCTCTTGGTTCTGGAAAGAGGGTCTCCTGGAGCATCGCTGCTCAGAAGCAACAGCAGCCTTCTAATTTCCAGTTTCCAGTCCTGAGGAGTTTACTTGGCTGTCTTCTTGAACCAAATGTAGTCTCTTGGCTTGTAGAAGCTGCCTAATCCCCTCCATGAACTACAGTCCTCCACAGAGGTACGCTGTTCCTTCTTGTTGCCCTTCTCTGCACCTATTTAAGTTGGCTTTCATCTACATGAGCATAGCTGACCCAAATTGTGCAGAGTATTACCGTATTTGTGTTTATACATTGGTAGCTGGTAACTGAGACTAGGAAATATCAATCCGATATCTAGCATAACTTTTATTCAAACTATTTCTAGAAGTCACATTTATTTCTTATTATCACTTTCAAGTGAAAAAGCTCAGTTTCAGATTTGACTGTAGTGTATTTACTGCAGGAGAAATAAATAATTCAGTTGGTATTTCTAAAAATATAATTAGTTGATGAGTCAGAGAAGAATTTCATTTTCCTAAATGTTAAGGCTTGAAGATTGTGACTATCATGATCAGCATGTCTGACCTGTGACTCTGTCATGTCTTAGGACTCTGCCTGGTCATTCTTGCGTCAGTTTGTATCTAAGTTGGGAGATTGTTCAGACAAGACTGAATAAAGGGCCCAAACCACATTCTTGCAATTTGCTGAACATTATTTCACACAACACAAACAAAAGGTACACCCCACAGACAAGCCTGCACCTGTTGAGTCATCATTTTTGTTTAAAAATTTAAGTTAATTAACATTTACTAATGGGCTAATTTCTGATAACTTGGTACACATTTTTAGAACATCATACATAACTGTGAACTGCTATATGCGTGTGTGTATATATTTAAGGCAATGAAACATATTTCTATTAATGGGAATCCAAGTCTTACCAAGAACCTGTATCAGCCATGTGAAAAGTGAAAATAGAAAAGGAGGCAGCTGGGATAAAATGAAAAGGCATAAACTAATCAAACTCCAGACTGCAATAAAAGCTGCCATGAAAGAAGAAACTGAAAAACAAAAATGAACACCACGTAGAGCAAAAGATCAATATTTTATTGACTAGAAAACAGACCGCTATGTACTTGTTGGTCAGTCATTATCCATATTGATTTTATGCCACTGCAGTTCAGCTCTGGCTTAGCTATGCACACATATTCTTTTTTTTTTCTTTTCTTTTCTCTTTTCTTCATTTTTCTACCTAAAGTAATGGTTGGCTTCAGTATGAATAAAGCCCACTCAAGTCAACCAAATAACTCTATGCACTTAAGGTCAGAGTCTAAAGGAGAACGTACGACTTAAAGACACGCGAGATGAGGACTACAACAGTTCTGAGCGGTGCAGAATCTGCCATCCTTAGTACCACTGCACCGCTCGCAACAGCCCGGTACAGACGCTGCAACATGAATCAGGCCGTTGTACAGAATGGAAGAAGTAAGAAGAGAAATGCTTGTAACTCACCTCTACATGACTAATAATAGAAACTTGAGCGCTGAAGCTCAGCAAGCAGATATAACCTTCTTAAAGCCAGCTACCTAGAAACGAATACCTTGTACTACAAGCGAGGACGGCATGCCTTGCAGCGACAACATCGCCAATTCTTAACATAATATTGGCAAATGCGTGTGGCACATGGCAAAATGCATGGGGTATTGGTGCTGGAGAGCTTATGGCCTGCTATAGGCAAGCAGGCATTTACCAGAAAAGTGATAGACTGTGGATCAAAAGACCTAGCAGGGTGGAAGTGATAAGGCCATTAACAGTGTTTTGATTGCTAGCAAATGGGCTTTGGGGGGAGCAAAGTACAAGGTTAAAGGGACAAGTATGAGTTGGCACTTGTCTGTACTAATAAAAATATATTTTATGCGTGTATTTGAAGGTCTAGTGAAGACAATGGAGACAAGAGTCTTAAGGTATACTAGCTATTGGAAAGTGTCCATCAGCACTATCCAAGCTTGGGCAATCCTTACCTCTTACAGTATCTCAAAATATGGGTCTATTTATGTTCTAAAGCAGTTACGCCTGAAAAATTAAGTGTAGTTAACTGATAGTGGGAAAGGACCTGTCACTCAGTTTTTTTGATGACTAAAGACTACATTTCTGAGGAGCAATCTCAGTAAGGAGAGGAAAATGACCTTTTCTCCCTTTATCTGACCCCGGGATGGGCATCTCTGACTCAGTGGCCCTATGTGTAAAAGTATCTCCTCCTCCGGCTTTCTGCCTGCTTTGTCAGCAGCTTTTTTGCCCAAAGATACGGAGGAAGTTGATATCTACAAGTCGTTCTCATCAATGTTACCAACCAATAGAAAAATGCATGTGGCCCAGCTTTCCACACCGAGGTCTGCACCTGTGAGGCAGTGCTAATGCCTCATCATTAGTCATATGCCATATAGACTTTTCACAATCCTCCTCTGTTTGTGGGAGATGAGAGCTAAATTTTTAAGCTTCTAACAGCAGAGTGCAGTGTGTTACAGGGAGAAACATACTGTAGTTATGTTTAAAATACGAATCTTTTCTGCGTTATTTTCTTAGCCAGCATGGGGCTGTTTAAAATTTTTTACAAGCAGTTGAGTACTATGATAGAATTAAACTGCTGTTGGAAAGTTACTTGAATGGCTAAATAACTGTTATACTTTTTAGATGACTTTCTTACTGCAGCGTAATGAAGTACATGGTTACAGAGCGAGAATCGTGCAACTGTACAGCTCTCCACAGAACTATGAAGCAGAGCCACATTCATGACAAAGGATATCATCCTGCCGAGTGAGGAATCCTTGGCCCACCAGCGAGACAGAGCATTTCGCACAGTTAAAGCATTCCCCATGCCACTGGCGCTCTTCAAATGAGATAAATTTGGGACCTCCGAGAGCTGAAAGAGATTATGAGAAAGAAGGTGTGAATCCAGTATTGCTGGTAATGGTTCAGAAATGCAACAGATGATAGATAGTTTTCTGATGTGTGATCAGGTTGTCAGCCATATAGCAAACAAACAAATGAACAAAAATCCGTAGTCTGAAATATTGTTTGTTGGCTGAATTGAAAAAAACTTTAAAATTAAATACAGTGAGAAATATTTTAAGCAAAGCCACAAGTCACTTGCTTGTTTTCATTTCCCATTATGAACTCTGAACAGAATAGGTTTATCAGAATGTCCATTCAGGTTTGCTGATCTTCCCAACAAACTCCCACGAAACATATCTGCAATGCGTTGATACATATAGTTTTTATACAACACTGAGTGAAATGTAATTATTTCCACCTAAGTTTCTTCAAGATGGAAATCATCAGATCATGGAGTTCCTAGGATGAGTATCCGAAATAAAACATTAGTGGGTTTTTTTGTTTGCTTGGTTTTGTTTGTGATTTGGGGTTGTTTTTTTTTCCCCTTTCTAAAATTGTGCCCAATTGTTTGGGTATTCATCATTTTATTTGTCCACTTACATATGCAGCGAGCACCTGTAACAATCAGTGCTCTTCAACAGTTGAGTCCACATGTAATAGAATTAGAGCGCAGATCACCAGCAAATGTTCTCAGAAAACTTCAGCTATCACGGACTAGTGACCTGTATATCTAATTATAAATCATCTAAGTACACAAGGATGCATGCAATAGGGCTTTGTTGCATTTGGCAAGCTTTCTAATTTGACAGGTGTTCCTAACCAGCAGGCAGTTAATTCATGCCGCATTTGATCATATTTGCACTTAAAAATGAAGCTGAAGAAATTACAGACACGAGGGACTTCTGTGCGCTGTCCTGGCAAGAGGCAAAAAGTACCTTTTGATATATTCTTAGGGATGAATTTTGATGCAGAAAGCACTAAATCTAACAATGGAGGAACTCCTTTTGGCAAATAAAACAGCTCCTCAGCGGTCAGGGAACATGTGTGATCGGTGTGTCCTAGCAAGACACGTTACATGTGATGGAGAGAGGGTCTCTCTAGTAATTAACTCCCATGGTTTTTCATTATGACAGGACTATTTTTAATGCTGTTTTCTAAACTAAAGATCTGATTTGAGAGAAGACTCATAGTTCATCAGCGTCTAGCCCCTTCCAGAAGATGGGACTCACCTGTAATAGGTTTCTTGCAAACAGCACACTTCTTAGCATACAATTTGCTGAAACAGTCTACACAGTATGGATATTCATCTTTGGAAATAAACCTTTGTCCAGACAGCTGGGTTTTACACCCAGCACACACAAAGCATTCTTTATGCCAAGGCTGGTCATGGTAGGTCACTCCCCCGGAAGTTATTACCTAATATATGGAACAAAAAGGACAGAGCAATGAAACAAAGGAGTGAATCTCAAGGGATTATCCAGTCCTTCCACTTGTTTTTGTGCTTCCCATATGCACAAGAGAAGACAGTGTGGTCACATCGACTGTTTTTCATCTGGAATATCAACTTGACTAACTGCAGTTGAGCTGAACATGCCCCTGGTTTGTTATTCTGTTTTCTATCATAGGATAACCTCATGGTTTGTAATAAACAGGTTAGCGTGTTATGAACTTTTTCTGTTACACCTATGGATAAAGGCTTAGCATCAGGCATGGTCTCAGAAAAGCAATTCTCAGTGATGGACAGTGAAGGAGAGAACCAATGCTGAGATTATGGCTAATCTCCAACTGGAACTGGTATTTTTCTGTCTCACAACTGAAACAGTATTTTAAGTAGGAAGGAAGAGACAGTAAAGAAGCAGAAGTGAGACAGAAATGAGATCTACAGTGCCAAAAGAAGAAATAAAATGGTGTTTATCAGCGTCATCAAACTTCTCCTTCCCTGAAACTCTCTCACAGCTCTCTACTGGTTATTTCTGAAGAGGGAAATTTCCAGTTGCTCTACAGCTTCCATATGTGTGGTAAAGAGCTGGTTTCACAGAAGTTGCGAGGGACTGTATAGAGGAATTTCTCTAGAGATAAAGATGAGCTGTAAGGTAGTGTTTCTATTGTCAAGTCACATGCAAGACAGTGAATGAATGAATGAACGAATATAGTTGGAACATCAGGAGAAAAAGTTGGAGAAACTCAATTAAGTAAAAATAGTGGTACCATGAGATGTCCCTGGGGAATACGGTTTCAGGGAAATAAAGAATAATAATCGGTGATGTCAGGAAATAAAAAAAAATAAATAGTTCCTGATCCCCTTAGCATTCTAGTACTGGTCTACTTCTAACTTTTATTTGCTTTTCCATTAAAATATCAAAATCTCTGGCACAAAAATTCAAAACTCCAATTTGGCAATTTAATTTCTTTGGGCTCGATTCTAATTTATGGGAACTGATGCAAGTTTAAGTAGTAAAATTGTTTTAGCTGTTACGATTCTTTGTATTCCTAGAACTTTTAAGAAGCAAATCCTGATTATTTCACGTAAGTGCTGCTAACGTCAATGTCTCCAATAAACATAGAATAGTGTGAAACTTTGAGTATTTTCATCAGTCAGAGACAATTTTAAAACATGAGAAACTGAGGAAGGGATGAATTGACTTATTTGTATTTGGGGGAAAAAAGAAAAACTGATTTGAAATCAAGATTTCTGGTACCCAGAGGGGAAGCATTATGTACTGAAACAGTGTATTGGACTCTTGTCTAGTAGTATCACAACTGAAAATTACTTAATCTGATTATTGCCTGATATATTTCAAGAGAGAAAAACACAAGACTGTGAATGCTTTGTTCAGCTTAGGTGGCTTATTATGCATATGAATATATTCGAAAAATGTTGGAAAGGCGGCCATGTTTATCAAGGCAAAATCAGGTATTGTCAGGAAAGTAGAGTTTTACATAATTTTCAATGAAACAGTCAATCTTTGTTAAAAATCACAGTCAATAACAAAAGAATCCCAAAGTATTTGTTTTGGTCAATAAATTTATGTCAAATATAATCAGGGTTATATTAATATTAACTAGAAGGGGACAGCAGACACTGTCATACTTGGCTTTCGGTGTCCAATGCCAGAAGGAAGACTCTTCTCTTACTCTTAGTTCAACAAACATGATCCACCCCCTTCACCCCTAAGCAATCTTGCCTCGTTAGGGCAATTTTTCCATTATACATTTAATTACCTTTTTGCAAGAGTAGCAATGGTGAGCAAATTGCTTCTCAAAACAGGGCACGCAGTAATTCTCATTGTCTTTGGTGATCAGTGGTTTTGTTCCCAATGGTTGCCGGCAATATTGGCAAACGAAACAGGATTCATGCCAGGAACTTCCCTTGAATTCCATTTTACGGGAACCTGCAAAAACCCAAAGTGAACAATTCCCTCAGATATAGCATTGTAATGTAAGTTTTAAATGTTAGGAAGACTCATGGTTTTAATCTTGTATCTCAGTATTGTATTATCTAAGAAAGCACTTATTCTCAATTTAATAAAGTTTCTAAGTACTTGAAATTTCAAGAACACATTCAGCGCCATATGATCACTTGGCAAAGGATGTGCTAAGTTGCCTAAGCTGTGATTTTTAGAGTCTGTCATTTGAATCTTTTAGGGTTGTTTCTCTGTAATACGCTTCAGTTGCTCAGAGTTTCTCTCAGGCCAGTCAACTCTGATGATGCTCAGATACACAGCACTTTTATAAATTAAAGATGAATTTGCTTAGATGTTTTGTATATCTATTAATGTCCTGTCTTTTGTCTTCCTTAAACTAAGGCTCCTTCACTTATTTATCTTATTCAGCTGAAGCTGGCAATTTTTTTTTAAAGTAAATATATTTCCTGTGATGAAGCACACTACACAGTCTCTTCTTATAGCTCAACATTTCCATCCTAGATCAACTGTTCTTTTTATTGTATTCAACTCTTTCTTTCGATCCAGTGCAAGGACAGATGGAATCACCAAAGAAAGGTACTCAGTTAAATGACTGCCAGAGGAGTTCCAGCAGCCTTAACTCTGTGTGCAGGTACCTTGTAATGTGTACGCTCTTTTCAGTGGTGCCCAGCGACAGGACAAGAGGTAACGCGCACAAACTTGAGCATAGGAAGTTCCACCTGAACATGAGGAGGAACTTCTTTACTTTGAGGTTGGCAGAGCACTGGCACAGGCTGCCCAGAGAGGTGGTGGAGTATCCAACTCTGGAGACATTCAAAACTTGCCTGGACGCGTTCCTGTGCAACCTGCTCTAAGGTGACCCTGCTCTGGCAGGGGGGTTGGGCTAGGTGATCTTCAGAGTTCCCTTCCAACCCTACGATTCTGTGATTCTGTGTAAGTCTAAGATATACACATATATCTGAGAACAATTTTTCCAGTGACTCTCCACCATAAATTCCTCCCTGGCTGGTACCATCTGGTGCCAGGTGCTTTACCATCCTTTCCACACAAAGAAGAAAAATGCTGATATAACTGATTAATCCTGCAATACCTGTTTCCTGGACTGTGGGGTTAGTGGTGAGAGAAACTGCTGGTTGCATTTCAACATAACAGGGTTGCAGCTTCCTCCCAGTGAGCAGAAGGCTGACTTCACTGTCTTTGCCCACTGGGTCTTTTGAACACAGAGCCAGCAAGCTGAAGACAAAGAAGTTAATGGTTCAGAAACTGGTTGGCAGCCCCGTGCCACTGCAGTTCTCTTAATGCCCTGTTATTTCTACCCTCAGCACTTAGTGCAAAGATTTAGTCTCCTAGGCTCTGGGGCAAAATCTGCAAGGTAGGTATATGCTAGAGGACAGTAAGGCAAATCTCACTATATTTGGGTGCTATTCTCATCACATTGAGTAAAGAGTGCCTATCAAACAACATTCTTTTAACTATATCAAACTTAAGCAGTATGTCATCCATAAACTGAACACAACTAAACTGCTACAACATTTATTTCCACTAATACATCTTTTACCTGTCATGAAAAGGAAATAAACTGTAAAACTACATAGTTGCATCAATGCCTCAGGTTGAATCATGACATCAGTGACCTAGTACTTATACTAAGACAATAATTCTGTACAGTCCAGATCTTATTGTTTGGCATTAAGATCTACCGAAAAATAAAATTCCAGTGTCACTGCCAAATCTACTGATTCCATTGGCCAGAGGTTCCCAAACTAGTAGTCATGAGGCCATGGAAGATATTTTGCAGCTGGTATTTGGAGTTATACATGTCGCCTGTAAAAAGGTTCAAGCATTGAGGGTAGTTCGCTGTTCCAAAAGTCAGTGACCCACTTTCCTAAGCAACCCACCTAATTTTGCCACATACAGTGCTGTTGCTTCTCTTAGACGTCTCTGCAGAGGCAGAGGATGTCCTACGCAGACATGATTAAAAGCTGGGAAGCAGTTTGTGGAAAGTGTAGAATTTTCTAGGGTTGCTAACAGCAGGAAATAAACCCATTGTAAACACATCTGCGCTTGTATGCTTTTTAATAAAAATGCTGGTAATGATTTGAACAGAGAATGTCATGTTTTGACAATTTAAGCAAAAAATATTTCTGGGTGAAAGAAGTGGTATAAAGAATGTGAGCCAGGTCTGATACTCAAGGTCTGGTCAACATGACAGACCAAAATGCAGACGTCTTGTCTAATCTGGCACTCCTGCTAACGACAGCTCTGTTTGTCTACCTAGACTCACAGCAGGATATGCTTCCTAAAAGCTGCAAGCAGCATCAAGGACTGAACATGAATACGTTTTATACTGTCTTGAGCTCCAATATTCTTTATAAGGATTCATAAGCCCTGTCAGTGCTAGACCAGAGGTACCGGCCTGCCCTCTCTTCGCTGCCGGGAGGGCGCTACTCACAAAGGAGAAGTAGTCACCTGAAAGCTTTTCTGAAAGTTAAGGACCTTGCAACTCAGTTCGTTATTCAAGGATGTGGTTATAATTAAAAATGCAGTTCCATTTTTCACTGAAGGGTCCCTGCTGTCTTACCAGGCATAATGGTCTTCTGGCAGTGGAAACACTTAGATGAATACTCATCAGAGTAGCATTCGGTACACAGCAGGAGCTCGTCCTTGGCAGCAAACGGTTTCTCCACCAGCGAGCGACTGCATTTGGCACACTTGAAGCACCGTTCATGCCAGTGGCGGCCTTTGTAGGCCAGATCCTTGGAGAAAGTAAGTCCATGTTAATGATGACATTTCTTTACAGCGTTTTTATCCCTCGGCTCCTCCCAGAAATAAAGTGAAAGATGGAGAGCATTGCAATGGTGACTTGAACAAACGACACGCGCATGTGGTGGGAGTTGTGCTCAGAGGTGATATAAGTGCCCAGCATCACTGTGTCAGGATCTTTTGTGGTTCTCTTGCAGAGGCCATTAGGAGCTGCTTTGGCACAGGCAATAGTCCTTCCTTATGTAACATCAGAGATATGTTTTTATTGGAAGAATCACTTTATATTTTACAGTTGGCCTTCAAGGGGAAACAAGTGATCAACATTGTAATGTGCGCAGGCCAGCTGACAAGAAGTGCATTCTCTACAGACTTTGAAATGAACTTCATGTATTTTTTAACGTCGCTACTTTTTCTTCCAGCTGACAATACATAACAGTGAAGAAAGATCATATTATTGTAGAAAACAAGCAATTAAAATCTCATTGAGAACAAAATGATTCTTAGGAAGATTATTAAAAAATCATTGCTTTTGTTTACACCTAATATAACTCCTCCTAAAAACTTGGCAGAAAAATGTTTGTTTAAGACTCAGCAGGCTTAGGGAATGAAAAAGCTAACAGTACATGCACGAGACCTCCACTAAGAATTCAAAAAAAGAGCAAACAGCAGATTTATTTTTTCCAAGGTTAAAAAAAAACAAGGGAAAAATGTACCCTCCCCCAAAAAATACACCAGACCCTTCCAGGTCTCATTTATATGTATGAAGCACAAAAGGGCACAAAAGAACACAAATCCAATCTCATTTTTCTCCTTTGTCAGATCCTCAACCTTTAAAGTGCTAACAATGAAATACATACCATGCCTTGTTTCAGGAGATGCTGAACGCTTACCACTTCCATTTGCTTCAGTTAGCACTCTGAACCCTTCAGAAAATAGGCTATTGCCCCAGAGCAGCCTGAGGCAAAGACTGGGTGAGATGGAGAGGAAGAGAGCCAAGCTCTAGCACTTCGGCAGAGGTAGGACAACCAGCTGTAGATCTCTGTGGGCCACTTTTCTAGCTGACTCTGGCCTGTCGCACTCCTTTCTTGTTACTCCTGTTTTGTTTTTTTCCTCCCCGTTTTTCCTTCCACTCAGCCCAAAGACATAATTTTTTGTTAATGATCTTTGGCATCAGTGGTCCTGCCACTTGCTTAATTTTAAATTTTAAAAGTGTAATTAGTGAGCTCAGAGAACATGTCCTCCAGGTGACTGGAGCTACGTATATAAATTTGCTGTTGAAAAATGCTGGTGAGAGCTTGAGAAGAGTCTTCATCCAAATCAGCATTTTCCTTGGATGATTCCTTTACAGTACTGAGATGTACTTGGACAATATGTGCTTCGAAAACCATGAAGCGCCTTGGCCAAGGAGGCCTCCTGAGAGACTTATTTTAATAACTTTCTGACCTTTTATTTCAAAAGAACATAGGCCAAGTGAGCATGGGGAGAAGGTGAGTACTACATACTGCACTTGGCAAAAAAAAGACATTTTTGGCAGGTTTAATCTGAGCTTAAAATTCAAAGTCAAGTGTACAGACTGTAAATTGAAGCATGGGGTCCTGTAAACCCTGTCAAAGACCACAAATGAACTCATATCATTAATTAATATTCTAAAAAAAGGGAGAGGTGAAAGGAAATCCAAGCCCAGAAACACTGCCACTAACACGCCATCTGTGAGATGAGCAAGGTAAGCATGGAATTAAATTAAAATTAAAGTATACTTCATTTCCAAAAGACAGAGGGAATAATATACAAATCATAAACGGTTTCTTTTCAGCTTGATATTTGCGTGTCAAAACTCACAGCGAAAGTAATTATGCAATACTCAAAATATTGTTTTCAATGGATATCTCTAAGAAATTCCAGTTTCATTTAACCTGACCCACTGAATCACACCAGCACCCTGCTGTCCCTCAAGCACTGTGCAGCCTCTGCAGCCAGTGGGTGACAAGAAGTAAAGGTTGGAGTCTAGCTGTGGTCCACACATACACCACAGCCTTGCCGTGTGTCTGAAGTGTATATACGTGCAGATTTCCTAATCTTTGGCCTTGGAGCTTTCCTATTCTGGGAAAACAGCGCTGTTTCTCTCTGCATGGATGTACAGTGGCTATGCTTATGTCTCTTCTCCAGCACAGGGGTATGCAGAGGTTCAGGTACAGCCATTAAAGAAATGGGATTTGTGTGTAATTTAGCAAAAAACCCAAGAAGTGTAAGCTAAATCTTTACCTTGGAATCGCACTCAATAGGTTGCTTGCACTCTTCACAGGGGTTGGCAAACAGGCTGTCATAACACGAAACACAATAAGCGTTTTCTTCTCTTAATGCATACTTCCTTCCACGAAGAGACTGCAGGCAGTAATGACAGTCTGTGTTAGTGCTGGTCATTCTGGTGGCGGTCTCCACGTGATCTGGAAAGATGGAAAAAAATCATGTAATTCAGTCGATGACCGCTTGCTTGCTCAAATAATAAATAATGCTGCTTTACCTGTGAAAGTTAGGACAGGCATTTCTTGGTCATTTGCAGGGCCCTGGATTTCTAATGCTGGGCTGTTCCGTAATAAATAGGTAGTCTTTAACAACATATGTGGTGTATTGTGTTACCTACATAAAGGGCAGCAAGAAGGCTGCTTCAGCTTAACCTAATGGTACTGACACTTGTAGGTCAGGTACCATAAAATGAAGCCGTCTTCACATTCTCTACGTACAACTGCTGACGTTATGAGCATTATGTACTGGATTGTGAGGCATGGTTTATCCAGAAATCAGGGAATGGAGATAGAAGCTATAGTTCAAAAATTAAACCAGCTGTGCAAGTAAAAGGCCAAAGATAAGTGGCAAGCACTTCATAGCGTGTTCCTGGCTTTCTCTTGCCATTCCTGTCTTTCTGCTCATTCCTGCCTTTTCAAAATACCCTGAAGCAGAAGGAAGACAAGGGACTCCAGGCTGTATGGCTGTCTTTTGCATAACCTCAGCTCTGCTGTTAACGTTTGGTGGCAGTGTAAGGTGACACAAGTACCCCTGGATGGCAAAAGACCAAAATATAAAGAGAAATAAACTAAATAAAATCCAAACAAAATCATAACTCAAAGCAATTTCTTTTGTTGTTATTGGAAAAGATTGTTTTTTCTTACATATTTCTGCATTGCCAGGTTCCATGTTGGCAGTGCCAAAATTCTGTGAGATAGATTATATGTCTGTGCCAGACAAGTGCAGGAAATACCACAAATCTATTGAGAGGCAATTGTATGAGTTTCCCATCCTTCAGTTTTCCAGGCTAAAGAGGCTTGGATAAGGATCCAAACCTCAGCTTCTTATAGATATGCAATGCTGAACATTTTAAGGACTGTGGAGATGAAGACTTATTTCAGTCTTCTTGTTGCTGGTTGGATCATCAGCACTTTGCTAAAATTGGGTCTTGATTCCTGGGAATGAAGAGAGAAGAATCCAGAAAGTTCCCAGTGAAGCAAACCCAGAAACATCTGCTGGACTCATTGGACTGCACTCTTCATTAAACTCATTGAGTGTTGCTGAAGTCAGTGCCAGCAATCGTAAATTTTAGAGGATTAGAGAACAACCAAGGAAGGTCTCCTAAAATATTTACATATCAGTGACTTTCAGCAGCTGAAATCTATGCACTTTGAATAACAGCACAAATTAGTTTATCTTAACCATATGCAAAGCCTGAAACTAAGGAAGAGAAGCATTTGAAGAACAACATTTGAAGGACCACTTGCCATCACAGAGCTTACATCTAGTCCATTCGGAACTACTCCCTCATACTTGATTTTATACACTTATTGCCCGTCTTATACCCATGGTTCAGCTTTAAAAAGGTATTTCATCTTTTTCTGGGTTTCTGCTTTGTGAGATGTAATTCAAAATGATTGTTTGAACTATGAGAAAGAACAATCATGGCAGGTCTCCACTGGTACCAATGCATAAGGTCAGGCATTTATTAATCTGTTCCTGGAGGGACAGTAGTAAGACAGTGAAAAGGGAGGAGAAAGAGAGGCTATAATGTTTATCTCAGACCAAAAGTAACGACTTATTGATTCGGCACAAGCTATGGAAAACTTGTTCCTGTAAATCGAATATCTTTTGAGTTCGAGTTACTGTATTTTCGACTGCCCTAAATCTTTGTGTTAGCCAAGACAGTAAAGAAATCAAATAATCTATAACTCAGATCAGTGGGAAAGGTACTTGCTTGAAAATATTACAGATATGTTTTATGTGATATTTTTGGAATAACAGTATAACACAGCTTGAACCTGGACTTCCATTTCCTTAAGATCAAACAGAGATTTGAATGTGAAACGAATGAACCCATGAATATGAGAAAAAGACATCCATCAATCTGTACATTTACACAACATGACGCATAAAAATCAGACACAGTGTGGTAATTCAGTGCACGACCACGACATAGCCATCATCAAAATCAAGGTTAAGTTTTGCTCATTTTCTATATTGGGGAAGAAGCACAAATTGGTGGCTAGGGAGACAAACAAGGAATGTTTGTGGTTAACTGGGCTCCATATTCAAGGTCATAGGACAGGCTCGAAACTGGGTTTCAGAGGAATTTGCATTTCTTTTTATGTGGGAGTTAGAGTTATGAACTGTCTCTGAGGATAACCCCCAGTAGATTACCTTTCTGATTTCCTCCCTGCTGAATCAGTAGCCCAGATTCCTTACACAGTTTCATCTCAGCCTAAAAGTGGCAACAGGAAAATCCTAACAGAGAATGCACGAAGAGTTTATCTGTTATTTACAGTGGGTTTTGTTGTACAAAGCTCACCCACAAATAGCTTCAGATATTTGCAGATACATCTCTGTTTTTTCATTCTAATGAATGGTGATACGTTTTTAAGCTACTGAAAACTCCACATACACAACAATTTTCTTCAAAAAGTGGTTTTCTTGATTTTTTTTTTTCTTCCCAGGAAGCCAAGCTGTTCCAGCAAGCCTGGGTTATGTACACACACAAGACCTGCGATTGTAATACTCCAGAACATCTAAATTTGTAATGTAGTCATTCTCCTAAAAAACTATATGGATAGGGAAACAAAGTGCCATTACTCCTGTTTTACAGATGACAGTGGTTGCTTGAGAACATTAAAAGAGTACACCCAAAACCAGAGTTGAAGCCTGGGGGTGTCCTTGAGCTGCTCTTGTAAAGTGCTCAAGTCACCCAAGGCTTTGTTTCAGAGAAAGTCTTCAGGGTTTGACCACGATGATATAAAACCATATTTGGGAATGAAGCAGCGATGGTATGAAAAAGAAGGATGATTTTTGCAAATCTCCTGGCAAAGGTCTGGGTAACCTTTGTGAACTACTTTTAGTGTTAGACAATGCAACAAAAAAAGCGAATCTCGCCTCCCCCGGCACCACTTACCCTTGCTCTAATAAATAAGTAATTGTACGAGCACCATGTAGTTAAGTAGAATGTTTTTCTTGTGCTTTGATCCTAATCTCTAGAGAAATACGTTTACTTTAAGTTTGCTGGAAGCTAGACTCTGTGTTTTGAAGGTCAGTTAAGAACTCTCTGGAGGTCTGATGCTATTCACTCTCATGGAATGAAACGCTGACTCCAGCATTCCAGCTGCTAACTCGTGTCCTAGGCACAGGGAAAGACTGCGATGTCTTCATTCCTTGGGAAAAGAGGATTTTGTTATCTAAATTGGAACAAAGCTAAACACCATTGATTTTTATGTATCTAGTAGGCACGGATACGTGACGCCATTTGTAGCCTTAGAATATGCCAAGGGGGAGCAGAGAGATGTTGCCAAAGATGCAAAGATATTGCAACTGGAGTCCCTGGGGTCAGATTCAAGAATGCATCAGTCTCATGGTATGAATTATAAAGCAGATGAAAATAAAACAACAGAGCTGGCTAGTCTGCCTGCTGTCCCAGCAGATTAAGATAGAATTTAGCTACAACAAACGAGGAGAGAGACTTTCTGTAGAGTCAAATTGTTTCCTATAAGATGCAGAGCACTAGAAGACTTCCAGTGAAGAAAGCTGTAAGAAAATGGTTGTGAAGTTGTGAACCTGATAAATGTGGAACCACCAGGAAAGGAATGCTCGTTTTCCTCACTGGAGCTAAAAAGCACAGCTACAACGTTAATATGTCGTTCAATAATTTATCTTGATAATTTCTATAAGTGTATGTTAATCTCCCATAGGTTATATAAGTATAAAACCCCCAGAAACGTTAATCCTACATAGATGGAAATGAATATGCATAGGCATGTAGGTATATACCTACGTGTAAAAATATTGTACCTTTTGCTTTATGGCAATTCTAATAGACTATTTCCCAATCTAAATAAGGCTAACATTGAACTGCATCATCTTTGTCCTTAAGAACATATAATGAATGGAACAAGGCTCTCTATTAGGGAGGCACAAAGAAAGAAAAATGATTGCAAAATAAATCATTGCAACAACACTGAAGGATAAGAAAAACAAATTGATCTATTAAGAGGGGGACACTCCTTCAAGGTGTCCCAGACACCTGTTTATTTTCAGTTAAGTTTTTTTTTTTTTTGTCTTGGAACACGGTTTTGCACAAGTTTGCTGATTTCATTTTCTCTATTTTGTTTCTTTTGGTGAGAGCTGCTGAACAATTAATCACATAAGTTTGCAAAATACATTAGCGACTCAAGGTTACAACTGCATTGTAGAGCTAACAATATTATTATAAGGAAAAATGTCTAACTATATCATTATTTTATAAATAAAAGTTTCTAACAACGTTCTACAAGGAAATCTTACCTCATTGCAGAGATCAGAGTTTCTTGATTTCCCTGGATGCCTGCTACGCCCTAGAAATCTCTTATTTTGTTATTGTGACTAGACTTAATAAAAAAGTCCTGACCCTTTGAGCAAAATGAACTCACAAGACATTTAAACACATGCTGTATTTTCAAAACATTGGCAATGCCCTTGCTTTGTCTCTTCCTTCCCTTAGAGTAACTGCAATTTTCCCAGCGATGCCTTTAAGTCATGCTTGAGTGTTTAAAGATACTAGATTTTTTGCTCTTCTAAAAATGGCTAGAGAAGCAATAGGAACGGAGGGCATATATCACAGAAGGCAAAACCAAGTACCTACAGGAACGCAGAGACACAGGTGTTAACTTTTAACAACCTGTTTTATCTCCGTGGCACAGCAGAGTAATACAAAGTCAGGTCCTGGGAGCTTCTGAGTGGGTGCAGAGCTCTCGGTGATGAAGTTCTGCTTTAAGCAGCCAGGATGGATGCCAACCGGGACTGTGCTGTAAGAATACCACTATACTGCTTCAAGGTCCAAAAAGTGACACGGTTTTGGTGGACCGCCTAGGCAAAGCAGCTCATTTAGAGGCTGATCGGGTAACCGCACCACACTGCATCGTACCGTGTTTACACACCCCACGACCGCGAGCAAAAAGGGCAAGAGCTCTGGCTTAACTAGGGGATCGAGCATCCCAGGAATTCTGTTTCGCCTTAATTGGTATTGCTCTCTGCTTTGTTTACACCACGCAAACTCAAACACTGGTGCAGTCATCTAAATTCTTCCCTTATGCCAGTACAGCATAATTTGCTACTAACCTAAACTTCAAACTAGGACAAATTAAAGCAGTGAAAGCACCTCAACTAAGCGTTCACAGTGGTGCAGACATACAGAAATGCTTTTGTGGGAGAGACCTGTCTAGACTGTGTCCCTCAAACACTTTTTACTAGCTACAGAGTGGGTTGGAATAGCCTAGCCCCATTGCCTCTACGGCAAGGGAGGTATTTCCTTCAATTCACCCACAGAACTTCTACCAGAAGCATCCAGCTTGTCCAATACAACTTGTACTTGCTACCGAGGTCAGGCTGAGCAATTTGGTTGGCGAAATTCAAACTAATGGCTCTGTACGTATCTCTCTTAGTGGATACCCTTCCTCTATTGCGAGCCTGGCTAGCAAAGCTCAAGAATTACCATCACTGTACTGTGAAATTAGAGGTCATAAGTAAGCATGTTGAATGTAGTAGCTGAAAGCAGGTTTTTCAGAAGAGGTAGACAGAAAAGTTGCTAACTGGCTACAGAATTAAACCTAGATTATTTGCTGGATTTTTCTTTTTTTTTTTTTTTTTAGATTTATTTTAACTAATCAACACGTGAGAGTCAGGGAGTGCAATTCATCATTTAACACAAGTAACGCACTGGTGCCCAGAGATTCTAGTCCAGAGTAACCGGCCCTGTTATTCTGAACAGAAGAAGCTCGGCTGATCAGCAGTATTGCTGGTGAGAAGTGCAGCTCCATGGTTAAGTAGACACAAACTGTCTGTGGAGTGCTCGGTATTGATTCAGGTCTCTCCCAAGCTATTACCCAGGAACACAAATCCTTTTCACCTGCTCAGATTCCTGGGTGCTGTCAATATCTTCACCAGCAGCAGTGCATGAAAAAAAGTAGGTTAATGCTAGGGCTTAGCATTTGATTTCTTTTTTTCTGAAATTGTTCTTACCCACATTTTTTACAGGTTTTCACATAGTCAGGTAGAGCCAGAATTTTCTCCTGTCTTCATTATTGAGCTCGTTCCTTTCTGACTACTCTCAGATTTATAGAATTAAATGAAGCCATGATATATTTCAGCTGTGCATTGGTGTACCTTTTCATGTAAAATCCTGGCAGCATTCTCAGTGGCACTCTCTATATTCAACCATAAACCAGGTTTGAGGATGGCATCTGGTAGTGCAGGCATCTACCCGCCTGGATGCATTCCTGTCCACCCTGCTCTAGGTGATCCTGCTTTGGCAGGGGGCTTGGACTAGATGATCTCCGAAGGTCCCTTCCAACCCCTACCATACTGTAATTCTGTGAAAAAAGGGCCACGTGATAAAGTATACCTGAATTAGCTGGTGAGTTACATGCTTAGAAGACATTTAGACGGTTTTAAATTGATTGGTTTCAGCTGACCAACTTCCAAAAGCAAAGCAGCCGTGAGCCTAAGACATGGATGAGAAATCATTAGTGAATCCTAGGTACAATGTTAAAGGAGCCAATTTAAAGTAATGACACTAGTGAGGTACTGCAGGGGTTGAAATTGGGAACAATACTGATCAACATCTTCATTAATGACCTGGACAGTGGGACAGTGAGCATCCATAGCAAATTGGCAGATGACACAAAACTGGGAGGAGTGGCTGATACACCAGATGGGTGTGCTGCCATCCAGCGCAACCCCGCTGGGAGAATTGGGATGAGAGGAGTCCCATGAAATTCAGCAAGGGGAGGTGCATAGTCCTGCCTCTGGGGAGGAATAACTGCAGGTACCAGCACTTGCTGAGAGCCAGCCAGATGGGAAGCAGCTTTGCAGAGAAAGACCTGGGGGTCCTGGTGGACACCGAGTTGACCATGAGCAAACATGCCCTTGCGGGTAAGGCCAACAGCATCCTGCAGGGCATTAGGAAGAGCACTGCCAGCAAGTGGAGGGAGATGATCCTTCTTCTCTACACAGCACTGCTAAGACAAATCTGGAGTTCTTGGTCCAATTCTGGGCTCTTCAGCACAAGAGAGATATGGAGCTACTGGAAAGAGTTGAGTGAAGGGCCACAAAGGTGATTAAGGGGCTAGAGCATCCCTCCAATGAGGAAAGGCTGAAAGAGCTGGGACTGTTCAGCCTACAGGAAGGAAGGCTCGGAGAGGTTCTCATCAATGTGTACAAATACCCGATGGGAGGGAATGAAGAAGAGGAAGGCAGGATCTTTTCAGTGGTGCCCACTGACAGGAGAAAATGCAGCAAGCATAAACTAAAATACAAGGGATTCCATTTAAACAGAAGATTCCATTTAAACAAGGATTCCATTTAAACCACTGTGAGAGTGGTTGAACAGTGGGACAGGTTGCCCAGAGAGGCTGTGGAATCTCCATCCTCGGAGCAATCTGCTTTAGGTGACCCTACTTAAGCAGAGGGTTGGACTAGATGAGCTCCACAGGTCCCACACCACCTCAACTATTCTGTGACTCTGTGATGGACCACAGAAAGTTTATCACTGCTGAATGACAGAAGAGGAAGGGTGAAAGAGTCCACAAAAAGTCAGTATTCCCTTATGGGCATTTGAGCAAGAGTGGGGTTATCCCCATAACAAGAAAGCAGGTCTCCTGTAGATGACTTATTGAAATTCCACATCTAAGCTAGAGATTTGCATAGTCGAAACACAGGAGAAATGCTATTGCTCTCAGCTGTAATATTTACATGCTTGAAGCCAAATGCGCACTTCAGAGCTTTGCTGCCTTTAGCCTTGGAGCACAGTTTTTGAGAGACATGTTCAAAGATAAAAATGTACATAAGCAATTAAGTTCATTAAAATTAATTTCAATGTTTCCTGGTATTTCAAATCTGGTAAACATAGTCTCTAAATCCTTCTCAATTAAAATACATTTAGTGGAATTCCACGAATTTGGTTATAGAGGAAAGAGCAAAGGAAACTAGTGATTCTAGATAATTTCTGTCAAAGAAAAAAAAAAACCAGTTTGAGTAGATTCAGCATTTCCACATGGAAAAATCACTTCCAACATTCTGAAGTCGCAGCCATGTGTGAAATTGAGAGGCACATATTCTTTTCTGTGTTGTCACTGAGCGTGAAACATGATGAACATGTCCTTTGTCAGCCATTCTGATACCTAGATATGAGTACTGCCCAAAAGCTGGCCCCTTTTTGATGGAAAGAGGCTTGCAGTAAAGAAGACTTCGTTATCTTTGTTGTTGCGGGCTGGTTCAAGTCAAACCTTGATTTCCTCACTGATCTTATTAAATTTTAAGCTGGTGTTAATTGTTACAGCCTAGGCTACAGAAGAGATGTGAAGGTCTAGACACCTTCAGTAAACCTGACTTTCGATGACTTGCCCCAGAAGGAAATGTAGGCAGTGCTCTCCTCAGTCATTATCCTGTACAGAACAACGAGGGATAAGGGAGTGTTTGGGGCACTGACGTCTACACTAAACATACTCCTTACCAGAACTCAGCAGGGAAAGCAGACCTAAAAATTATTTTGTGATGACTTAAAGACTGTGCAAAAGAAAATGACTATAACTGTACAAAAGTTTGGGTTCAGTTCAGCGGGCAAAACCATCCTAAGGAAGATGCAAGAAGCCCTACAAGAGACGTCCAGGCAACAACGCACTCAGGAGGGAAGTTTCCTAATCCCTTTTAGAGGATTAAATTCATGCTCTGAATCTTGAGCATTTATAAGCTTCCAAAAATAACATAAATTAAAAAAATATGTTATTGCATCAGGGTATTTTTGGAAGAAAAAGGAGTTTTGCACTAAGCTTGATCCAAAATGCTCTAACACTTTTATTTTTAAAATGTTGATGTATTTTAACAGAAAATATTTGTGAATAAAAGAACCCAGCTTCATGGAAAATGTCAGTTTGTTTTAGAAAAGTAGGAGTTCAAAAAAAGTGACTGAAAAATTTTGGTCTAAAAATGAATCTTCAGTTCTCAACAGAAAAATTTCTAGGAAAACCTTAAATTTGATTTTTGATAGAAAGTTAAAAATTTCATTTGGGGAAGCAATTTTATGGTAAATATGTTTTATTCTAGGAAACGCGTGGGGAATCTGAGTTACAGTCATTTCATTTTGAGAGAAGAAATTTGGTAGCCAAAGGACATTTATGCTGGGTTACAGTTTCTTCAGTTAAAATGGTGGGATGGTAGAGAATAATACATTGCACTTGCACGGAAATATTAACGCATTTTTCTTCTACCAACCTACAACCCAGCAAGTACTAAATGTCTTTGAAAGAGAAAAAGAAACATTAAATATTTGGGGGTGAACTCGTCAGGAGTAGAATTGATCGCTGAGGTCACAGCTGATCTCTGGCAGTGAATACAAAGTCTTCCCCATCATCCTTTCCGCCCGGCCCTTCCAGTCCTCTTTCCTGCCTCCACCCTCACCTACAATCCCCTAATCGTGGAAAATACTTTTAAAAGTGCTTAAATGAAAAGGAAATTAAAGTTACAGATGAAGACATGTGCTGAAGTCCTGATCTGAGACTTCTACCAATGATTTTATTCCCAAAGTGCAAATCAGAGCAGCCCTTGTGAGCCATCTCTGCCACAACAGCGTCTGCACATCAAATATCTGCCTCCCAATTCCCCTCTATAGAATGCACTGAAGTCAAGATGCCTGCACAGCTGAGCAGGAGTCCACCAAGGAAACAGCAGCACCTTAGCAATGTAGTAACACCCCTGGGCAGGGACACATCTACCTGGAAATGCCACAAGGCTTTGGGACTGCAAGCTTTCCTGGGGAAAACAGCAGCAATAGGAAATGATGCCTGCGATACAGCGGGGAGGGAAGCGCTCACAAGCCGTGAAACAAAACAGCCGTGTCACTAACGAGAGATAACAGGGCTTCAATAGGCAACGCTGATGCTGCTGACTGCAATCTTTAAGATCTTAATTTAAAAAAAGGCCATTTCTTGTCTTTGCAGATGCATCAACTGCAGAGACTGGATTTCCCCCACTCTTACATTTTATTTCAGGGACAGGAAGGTGATGGAAGAGTGCTGTGTCTCGTGGGAACGGGTACATCACATGAATTAAAATCCTTGTTAAAAAAAAAATGATAACTACAACTGATTACACAGTACAACTTTTTCTAGCTGGTTCTTTAAAAGCTTGTGACCTACTTTAGAAATGCTTTAAGTAATAAAATGAGCAGTAAGAAAAAGATGAGTAGCAGCAGGAATGATTTAGCATCAAGCTAAATTTGGAAAGGATTTTAATTACCCTCATTTAAAAAAAAAAGACCTCCTTGCCCCAAAACCAAACATAAACCCCCCCAAATGATAATAAAGCATTTGCTGCAGCGGCACAGCCTTTTCCTGTTCTCTCCCAACTGCGCTGTGCCAACCTGACCTAGATTTCTGAGGAAAAAAATAAACCGAGCTGCAGCACTTTTGCAATAAAATATGACACCTTATCAAAATGAACCGAATCTAAAGATTTACAATCTCAGCCCTGCTAAAAGATTGTCATGAGCTAGGTGGCATTACAGCTTAGGAAAAGCAAAGGCTACTGCAAGGAGTGCTGGTATGTAAGATCCCTACTCCAATTATTGTTGTTGCCAGGTATTTAGATTTTTGGGCGCAATGAACGGTGAGTTTTGCTGCTTGCAGAGCTCCATCCGTTTTAGCTGCCACCTTCTCACCAAACTTTTCACTGAAAACAGAGGTGACGTGGTTCTGCAGACAAGCCCTGGGCTGCTTATTATGCCCACAGGAATCACAGTTTGTGAAGCCACCACTGTGTACAGTCTAAGAAATGCCGGCAACTACAAATGTAGCATATATACCCTCTCTTCACATTCCGCGTAAGCTGTTTAGGGTGACCAACCCTGTGGCAGTCTCCTCTTTGTGGAGAGCAACTCCATGATGTGCCTCCATAGACCTTCCCAAGGGAGAGCAGGCTTCAGGATGGGCAGTCCTAAGGGCCCAGGGTCAAACAGAGAAGGAAGGGGAAAAACATTGGGTAGGGCCAATAACAGCCTGATCTCAAAGCAAGGACTACCTGCCCATTCTGGATTTTTACTGATGGTTAACAGAGTAGGCATTGCTACAAGACCTAGAGGTAATGATCTGCTGCAATTGCAATCTCTTTGGAATACAGGGATCCAATAATAACACAGCCTTATTAAAATATATACGCATATATTGCATCTGCTAGGTGGACAGACCATGAAAGGTCTAATCCGGTGGAGAAAACCTGAAAGTTCTGGTACTGTTTGTATTCTATTGCTTTTACAGTAATTAATGGGTTATACGATATAGAATCATAGAATAATAGAATCATAGAATTGCTGAGGTTGGAAGGGACCTTTAAGATCATCAAGTCCAACCATCAACCTACCCTGACAAAAAACACTTCTAAGCCATGTCCCTAAGTACCACATCTACCCTTTTTTTAAACACCTCCAGGGATGATGAATCCACCACCTCCCTGGGCAGCCTATTCCAATGTTTAATAACCCTTTCAGTGAAAAAATGTTTCCTAATATCCAATCTAAACCTCCCCTGACATAACCTGAACTCGTTTCCTCTTGTCCTATCACTTGTCACCAGGGAGAAGAGGTCAGCCCCCATCTCTCTACAACCTCCTTTCAGGTAGTTGTAGAGGGTGATAAGGTCTCCCCTCAGCCTTCTTTTCTCCAGGCTAAACAACCCCAGTTCCCTCAGCCGCTCCTCATAAGGTTTGTCCTCCAGACCCCTCACCAGCTTTGTTGCCCTTCTCTGAACACGCTCCAACACCTCAATGTCCTTCTTATAGTGAGGGGCCCAAAACTGAACGCAGTACTTGATATAACTGAGACAGAGGGAAAGAAAGGTTTCCAGGAAAGCACACACCAACCAACCAACATGAAAATCCACTGTGGGCATTCCTAAGCAGACTTATTTAACTTCCTTCTGCTTCCCCTTAAGTGTTACACAAACACCTGCTTTGTCTTCCCGTAGAACAGGACCCCCGGCACACTTGCATATGTATGTAAATTAATGCAACTGAATAATTTCACTCAATTCATGGATGTCAAATTAGGTGATTTAACGTTTTCTGGATTAGGTTTTTAACTCCACATGTTAGGTTTAGTGTCCTCATGTCTATATTGGGGAGCACCGGCCACAGTTCACTTGCCAAGTTTCAAGATCTGCACCCAGGTTGCAGCAACCAACAAGTACAATTTGGCTGTGCGTGCATTTCACTAAAGATGTGGAACTATAGCAGGGTGACTTTTTCCTTTTATTCTCTGACCTGTATTTCTTTTAAACATAATGTAAAACTGGAAATTAGTTTAACTATGCAGATGCATCAAGGGCAGGCTGCTGGTCTTTGGGCTTGGGAAAAAAAAAAAAAAAAAACATTTGGATAAATACATTCTTTTACGACATGTCCTACATTCACTGCTGATAGTAAACCAGCACATTTCATTCCAACAGAGCAAAAGGATATATGACTCACGATGTATACGTTGAATTATAGGAGAGAGCTGACAACAGGACTTTTGAAGGCAGTGAACCTCTTTAGGAGTGGGGCTGACGGGAGAAAGGACAGGAATTGGAGGTCTTCGTGTTCTTTTTAGTCCTCTACCAGGGAGGAAAAATAATGGGGCGTTACTAGGACTGAGTATAGCAAAAAATATTTGGTTTGTTTTTTTTGGTTTGGTCTTTTTTTTTTCTTTTTCTTTTTTCTCTTTTCTTTAAATAGGGGGCTTTGTGCATCATCCATAAACCAGGAAAAAAAAAAAAAAAGGTTAATTGAAGACCTCCTGAGTCTTGAGCAGTTGAGCAGATCATGTCCTGTCAAATAAGATAGAGTATATCGTGGCATCAACTCTGTTTTAACTTCAATCCGCACGTCCTGCGAACAGCAAAATCAACCAGTCCTTAGACAGACTCAGCCCTGGGTTCTGTTCTTGTCCTGCCAGTGACCCTAAGGTCTCTGTGCTGTGTCCGTGTGCTTGAAATCTTTGGGCCTCTTATGTTACCTGTTCTGCCCACTTAAGAGATAAGGTCTGCTGAACAACTGTATGACTGGGTATCCTAACAATTCCCTTAAGCCTTAAAATCTCTGTGCCAGACATGAAACATATTTCTTTCTATTTTAACATAGTCTATCTTCCTAAAAGTGGTCATGATTTAAAATTAGACCCTGCAATGAGCAGACCATGGTATTCTGTCTTTCTTTATTATGATGTGAGGTTGCTGACCCTTCAGTTACTGCCCTACTGGGATTTTTGTAATGTCCTGGCATGTGAAAAAGTACTTTTTCTGGGCTTTGGCACTATAACTTTCAGAGTGGGTTTCTTTCTATGATTATAAATACATGCTATCTAAAAGCTGGTTCCAGCGTAGGGTTGTCCTATTCTGATTGAAGGAAAATTAAGGCTAAAGTTTATCTGAACACCCAAGACAGTCAACATCTGACTGAGATAAATAAAACCTTAGTTTTAAGTAACTAAGTAACCTTAGTAAAGCCTTAGAATTCTGGGAGAAATTTGGTAAGAATGAAGAAATTCTAACATTTAGGAACCTTTTAAGAACATGCTATTTAACTCAAGGATGTTGTGGAACAATGAGTCCGCTGAAACGGGTAAAGTCCATTCAAGTGAGGACGTGAAGCCTGACACGTAGCAATAGCAGAGCAACCATCTTTGCAGACCCAGAGTGGAACTGACTGGTTTCAACACGAGATGACGCTCAGAGTCCATAACTCTGCCCTTCTGCGGGGGATAAGGCCTCTCTGAGGAGGAGGAGAGTGGTAAGCAGCAGCAGAAACTGCATTAAGGAACAAATACAGTTCAAGTCCTTTTTGCTAATTTATGTTAAATTTGGTCAACGTTTTCAGTAAAAAGTCCAAGCAAGTGATTAAACAAATTAAGAATTCTGCTACTGTATTCGAAAAAACCCAAAATGTTTTGAGCTTTTAATTTGAAATGTTTCTTAATGTTCTTCAATTTTCAAGCACCAAACTAAACAAAGACTGACAATTAGAAGATCAGCATGAAACAGTTTCCTCTAATCTTTTCCCTTTTCTTCATGCAAATAGAATCCCAGACTCACAGAACTCCAATTACGCCACAATTTGGCATGTTACAATACATAAATGAACCACGATGTGGCTGAATTTGAAACTTGAAGACCCCACTTGAGGAAGACTGGGATCCTGATAAATAGATTTACAGCCTAATACTGCTCTGAGCTTCTGATAAATAGAATTATAACCTAATTCTCTTTACAGCCTTCCTTTCAAAGGTTTCAGAATGCTTTTCTAACGATAATAATAACGTAATCCTAAAACACAGTTGTGAGATACTTGGCTACAAAAAAAAGTTAATTACTTTTCAAAGCAAAGTAATTGACTTACTCAAGGTCAGAGAGTAAACCTGGGTGAGTGGGAAGAAAAGAGGCCAGTCACTGCACCTTTGCCGTTAGCTGGGTCTGCTCCTCAGGCCGTATCCATGGCACTGGCCCAGGATACTTAGAAGCACTGTACGAAGGTTGCCGGGTGGTCAACCTCCGGTGCTGGAGGTAGAAAACACTTCTAAAATTAGCTGAAGCAATAAAATGTTCCACTTGTGAACATTGCAATTGTCCTTAATTACTCTGAGGTTATGATGAATATTCTTACGCAAAACGTTCTGGGTGGAATTTTTCCAGTTTTGTCTCAAAACTCTTAGGGCTAGAGCAGGTGAGAGAGTTCCTAATTATGAAGGATTTTCCAGTCAGTTGGGGTTGTTTTGGATAACACAGGTTTGAGCTCCCTTTTTTCTCCCCAGTGTAATAAAACATGGTTTACAGATGGGGAACTGAGGCACAGAACAACTTGCTGGAGGTCACTCTGGACTGAATTCTGGTCTCCTGCGCGTGTGCTCTGTCCACAACTACGCCACGCTCTGTCGCTAGGTCGTTCTTTCTATCAATTCGGCTATCTATGAACAAAGACATGTTATAGGAAAATGAATATTTTTCTGAGTTACAAAGCATCCGAGTGCGAGTCCAGCATTGAACCAGGGCAGCGTGTTCAGATCCATTATCCACAATATGCTGAGATGTGCATGAATTTGCTGGTCCTTATAAACAGACCTAGAAATATTCAAACTCACGGGCAACAATGGCTGAGAAGAAAAGTAACCTACTAGCGTGAATGAAGTAGAATCGAAGAAAACTCCTAGTCTAAGAAAGGGAAACAAGAAGGGATGATAGCTGATGTCCAATATCAGAGAAGAATGGGGATATTCACAAAAGCTAACCTAAGTCTACTGAGGCTAATGAACAAGGCCCTTTTTATAGCTAAAAGAGAGAGATAAAGTCCTCTCTGGGGTGATTTCTAGCAGAAATCTAATTTAGCCATCATTATAAAGGCAACCAACTGAGACCAGTTAGCCTTTGTAACAGTCCTGTCCCTCACTGTACCTCTGCTACAGAATTTTATGTCACAGAGTTTTATTAACCTGTTTTTCATATATCAGTCCAGTGCTTTTGGAGTAACGTTTGCATACTGTCCTTATTTTGTCCCTCTTTCATTTTATAGGAATATACAAATGTATGACGCAAGGAGTTCACAGCCTCCTTTCTCACTAGAGCTGCGCGCCCCGTTCCCAGCAGCATGAGCTCCGCTGCAAGTGGCGAGTGGGCAGCATTTCGCCATGCCGACTTCCAAACTTGAGGGCTCTAGAGATTTTAACAGCAAAGTTGAACTGGAAACGATTAATTTTACAAGCATCCTGGAATGAGACATAAGACATCCTCTTACCCTTAACTGGCAGGGAAGCGTGCGGAAAAACTCAGGTCAGTTTTATTTCCCAGGTGATCTAACAGCACGAACAGCATCTAGAACTCGTTTAGCCGACAGCAGGGCTGCTCATTCAAACAGGGTCAGAATTTCTCCCTCTGATTTTGGGCTTGACATTTGGAAGCACGCCGGTTAAGACTTTCACATTTCTTTCTGCCTGACCGTGGTTATGCAACACTAAAAGTTTTTTAGCGCTTTTTGAGAAGTAAAACTCAGATATGGAAAAAAAATGAAGAAAGCTGGTATATAGCCCACAGAACATATGTCTTACCGAGTCAACCGAAAATACACACTTTGTGAAATATGGCTGCCTGCAAATAACCTGGAGATACCATAGGTCACAACTGATCAGAATCTCTTTCAAGCAGCTTTTGATTTCGTTTTGCTCTAATCCTACAAGAAGGTTAGCATGCCGTCTTAAGTTTCTACCAACGACGCAACTTTGAATCAAAGTGACTTCTGTGGCACCGCAATAAAATTCCACGGCAAGACCATCAGCAATCTGTTATAACGTTAATATACAAAATCTGTTACAGCCTGTTCTGTTAAAATACTCTAGAAATGTCAACTCATCACACAAACAGAAGAAACAGATGGGTGAAAATACTAACCACAAACAAGAAAAGGCATCTGAAACTTGTTTTCTAAACGTAAGAGATTTTGTGCCCAGCTCCAGATATAAAACCGGACCTTTTGAAAACAGGGACAGTTAAAGAAATATATTTTCAAACATTTATACTATTGAAATGGAAATCATATTCAATAGTTTTGTCCAAATTTAATTGTATCCTCGTTATCAAAAAGACTGCCATTACGAGATCAGGTAGCAGTACAATTAATATACATAAGACTTCAATTTAAGGAATATTTTTACTATTAGCCCTACCTCTTTTTTAATTCTGCAATACAGGCACACGCTTCCAGCATGATTTCAGTAAACAGTGATACATCCTTTCAATAGTGCTCTTTCTCTTCAAATTCCAAACCAAAATTACAATCCTAAAAATGTGATAGCTAAAAGATAAAACAAAGTGTCTTATAGAGGGAGGTTTGGGAGATAATACTTGATTATTATAACACGTGGAAATAGTGCTATAAACACCAGCTTGGAAACTGGTTTTACTTCAAAAAAAAAGCAAGAACAATCCATGTCAGGCGTTAAAATTAGTTATTGTAGAAACAAGTGACTTACCTTATCAGAAAAGACACTATCTAGAAAGTTTTCTTGCAATAGCAAATAGCCTTGAAATCTTAATAAAGATGGTGATTCAAATGTCACAGGAAGCAGCATACACCTTTTTTGTTGGCTTGTTCTTTGGAGTAAGCAAAATTAATCCTCATCTCATTACAAAGGAAACACCAAACAATTCTCCCATAAATTAATGAGTGAGCCAATTAATAAAATGAAAACAATTGCATCCGAAGAGTGGTGTTTCTTTTGGTACACAACATCAAATATTTTTGATATATGTGTAGAATTCTGGATATAATTTAATTAGGAGTTTTGTGCCTGAAGAAAAAAGTTCCTGCTTACTTGCTTAAAATGTTAAATTAGATACCTTCTATACTACCACATTTAAATATCATAAAATAAAGGAATAATAGAAAAGAGCCTCAATACTCACATTTGGTTTTAAGCTGCTTCTCTTGGTAACTTGTGCAGCAAAATAAAGGAAGAAATAATTACACGTCTTCACAGAAACAAGCATTCATCAAGTCCAAAAGAAACAGAACGCTTTGCCAGAGCTATTTGAGGGTCCCATCAGAATTTGGCTGGAGGAAGGCTGAGGGTCAGTTTGTTTCCCTTAGACCTCATGACATGCAAATATCTGGCTGCCTCACCACGGAGTCAAATCATTCTTTGACATATTATGTTTACAAATTGCAACGACATACCATGTAGGAGGTTCTTAAAGGAACCTATTTCAGACAGTTGTCAAAAGGAAAAAGATATGTCTGTTAAAAAACTAAAGAATCAAAACCCCCCAAAGCCTCAAACTGTTTAGTACAAGAAAAAAAAAAGAAAAAGAAAAAGAAGATGGATCATCATTCATTCCCAGATACGCTTTGGTCCATGCATAATAAATCCCAAAGACCTCACGCGGGCTTGTAAATCAGAAAAGAAATAGAAAAGTCGTGATTACTAAAGTCCGACTGTTGTGTACAGGAAATGGAGGGCAGGGAGAAACACTTTTCCAATTTGAGAAGAGAGTTTTGGGGATCCAGCAGAACTCCCTGACACTACTAAAGCAGTTTCTGGGCTGGAATGATTTGCTACTTTTCCAGCACGCAGGAAGGTGTTCATATGGCGTTACCATCAGAGTGGCAACAACGGCCTCCTCTAGGTTCTAGGTTGGGGGCTGGACCAGATGACCTTTAAAGGTCCCTTCCAACCCAAACTATCCTGTGATTCTCTCTCAGTATTTCTCCGTTCTGACCTCCTTTAAATTGCCGTCACCTCTTTTACTTTTTGCTGGGAGAGAACAGGGGCCAGCTGACTTCCACAGACGGCCCAGTGCACGCATGAAGCACACAGAAGTGCTTCGACTTTGTGTACGACTCCACGCAGACCTTTAATCAATTGCAGCTGAAAAGTAAAGATATTGTGTCCATTTACAAATGCAGCCTGAAGTTATGCAGAGTGAAAAAAAGGATGGCTGCTTGTGGTATGAACCACAACTGACCTCCAGGCAGATTTTTCCACAACCGAGAGCCAATAGATCTGAATCATTTAGTCTATAATGTCAAGAGGGTGGGAACTGCTTTATATTACAGACAGAAGAAAGAAGGAAACTTGTAAATGGCTTAGAGACGTATTACGTTTTCTGAAGACTTCGGTAAAATTGCTAAATCTGGGCAACGCGTCCCAGAGGTTATCTGTGTCTAGGTAGTATCTTGTAAGATACTGTATCAGACTGATCATTTGAGTATTATTGCCAAGAATTCATCATCTCTATTTGCAGCTGACTGGTTTATTAAACCTCTGTAAACATTTTATCGTCTACTCAAACTAGATTGAATTCCTTCCTCCTGTTGTTATTCACTTTATTTATATCAAGCACTTCTACGCTGATTTTTCAAGCTTGCGATTTTTTTCAGATCGGGAAGAGATAGGACACGCTGGGTCTGAATTTCAGTCCAGAATGAGAATAATGAATAGTTTCCTCTTGCCTTGACTTCCAAAAAGTAAAAAATGAAAGTACAATTCTTGACCAAGAACCTTTTGAAGATCATGAAACAGAGAAACACAAAAGTATTATCCAAACGGATCCGTCGAAAGAGCTAATGACAATTAGAAATAGTTCTAGCACAATACATACAGACATCTCCTCTAGCATATCACCTTCCTTAAACTTCAAAGACTGTCCTTAAATTCATCTAACTGTAGATAGAGATCATAACTATGTTAATAACAGACACGTGCAGAGAAGCACCTCAAACAGAGTTTTTGCCAACAGGTGCAAATTGCATACAACTGAAGAGAACAATAAAAACTCTGCTCCTTCTTCGGAGTATCAGTTTGCTGATGCCTCATACAGCTCCCACATCTCTTCCTGAACTTCCTGAAATAGAAAGCAGCTTATTTCATCTGTCCTCAGACATGACCTGCCTTGACCTAGCTTCCTCTTCACATTGAGGGTTTGGGAAATTCATCAACAAAAGGGTGTTTCTCTTTAAACTTCTTATGTCACTCTTCCTACTTATTTTTTTTTGTAATTTTTTAAAAAAAGATGTAATTCCTTAACAAAATTAATTAATTAATTAAATCGATGTTTTCCTGAGAAAACATCTTTGGCATTTACCGAATATGTTTTGTTATTTGGCTCTGCAGGGAAAGGAATTCTGCTCTCACAAGTATCCTGTTTATCCAAAAGCTTCAGATAATTGCCATTTTCTATGTTTAAAGTACAATCATCGTTCAAAGTTCGAGTAGCACATATTTGGAGGCTCAAAAAGCACTCAAGGGAAAAATCACTACATGCCTTGTTCTTATATTCCTCCCTAGGCATCCACTTTTGGCCCTTGCTGGAAACACAATACCGGGCTACACAGATCTTCCATCTGAGCCAGCACAGTCACTCTTGCGGCTTCTGCAAGAGTACTAAACTTCCTGTTAAAAAAAAAAAAACAAACCCAAATCTACCCAGTTGTGTAGAAATTTCCATTTTCCTGCCCTATGGAAAATGTAACTGTTACTTATTAAAAAAAAATAATTCAAGGAGCCACCACTGCATCAGTAGCCTACTCATGAGCCTACACAGAGAACAGAAGTCCTGAAGTTTTATCTGAACAAGCTGTAAGATGGATTCTCGCAGACAACAAATCCCAGTGCTGTTACTTAGAAACTTGTGCCAATTAGTAGCTTTTTAAGAAGCTGGGTAACGAAGAGAATTGGAAAGAAGGCTGCAAGTTCTAACAGAGCAACAGTTTGCTCATTTCCAGCAGATCTTCCCATAACCAGCTACAGAAGTCACATTTTGCCACTTAAAAACAGGGAAAGGAAAGGGTGCTGCTGAGCCCAGGCACCTATGGCTAATGTACCCGTTCCAATTTGCTGAGAGAAGCAGCAAAATAGGCTACGAGATGCATGTTTATAAATATTTGTGTATATATACACACTCCAGCTTTTTCAGTCTATAAAAATATAATGGTGGTGGTTAAATACCACAGGCGAAGGGTATGAGAGGCTGACACAAAATACTTAAAGTAACTTTGTGTGGCCTTTCATTTTCCTAGATACTCCAAAGGGCAGTTTTGTTTTGTGAACTGAACTTCTGATTTCTAAGACAAGATAACTCTTCCTCCTGCATATGTTCCTCCTAGGGAGAGGAAAAAACCCATGAATTAGCAAAATATTCAGGAAATTGTGACTATTTCTTTTCTTTCGCTTTCGAAATACTTCTATTTCATAAACTAAAGACTGACTTTACGCATCTAAGAGACAGCAAAATACCTGGGAAGGTTTTCCAACCTATGTCTCCTTGTATTCTGTTAGTAGCCAGAAGATATCTCTGAATTTTAGTGCTTTCCTCATATCTACTTTGAAGAATGTATTTTTTTTATCATTCTTATACCGTTGCCTACAATATAGCAAGTCTAACACATGATATGGTAAATTCTATAATAAGATCATTATTATTCCAGCATAAAAAAGTACCAAACAAAAACACAGGGACACTCAGAATGGCACGTTAAATCAAAAGGGGCATATTACCAATTGCTGTTTGAAAGCTCCAAGCTGCACGATGATGAACCATTGGCTAAGTCAACAGAATGCATTTTAAATACTTCATCATTTAATATTATTAAAATAATTTCATATTTGCATACAGAACATCATATGGCATATTATTTACAAAAGAGCTCAACATCATATAAAATTGTTTACATTCAGTATAGGAACTTAATAATATCAAGAAATCATACCTATTCCCTCTATGCAAATTCTATTTCATAAACAAAGTTAAACAGCCTGAATATTTTTCATCTCTTACTCCTCATTGTCCTTCATTGTCAGCTATGTTAGCCTCCAGCCACGGAAAGAGAAACAGCTACCTTTGCTTCTGCCTTACTGTTGGTAAAAGATAGCATTGATGTGAACATTGTTAAACACTACTGTCTTTTATATATGTATGAAATTCAATTTTTTCCCTTACCAAAATTAACTTAACCTTCCTTAATCTGTTACTGAGCTTCCATACTTGGCCTCCTCAACTTTCATTTGTTGCAATTTCAGGCTTGGATATATTTATGAATAATCTTATAGAATATGTGAACTGTTGGAAAACAAATATTTGAACAGAGCAGGGTTTGCACAAATTTGCTTTCTTTTGGTCAATGACATTTTTAGTGAAAAGTATTCTATTTCTTGTCTTACTACTCAAACTTGATTTTATACAAAAACTTGAAGTTACACACATGAAATCAACGGGCATTACTGAAGTAATACAACTAAAGTATTTTTGGTTTGAAAATTATCTTCTCAAAAGTAAGTTAGAAGTATATTTGACATATAAGAATTATGTCATTAACAGCGGCAGAACTCTTATTTTACACATTTTTCCCCTTTCCTCAAGACATAAAGTACCGTTCATGTAAAAATAAGGCTGGTAAAACACTTGAGGGAAACATTTTAGCCAATATTTTGGTCTATAAAGTTTATGTAGAAAGATAATAAACTACATTCTTTTGAAGAAACTCAGGATAAACAGGATACCACAAGTTCTCTCAAGGAGCTGACAGAATGCAAGCAAGTGCTTCTAACTGCTGTGGGAACTGGATTAAGAACTCAGATCTGCTGAATGAACATATAGCATATAAAATATGGCAGGTGTAACAGTATTTATGCACTCCCAAAACACCAATGCAAAAGGGTAATGCATCCTCTGTCCCCACTGCAAGTTTTAAACGACCTGCTATTATGGACATTAACAGAATACATTAATAGCATGAGCGTGCTGATTTTCATAAGCTTTCAGTACAGTTAGAAACTCACATTAGTACTGGGCTGCTTCTCTTAAGTTTAGCAATACACGCTTCTACTCAATGTTTTTACTGCTGCGGTCCAGTGAACAGAAGCTGAAAACACCCACTAATGATATCAAAAAGTAAAAATGGCCTTTCACTGCTGTACTATTAGGTTTCAGTATATGTTTCAAAACTACTCTTTGAAATTAAGATATACAGGCTTGTATACAGTTATATACAATCCTTAGATCACTACAAATCCCAATGAGAGAAGTAAAATTGTAAGCCTGTATGTGTATGGAACAGAATACAGTTATTTGAAGAATAACCCATTTCTTGAGGCCTCACACGAAGATGCCAATTAAAACCCACTAATTTTATACCTGAAGTGTCTGCAACTGTGCTCTGTCACATATACATTCAATGTGCGTCACACAAACACTGTAGTAGTACATTACAAAACTCCATTTGCCACAATCACCCAATAACCGCATCCCCTAGGTGTGATCTGCAATTGTTAGAAGCCAAATTTTAAAGTTTGTCAAGCATTTTCTGCTGTCCTTCCCTACAGAATAAAAAAAAAAAAAAATTCTGACTTTATCATGGATGTGGATGCACTGAATAATAATTTTATTCCTCTGTTACAGAAGATTTCCTAGGTCTGAGAACAAGATCCTTGATAGAGGTAGTGATTTCCTGGAGCTCTTTTCGAATGGCATCTGCTCCTTCCTCCTCCTCCAGGTTATCTGTTGTGTCACCATCTCCCTGTTCAGTTTTCTTAGTCTGACTGATCAATTGTTTCACGACTAATCCCTGGTATTTGGCTAACAGAGAATGCTGATCCTGAGGGTAAAAAAGCAGAAAAAAACAAAGGAATGTCAATATCATGGAGAAGGTACACAGACCTTTAATTAAAGATTAAATTTTTAGAACAGCATTCTCCCATTCTTGCCTGAAAGAGGGTTAGCAATACATAAATACATTTCCATCAAGGTATTTTGCAACCTAAATTCTGAGAGACATTCAAAGAGGCAGAAAGATGAAAGTACATCCACGCTGCAAGAACAGGACAATTAACCACTGCAGCAGGAAAGCAATGCAGTTACTAAACACCACCACTTTTGGCAGATTAGAATACAGACTTTCAATATTTTTATTTTTGAAGACGTACATCTTTCTTTAAAACTGAACTAGAAAAGTTTAAAAAGCAATCACACTCTAGCTGGGAGGGAAGAGAGTGTAAAAAAAATTCAGTTATAAGAATTATAACATCCCCCGATACATGGCTGTCTCTATGGAAAAGGAAAAGCTACAGTACTAATAATGGATTGATTTTTATTTTTATTAAAAAAATATTGAAGACAGATCCCTGACATTATACATTTGAAACATAATACGGATCAGAGAAATTGCATATTCTGTATATAAAGTAATGATTAGTCATGAAACACAAATGTGCCAGTCTTATGCAGCAGAAATGGTGTAAGGCACAACTTCTACCTTCTGTCATAGAAAAAAGGTACTTTCCCCTTAAAAAGCTAGAAAGGAATACCTCTGGGATCTTGCCACTTAGGAAATTAATGATCTGTGGTACTGATCTTCCTGGTGCATGAAGCATACAGTGGGTTGTAAACTGAAATAACAGTACTGATGTCAGGTGCAGAACAAGAGCTGGATCTTCTGTGACTTTCAGCTGTTCAATCAGAGCTTGTCTGTGCTGAAATAGGACTTGCCTAAGGAACAGGAATACATTATATAAAAATATTTTTCTTGTTCTGTCTTATAGTAGTTGATGGTAAGACTCTAAAACATATCTAACTTCAATCAATTAATTTAAATTTTCTTCTCTGACTGACCAGGACTTTATATGAAATTCCACATTGAAAAAAAAAAAAAAAAGGTAGCACTAGTATGGATGAGATTTTGAAAAGCCCACTGCAGAATTTATAAACTGGTATGTTGTAGTAAGTGGTCAGTCAAGCAAGTTAGCTCTCCCCTCCTCCTTCTCCCGTGGAATTAGGACTGCTTGGTTTCGTACTCTTCAGTTGAACAGTTTGGAAAGAAAGACTGCCTTGTACTCACACACTCTGTGTGACTGCTACCAAACTAACCATCCGACATTTGTGCAGCAACCGAGCTACATTTCACATACTGTGTATAGAATAAATAAAATTAAGGTACCTTTCCTTCTTTTTGTCTCCTTTTTTCACCATAATACCACAAATATCCACTGCAGAATCAAGGCATGTAAGAAAATCTTCTATGCTCTATGAAAAAATGATACAAATAATTAACCTGTGTTAGAAGATTATAAAAAAGCTTAACTACTGTTCACAATTAACCACACAAACATGACTGTGAATACATCTGGAATAAACTATGGAAGAAAAGAAAAAGTATTTTTAGCAGAATTAGCAGAAATTAACTTTATTCATCTTCCAGTAGTTCATATACTTAAATACCAAAACAAACGATAATCCGTCAGTCTTAAAAATGAAATTAAAAAAGGAATACATGTTCTACAATTATTTACAGATTTTTTTTCCTTAAGAAACATATCAGTATGGCCATTTGCATAAAAGAATTAATAAATTACTTTCCTTTGTACTTACACTGCCATAATCTGAAAGGTGTTTTTTTTTTTTTAATAAATAGGATTTTACTAATTAAGAAATACATGGGAAGACAATCAGGAACTTCAGGAACAAAATACAGGAAACATCAACCACTTTAAACTGCAGATCCTCCCTCAGCTTTTAATTTTCTCACCTGCACATAAAAGATATACTAGATTCCATCTGGAAGCAAAGATCCAGGTGACTATCAGTATAAAAATATAAGATCACCTTTTCACCTCTTAAAACTAATAGATATGAAAATGTACTTAATCTTACTGACTTACACAGATTCAAAAGATTATTTTGCCTTCATCCTTCACAGCAGCAGCAGTTACGTACTACAGTGTGCGTGTCAGCATTGTATCAACAGAACGGAAAATCTGAACTCAAAGATTCTGGATCGCTTTACCTTGCCATTCAGAGAAGTATGCAGTTTAGTTAAAGGACCTTTGGTGTCTTCTGGCAGTTTACCTAAAATCTTGGTCCGGACCTGTATGAGACAAGAATGGAAACATTCCATAATATTAATTACCTTTTTAGCTGCAGGCATATTTAAACAGAAGATAACTGAATATTAACTAAACATCACTGATCTACTTGAGACTGTTAATAAGGAACTGTTAACTGCGTACCTCATTTGTGATTGTAGAATAATTTTCTGTTGTCATCATTGAATCAGATGCTAGGAAGTTGAAAATAAGATTTGTAATGTCTGTACAGACAGTCTTCAACAGGTGTTTGGCAAGGTTGGTCTGAGTCTCATCTGTTAAAAGAGATAAGTGATTAAAAGTAACTTAGCATAGTTCCCTAACTCCTACAATCGGAGCACTTGCTAAAACATGGACTCTATCAATCATGAGTAGTATGAGAAAGTTATCTGGATACATGAAGCTAACATCCCTCATTTGCAGTTGCTTATGGAATATTCTTCAGTGAAAAATGTGAGCTTTCAGGTCTGTATGTGCATTTTAATGCATTGTTAGTATTTCAAAGGTCTATCTGTATAAGCAGTAAACTAGTCCCTGTACAATACTCCCGAATCACAAATGAACGGCCATTGCCATCCATCAACAAGTAAAAGGTATGTAAAGGAAAAGTCTACAGGACAAGCAGTTAAACAGAAGAGCAGGCACATGACTTAAGGCTGAAACAGTAGAATTTTAGAAAAAGGGGCTATAGAACACATGTACAAGAACAGAGGCTAATGGAAAATAATTCCATTTATTCCTAAACATGGGAATATTGGGGGAGGGATGGGACACTGCTACTGTTTCCTTTTGTTGTAAGTTTTCCACAGGGAAAGCTCTAGAAGAAAGCTGAATACAGCAGAGAACGTTGGAAACGTATACAATATTTTCCTAATGCTTCATTTCTCTCACAAAATATGGGTAGCTAAAAAAGACACCTTACAAAGTAACCCACTGCAAAGTGAATCTACACCTTTTTAAAAAACTACCCTCAAAGAGCAACTACTTTCAGTATCAAACCTAAAAGAGGTTTTAACAGGGGCTTCTTAGAATCAGGTAGTATTCAATTCTGGCACAGGTGACAGAATGAAGTAAGTTTATTAATTATCCCCCCCCCGCCAATAAAAACTAGGAAGTGATGCAAACACTTTGGAAGGAAGGCCAAAACACCACAATTATCTTGACAGAAGACATAACAGACTACGGATCTGAAATAAAGAGAACATATTTCAGTAAGTGTGCGAAGGTGCACTCCAGCATAAGGTTGAGTGTTAGGCAGCATAAACACATCTCTACATTTTTCCTTTTGAAACTGTTTTTCTTCTTTGACCTTGAATGTAGATTCAGGAATAAATTCAACATCCCTGAAGGAGCATACTCATTTTTTAAAGTACATATTTATTGTACCTGTGAAATGTTTTGTTCCCTTTTCAAATAACCGAATGTTGTTGTACAAGTTTGAGAATTCCTCCTGCAAGTCCTTCATAGTCTGTCTTCTGCTAGCTCCAGAGGATGATGTTGAAGATGTAAAAACAGAACGCACAACTTCCTGATAAGTTTTTGTTAAAGGTCTTAGAACAGGGAAGAAGGAGAAAAAGGGAGCATTAAGCAAAGCGCAAAACTGTAAAAGGTTTTTCCAAATATGTCAGCAATAGTAAAATCTACCTCATTACACAGTAAATGAATGGGACATGAATGCCACAGAATGGTGAGATAAATAGAAAGCAAATAATTGAAATCAGAAAATAAGCACACATTAAAAAAAATTAAAATGTACTTTTGTAATTGCAGAAGTACTGTTGGTTACAGTATGCACGGTATGTAAATGCTCGCCAAGGTTTTAACTCATAACAACTCCTAAATGGAAACCACATGAAAGACAGAAAAGTTTTCCAGAAACAACGTTTTTCACAAACTCTTTCAGGGGTCTGTGGACAAATTTCAGATCAATGGCAGCTGTAAGAGGGGAAGACTTAAGTCGCATTAAAATAGCACAAGCCCTTCTAAAGATAGAGTTACCACTGCACTCCAAGTTTATTCAAGCTTGGGCTGTTACAGTCCTATCATGTCCTTTTTGCCCTGAACATACACACATATTCACATCCTCTCTCTTGTATGGAACATCATTTAAAAGAAGTTACTCATCTTTGCTTAGATAGTTTGCTGACCTAGCTTGCTACCCAGTTCACACAGGTACCAGCGGAGCTGGTACCAAGGGCTGTAGAGAAGATCGGACTAGCGAAACCCCAACATGGAACAGTGTAATGGGGTGGAAATACACCCACAAACCTGAAAATAGGCTTGTTGACAAAGGACGCAGAACTACCTACTGCTAAGCAGAAGCATGATTTCTCATCAGTGTGTCAGCATGGCTTTCTAATACTTAAGTATGTAACATGGAGCTGTATAGAAAAAGAATATTGTGGTTCACTTCCATTAGCAAAACATTTTTTTTTCTAAGCAAAGCAGATTGAAGGGAAGATTAATCTGAAGTGAATCACAGACATTCTTACTCCAGTTGAATTACTCAAATTACCTTATTAGATGTTCAGCGAGTTCTGTAATCAGCTCTTCAGGGCAATCCTGCATGTGAGCCTTTAAAACATCCTGAATTTCCTCTTGTGACATGAAAGGGAACTCTGGCTGCTTATTCCTACCTGTAGCGGCAATGAACAACAGTCACTGAAAAAACACTATACTTAACTTTGCTGCAGTTACTCTGTGGCATGAGACAGTGAAATGTCTCAAAGTTCAAACTTCCACAGAAGAAATACATTACCAACAATGCAAAAAAAAGGATGACTACACATGACAGTTAAAATTTACACATATGAAAAACTGACAAAATTTCTCTGATGATCACTTAGCAGTTATTTTCTGCGATAGACAACTTAAGTAGTATGTGAGAGCATACATTTTTGCTGAGAGATTTCAAACTGCCTAACCCATCCATTATTTTACAAACGATGATGTCACCAAGACCAAATAGCTTTTTTAAAATGCCAAAACTGAACAGAATGTTCCTTTTTGAAGGATTTCACAAGGTTGTTGGGAGTTTTTTTAACCCCATTTAGTAAGGTACACAACCATATAACAGAGAGTATCCTAAAGTTGAGGTTACATTATAAAATTTGAGGCAGGATAAAGCAAGAATATTAAAACAGACAAGAAGTTCCAGTAAAAAAAATCAACTTACTGATTGTAAATGCATATAAATTTGTGCATCTGTATTTTGATTTTGGACAAGATATGAAGTTTGTCTGCATGCTGCAGAATTTAGTTTTTACATATAAGAAGGAGATCAGGATGATGATAGGAACCAGAAAAGGACAGGCATTCCATGTTCCAGATGCAGCATAAAACAGGCTTATTCTGCATGTAAGATAACTGAATGAATGGAAATCAGTGATGTTCCCAGTTGTGCCATAGTAGCCAAAAACAACATACAAGGCTATATGAACAGGTGGAAAGGGAGCCTAAATCAGGTTTTGGAAGGGTCGTATTTATATTTGAATGGTTACAGCTGAATTTATCTTGGGATTTTCGTTCAATGTATTTATTACAATACAGCAATACAAACAGCAACAGCTGTAAAACATGAAAGGCTACACCAAAAAAGGCAATATAACACTGTTTTACCCAGTAACAGCAATCTTGACAAATAACTTCATTTAGATGTGAATTACAGTAATCTATGAGAGTAGTATGATACAAAATTAAGACGCTGTACTTCACAACTTCAATTATCATGTTTAAAAGTATTTTTTCAGTCTAGATACTACATGTAAAATGGAAGTACACATTTAGTCCAAAATAACATGACAAACCGGTGCTAGTTGCTTGCGACTCTTCATCACTGTCAGCATCCTTTCTTCCTTTCTTCTTGGTTTTCTTGATTTTGATTTCTCTAGCATTACCACCTCCTCCTCCTCTCACGCTTCCACTGCCCTCTGGTGGAGAATTATTTGCTTAGTACACAGTGAAGTTCTAGCACTTAAAATTATTTTACAATATTATGGTAATTTATCTGCATCACTTGTTAATGCTGAATTAAAAAAACAAAACCTGATTCTAAACATAACCTATAATACATATTCCAGACCCTTAGGGACATGAGTTTCATTCTTAAGAAAAAAGCTCAACTAAGTCAAAGCTTTGCTTAAGCTGATGTCATTAATAAACACAAACACTAATAATACAAAAAGTACACATCATTAAAAAAAAAAAGCAGCACTATCTTTTTGCAGCTGAAAACAAATGAGATACTAGTGTCCATAATGTAATGGGAGAATTTCTGTTGGCTGAAATAGCACCTTAGCAAGCACTTAGCATTCATATTCAGTGACGCTGAATAATGTAGCTACTCAAAAATATTCCAGATAATGTAACTTTGTTAACTTTCAGAGAAAGAATCCTACATAGTAAGCATTTATCCAAAATATTCTTGGAAGCGTGCATTCAATTAACTAGAACACTAATTCTTTTTCAACTATTCCTAGATGCCTATAAAGCAATGAGATGTTCCAGTTCTGACAAACATAACAAATTACTTAGTTCATAGTTCCTGCAATCCATGTATTCACACTGCAGATTGGATCTCAGTTTGCAATACAGTCCCTTTCCACAAGGTAAACTGCTCTGCTGTTTGTTCCCTTTATCACAGCTTGTTCCCTTCTTTTTTTCACTTGAAACAAATTTAAACTCCAGAATACCAGGTTTTATACATGCACTAAGCCTTGACAAAGTAGTTATTTTTCCATTTAAATATAAGGTCCAAGATTTCAAGTAACTACATTAGGTAACAGTATTATCATTCAAGAAAAGGAAACACAAAGACAAGATGCTACTACTCACAAAGCTAACTGCATCTGTTATGTGCTATAGGTGGATTTTAAGCATTACTTTGCAGGAACAGCAAACGTTCACTTGCAGATAGGGGTGGATAATGTACTTCTGCGACTTTCTGAGTTTGTGACCTCTTAAAGAAAAAACCAAAAAGACTTGGTGTTTTTCACAAGTTTGTCAACTGTGCAATACACTAGTTATTTTGGAAACAAGCCCCCTTCATTGTGTATTCCACTTTATAGCCATATAGAAAAAGCTGCAATCTGCAGTCAAGATCTTATCCACAGAGAGATGAAGCAGGAGAGACTACTGCCAGAAAAGCCGTATTTTATGACAATAGGATACATGGACTGTAATGTACACAAAGGATTACATGCCTCTACAGACACTTGTTTGTAAGAGTGTTGCAAATGGTATTATAAATAGACAATACAGAATTCGACTTGAAAATTTTAATTAATCCAATACATGGCAGAATCCGTATTTGTAATGAACTCCATTAACACTACGCCACATCAGGTTACACTTAAACAGTAGATATTGATATAGACATGTACAGACCTTAAGATAGGCAATGTGACATTGGCCACTTTCTGCCATTACACAGTAACATCATCTAATCCTTAAACCGTGATGTTGACTGTTTTAAGGTGATGCACCTAACAGTCCATAAAAAAAACACTTCAGGGTAGTGCTTTCTGATGATGCAGCATATGTTACCAGCGGATATGAATGTGTCTAGACACGTAGTACATGCTCAGTAGAGTCTCACTCCTCAGAGGGTTGGAAACTGAAGTTATTCTATTTATGACAGTGCAATTAAAGTTCAAGCTTCTCTGCTTCAGCTCTAGCCTAGAAAAATCTGCTGTCTCTTATGGCAAGAATAAGTTTAGGTTCCATGTCAACTCAGTCATGGCCTTTTTAAGAGCAGAATATAATGTTTTATTTTTCAGATGAGTATATTCAATTAAGCTAGATGCATCAGTGCTCTAATTCTGTTACTTTCAGTAGCACGTAAAACTCTGCAAGTGAGTTCAACATAGACTGCTCAGCTGTGCTGTAGCAACATGAGAGCCACATAAAGTTTTTGGGGACTGAAAATACAGTCTTTAGTTTGAATGATGTTTTAAAACCCAGAAAGATTTGAAAGGGTTAAACCCACACATTTTTATTCTTTCTCAGATTAAGATCTATTCTAAACAGCCACGACACAAATGGAGTAAGACTTGGGCCTAATTTAACCTAGAATATACCTTAAAGTAAACTGTGTGAATCTCCAAATATCTGTTATGTGTGCAAACAACAGAAAATTGCCTGGCATGGGATTCTTAGAAAAGATGTACAATATTCTCAAAAGCCCCTCATCTTTATACCTCATTTCTCACTTCAGACAGAGTAATTTTGGAAGTAACTTCTCAACAATATTAAAAAATATTTTCATTTTCCTGGGTCCCTGGAAAATGAAGAGTAACTGTATCTATACTGTGTAATAAAAAATGGTACAGAGGTCCCCAAGCTAATACTGAATCATAGAATAGCTTGGGTTGGAAGGGACTTTTAAAGGTCATATAGTCAGTCCTCATTGCACAACTCAATATTATGTGACTATACCGTAATACACTAAGAAATCAACATGGATTCCTTACTTCTAAAGACAGCTGCCTTGAGTTGGACTAACTCAAGATATCTTTATGGTACTTGCTTTGCAATTCTAAATCTGAAATTAGTTCTCATGGACATAGCTCAGATATATCTACACCTACAGTATAATGATGATAAGTGGTTGGATTATTTCTTAAATATCTTCAGCAATGGACTGGAGGTAAATAATGGACTACAAAATATAGTAACTTCATATTTGAATATTTCCAAGGCTAAACAAGCCTTTTTTTTTTTTCGGCTCCAGCTAAATATTGATGCCTTACCTGTTGCTTTCTTTCTTCTTTCATCCTTTCTGTCCTTTTTATTAGCATATGAATTCTCTAAACCAGAAGCCTGTTTTAAATCTTCTTCAGTGATTAAATTAACAGGGTTACTTTTCATTTCCTAAAATGAAGAATGTGCACTTAATAGCAAAAAGATAAACACAGCAACAAAAGATACATACAGAAATATTTAAGTGATTTGGCCATTTTTAAGTATACTAATCTAACATCATGTTTTCCAAGTGCAAAACTTAACGAGAAATTTATTCTTCTCTTCAAAATTCAGCATTTGATCATACTGTTAGTGTGATGGTGTTCCCTGAGTGCAACTGAATATAAATTAAATTACACTAATTACATATACAAAACTTTTCACCTTTGCCCTTCTTCTCAAGCTATATTTTAGATGACATGTTAAAGAGATGGCAACAGCAAACAGAAAGTCACATAAACTATACTCCAACACTCAATGTATATTGCATCTAGTCCAATAAAAAAAACTGTACCTTTTCAGCTTTCTGTTGCATTGTATCAGAAAATAGATCAGCACAGCTGCTTAGAAATTTCTCACTGACCACAATGGTATCACTGAAGACCACACCTGAAGAATTTTTGCTTAAAGATCTCATTACTTGCTGAAGCAAAATCCCAATATCTTCTACTGACAATGAACTCGGCAGAAGAGTCTAGGGTAAAGAAAAACAAAATCACTTACATACAATAATCTGTTCTAGAATGGACAGACATACTTGTATGTGGATAAATAGAATCCACAGACACCCCATCACCCTATTTGACATCTGTTAACAATTTAGAATATATTGCACTTTTTAAATCAGTGATTTAAGAGTAAACACTATAAATCTTCTAACATCACAAATCAACATTGCTCTAGAATATGTGCTACCTCTGGGAAAACACATGTCAATTTTCTTCTAAATCCAGCTCAATAGATAGAGAGTAACACCAACCAAAGAAACAACAGCAGACTTTCTTACAAGCAGCTGAGTAGTGGTGTAAGGCCTAAAATTAGGATTCAGCCAGGACGACATGGCTAATATGCATCTGCTTACAGAAACTGTCATAAGAGTTCAGTTCTAACTTTTGCCCCGCCCAAAACCCCACAGAAATATATTGCTCTCTATCAGAATACATCAGCACTAATTTTGAAATGAAAATTAGGCTTAGGTATCTAGCAACTGAATACTAATATGTCCTTCCTGTGTTTTTGTTCAGACCAACTTAAAGGCAAATAATGTCTTTTCACTTGTTATTTTACTTAAACTGAATATTCTTCTTTGGCAATGGAATTTTCATTATACCTATGTGTAGTTTCAATAGAGTATCATTTGACTCTAAAATAAGACAAAGTAAATAAATCCAACAACAACTGAAAGGATTGCTTACTGCAATATCTATCCAGTTGCCAGAGCTGATGGCTTCCTCTACAGAGGCTTCAACTTGATCCACAATTTCTTGCCCAACACAAGCTGCTCTCAGAAATAAGAGTTGTGTAGACTTGAATCTTTTTTTAATGTAGCCTGCTGGGTCGGGGATGCCAAGTCTGTACAATGCATCAAATTCTATAAAATAGTTAGATGTCTGTTACACTTAAGTACTTTCATATACATACAGGATCTTATGTGGTATTTTTTTTTGAAAGCAGGAAAGGAAGAATTACATACAGTTTGTATACTAGTAAATGCAGTCTCAAGCTGATGCTGACCTAAAACTTAGTTCAGTACAAGCTACACCTAAACATAGTTAACAGGAGTATGAAGATTAAATCATGGACATGACTTTGGTCTGAGTTTTGGAAAAAAAGTGTCTTTTTTCAGATTCTTATACCATTAAGTTTATCTTTGCAATTCTATCTTTCCAAAGTATTCTAATATAACATGAACAATATTTACAATATATACAGTGACAAAATGTTGTTTTCAAAAGTTACTCCAATATACTCATAGAATCATGCAATGCCTCACAAGGAAAGCATTTCAACTATTTGCCAATTTATACTTAGACGTTCTGAAAACATTCAAAGACTTTGACAGGTACTCTATCAATCAAGCAATATTACAGAAACAGTTAATACTACTACAGTAAATTATGCTGAACCTTTTTAAACTGCAAGACTAACTGTTATTTAGGGACTGGCCCTTTGGGACCATAAGGGTACATTCTTCTGTTCATTCAGGTCCACATTTTCCCATAGCTCCTGTTTTAAAACACCATCGTCCAGCATCACTCAGCTTTAAATTAGACAGACTTGTTTGGATTCAAATCAGGACGCTAGTGCTACCCACTCCAGTTCCACAAATCTTATTTTGGAAAGGTTCTTCCTGTGCACTGCACACTTGTCTGTCTGGACTATTAACAGCCAAAGTTTGGTTGTAAACTGGACACCTGGACTGAAACTCCAACCATGTGGGTCAAACATGATCATCTGAAAAGTATACAATGAGCAGTCGAAGCAATGTTTTCAGAATAGTAATAAAAGTAGCATTTGTAACTCTGTTTGTGAGAAATAAAGTTACTGTTCAGCAGTCTGGCACTCTCTGCTGAAATATGGTTCTTTGTGATAACGTAACACACATCATTATAAACAAGACAGTCTTTTAACAAAGGAGTATCAACTACTGTATTGATTTCCACTTATTCTTGTGAGGCTTCACTCTGGACACTAGCTATATTAGGATAAGACCAATAACCTAAACTAGATTTAGAAAGATATTTTACCTACAAGAATAAAGATTAATTACCTAAGTAACCATTCTGCTTGAAAAAGGAATCCACCCAGTTGCTCTGTGTTCTGGCATAGATGTCTGGAACAAACACAGCCTTATCCTGTCTCCCACCAACCACGGTGCCTTTTAGACGACCAGTATTAACAAGCTCTTCTAGCACAGCTACAAGAAGAAAATAAAGAAGAAAATAAATGAAGTGACATTTTCCGCTTTGATATATCCATTAATCAAAACACAGCAATTATTTTCTCTGTTTTGTTTCTTCTTTTTTCCCACCCATTAGTTGTTTTTCTTTTTACTATTAATTGAAAGAAACTAAAGACCAAACTACAAGTGCTTGTTCTAGTGAAACATTTCCAAGTTCTATCAATTATTTTTAACACTTACGAGAATGTCTTGATAAAAGCTCTGGAAATCATACAATGTTTCAAAACTGTGAGTCACAATGGCAAGATCAAAACACTTTTTATTGAACATATACCTAGACAGTTTGAGCTTTTAATTTAAAAAATGTAGTTATAAAAGAATCTTTCTCTGGGCAGACAATAAAATACATGAGCAATTTATTAATATGTTCTCTTCGAATTCACTACTTGCATGATAACCAAGATGGAAAAAAGAGAGATTTGAACATAGTAAAATACATGAAAAATTGCTACCTACACTGCACAAATGTGACCACCTCCTACTGGTGACCTCCTTCAGGGTTTACAACATTCACACTCTTGTTGCCAATAATAACCTCCTGATAATGCACAAATATTGCTGACAAAGAACGTATTGGTAACTAGTAGCACCAAAGTATTAAGCCTTTGTCAATGCTAAATAAGGTGTTTTCAATCCATTAAAGGTGTACAGGAATATCTGATTTGTCTTCTATGTTCTGCTTATGCATTTTCATAAGTCACTAGGTATATTTAAAAAGTCAGTCACATCAACTGCCAAGCTCTGATGATTTCTAGAACTTTGCTAGATGGCCTTTTTATCTTCAGTTTGTGTTGATTTCTATTTCATGAAAAGACAGATTTTACCCTGGAACAGAACATTAAATGGTATCACATGGTTGGCTCCTTCGTCATTACATATCAGTAGCAGTCAACATGTCAACATGCTTAGTGCTGCATATGGAGGTTTAGCTCACCTACACAGAAAAACCTGGTTCCAGAAGAAATACTACATTTTACCCATGATTTTTTTTGTTAGATATGCCAACAGTGTAGATAAACCTCTATAAGCCAGCAGCTATTGGAAATGACTGCCACTTAACAAACTTGAACAGCAGTTACACTGAAAAAACATAGAAGAAAGAGAAACCGATTTAAACAAGATTTAAACAGTTTTATGTAATCTAAGACAAGAGCTAGAAATCATGTTCTGCCATGGTTCAGTTACATTGTATAAAATGGAGCTTATAAAACAGATTATGAAAATGAAATTAGATTTTTATACTTACTAATAGTTTAGTTACCCTAGAAAACACAGTCAGTGTGCCTATTCTACTACTGTCACGCAATAGTTTGCACTCTCAACCCAGTTTTATTCAAAGTTTTCAGGGAAAAAGAGGAAGACTTTTATAGGTATTTCAAATCATTTTGTGGAGCACTAACAATAAACCAGAGTTTTTATGGAGAAAGGGGGAGAAATGACAATGCCAATTAATTTTTGTATTATTTCAAGTGCCAGTTCTAAAATTCCAGGGCAGAGAAGGTGCTTTCACAGGAGATTTCACAGCTCCCACTACAATTATGCCTAGATGCAGGACCTTTGCAGAACTACTGTAATCTCACACATACTTTTAAAGGTGATTGAGTAGTTTGTAGTGGTCTGTCAAAGGTCTCTGCAAAAGTCTGGCAAAGATGACAAGCAGCCCTCCATGCCTATCCTACATCAGCAACACAATATTCAGAAACGAAGAACATCTCTGCTTTCATATGCTTTGTAATTAGTATTTTAACTTAAAGTTTCTAATTTCTAAAATTATTTATTTTCTATCATAAATTCATTTCAGCTTAACATGAACAGCAGCACAGCTATGTGACAGAACTAAAGACTATCATTTATCTTGTCTAACACTAAGCGTTGATTAAATAATTAGCTGTTTGTAAACTATACTAACAGTAAACTGAACTTACAATTTTTTTCTGGAAGAGATACAAAACTGACAAAGATCACTTTAAAGCACCTTACTAATAATGACAAACATAAAAAGCAAAGGGTATAAGTAACACATTAAGAAGATATTTTTCAAGTTTCCAGCATTTGCGGAATTGAAATGGTATCTCAGAAAATGGACAGAATAAAATCAAACACGCTCTGGCAGCGAGTAAAAAGCTCTTTAAAACTCATGAAACTGCAGAGGAAATGAAATGCAGCAAGATAAACTAAAGAAAAAGATTAAACAAACATGAAAAAGAAAGTATTAGAAATACACTTAGCCATCGCGATGATTACTGGTGACAGGAAAGCATTATAACTTCAATTCACGTGAACACTGTACATGAGCAATATATGATCAAGTACTTGCAGGACCTGTTTGAAAAAGACTGTAACTGCATACTGAAATTTGTTGGGTACTGCAACACTATTATAATGCAGTTTAACAGATTTTCCTTTTAATCTATGAATACCTAGATGGCACATTCCAAAAAAAGAAGAAACCTAAATTGATTATGTGAAAGTAGGGTGTTTATGTAATTTTATTTAAATGCTAAGATTTTCCTTTTTAATGAATAAGCTTGCAACAAAGAACAAGAAGGTAAGCAGAGAGATACTATAGTGGAGCTAAAGTGTGCAATGGCCTGAAGACAAAAGACCCAATCAAACAAAAAAGAAATATTAACTTTCATGAGAGGAGATAGAAAACCATTAAAGAATTCTGAAGACCAGCAGCACTTGGTCAGCATACAAGACTAATGATGCTTGAAGCAGCATTTTGGACTGACGAGAGGGGATTCCTGGTAGTCAAAGAAATGCTGCAACATTAGAAGTGAGAAACAATTAAGTAGTGCCTAAAAGTTTCAGCAGTTGGACAGGAAGTCTTTATATATCTCTATTTTAAAAAGGAAATGTGGAAAATAAAAGCAAAGAGTTTAAGGAGATGCTTTATCTCTCAGCACATAAAGACATTTAACTAGGAGCATAACAAAAGCTGTGTTTCCGCTACCACAGAATAAAGTCAATAAATAAAATCCAGAGCAGCTAATGCCACTTGGCTACATAAAATCTGTCCCATTTTTGTGTGCTTCACTGGCAGGTCCAGAGGAGGGCCACAAAAACAATCAGAGGGCTGGAGCACCACTCCTAAAGCACAGGCTGAGAGAGTTGGGGTTGTTCAGCCTGGAGAAGAGAAGGCTCTCGGGAGACCTTATGGCAGCCTTTCAATACTCAAAGGGGGTCTACAGGAAAGATGGGGACAAACTTTTTAGCAGGGCCTGTTGCGATAGGACAAGCGGCAATGGTTTTTAAACTAAAGGTGAGTAGATTTAGACTAGATAGAAGGAAGAAATTTTTTACGAGGGTGGTGAAACACTGGAACAGGTTGCCCAGTGAGGCGGTAGATGTACCATCCCTGGAAACATTCAAGGCCAGGCTGGACGGGGCTCTGAGCATCCAGATCTAGTTGAAGATGTCTCTGGTCATTGCAGGGGGGTTGGCCAAACTACTCTATGATTCTATAAAACTGCCAGCAGCTAAGGTCAAGTAACAAAACAGATGACAAAGTGAGTACTGTACTTCTTGCACCATTCTACCCCCAGAGGCATTTCATCAACGTATGCTTTCGTTGCTGTAGCTACTGAGAACATCTCTTCAGTTATGGATAGCACAAAAGGTTTAACACTTTTTATGCTACAGAGAAACATACTGTTCTTTATTCCAGAATTAAGGCTATGTACTAAAATGCTTCTTTGAAAGCATACATCTAGTAACGAAGAATCTATGAATTAACTAACAAAAATACAAACCAGCCTGAATGAAACTCACAGTAAAGTAAATGTTCTTGAAATCCATACCGAGTGATCAAGGTACTTACAGGTGTAGGCCTTGCAAAAAAGAAAAACAAAACAAGAAAGTTAATGACCTGAAATTGATGTGGAGGATCTAGAAATAAGAGGTACTCCAGAAAGACAAAACTACATAATACCTCAGCCCCAGGGTGCTAGCTACACTCATTTTTGACACAGCTTACTAGGTTTTAATTTTGAATTACTATGAAGTTATATCTTATAACAAAGCTACAATAATTATTGTAAGGAAACTTCTGCTCTCCCAAGTTTTTCTCTTCATAGAAATTGACACAGAAGACTATTGATTTAATAAGAAAAAACCTTCTATAATCACACGCAGTGGGTAAACATCAACATGTTATTGACTGGGGAGCAACTGAATGACAGTGAAGATAGATATTCTCCAAACAAACACAAGAACTGCTGATTAACATTTTTTTCAGCCAAAAAACTTAAGTATGTTTTATGTGGTATATTGTTATATTTTCCTTATTCTCCTTTCAAAAGGAGGTCCCCATTTCAAAAAAGTGAGTCTAATATAACTAAATATTTCACCCTAGGAACCGAACTACACTTAAACAAATCTACCCATATGTCTTTATTTTATTTTCTTTTCTTTCTCAATCACAAGTGAATTTGGTCCATAAAGACCTATAGTAAAAATATTTTAATATGTTGTTGCAGATGTTGCAATTTACCGAGTAATTGCAGTGAAGAGACCACGAATGCGTGCTCGATGCCGGGACACAAAGGCTTCTGTAAAAATTACCCCACGGTTCTCCTGGTCTAGTTGTCCATGAATAATTCTACCCAAACGCCTGGATAGTGCCTGTAAATAGAAGCTGGGATGATTGCTAAAACTGTATATTAAAGATGTTAAACAGAAATTAATCAAAAAATCCGTATTAACAGATCAGCAAATTAGTTTTGCTAAGAGAGACAAAATATTCAGAAATGAGGACTACAAGCGGAAATTATTATTTAGGTACATTGAGAATGTGTCTTATGACACGTAAGTAGATGCCATTATGGCCCACAGTCGAAACTTCAGGGAATTCAGCTTTCCTAACAAAGCCCTCTTCTGTCAGATAAATGCGTATCTAACGATGAAAGAACACTTTGCAAAATAAATAATTATGGTTTGGAAATGCACGATGAAAACTAAGATTTAACCTTTGTATTAATTTTGTATGAAACAGTGGCAGAGGAATTCACTACCCATTTTTTCAAACCGCCAAGACAAAAATTAGCAACAATAAACACAAAAGAGAGAGGTGCAAACAGTTTAAAATGTGCATCCTTGTGAAGTGAACTTAACCCAGGACATACTGCCCAGGAAACAAAGAGAAACCATGTAATAATTTTTGTATATTAGAAATGTTTTGGTAGAAGCTCATCACACAACAAATATTAGAGGAAATCTGTTCATGAATTGAGATTCAATAAGGTTGTCTGTGGTACCCGATGTAACCATTCACCTAACACATGCCACAGGATTACCCTTTGAAAAAATATCTTCCAAACAAAATCCAACCTTGCCTGAAAGTAAGAAAATGCTTCCTAATCCTTTTAAACACCACAACAGACACTAAAAAAGGTAAATATTTTTTGTTTCTACTCTGAACGTCTGGCTTCAGCTTCTAGAAATGAACATTTATTTAAACCTTTTCTGAATAAACCGAAAGGTCTCTTACCATCATATTTCTGCTTCCTGAGTAGCTAATGAGACTGATGAAATTAGAATCATAGTATTATAGAATCATCATTGAATCATAAAATGGTTTGGGTTGGAAGGGACCTTAAAGGTCATCTGGTTCCAACCCCCCTGCCCTGGGCAGGGACACCTTTCACTACACCAGGTTGCTCAAAGTCCCATCCAACCTGGCCTTGAACACCTCCAGGGATGGGATACCCAGACTGCCCCTACATCTTCTCTCTAATATTTCATACAAAGACATTTTCAGATCTTCCACTAATCTAACCGGTTCCTAACATTCTTAATTCTAATCTGTTCCTAACAGTCATGAAGATTCTGAAGAAATTTTGTCCAAAAGCGAAAAGGCAAATATAAACCTCAATCTATAAATAGCTGTTGTATCGCAACTTTTATGTATCTAATACTTTTCTGCTTAGAATGACAAGCAGCTCATCACAGTTAAAGCCATAGATATTGAAAAGATGACAAAAGAAGGTGAACACAATCAATTCTACATTTGCTGTTGGTGGCTTGCATCACCTGTAACAGGAAGTCTCCTGGGAGGTCGTACGCCTTGCAGAGTTCCGATATTGTCACCTGGCCAGTTTCCTGTAGTTTATCATTTATTTCTTCTGCCAACTGATCCAGGTAACTCCTTGTTTAAAAACAAGAAAAAAAAAATCCCAACACATTACGTGTGAAATTCAAGATCAACCTGTTATCCACATGCTGAATTCTTAACTGATCTGGCACTAAATCTCTTTCTGTTGCATCTTTGCAAAAATAAAGTGAAAATTATTTTAAATGAATAAAGGAGAACGATGTAAGCTAAATTGTGGGTTTTTTTAAAAAGCCTGCTCACCAGGTACCTAGTACTAAAATTGGTCATTTATCTGCCATATGAAACTGTCAGAAAGCAGGAATAGGAAAACACTGTATGTTATTGAGACACAGAAATAGGCTTTAGTGAGCAAGATAGGTCTTAATTATTTCAAGAGAGCCAGGAACTTCACATTCTTTGCCAAGAATAAATCCTGCAGTGCAATCAATAATAGAGACAACCCCATAAAAGTATTACTTCAGTGTGCCTAATGTCATGAAATAACTTGCTTATACATCTTAGGCTTGCGAGGTAAAGCAGGAGGTGGGAAAAAAGGAGAGGGTTTGTCAATAGCAAAGCCACAGAGCAAATGAGATCTGTCTGCTGTACAAAAAGATGCTGGGTAAGAAATGAAGCCTCTTAAGTGGAGGATACTGGGCAGAGACATTCAGTAAGGGCTTTGCTCCATGGTTCACTGGATGTTCTGCTGAGATAGGCCTCAGTTGCCATATGGAAAGGAAGCACTGAGCACCAAGTAGCCTAGTAGCAGTCAAGAAAAATGTATTTCACTTCAGAAGCAACAAAGGCTGGCTATCACTTTTAGTCTGCATTTTAAAAAATAAATGCGAATTACTCATGTCGCTCCTGAAAGTACTCACTGGTTTATAAGCTGTCCCAGTACAAGCTGAATAGTTTTTTCTGATTTAACGATGTCGTTAGCTCTGTTTTCAATGTGCAGAAGGTCCACATTTATTACCTAAAAAAAAACCAACAAAACCTCTTATCAGAACTTTAAATTGAAATTAATTCTCAAACATTGAGATATTATACTTACACATTCCTATGTCTTGAGGAAAGCTGCTTTTATTTTTTTCTACTATTGCATATATATATGGTTAATCTGTGATTTGGAATAAAGCAGCAATGCTTAGGCAGAAAAAGCTCTCTTTGTAACTGTGACAAGGTTAAAAGAAACTTATAAAATAAAAAATTCCAGGAAGCTATGAACAGAAAATACTAAATTGTCTTTCAGAAAGGTTTTCTTATTCCAAGTAATTTTACTCAAGCCAGAAGGGAAAATTAGTCACAGAGAAAGACTACTGGAGGACAAAGATTAGTAGAGACAAGAGATTAATGAAGGAAGAGGGAAGACCCAAAGAAGCATGCAAAGTTAATTATGCATGCTTCTGCAGATTTAAATTTAAATGGGAAACACATTTCTTTTCTGTTTGCCCCTCTTAGTTTACAAAGGAAGAGTTCAGAAAGAAAATCTGTATATTTTAGTGGCTATTTCAGAGGTCAAAGATTATCATTAAGCAGAGAGGAGCTTTCAATAAAGCAGTAAATGGGCGGATTAAGTAATCTGCAGTACTCTGACATGAGCCACCAGCTCTTCATAAAGTCTGTTCTCTTTTAAAAAAGTAACTTAGCTGGAGTATAACTGATGAACTCCATATTTATAATAGACATGGTGTAGAAAAGAAAGAAGTATATAGTTTTTTATTACTAAAAAGTTACCTGTTGTAAGTCAACAATGTTTACTCGACCTTCAAAAAAAAAAAGTACAAATATACTTTTAGTATATAAAACGTGTTTCAACAGATTTAGAATATAGCATAGTCCATCATGTACAAAATACTTCTTCATTACTTTTTTTGTAGACCAATTAAACCAAATTTTATAAACCAATTAAAAGATTTATACATTGCCAAATCACAGAAATCACGGGTGGTCAGTGCAAGATATCCCATATTGTTCTACCCTATGGCCTTGCTGACAATCCAACGCAGAAACCCCAGAATGAAAAATCACTGTTCAAACTCCCTCTCAACTTGTTTTTTGCTTTGATGCTGATCTGGATGTGACCATTAGGCCATGAGTATCACAACTGAGATTGCCAAAACTTTCCACCTTTTCATGATGCTGCTAACAAAGATGGCAACTTTAAATTCAATTCAAGCTATCATAATGATGTGATACATAAAGGCATAACACAAACTGAGGGATACTTGTGGTAACAGTAAGAAAATGACCAATCTCTATGAAAATGTAAGGACATTAATTTTCTAAACATACGATGTTGTGAAATTCATCCTTAATTGTAACTAAAGTACAATATACTGTCTTCTCATTAGAACCATTGACAAAAGGCTATGTGAAATATATTTGTTTCCCTATATATATAAGTCAGATCTTACAAAGCAGATGGCTCTTCATACTGGTAAAATAGAAGATCTGCCAATAACAATTTAAAAATATTATTACCACTAATGATGTGAAAGGAGAATGATTTTTAAATTCTAAGTCGAGACTAAACATCCAGGCCAGATATTTAACCATACTAAAATACCAAATTTCCTTCAAAAGTGTTCTTAGACCACTTCTACTTCAGAAATTCTGCATGGGTGAAAATAAACAAAGTAACATGTCTTAGATATGTTTACCTAAAATAATACAGATTTGAAGTGAAAATAAAATAATACTAGGTGAATTCATGTGTACACGTAGCAACAGGAGGCAAGCTCACTTTTTTTACAAGATTAAGGGTGCTGAAGAAAATATTCAAATTCTTTCTGCAGTCTGCAAAATTAACTTCCAAATCCACAGGAAGAAAGCAAATGCTGCACTTACCACCAGAAACATGAAGCTCATCCCGGATCTCCCTACTAATCTGTGCTGGAGTGACATACTCTTTTCCATCAAGTGTGTGTACTACTTCCAACTGCTTTTCTGTGATCAGTTTGGTGACAATTTCTATACAGTTCCGTTCTGACAACCTATCAACAGCGTAAAGAATAATCAGTTATTCTAAGTACTTGCTAAAATTATCTTTAAGTCGACGATTCAAAAATACAGGAAATACAATAAAGATTACTTGCTGTTCCATGTGAACACTTTTCACAACAAAAAACTAATTTCAGGATCCTACTTATCGCCCCCAATTCATCCATATGACTTCACTTCTGTGGGTCATCTCTCTAAAGCGACTTTTACTCTTTTCCTGAACAGCTGTCAGCCCCTTTTGCTGTAAGACTGCACCTGCCCGGGAACGGTCATGCTTACACAATTTGTGTCTTTGATCCTTCTGTGCTTTTTAATTTTAGTTTGCTTTTGTTTTGTTGGTTTTGTGTGGTTTTTTTTTAATAAATAAAATCAGGTTCTGGGCAACCGCCTCAACTGCTGTACACCACATACGGAAGAAACACAGCACTGGAGCCGTGAGGGATTTAAAGGCAGTTACACACTTTCGTGGACCTCCATATTCTCTCTGGGGGGGGCCTAGACGCCCCTTCGGGGCTCACAAGCACTGACACACCGGTGGAAGAAGGACCGCAGGGGGGCAGTGCCTGGCTGACCCCGCTCCCGGGATCCCGTTGTGTGTCAGGGCCGCGGGCCGGACCCGGGGTGAGGAGGGCCGCCGGAGCGGGGAGGGGAAGGGGCGCCGGCAGGCTGTCCCCAGCGACCGGAGGAGGCGGCGGCGACGAGTTACCGGCGCCTCCCTGCTCACCTGTGGGCCACCTCGGCAAACTGCGCCCGCTGGAAATCGGCCGCCAGGCGCCGGATCTCCTCCCAGGCGGCCGCCATCGCCGCCTCGCCGCTACACGTCAGCCCCGCCGGGCGGGCTACGGGCAGCGCGCGGGGACAAACCGCCCGGCCGCCGCCGCCCTCCGCAGCGCCACCTGTCGGGCGGGAGCCGCTCACCTGCGCTGCCGGGCCTCGCCCCAGACAGCGTCGGTAAAAAAGTAAAAAAAAAAAAAAAAGAAAAAAGCCAAAAAAAAAAAAGGCAAAAAAGCAAAAGCCGGTTTCCCCACGCGAGCCCGGTGGATGTAGGCAGGAGAGCAGAGGAAACCGTGTGGTCAGCTGTGAGGCGGGCTTCACCCGCCAGGGATGTGCTATGGGCGTGAGGCTGACACCTCTGGCAGGGCGAGGGCTGAAGTGGTGTTCCCCAGAACTCAGTACTGGTTCTCTTTAACATCTGCATCAACGTCCTGGATGAGGGGATCGAGTACATCCTTGGTAAGTTTGCAGATGACACCAAGTTGGGCAGGACTGTTGATCTGCCTGAGGGTAGGAAGCTCTACAGAGGGATGTGGACAGGCTGGATCGATGGGCCGAGGCCAATGGTATGAAGTTCAACAAGGCCAAGTGCCGGGCCCTGCACTTAGGTCACAACCACCCCATGCACTGCTACAGGCTTGGGGAAAAGCGGCTGGAGAGCTGCCTGGTGGAAAAGGAGCTGGGGGCATTGGTCAACAGCTGGCTGAATATGAGCCAGCAGTGTGCCCAGGTGGCCAAGAAGGCCAACAGCATCCTGGCCTGTATCAGGAATAGTGTGGCCAACAGGAGTAGGGAAGTGATTGTCCCCCTGTACTCGGCACTGGTGAGACTGCAACTCAAATTCCATTTTGGGCCCCTCACTACAAGGTGCTGGAGTGGGTCCAGAGAAGGGCAACGAAGCTGGTGAGGGGTCTGGAGAACAAGTCTTTGGAGGAGTGGCTGAGGGAACTGGGGTTGTTTAGCCTGGAGAAAAGAAGGCTGAGGGGAGACCTTATCGCTCTCTACAGTTACCTGAAAGGAGGGTGTAGCGAGGTGGGGGTCGGTCTCTTCTCCCAGGTAACAGGCGATATGACAAGAGAAAACGGCCTCAAGTTGCACCAGGGGCATTTATATTGGATATTATGAAAAATTTTTACACTGCAAGGGTTATTAAACATTGGAACAGGCTGCCCAGGGAAGGGGTTGAGGCACCATCCCTGGAGATGTTTAAAAGACGTGTAGATGTAGTACTGAGGGACATTGTTTAGTGGTGGTTTTGGCAGTGTTAGGTAATGGTTGGACTCGATGACCTTAAAGCTTCCTTCCAACCTAGACGATTCTATAATGCTATGATTCTATAATAAAACTTGGTCTAAAATGTAAGCCGAGCTTTCAGCGTATTCATGGAAATACGAGCAATATTAGAAGCTGCTGTTACTGAAAAACTGAAATGAAATTTACACTAAGTGAGGTATGAGGTACATGGTGTTGCCATTTAATGGCACTGCTGTTATGCGGTGAAGGGTGAGCTGAATTTATTTAGCTGTCGGATCAGAGTTTGGCCACACTGTTCTGAAGGCCTTTTCAGCTGGTAGACAAGATTGACATGTCTGTGGTAAGGACTAAGAGCACTGCACAAGAGGAGTGCTTCCACCCCAAGACGAGCACAGGGAACCTTGGCCATTGGCGCCCTCCACGTCCTGGGCCAAATCACAGCAGAGGACTGTGGTCTGCCTGACGGTGCAGCGGAGGCTGTGACATTGGCCTTTCCGTATTTCTTGGTCTGGTAAGATTCTCTGTATCGACACGGGTCCTGCATAGCCACAGTTTTCACTGGCGCTGTTTTCTCTGCCTGCCAAAAGTTGCGGGAAAATTTCTGTGGCATAGCTTGTGTAATGCCTTGTGCAGTTTAAATAGTGTGAACAAATACTTTGCAAGGTAGTGGCATAGTAAATTATAACAGCATGTTTATAGTGGGGTAAGTATGTGGCTTTGGTTTTGCTGGTCATTTTCTTTGTGATGAGAAACTACAGGCAGGATTCCTTTAGCTTAGGCATCTGAAGCTAGCTGTCTTGGAGCCCTTCGTAGGCAGTGAGATAGGCTCCTCAAATTGCTCTTACTAAAACATACATCTAAGACAAGTTAACTAATTACTCACTAGAGGTGCCTGATTTTCTCCATTGCCAAAGACAACAGCAAGGTAGATTCCTTAGCCAGATCCTTGATTTAAACATCAGTATTTAGGTAGAATGAATAGTGTATTTGAAGAGTAGGGAAAAAATGTGACAGGAACTGTGGATGCAACTTTTATCAAGATTACATAGAAACAGGCTATCATAGGGAACATCAGGAAAAAGAACTGGGAACTTAGAACTGTATTCCTCCCACCTAGCTGTAAATGTATCTGAAGTGCTTTAATTATGTGTATAGTCTACAGGCTACGGAGAATCCCACCTAAAATCTGGGTCTCTCCTTGGGCTGTCCAAATTGGACATTGTGTTTAAGATCCGAAAGTGAAGTAAGATATTTTTGACCTTCACTTGCGTGTATGACTTTAATTCAAGCCGCAGTTGCAAGATTTGTGAAGTAGTCACCTGTAAATAGAGCTGGGTTGTTGTTTTTTTTTTTTTTAAAGTTTAGAGTTGTGTTTTGCTAGCATGCAAAGAAAGGGCAGATGAATCATATAAGCACACACAGTTATAAGCATATTGATATTTCTAAATTCCAGGTTCTGAGTCTGCAATCAAAGAGACTACAAGGACCCTTTTCTTTCGAGATGTATGTACACGCGCACAACATGTGCATTAATATTTTCTATACTTAATTGTTATTCAAGTAACAATTCAGATTTTTTTTTCTGTAGAAATCAACGTTTTCTTTAGTTTATAAATTAGGTTAAATCTTCTGTTAAAAATATAGTAGCTGATTCATTTTACTATACATGCACAAACCTCTTGCAGTTAGCTGAACTCTAACGTTATTAGCATCTATTTTATTGTGCAAAAATAAAGCTCATACAATGTATTTTACTACAGTACTCCAAAGTTTACTGATTCCAGAGCCACCATGATAACAGAAATGTTTTTGTTTTGTTGTTGGCTGTATATAAGCTAAATGTGAAGGTTTTTAGAGCTTTAATAATAGCAATGGTTTAAATAAACCTTTAGGTAACAATTATAATATGGAATGATGGCCACATTTCATTGACACAAAACAAAGCAAATAATTTCTTATGAAGGCCATGTACAATATTGCATTGATTCATTCTGGGAGTATCAATTACCCTGTCTTAATTGCGGACAATAAAAGGAAATGGTGAGATTATTAATCCTGTCAAAATGAATCAATGCTGTCTGTGTGACATAAAGTACGTTACAAAAGTTCATATTGTAATATTAATGTATGTTCTGAGCTCTCCTTGGGAACTTGGAATTTCTACCAGTCCACTGAAGGAGTGTGGGTTAAAGGAACAGATTTTCAGTTCTGTGGTTGTTCCTACTTGCTGATGCAATGCGTTAACCACCAGAAGAGCAAAACTTAGAAAGAGAAATGGACTGAGTCACTGCTGGCTGCCAAGTATTACAGAAAGTTACATCTAATAGTTCCCCATTCCAGTCAGCTGAAGATATTGTCTTCCAGCTAAAAGACCAGTGAAGGTTCATACGGTTATTACAACATTCAGAGCAGGAGAAAAACATGATGCTCAAGTACATAATCTTCTGTTATTATTTGTGTAGAAACACATAGTTCTCCTTCAGACTTGTGTCAAAAGTCTCCGGGCATGTGTATTTCCATATTCTGGAGCATTGGCTCCTAAGGTAGGAAAGGAGTGTCCTTTAATTTTTTGAGAACTCACCTTTCAACTCTAGAAGCCTTGCTGGAAGAAGGCAAGAGGTCTGAAAAATCTGTGGGTTTCTATTTTCCATGGTGGTCTCTGCGTACACACATACTTTGGTTGCATATTTCATGGTATCTGTCTGTTGCTTTATAGCAATTATCCTGAGAAAGATCTTAATTAATTAAAAAAAAAAAAGAAGGCATTGATACAATGCCTGTTTGAAGTAATTGGTGATCCAGCAAAAACGCCCCTGGTGCATCCTCCTTTACTGCAGAGTAGACTCTTCAAACTTTGATGATCCTGTCTGAAATTGTTAGTATTTATTTAGGAAAGGAGAGAGTGTAAAGGTGTAGTCAGGCCTCCCATATTGAACCTGTCATAAAAAAGTACTGTTATTAATGCTATTGAAATCTGAATAGCTAGGGAAAATATGTTAAATGACCCCTGTGTCACTTGATGTAGCTCCTGTTCATCTCAAGATAGATTAGGAAATGAATCTACTGGTAAAGGAAAATCCACAGGATGAGAGGACAATGCTACAGTGTTAAATTACCATGCAAAGAATATAATAAATGTAATGTATAAATTGCTAACATAGTAGGTGGAGTTTTTGACTGCATGAAGTATTTTTAGAAGTATATAGAAAATGCATAGAAAGAATAAGTAATGCAAAATAGAGAAGAAAAGGTTCCTAAGAGAAATGGTTTATCAGAAAACTTTTTATTCAGCATAAAAAATGAACGACAGGAATTGTGATATGCGTAGTATATTTTCCTTTCACTCAGAGCAGCACCACGCCTTGTTCATCTAGGAGTGGAACTGATATGATATTAACAGGGGAATAAAGCATAAAGATGTGATTATTTGGTAGACTGGACTGTGTGCAGACTGTGTGGTTTTGATATGGGGCATTTTGTTGAGATACCTGCAAAGACGGGAAATAACAGTGTAAACACTGTAATGATGAAAAAGTAGAAATGATGCAAGTGTAAATGAGTAAATACTTGTCCAATAGGATGCCTAAAAATAGTTTGTAAACTGGGTGAAATGGAGTATAAATTAGAATTTTATTGAACGGTTCTTTCATTCCACATATGTCATGATATTATCTTCATTACTTTCTGGTCATCTTTTCCTACCAAACAGCTGAGTTTGAGCATTTAAAAGGTTTCGCTGTCGGGTTTTGCTCATTGATGTGTTTACTTCGATTTTAGCAATTGAAAAGGTCGCATCTCATTTGGTTTTCAGTGTGCTGCTATACAAAATTTAAGTAACAATTTTGATATGGTGATTCAGAGGGATTACTCTGATGAAGGAACAGGTGCCTAACAAGCTATTCCTTTATCAAAGTGAGTTGGCAAGATAAAGCACAAGCTTTTTTAAAATGATCACTGTATATTGGACATATATTAGAAGGACAGGGTTTTCATCCTGGCTGTGTGCGCCATGGGGAGCTTTGGCTTTTTTTTTATTTTCACAGTCCTTTAATGCACAGTTATAAATAACATAATGTTTTGCTTTTCACTGTACTCTTTTCCTGTCCTGTTGCACAGTGGCTGTGCTGTATGCTAATGGGAGGGTGCTTAGTTCAACCTCAGGCAGCCTTTTCTACATAATTGGTTTAGTTATGAAACACCATACTTTCAATTAATTAGTGTGATTATCTACCTAGCTGTAGATAGAGGAAATTTGGTATTCATTTGGTTCTTCCTTTGCACTGAATGTTCGTATCAATAATAAAGCTGAGTAAAATATTTATAGATGTACAGGACATGAAACAGCACATGCATGAAGAAAATCTCACAAGTAAAATTGAATACTAAGTGCATCAGCAGTTGCCTTGTTTATACACTTTTTGCATGTGGTTCAGAAAGGTATTCAGAAAATTATATTCGTATAGATACCTTTTTTTTTACTGTTTTAAGTAACTGTTTTCTTTTTGTTAGTATATGTGTAGAGCTAAGGAAATTTTCTGAGCTTCAAAATATTAGGTCCAGTTTATATCCTTGTTTGTCAAGGTTGTTTTCTCTATTTGGATTAGAAGACTAAATGTACTGAAGTGTTTAAATGAGCAAATTCCCGCACTGTGTTTGACAAAATCCCCTTTGATCTTTTTTGAGAAATGGTTAAACATAACATACAGAATTTAGAGTAACCATTTGTTTCATCTGATCTTTGAACATAACACAGAATATTTAGGGGAAGTGAGACATATTTCTGCAGGTTTTCAGCCATATGCCCAGTTAAAAATCAAATGTACTGCTGTATTTCTAGAACAATTGAAAAGAACAAAAGCCACTGTAAATACCCTTATTTTGCCATTCCACTGAATATTTTGATTAATGCTAAATAGAAGACCAATTTGTCAGTGGTAGCGTAGCACGTCATAGTGAGATACTGCAAGCATCAAGTATATCTTACTCTGATATACTGAGCTGTCATAGAGCAGAGCATTGAAGTAGCATATAAAATTTTTATTCATAGTAAACTAGAAGCACTTGTAAAATACTGCAAACAATATAAAATATATGCCGTTGCATAAATAAACAAACATTTATACTACAAAAGGATACAGAAAAACTTTTAAGGGGTCTGCCAACAGAAATTCTCATAATCCAATGCCAAGCAAAGACTTGAGTAGCAACTAACACCAGAGAAATAAAATAAAAGCACTTAATGATAGCAGGGAAGTGCAGATTAATTTTAATATAATTTCAAAATGCAATATTAACAAACCTACAAATAGAAACAAAACCAGGTATTTATATCCCCAGAATACTTCTTTTCACAGTGATATATTTTCAAATAGCTTTTTGTGATACTTCCTCTGTCTTAAGCTTATGTTGCAGTTGAGGTGTCATCGATCCCATCTGAAAGCAGCAGTGAACTGAGCATGTTTTCGGCAGGCACCGAAGCTTCAGCAGAGGTGCCAGCTCAGGTCACAGTGTGGGTTCAAGTATTAAAGGTGCTGGAAGTCCATTGCCATAAAATGGAAGAGTACTTCATACAAGTATAGCATTCAGTGTTTCACACGGGGGGTTGGAATTTTAATGGGAAGGGAAGAACCAGGTTTCAAGCCTGCCTGCTTCTCTGTCACCTCCTGACCTCTGAAATTGCCCCTTTGAACCATGTGGTTTCCAACATTTTACAAGGAAGCTGGCGTTTGACTGCAGTTTCTGTTTCCCATCCTCCTTGAGCTGCTTTCAGCCCTGAATGAGAATAGGGACTTTGGATCACCCCTTTGCCTTCTCTGATACCACTTAACAGGTGACCACATTATGTTCCTCATTTCAACGTACGAATAGTAATTAGGTTGTTCCTCACGCTCTCTTCTCCCTGGAAAGCTGTTTTGGAGCCAGTCTATCTAGATGATTAGAAATCATCTAATTTCCAGACTGGATTAATTAATGAGCATTAGTGTTTGTGTCACCATAGCGCTTTAGTTGAATTAGTGAATCACAGAATCAGTATGCCCTAAAAATGTGTAATATTTGTGAAAATGATGAGTGCAAAGGTGCTGGGGGTAAGATCTTTCTGATAGAGATGGCAACATTAATGCCACAGTGAAACACACTGGTAATCAGCATCATGTGTCCAAGTTGAAAAGAAAAAAACCCTCATAAGATCTGTAGGTGCAATTTTTGAGGAGAGGGGAATGGAGGGTCTGTTTACAAGAAGGATCTGTCTTGTCAAATTTAAAAAGGCTAATATACGGTTGAGCCTTTAATCAGAAGGTAAACAACTGATATATAGGGAAAAGCTATAAATTAGTTAGAGACAAAACTGGCACAAACCCCCAGAACAGTGAAGTTCCGGAACTACCTCAAGGTGTGAGTTATGAGGCAAACAACTGAACTGGTTTTCAATTGGAATTTTCTAAGGGTGAATTATGAGTATTGGTTGTCTAAAATATCCGAGGTCTGGATCGCTGTAGGAGATCTCTCTCTTACATGTGGTCTTATGTGTGGTTAAGTGATTTTTTAGGAAGAATGAATCACAAATGATTCAGAGCTCATATGATTCAGAGATGTGATCATTTTGTAAATGTGAGTAAAGAATATTGAAAGTGATCAGCCCGTTTCAAGATCTGATCTAATACGATCATTTGAAATGTATTGTGACTCTGAATTCCCTAGTAAATCAATCTATATTATATATAATAAGTTACACAGCTTTATGCTATATTTAAGTCAGGTTCTGTGAGTGGAGACACAGTCAAAAAGCATGGTAATATCCATGGATGAATGTGCTCCGTCTCTCTCCAACTGAAAGAAATCTCAGGGTTGGAACAACTGTATCTTATGTTGCAACTGGGACAGGTTAGGAGCTTGCAGTGGTCAATCGTCACATCTCAGTCTGTGTGTGGTAACCTGACAAGTTGCAGTAGCGCAAATGCTTCTGATTTTGTTCTTGCATACTATGTGCTAATCTATTTCCTGACTGCTCTTAGTAAAATTTCATTTACATTTGTAAGTTAAATAAACAATCCTACACTGTGGCTTTTCTTTTATGGACTGAACAATAAAATTATTTGTAAAAGTTAATTCTAACAACTTGCTAGAAAACTAATTAATGGACACAAAGAAGTAAAAATATTTGCAGAGGAAGCATTCACAGGGTTAATGTAAATTTTGTATGGTTTTTTTTTTTGTTTGTTTCAACTCAGTCCTGCACCAAGCCTCTGAAATTATAGGCATGCTCAAGCAGAACAACTGTGTTCTATTTTAGCTCAACATATTAATCCTTTCCATTCTGTATCATTTCGTTAGAGGGTGCCTTCATGTTGCACACACTGCAAATAGCACAGATGTGCTGGGATAAAAAAACTCCAGTATCTTTCAGATGGATCTTTATGAAATGCCAATGTATGCTGAGAAGCAAATTCATTCTTCTATTAGAAACAAACACAGCAAAAAAAGAAATAAAAATAAATCCAAACCTTCTTCTGCTAAATTTGCGTCTGCAAGTATTAGATTTGAGAAAAAAAACCAACTTCCTAAGTGCTCAAATAATAACCACTGACACTAAAGAGTCAGATATTAAGGTAGGAAAAATATCCCTTAGATTTTGGTCTTCTGCACAATGTATTTATTATTGCACTGGTTTTTTTTAGGACCTACGTAAACTTTGTATCTCAGAAAATTAATTTGTAGAGATTTCCCTCTTCTGTTTTCTCCACGTGCCACATCTCGGTATTCTGAATACTACATGATTAACTCTTTCATTACAGAAGTCACCCTCTTTTAGTATGCTGTCAATCTGATAAAAGAGCACAGAGGAAACTGCTGCTAGAGGGTGATGGGAAGATTAAAAGCCCCCCCGCAAAGAAAAAGAATATCTTAGAATTCATGAGTTCGTCTTACCTATCCCTTTGTTCTGGAGTATGAAATCATGTAAAGAGTAGTGGGTGTTCTGGTACAAACTAGATAAAATCTACATTTTTTTTTGTTTAAATCTGTTTAACTCTGTGTCTTTGTTTCTTTGTTTTTTTCTTTTTTTTTTCTAAAAAAAAATTACTTTAAAATAAGGAAGAAGCTTTTAGAAACTAAGAACTTCTCGTAGAAATTATGTTTTCTTACAGAACACTTAGATTGTCAGTATACAGAGAGCACTTGACATTGCAAAGCTGTGTCATGGTTTAACGGTGCTTCCTCTATGTGCCAGCCAATCTCCATTTGCTATCTACTGTCTTATTAATAGATTGCAAGTTCCTAGGGCAGAGGTTTGTCCTTTTGTTGGCTATATATATCACACAATAAAATGGAGGCTCAGTTTGGGAAAAGAGCACCTAATAGTCATGATGGTGCAAAGTAGCAAAACAATGTTACTCAGTTTTTAGAAACAGAGGAAAGCACTTTTGTTTAAGGCAGAGCCAACAATTACATTGATGTGCAACTGAAGCTGTGTGCATAACGTTGGCTCCCATCGCACAAGTACAAATTTCACTCTTCTTACTAGTGACAGCATGTTACAGCATGTTACATGTTCTTGAATAATGCCCTCAACTGGAAGTCCTTTTTTTTTTTCTCTTCTAACAGCCTTTTAGGTAGTTAATTTTCAGTATTAGATAAGGGACCTTGCATGGGATTCAGTTTGAGATTAATGTACCTAAATTTGTCATCTGTGTTTAGATACCTGTAGATATACTAGATTGCCCAGCTGCTTCTATAGTCAATGGAGAGCAAGGGCTTGATTCAGCTACCTAAATAAGGGGAAGAAGAGCCATCTGAGGTGCTATTAAGTATCCAGAATACTTGCATGGGTCTGGTAAGTATGACAAAAGGCCTAAGGGAGGCCTTAGCATTTCTGGAGGTCACATGGAAGACCTTTAGACATCTCAAATGGTATTAGGTTTTTAGGCAACTAAAATGAGCATCTAGTCGATATAGTCAATGGAAGTGGATGCGCAAATATTTAGTGCTATTTGAGATACTAAAGAGTTACCCTGCTGGCCTCCAGCCACCACTCCAGAAGAAAACTGGTCTTCCTCAAGTCCTGTATCATATTTGGCAGCCATGAGTCTTAAATACTTTATGACATCTGAAATAATACTAAATATCTACAGAAGGGCAACCAAATCAAGCTGTCAGTATCTACTCAGTGCTTGATAGGGTTCTTTGATTATGCTGGTTAGATCTTTACTGGTTGCAATGAGAGCTTAAGGAAACAGCATGCTTGTAGGCATCTACCTTTTGGAAGGATTCACTTGCATTTATGTAGATCCCTAGCATCATTTAGGCTCTGTGGGATATTTCCTCTGCTCTCTTGCTGCCACTGTAGAAGCATGTGTATTCCTCAAGCATTGTGTCATATTTACCAGCCCTATGCAGGTGTTTTGAATAGCTGAAAGCACTGTATATGCACTAGATGTCTGCATTTGAGCAACTGAATTATTCTCCAGGTTTCTTAAACTCAAGCTGAATCCCAGCCGTTATCTCCATTTTATACGCAGTTTCCTAAGATGGCCCCAAAATGTTGCAATCAGTAGTAAATTTCCAGTTCCTGTCAGTGTGCACTGACAAAAAGACTGGGGGGATGGTCCACCTTTTAACAGAAAGGATAACACCTGTTAGTTTAACATACCAAGTTAACAACTCCAGTCTGAGGTGTTTATGAGCCATCTCCCTATTTCCATAATACCTCTGTGATCTTTTGCTTTGTTACATCCTTCTCTCATGACACATGCTTATGGTATCAGTTCTTTTGACATTTTCTGTATAAGAAAACTGGAAAATTGCCTTGTCTTACCCTGCATATGCAGAATTCAAGGCGTGATGATACTAAAATGAATAGTACATTTTAAATAGTAAAACCACGCATAAATTGGGTGCTTTAAATTTAGAGTTTGTGCTTTGTTTAGTTTCTCTAACTACTGCAACCTTGTCAACAGCTCCTCTACTTGGAAATGTATGTTTGCTCATTTTGCAGTGTCTGAAACAGGATATTTGCAAAGTCCATTTGCAGAATTCTGCAAAATTGTGCATTTTTATTGAAAACTCATATGCATTATATAGCACTATATATAGTCTCTCTCTGTATATATAGTCTTCAGATACTAGTAACTACTGGTTATATAACAACTGTGCTGGATTCTGAAAGAGTTGCACCCAGAACCTGCCTGTCATTATGGAACCTGCTTTTCTAGGTGTTTCTGGACATATATTCCCAATGAAAATGACTATGAAGATGTCTGATATAACAGAGTTCATATAACAGATGTTTTATGCAACCTTTATCCTACTCGACTTACAATCTTGGAAGTAGTCTAAGTTTAAACTCTGAGTTTTGTAGTCAGTGAACTGAATCAAGTGTCTGCAGGGAGAGATTCATCTTGTCTAAAACATCAGATTTAGGATGAGATGAATTACCCTCTGGAGGTGTCTTAGTCATTCCCTACATATAGGGCTTAAGGTTACTCGTTTTGAAGTAGTCAACTAACTTTCGGGTGACTGAAGTGGATGATATTAATCTTCCCTTTTGTAATTGGAATGTGCACAGCTGAGAATGTGCTAACAAGCTTGTGGGCTTTTCATCAAAGCTGCACTGTCATTGAATGCTGAGATTTAGCTTACAGATGGTAGATGTTTCTAGTGGTCTTTTGGTATTGCCTCCAAAGCAGTATCACAGGAAATTATTCAAGTTTGTCCATTACTCAGCCATGAGAATCCATAACAAAGGTGCTTAGAACAGCTTAAATGCATTCTGGAAAAAGAAAATATACATTGTGTTTGATTATTGGGCACTCACTGAGACTATCACACCAGGTAAACTGAGAAGTATTTGTTTAATTTGTAACTGATTTGTTCCTTTGAAATTCCTTATTATTATACTTGATTTTGCTGTGAGGTCAGCAAGGGCAGAAGGAGCGTGTGGTGGTAATGGTGTTCATGAGCTAAGTGAGCTGTGGCCAGGAGGCACATGGGGGGCACATTTAGTTTTACAAGAAGGAACCTGCTGAGGGGAGGTCTTGCACAAGAGTGGGAGATGCCTATGCCTCGCTTCTGTTTGCTCTTTAACTGGCATTTCAGGAGTGCTGGAAACAGGAGCCACAAACAGAGACTTGGCAGTTAACTTCCTTAGTGACTGGGCAAGCAATAGTGGTCCCTAATGTTCAGCAAATTCCGAGTTTAGCTGCAAAATTATGAGTTTTAACTTTCTATCTACATTTTTCTCTTTCTTATTAAAGGACTGTTTTTTGAGTTCTTTATTTTCTTTCTTGGTTTACAGTCTTTTTGGTTCACCCCTTATGTTTTCTCGGAAGCTATAGAGGTTAGAGCTATGGAGGCTGATACTCTTCCAAGAATAACAATTTAAACTCATGCAATTAAGACAGAAGTAAGAAAGATGCCAGATTTCATGGAATTCATGGTTCTGGACTCTAAAACCAGAAGCAGCAAAGGAACTCCAGGCCATTTTTTAAAGACTGCTTTTTAAAAAACAGCTTCCTCCATCTCAGTGGCAGGTGCCTTCACAGAATCACAGGATAGTTGAGGTTGAAAGGGACCTCTTGAGATCATCTAGTTTGACCACTCTCAGAGTAAAAAGATTTTTCTTTTGTTTAAATGGAATAACTTGTATTCCAGGTTATCCTGCCAGTGGGTACCACTGAGAAGAGCCTGGCTCCCTTTTCTTCATTCCCACCCTTCATGTATTTATACATGCTGATTAGATCCTCTCTGAGCCTTCTCCAGGCTGAACAACCTCAGATCTCTCAGCCTCCCCTCATGGGTCAGATATTCCAGTCCCTTCATCATGTTCATGGCCCTTCACTTGACTCTCTCCAGTAGCTCCATATCTTTTGTACTGGGGAGCCCAGAACTGGACACAGTACTTCAGATGTGGCCTCACCAAGACTGAGTAGAGGAGACCTGCATCAGCCTGCTGGCAGCACTCTTCCTAATGCAGACCAGGATGCTTTTGGCCTTTTTTTGCCATGAGGGTGCATTGCTGGCTCATGGACAATTTGTTGTCCACCAGGATCTCAAAGTCCTTCTCTGCAGAGGTGTTTTCCAGCTGTTCAGTCTCCAGCGTGTACTGGTGCCTGGGATTATTCCTCCCCAGAGGCAAGACCTTGTTGAGCTTCATGATACTCCTTTCAGCCCCATTTTCCAGTCTGTCAAGGTCCCTCTGAATGGCAGCACACCCATCTGGTGTAGCAGCTACTCCTCCCAGTTTTGTGTCATTTGCAAACTTCCTGCAATGCACTCTGTCCCATCCTCCAGGTCATTAATGAAGATATTGAACAGTATTGGCCCCAGTATCAACCCCCAGGGTATATCACTAATGATTTGCCTCCAACTGCAGTTTGTACTCAGATCACAACCCTCTAGGTCCGGTTGTTCAGACAGTTTTCAATCCACCTCACTGTCCAGTTATTTAATCTATACTTCATCAGTTTGTCTGTAAGGATGTTGTAGGAGAAAAGAGTCTCCCTTTGTCCACCAAGCCAGTTACCTCATTGTAGAAGGTTACCAGGTTGGTTAAGCATGATTTCATCTTTGTAAATCTGTGCTGACGACTCCTGATCACCTTTGTGTCCTTCATGTTTTTGGAACTCTTTTCCAGGATTAGTTGCTCCACCACCTGCCCAGAGAATGAGGTGAGGCTGACTAGATCTTCCTTCTTGCCCTTCTTGAAGATAGGGGGGGCAGTTGTGACATTTTACAGTTGTCTTACACAAGTTAAATCTGGAATAGGAATAGGAATCTTCATCTTGGGTGAAGAGAGGGAGAAATGTCCTCACTGTTTCTTTTTTCTATTCTATTCTTTATCCTTAGCTGTTTCACCATGTTGTAATAGGAAAAGCTTGTCAAGACAGCACAAGATTCCCTGTAGTGTTGGTAGGAACTTTTCCTGTGGGAAAAGGAAATATATGTGGAGGCAAAAACCATCTTGTGGCAGAACTCTTAGGGAATAGAATTTTTTAAAAATGGAGAAAAAAGTTAAGTGGATTTCACAGAAACCTAATTGTAGGGGCAAAATCTGATATTTCACTTCAAGTGCTCTGTAACAAACCCAGATCTGCTTGCTGCTGCTTTGAAATGTCAGAATCAGCTGTGACTTCTTTAACCTTTTTTCCTGTCCTTGCAACAAAGTTTATTTACTGAATTCAGGGGCCCAGACATTTTTTAAGGCAGGCACTCTAGTTCCATGTAGTAAAAAAACCTCATGGCATGAAGTATGAAATACCTAATGAAGCAAAATGTGTGTGCCAATGGATTAAATATACTTTTATAAAACTCTGATTATTCTGCAGTGGGATACGAGATGTGTAGGTTACATGACAAGAATGCAGCTTGCAGGTAGCTGAGGCAATAATCTTTTAAAAGACTGGAAAGCACAGTTCACAGAAATCAAAGGCACAGTTTATAACCGATAGCAGGTTGAATGGTTTATAAATAAGTTCTGCTATTTTAGTCCTGGATTTTGCACAGAAGCAAGCTATAACTGAAATGCCAAGGAATTTGAGTAGCTGCTAGTACAGCTTTTCATCCCCAAGCCTTTCAGAGACACAAACATCTGTAGTATAGAAAATAAATTCACAATAGAGAAGACTGCTTAAAAATAGAGGAAAATTAACACCATTTATAAATTTATAAGTTAATTCTGAAATCAAAAGAGTTATCCACTTAAACACATTTGTTTTTTCTGCATGAAGTAACATCTGCAAATTAGAGCCAAAGCTTGGATTCTCGCATTCTATGAATCTAAATTGCATTGCTTATTTATATAAAATGAAAGATCCCTGAGGTGGTGAACATATTCCCTTCTGGGTTTTTGTTGGCTTTTTTTATTTTTCTTATGTTTTCCATGGCCAGTGAGCTGCCTTAGTAGAATGACTTCGGGGTGATTAGTATGACTGCGAAATCAAATGGACTGACATCGCATAAGGGGAATAGAAAGGGAAATCTGAGACCACAGACGTTGGGCAGAATCATACATTAATATGATGGAAAGATTTCCATCCCCAGAGAACAGATGAAAATTTTCTTAAATCCTTTAAAATGTGAGATCTGTCATAGAAGTTCCTTTGGATCAAAAGTCAGAATTTGTAATTCTTGCAATGGTGTACTTTGTTCATGCTTCCCAGTGGGAGTGAATTGATCCGGATCATGCAGTCTACAGTTACCCAAGATATATAAAAGATGCTCCGCATGTAAGTGCTGTTTGTTTCCTGTTAGAACTGCATTGTCAGAAGTAGTAAAGCTGTGAATGTTGAACAGGCACAGCTGACCTAGAGCAGAAAGTTGGTCATCCTTTTTTATGTATTTTGGTTCCTGATGGAGTGCTTATCAGGAATATTGTACTGATCATCTCAGTTGCCCCTGTCGCAAGGCCAAAAGGCGGTAACGTTCTGCTGTTCTCCAGTCCTCTGTTGAATAAAGAATCAAAACAAAGATGAATATGAAGAAAGAATAAGCATGCTAAAATTTTGTAACCTTTGGAAGTAGCTAGCATGTGAGGTAAAGAGCAATTCAAATGCTTTAATAAAGATATGTTTAGAAAACAGCCCTTTTTGTAATTAGTTTAAATATGCCCATGCATGCCTACATTAAGCACAGTCTTACAGGTGTAAACTTACTGGGGAGCTAATGGCTCTGTAAACCCAGAGTAGGATTTGCCTCTGCTTTTCTAGCCATGTGGGCAGGGAAGCCCTTTCCTTGAGGGTAGGGTGCAGCAGGAATGTATATCTTCACCCGCATAATGTGTTCATTATCTTTCCAAAGAAAACACAGCAATATTTCCTCTTGTGTGCCTGCAATCCTGCTGAAATTGCCTTCCAATCCCATGAAAAATCCTCTGCTTTTAACCACACAGGGAACTAGAGATCAAAACTGTTATCTGGAACAGCACTAAAAAATGATGCGCTGAAATAAATATAGGCCATCTGAGTTTCTAAAATGCTTCATTATACTGCCACATGGAATACAGCGTCACTGGCGTTGCTCAGTGGAAGCAGACAAGCGTTACTGGGAACACAGACCTAATACTCTCTTCTCTGATGCTGTAAGATGAAGGAAAATTAATGTTCCTTACAGTATGCAATCTTAGAAATAATTTCTATTTTCTTTAAACAAATAAACAAAACCTCAAGCCACCCCCCCCAAAAAAAAACCCCAAAACAAACCACGACCTAAAACTTTAATATAATCTGATTTAAAGCATTAAAGCTTGTCTGCATGTTTTGAGAATTCATCACTGCTCTTAACTTCTGGCTTTTAATTCTCCCAGACAGCTACCTTTTGGATTTTACATGTTAATTCTATCACTGCGTGAATCACATCATATTTATACTTCCCCTTTTCTTAGTTTTAACCCTAGAGAAAAGGATTGAATATGAAGCATCTGTTATAAACAGTGTGCAAGAGCATCTGTTATAAACAGTATTGCAATATAAATTAAAGTCTTAGGAAAATGCTAAATGGGAAATATGAGTTTAGGGCGTAGATGAAAAGGAAGGGGAGTGGACGAATGGTCCTTTCAAAACTGTTCCATTGGCTCTGCTGCCTCTCATCTTTCTCTGATGGTGTGTCAGTGCTAAGGCAGAGAGCGTAGTTTAAATAGAACGGAAGAATCACACAGGCCATTTAAGGCATTCTCTGTCTGTCTGCTGGTTGCCTGAGTTGCTCTGAACTTACTGGCAACGTTGCATATCAGACACTAAGGCTTGCTCCTGATCTTTGGCATCCTTCTGGAGTGTTTCCATGAGTGGTCAGCAGGATGCAAAGAGGGCTAGAAGGAGGTTTGGAAGTTGGGCAGAATGGAGGATCTGCAGGTCAGGTTTCCGTTTCAGGCGTTCAGGCATTTCCTTCATCGATAGTGATATCGTCTGGTCTAATAACCCTATATTTAACTAAAATTTGGTTTGCTTATGCCCTCTGACAATCATTTCTAAAGTACCTCTAACATCATGTGCTTTGTGAAAATGGCATACAGGTGGGTGCTTTTCAGAAACATCCCTATAGCTTTTAAAACTTATTTCCCCTATGGACTTAGTTTCAGGATAAGTTAATCTCATCACTCTCTCTTGTCATTGCAACTCATCAGGCCTTTGTCCTCCCACTCTCACATTTGGTGAACTAATCAGAGATGTCTCATGCGAATCTGCTGTGAGGCTTTGGAAGTATTACCTGTGTGTCTCACTTTCTCTAGTTCTTTCCTCAATTGGCTTTCCATTTCTTGATCTATGCTCTAAACTCCAACTTTTTTCCCAATGATTTTCTGTACATTTCAAAGAATGAAATGTGCAATCAGACTAGGACTCCATCAAATGAAGGATTATCAAGAGACTAGGTGATCAATCCAGGCTAAGAGACTGCATGTTTTTATGCTGTTCTTGTAGAAAAGGGGTTTGATCTTAGTAGCCTGCTCAGTTCCGTGGGTTGGTAGTAGCTATCCAGAACACTGGTGCAAAGAGGCACCAGATCTTCCCTTACTCTACAGGATATAAATAAAATAGTGGTGAACATACTGTAACTAGTGAACAGAAATATAAGAATGGAATGAATGGGCAGAATTTGTCATCTTTCCTTTTAAATTCATCTGGTCTGGAAGGCTGTTTGCTTTCCTTTGCAGAAAAGAAAGCTGGCCTGAATATTGCGGCAGATGCAACAAAATTGCCCATCCGATGCCCCATTTGGCAAAAATATAACTCGTGCGTTGTCTGTGAATCATTTCCATACTGTTTGTGCCAGTGTATTGGCAGTGTAAAAATATGGTGATTTCCAGAACAGTGCAAACTGATGCAGACTGGTTCTGTAGGTTGGAATAGTCTGAGCATGTGCAATCCATTGACTTACTATGTCATGACAAGGCCAGGTGTCTATATAATAATAAACATCACCAACCACCACAGTGGTATAGGAGGAAAAAAGGTAACTCTACCCAGTTATGTGCATTAATCATTGCTCAGTCAAACCTATTTTTATTTGCTTTGTCTCCTCTCCATTCTCTGGGATGCCTGTTATTTAGAATGAAGAGGCTGCTAAAGTAAGACTCTCTGCCATGTCCTTTAAAGTTTCTTGTGTGTATTTATACACTTTGTAAGGAAGGAAATTATATAGTTAGCTGCTCACCATCAGGTAGTGAGAAGAAGAGTGGTTCAGATAAGTGACATAACTGAGCAAACACATCTGTTGAGCTTCAGCATTTATGTACCCCTCAAAGTGGGATGTGACTGTCTGAAATGACAGTGGCAATATCAGTTTTGTCAGAAGTATAAGCATATATGTACACTTTTAGATATCATCCTGTGATTTCTTATATTTAGTAGTCTTAAGGAGCTTAATTTTTCAAGAGATTAGGAGGAATGGAGAAAGATAAAGGAGTAGCTGCTATCTTTGACATCCTGTCTTCACCCAGGTCTCATAAGGATTATATCAGGTAAATTGTTGACAGTTTATTAATATAAACACCTACCCTCCGTGTCCCGTTCCTAGCAACTCCTGGGGGATATTGTATGGGACTGAATGGATTTCCTGATAGCATGCCTCTAAAACATATGTTAAATACTTACTCTCTTACCTGTAATGAGTGATTATTATCTGTACCAGTAATGGTTATTTATAAAGCCCCTAGAAGGAAACAGGAAAGATAATCTGCTTTGCCTTGTTCTCACCTTCTCCAGTCAGTGTTCCTGTTTTTTTACAGGAGGAATCAGGGCACTTAAATGACAGTTAAAAAAAAGTAAGTCTTAACAAAGGAACAGCATCCTATTCAGAAACAGTTGTACACCTTCTTTCACTGTCTTGAGTTCCTGCTCTCTGAGGTGGACATGGTCTGGAGAGCAGTACAGGTCAGGGAGTGTTTCCATTTTGAATGAGGCCATCCTGTTTGGTGGAAAGAAAATTTAGCTGCATGGTTGCAAGTTGTACTTTGGCGTATGCCTCTGTGACAGTAGTCTCTTTCTAGTGCAGGCAACAGAGGTTTGAGTCCGGTCAATAGAAGAAAGCTGACCACAATCCATGCTGTATACTCAATTTTACACTAAGGGGCCAAATCAGTCCAAGCTCTAGAGCTTCCTGGAGAAGAGAGAATCTGAGCATGTGTGATTCTGCAAAATGACTCTTTTAGGTGCAATCTGCTGGAATGAGTGAGGCTTAATCACCTATTGAGCAAGAAGTGTTGGGAGTTGGCTCTTCTTCAGCTACCGCCAGCTGTGAGGATCATGGGGCTCAGTGAACAGACACTTTCTTCTCAAGCCTGTCCTCCACCTTGCAGTGTAGACAGAAGCCCAAGTAAGGGAGTGGTGGCTAGTTCAGTCAAGCAGTATCCCAGTGTGGGAACAGCCTGGAAACAACTGGCTTAACCCTGCTGGCTCAGCAATCAAATACAGTAAAGACCTAGTCCCTGTTATTCACTAGCAGGCAGAATAGTTGCAGCTCCCAGCCTGTTACCGGGAGCATGGCCACATTCAGAGCTCAGGAGAACTAGAAACCATAACTTTGACAACAGGCCAGCAATGGGAAAGGAAAGAAAGACAATGGTATGTTGGAAAGAAGCAGTACTTGAGTGTGAAGAAACAGTAACAGTGTTGTGAAGGGAAGAAAGAAACGGGAGACTTTTCCATCATATTCCTATTTCTTGCCCCAATTCTGCTTGATAAAACATGCATGAAAAAGTACTACCTTGTAATGATTGTTGCTTACTCCTAATTGAAATCTATAATCCCATTACAAATGCATCTGGACACATTTAATCAAACCATATCCTGTTGTGCAAATTGAGATCCAAGTTCATAGCTCATTTCTAAACAAATTACACACAGTATGACAGTCCAGGCACTGAATTAGGCATCTTGTAGCAAATGCTGCCAGTTCCTTCAGGTTAACTCAGAAACTGGGTTGCTGCTGTTTGCAATTTCTAAAGCATAGCAGGATAACTCATTTTCCAGGCTGCCTTGGATTTCCAGTTAGGCTACCTCATGGGGATATTTTGTCTTCTGCAATATTCTACTAGTGGAGAGAGGGGAGCTTAAATATACTTTCTTTAAGACTTTCTTGAAAACTGGCAGGATTTTTCATCAAAATTGAAGGCAAGACTGCTCAACTAGAACATCTCTTAGTCTGCTGAATATTATTTTGCAGACCTGGAAATTAAACTGGAAATAAATATGTTTTTAAAATATTCTGATAAACGTACAGAATGGCAGCTCCGACTTGCTTTCCCATGCTAGGTTCCACCGTTCCACCTTTCAGTGTAAGATCTGAATATGTCCATTACAGATTTTGTAAGGAAGACACTTACAAAATTCAAGTTTAAGATTACCTGCTGCTTGCTTGTCTGCCCTTTCACCTTTTCCTGTGACATACACCCCTAAATATGAACACCTTCACCTTCATCTACTACTTAAAATAACGACAGAAATACAATGATTTTGCTTGAAAGTTAGTTTGTTATCCATGTTTTCATAATGTCACATTGTTGGACTCTAGGTGGCAGCATATGTGAGTGAATATTAGATGTTTGTGCTAAAGTGCTGATTTCAAACATGTCTCAATCCATAGCCATTGCAGACTAGTCTTCCTTAAAAGCACTTATTGTTTGCTTCCCTTAGTCTTTATTTTCACCTGATAAAATCTACTAATGTACGAGTATTGAAAGGGTTCAGATCGGCATGTTAACAGAGCTTTCATAATGGTTCAGAGCAGGCTCCTGTTCTCTACTGTAGCTTGAGTCACAGATGAGGGAGAGCAGCACAGGCACTCTGCCATCCTAGTCTGGAACAGAATGGCCAGCGCTTGGGTAGAAAATCTGCTTTTTTACTGCTGTCATAGAAGGTAAGGTGCATCACTGTACCCTTGCTTTTCAGTAACTGCTTATGCTGTAACAGATGATGCCTTGTCAGGGTTATAAAAGGCTGGGGGCATGTCTATGCAAGTCTTTTCCACCACAAAACCTAATACTCAGGAGCTTTTCAAGATGTCCCTGTTTAAGTGTACTGGAAGTGAAGGAGGGTTAGAGAATGTCTGTGGACTATTTTTTGCACAATATAAACCACAGCTATGTCCTGATGTCAGATTGGGCAGGTGGATATTGATCTTCTCTAAGAAAAAGCTATACGGAATATGTAAAGGATCAAGCTGATTGGCACTACAGAAAAAAGGATCTCATTCTATGCTCATTCTTTCTTCCTGGTATGCACAGCTTCTCCTGGGATGGGAAGAAAGTCTCCATTTCTTCTTAGCTCTCACCAAGTATCCAGCTAATCTGATGAAGAGCCAGGTCTGACTAGTGAAAAGTGTACTCAGGTATCAGCAGCAAACAAATAAGGCCAGAAACATTTTTAAAGACACATGGTGAAACTAGAACAATAGCAATTTATTGTGCTTGGAGTATGTGACCTTCACTTTCTGCCTGTGGTGTGTCGAACCCAGCCAGCAGCTGAGCGCTCATCCAGTCAGTCAGTCCTTCCTCTAGGATAACATAGGAAGGGTGAGCATAATAGCAGAAAAAAAGTGTTAGGTACTACAAATTTATTTTGTCTAAAATAATTTTAGGTCTATTATGAAAAAGACTGAGATAGAGTTGGAGAATAACAAGAGTGGGGCTGCTCCACCAGAGAAGACAAGCCAGGAACAATGGTGCGAAGAGGGGCAGAATCCATTCCGACAGAGGCATAGACCTGACAAATGCAGGGATGGTGACAATTAGAGGACCCATTTGCAGTCTAGTGATAATCTGAGATACACAAAGCAACGTGCCAAAACAAGCCAGGAACAGAATTGGGCACGAACATACCGACAGCGTAATTCAGGCCAGGAGCTTAACTGAGTTCCTGGACCAATGGGCATGGGTGGAGGTCAAAGCAATTAGAACCTGTTGATGCACTGAGGGCCATGAGAATTAGTTATCTAATTCAGACTGTTGGACTACAGCAACTTTATTGGAATAAAAATACATTCTTATTTTCATTTATATGGTATGTTCCTTTTTGCCCATAACAAGAGTTTGAGTGTTACAGCATCTTTTTTAATCCAACAGCTACAGCTCTAATTATAGCCCTGTTGCCACAGGGCAAATACATGGACAAGCCTGTGCCCTGATTATAGTATAAACACAACCACTCTCACTACCTGGGTAAATCTGTTTTCGGCCGTTTCCAGTGATACTGTGTAGTGATTAAATCCCTTTTTTAGAGCATTTGTACAGATACTGCCTTAGGCCCGGACAATTGGATCCCTGGGTGCAATGAGCACGGCCCCAAAATATTTTTTCTGTAGCAATCTGGTGTTGCAATAGTACACAGCTCTACTGGCCCTCAGGAAAAAAAAAAAAGGAAAAAATGTGTAGATAGGACACCAATCCAAACCCTTATCCACATGTGTACACATACACATACAGCCACATAAAATGAAACAGATGATTAAATGTACTTGCTTGATGTTCCAGAATGGGCACTGAGAAGAGAGTGAGCTTGATATGTGAGCAAAATCTGTTAAACTTTGATTACCCTCAGCCAACACTCCTGCTCACCTACCACCACATCTATGTAAACAGAAAGTTACTCTCTGTAACCTATAAAATATGAAATATAACATGTTAAAATTCATATTTGTCCTTAAAAATTTCATTTTTTTCAGGAGATATATCATCTTTTCATTAATACCAAACGGGCAAGGACTTGAAAATGACACATATACTTTTTTTCAGCTGTTAACATCTGTTTAGACTTTCCATTGTGATGTTCTTGCTTCTGTGATTAGCACGTGGCTGGGTATGCACAGATTTACAGACTAGAATCCTCAGGATTCCTATGCAGGAAGAACAACAAAGCATACCACATACCTACCTTTGCCTCAGTCTTATTCTCTAGGCAGTAAGGCAAAGAATCTGAGGAACTTCTTAATATCATCTATCTGAATGCTTCAGTATCCTGTTTTCTTGTTCTGTAATATCTTCATTATAATAATTAGTGATATGGCCAGTGATACTATGCAATTTTATAGGATTTATTTTGTACATGGGGCACAGTGGATATACATTATGCTTTCATTTGAATATATGCAGTATTGAGTATAAGGATATTAAATATTTTGTGTACACACATATATATTTAAATAATAATGAAAAGAGGTTAAATGGGGAGGTTAACTACAGTCATTTCTTGGGAAGTAATGAGCTCATGTACTTAAAATATTGCTTTCAAGCTCTAAAGATTGTCATGCAGAAGGTAGGAGAGGATTTCAAGTGATGCTCAATGTAGAATGCGAAACAGTTGTCTGAATTCTGTCTAGATAAATGGATGCTATGCTCAAGGAAGCAGTAAGCAACATAGGCATAAACTGGGTCAGCTTCATGGGAAGAAGTTAGTCCGAAGAAGCAAACCAAATATGAGCTGTCAGTGCAATACTGTTAGGATTATTCCCGTTACCATTACTGCCATAACCATCCTTATTTATGTCAGAGCCTTTCAGAGAGGCTTCTTATTTTGCTTACGCTGATTTGCTTGTACCTGGGCAAGAAAGCGAGATAGGTCTTGATCCAGTCCTAGTATGAATGCACTAACCTGTTTGGTCATATTTGGATGTGGGTCTCTGTTGCTCTTAATGAACTAAGCTAAAAAAACAGAATATGAGCTCCCTCAAGTTATGAAAATTAGATTCTGGTTCTTCCTGAGGAGACCCTAAAGCATAAGCCTCTCCTGAGAAAAGAGGTTTTCATTATAAAAGACCTCCTAAATAGCCATGCTCAGGCTAACATTGCTCACTCGTCCTCAATTTGTTTATGGAAGATTATCCATGCAGCCAGAAGCAACAAAAAAGTTATATTTACGTTCTCTCAAATATAAGCTATCTGTCTCGTGTGTGCTAGATTTACAGTCTTAAAGCTGTTAGTTTGATGCTTTGCTGTAGCATATAGAACACATAAACACATATATACTGTGATGAATTATGTAGAATAATTATATAGAATATATTTATTTCCTTGAAAGTAAGTCATTCAAAACACATTCAGTTGCTTCTAACCACCAGTGGTGGTTGTAAGGTTTTGTAGTTGTTACAGATCTCAACAGAAAATGCTGGAGCAGACTTGTGTGTGTGAGCATGCGTATAGTGCAACAGAGGGTCAAGAAAACAGTATCATATACAACAAGAACATGTAGGTTTTTCATTGTCAAAATAATACTAAAAGATGAAAGTATTTGCTGCTGTATGTCAGAAAATGTAAAAACAAAAAAAGTCCATTCCTATACAAAGGACTTTGTAACTTTCTCCTCCACGCTTTTTGCTTTTATCTTAAGTGGATATATGCCTACTCTGTGAGTTTGTGTTTAGCACAAGGAATCCTTACTGATGGTACCACACAAACACATGAACGCATCGTTACTCTGCAAGTTATTTAAGGCTAGTAAAAATGTATGCATGGAAACATTTTACATGTTCAAACAAATTATTATGTTTCTTTCAACACAAACCCTAATGCAAGGTGAGCCTCAGGAAAAAACATGCCAGCCCAGTCATGACAAAAAGTTCCTCATGGGAGAATTTGAGTTTCTTTTGGCAGTCCATTCCCAGTCCCCCTGCAAGTGCAGTTCTGAAATGTCTTTCTCTCAGCTCTAGCCTTAGGCAATAACTCTAGTTTGAGCTGTAGGACAGGGCTAACTCTCCAACCCAAAAGAATCAATATTCCTAAGAAAACAATTTTCACATTACTCTTTACTTAACTTTAAAAGATGGCTCCAAAGTATCATTGTAGGATTCCTCTTTCTCACAACAGTAACCAAAGCCCTAACACCAGATTTTCAGAAGGGATAGGCAAGGAAGGAGAGGTGGTGGGGTGGCCCTCTATGTTAGGGGCAATTTTGAATGTTTAGAACTTAACAGTGCGAATGACAGCATTGAGTGCGTATGGATAAGAATCAAGGGGAAGGCCAACAAGGCAGACATCGTGATGGGAGTTTGTTATAGACCCCGTAATCAGGATGTAGAAACTGATGAAATATTCTATAAGCAGCTGGCAGAGGTCTCACGATCATTTGCCCTTGTTCTCGTGGGGGACTTCAACTTCCCAGATGTCTGCTGGAAATAGTATGCAGCAGAGAGGGAACAGTCCTGGAGGTTCCTGGAGTGTGTGGAAGACAACTTCCTAACACAGCTGGTGAAGGAACCAACTAGGGGAAGCGCCCTACTGGACCTACTGTTTGTTAACAGAGAAGGTCTTGTGGGGGATGTAAAGCTTGGAGGTCGTCTTGGGCACAGTGATCATGAAATGGTAGAATTTTCAGTTCTTGGTGAAGCAAGGCGGGGAGCCAGCAGAACTGCCACCTTGGACTTCCGAAGGGCAGACTTTAGCCTGTTTAGGAGCATGGTTGAGAGTGTCCCTTGGGAGGCAGTTTTGAAGGGCAAAGGCGCCCAGGAAGGCTGGTCTTGCTTCAAGCAGGTAATCTTAGAAGCACAGGAGAAGGCCATCCCCATGGCTCGAAAAACGAGCCGACGGGGAAGAAGACCAGCCTGGCTAAATAGAGAGCTTTGGCTGGACCTCAGGAAAAAGAGGAAAGCTTACATTCTCTGGAAAAGGGAGTTGGCAACTTATGAGGATTATCAAGATATAACGAAGCTATGTAGGGGAAAAATTAGAAGGGCCAAAGCTCAATCAGAACTCAGCTTGGCCACTGCAGTTAAAGACAATAAGAAGAGGTTCTTTCAGTATATCAATAGAAAAAGGAAGACTAGGGAAAATGTAGGCCCACTGATGAATGAGATGGGTGCCCTAGTGGTGGAAGACACAGAGAAGGCAGAGTTACTGAATGCCTTCTTTTCTTCGGTCTTCACTGCTAAAGCTGTCCCTCATGAATCCTATATCCTGGAGGCAAGGGGGAAGGTCTGGAGAGAGGAATGTTTTCCCTCAGTTGAGGAGGACTGGGTCAGAGACCACTTGGCCAAGCTGGACATTCATAAGTCCATGGGCCCTGATGGGATGCACCCGCGAGTGCTGAGAGAGCTGGCAGATGTTATTGCGAGACCACTCTCCATCATCTTTGAAAGGTCATGGGGAACAGGAGAGGTGCCTGAGGACTGGAGGAAGGCCAACATCACTCCAATCTTCAAAAAAGACAAGAAAGAGGACCCAGGGAACTACAGACGGGTTAGTCTCACCTCTGTCCCTGGGAAGGTAATGGAGAGAATCATTCTGGATGTCATCTCCAAACACACTGAGGAACAGGAAGTTATTGGAAGTGGTCAACACGGATTTACCAAGGGTAAATCGTGCTTGACCAATTTGATGGCCTTCTATGATGTTGTAACTGGTTGGCTGGATGAGGGGAGAGCCGTAGATGTCATCTACCTTGACTTTAGCAAGGCTTTTGACACTGTCTCCCATAACATCCTCATTAAGAAGCTGAGGAAGTGTGGGCTAGATGAGGTGACAGTGAGGTGGATTGAGAGCTGGCTGTGTGACAGAACTCAGAGGGTTGTGATCAGTGGCACAGAGTCTAGTTGGAGGCCTGTAACCAGTGGTGTCCCCCAGGGGTCAATACTCGGTCCAATTTTGTTCAATATATTCATTAATGACCTGGATGAGGGGACAGAGTGTATCCTAGGCAAGTTCGCTGATGATACCAAACTGGGAAGGGTGGCTGACACTCCAGAGGGCCGTGCTGCCATCCAGCGTGATCTGGACAGGCTGGAGAGCTGCGCAGAGAAGAACCTAATGAGGTTCAACAATAGCAAGTGCAAGGTCCTGCACCTGTGGAGGAAGAATGCTAAGCACCAGTATAGGTTAGGGGTGGACCTGCTGGGAAGTAGTTCTGAGGAGAAGGATCTGGGGGTCTTGGTAGACAGTAAATTATCCATGAGCCAGCAATGTGCCCTTGTTGCCAAAAAGGCCAATGGAATCCTGGGCTGCATAGGAAAGAATGTGGCCAGTAGGTCGAGGGAGGTCATTCTACCCCCCTACTCAGTCCTGGTGAGGCCACAACTGGAATACTGTGTCCAATTTTGGGCTCCCCAGTTCAAGAGGGACAGGGAACTGCTGGAGCAAGTCCAGCGAAGGGCAACTAAGATGATTGAAGGATTGGAGCATCTCCCTTATGAGGAAAGGCTGAGAGAGCTGGGACTGTTTAGCCTGGAGAAGAGAAGGCTGAGGGGAGACCTTATTATGACATACAAGTATCTAAAGGGTGGGTTGAAGGAGGATGGAGCCAGACTCTTCTCAATGGTTCCCAATGACAGGACAAGGGGCAGTGGGCACAAGTTGGAACATAGGAACTTCTGTTCAAATACATGGAAAAACTTCTTTACGGTTAGTGTGACAGAGCACTGGAACAGGCTGCCCAGGGATGTTGTGGAGTCTCCTTCTCTGGAGACTTTCAAGACCCGCCTGGATGCAGTCCTGAGTCACGTGCTCTAGTCAATCCTGCTTTAGCAGGGGAGTTGGACTAGATGATCTCTAGAGGTCCCTTCCAACTCTGAAGATTCTGTGATTCTGTGAAATCCTACACCTCATCTGAGTGTCACAAAAGGCCAGATGGACATACTAAAAACTGGCCAAAAGAATTCTTTTTTGGAAGCCCCTTTCCAGACCTTACCCCCCTGGGCTTCTTTTCCTCAGCAAACCTAACCTTAAATGGTTACCATAAGCCTAGCCTCGGCCACAGGAGAGGAAACCCTCTCCATTCAGAAATATGCTTAGATAAATATGATGCAACTCTCCAGTTGTAGCACCAGCTCTTACTTAAGCTCTCTGCGTTCCCTTTGTCTCTAAACCTCCTCTAGCTCTAACACAAGTGCTTGGCTGCACAAAGATGGTGCTCCATGCAAAGATTTGGTGTTCTTTGGAGGAGGATATTAGAGTCTGCCCATGGGTTTCTTTGTCAGCTGCTGTCCAGAAGCGATCAAACTTTGCTGTGGACTTTCAGTCAAAAATAACCTTAAAAATGAACCTTAGAAAAAACATGCCAGTGAAGATGAAAAATTCCTAAGGAAACAATTATTTTTGCACTACTCAGTTCCTTTAACAGCTCTCTAATGATTGAGAGAAAGAGCCTAGAGCTACAGCTTGAGTACTGCAGAAGAAGGGCTGTCTGAAAAAAAATCCTGTAGGCTAATTTTCCCCCTTGAATAAATCCTTTTCTGGGTAAGATGAAGGAGGGCAGTAGCTAGGCTTATTTTATGGTTGGTGTTGCAGTTAGGAATAAAATTACACTTAAGAGGAAAAAAGAAACTGTGGGATAACTGTGTTTAGGAGTCTGTAAAATCCTCTGAGGAAAGGAACAACTGATACTTGAATTTCCCTCTCAGGAATGTGGAGCCTCTGATAGGAGCAGGAACCAGGGCCAGGGCAGTCAGCTATGACTTGGGATTCTTAGGGTTCCAGAAAAAATAACCACAGAAATCCAGTCAGAGTGGAGCTGCAAAGGGACTGCCACAAGAAAGATGTAGGCTGCAGAAAGACTTGTCCCCTGGAAAACTTTTTCATCTGGGCCGTGGCGCTGGTTCTTGGAGTGGGACTCAGCCAAGGCAAAGGCCAAGGCCAAGGGTTTGGAAAGGGAGAAAGCCGCAATGGGAGTGCAGCTGCAAAGGGGCTGCCCAAGGAAGGTGTAGGCTGCAAATAGAATTGTCCTCTGGGAGTCTGTTCACCTGAACCCTGGCTCAATGTGTTGGGATAGGATCGAGGAAAGGCCAAGGTCAAGATTAAACCTTAGATTATGGTTAGGAAAGAGAGAAAGGCTAGCGCTGCGATTGCAGTGGTGCAGAGGGGCTGCCGAAGGAAGGTGTGGGCTGGCAAAAGACTTGTTTTCCCAGAGACCTTTTTCATCTGGCAGAACTTTGGCAAAGGCTCAGCTGATACGGGGATTAGGGTTAGGAAAGAGACAAACTGTAAAACTAAAACTAAACCATCCAGGGAAATTCAACCCTTGTCCAGATAATTTTTTTTCACTACAGATGTCTTTTTGCAGATCACACTTTTCTTTGTCAGCCCCTTTCCAGACCCCTTCCACTGGAGCTCTGTATTTTATATTTTTATTTTATATGTACCAATTTGTTAACTTATTTTACCAGCTAGCCAGTGTGTATGCTTTGTCCCAGTGTGCACTGTTCGTAGGTATAAATTCTATGTGTTCATAATTTTTTTCTCCAGCCCTGTAATCCTGCAGTTGTATCTCTAGGTGTTACTTCTTTCTTTTAACTTGTTACTTCCATTTTAAAAGTTACCTCTGTTGCACTATGGCAGCACTGTATGTCATTAATAAAACTGAATATTAAGGGACCATTTGAGGGAGAAGCATAGATTTCTGTTTGGGTTTGGCATTTTTGCCCCTATGGAAAAAATGTCTTTGAATTCCACCATGGGCTGCACTCTGTAAGAAAGACAGTCATGCATGTGGGACTTTTGGGAGCCCTCAACAGCTCCAGCTAGGTCCTTGTATCAGTCAGTTGCGAGGCCAGTATGCTGCAACTTTTAGCTGGTACTCAGTTATAAGGACCATCTCTGAGATGTGAAAAGTGATGCTTGCTGCCTTGATATATGGGTAAAGAAGTATGCAAAAAAAAAAAAAAAATTCAAACCTGTTCTTTTCTTTTTGCTTCTTTTGTTATGTGCTTATGACTGGTTTTCTGTTACTAAATTACTGGTTAATAGCACTTTTCATTTAACTCCCAGCAAGTTACATTCACATCTGTAGGAAAGTCCAGACCTGTAGGGCTGTCAGTACAGAACAAAATTTAGTATCCATAAATTTGAATCTATTATATTTTCAATTTGACTTGAGGGGATGAATTTTTGATGGAGTAAAGAACGACACAAATATTTTTTTCCTTCTGAATTGCATAGAAATAACATTATACAAAGCACTTTTCTCTGGTTAGGCACCCCATTGATAATATTCACATTTTATTTTTATTCTTTTGCTATATAACTAACTAGAAAGTCATATTTTGTTTAAATGGTTTGACTATTTTGAAGCTTAGAAGAGAATTATGGGTTGGACTGTGGCTGTTTGGCAGTGCTAGATGGCATATTTGAAGAAGCTTTCCTTTTAAGCATTAGATAAAGTCAGTGGCAGGAATAAAATTCTGTTAAAAGTTTACTGAAGGAAGGGTATAGTTTTATCTGTGTTTGAGTCTTCAGTAGTGACAGTGGGAGTTTTGTTCAAAACCCTTAAGAGAATATAGGTAACTAAACAAGGAATATTTTTGCTTTTCCTGCCCCCCTTCCCTGTCTCTTCCCTGTCCCTTCAGATTCCTTCAAAAAATAATCTTCCTACCTGGAAATGCAGTAGTCATCTCCCATCGTCGGAAGGAAGTCAGCATTTCAGCATCAGTGAGGTGACTTTAAATGGTAAATTAGTTGTCATTTCACCAAGCCTAAGCTTGCATAACTTGTTCAGATGCCTGCATATTTTCATGCATGTTATTCCTCCCAGGTGGTCTTAGCTTCTTGGGAGAGGTGATTATTTTGAGCAAGCAGGTGGTTTTTCGTGATAACGTAGGTCATTGCAGGTACTATACACTGTGTGCAATTGCCCAACTAGGATGAGACAGAGTTGATTTTTCCTTGTTAGCAGGTACATGGAAATATGGAAAAATATTTCAATGGTTATCTGAAGAAAGTTAGTTCAAGGAATGCAAAAGAAGCTGGATTTTTGTCATTGGAAACTGGATATGCTGTGTATCTTTCCTCCATGTTACATTTCCAGATCATCTTATTTAAGGATTCTCAAATGAAAAACAAATCTAGCTTAACATAAAACACGTATGTCTGTGTCCTTTGTTGTCTCAAAGGTTTTCTTTGTTTATAAGTTGGATCAAGCACTTGAGAAACAAGTAGGACAATCTGAAGCTTTTACCAAGAGAGCTTCTGCTGTGACACTTTTAATATTAGTTGTGATTTCATCACAAAATAGATATAACTCAATGAAAACTTGCTGTGTATTGAATCATTGTTCAGGGAAGCAAACTACAACTGTATATTGTTACCCCTTATAAAATGTTTCAAGATTTTAATGAAAGTTCCATATCGCTGTGGCACATTCGTTCACTTGATATCAAAGATTTACACTATGAATTTCATGTGGTGTCTGGGGACAAAAACTTAAGCTGCTTTTGATTAGCAAGCGTTGCACTTGGGAAAACTTGCTTTTTACACAGATTACTATTATAATTTTAAGTAATGTGGCAAAAGGGGATTTCAGCCTTCTCTATATTCCATTTTGATCCTCAACTTTTTCCAGAGATCGATACGACTTTATAAATTCGAATTACCTATATTCTGCAACTTCTGTTAATACAAAAGGGTTAGTAATCAAAATTGATGTAGATTCTTAATTTCTAGCATAATATGGAGAATGATTATTGCACTAATTATGTTCATATAGTAATATATACTGTGCTATTCATTTCTCATGGCCTGAAATATTAATTAGATCTTATTTGTAGAATGACAGTTCACACATTAGATGACTCGAATTCTTAAATGGTTTCAAATAATAGATGTCCAACAAAACCTCTGTATCTATTAAAAATATACTTCCCTTTCTAGGGCTATATTTGCAAAGAGTGTGTGTAGAGAATTTTTTTGTCACAAGGCTTTGGCATAAATTGGTATCTCCTGTTACACAGGAAGTATGTATTGTACATCTATATGACATACACATATGAACATATATTTCAGCAACAATAATGTCTGTCTCGTTCCTTACTGAGTTATTTCACAGGAAGAGTTCGTGAATTACTTCTTTTACTAAAACTGTCTGGAGAACTGTCCTAAAAATGGACCTTGCATGAGCACGTGGGAGCACTGTCTCCTAATGGTGTTGGGTTCTGCGTGTAAGTCTACTCTGTTATCTCTCCTTGAATATGAAAGAATGGCCACTGCAGTCCTTTAAACCAAGACCTCTCAAAGGTCTTCAGAACCTTTCTGTTTCCACAGCAACATACCTATCAAGTCCTTCAAGTTTGTCAGCATCTCTTTTAGTAAAGTCCTGGGAGATGAGCATGGAGTACACCGTGTACTATCAAAGTCCCATGCCTTTGTGCTCCATAATGTGCTGCATTTGTGAATACAACCCTAAATCGTATAAATCTGTTTTGCAGCCATATAATATTGCCAACCTCTATCTCATTCACTTTCAGCTTTCACCCTTGGGACTTCTCTATCATTAATCTTACCCAGACTTCTCCACCAGACTGAGTATTTTTGTATCCGTTTTAATTGGATTTCCCCAGGTATATTAGGTTGCATTTTTTTCAGAAGAGAAAACTCATTTTGCTCCTTTTGGCACTGATTTCTAATCTTTCTAGGTCTCTTTGTGTCATGTCATCTAACTCATTGCTTTTCACTGCTCTGCTCAGCAGGACTGTTTTCAAATTACTGTCCTGTTCAATCTATCTCCCTGATCATCCCTGAAAAGCTAACTGAAACCCGCACTAACTGATCTCCAAAGCCAATCAGTAGGCCATTACCTTTCCCTCCTGTTTAGGATCTGTTAACCCACATGATAACCATTTTTACACTACCTAATTTGAATGATTCCTCAAAGCAATTTCAGTTTAACTTTTTTCGCCCTGTATTCTTTCTCATTTCCAAGTATGAATGAAGCCATTCCATATCTGTCTGCTGAAAACAGCAGCATGTCTCTTAAGTCCGTCTTTTAGCATTGGCTGTGGACAGTATAGAATACATTTCAGTAAGGTGAATATAATTATGGAAACCAACTATGGAAGTTACAATCATTAATTTATTATCTTCATTATTAGTTTATGACTGCAAGTAATGATGGAATTGTTGGGTTTTGTGGTACTAAAATGTCTCCTGTGTCCAGAGTATCCATTATGGTATATGTTTGTAGTTACTCCTGGATGATTAAAATATAAATGGGGAGGAAATAATCTGATTTGCATAATAACATGAATGACTGATTGGGGTTTTTTTTGTATATCTGTGAACAGTAATGGTTTTTTGTGTATTATTAAAAATTCATTTTTTCCTGACATTTAAGTGAGACAAAGGTTGAATGCAAAATGATTCTTGTGCTCTTCAGCTGGAACACCTACAATATAAAGAACTTATTAGAAGGAGGGAAAATGTGGAAGATTTATTTGGTTGAATAATTCAAATCTTTTATCTGATTAATATTAATTGCTCATATTATTTTAATTGGATACATAGAAAGAGGTGAATAAAATCAGGTTAGAATTGAACTAATAAAAGGTATCACTCCTGTAAAGTCAAATTTTAATTAATCTGTTAGCGTACAAACCTTTCCATGATAGTATTCTGCAGCTTCGGAGTTATTAATTTTATCCAAAAGCCCCATAGGCTGTTTTTCATCTGTAAGTGCTCCAAATCTGCAACACTCACTTGGTACCACATTCTCCAGTTTAATTCCTGCACTGGAATGAAAAGCCACAAAATGTCCCATTGTGTTATTGAATAATGTGGAAATGATATCAGATGCTATAAGCAATTTCTGTTTGATTTTTTTTTCCCATCTTTAGAGGCATGGTTTGGGTTCTGATCTGCTGCAAGGCTGTGTGATGCCTTGTTGCCATGCAGACAGTGATTATAGTGAAGATGGGTTGCAATTACATGGAACTAGACTGCCCATATTCACTTTTGGTTATTATCTGCATGTGGAGTGTTTTCATTAACTATGCGCTGGAAACATCCTGACTGAAATAAGCATCTTCCGCTATTTGATTTGTGCCTATGTATGCGTGTATGTGTAGTGATTACTGCAGTACTTAGAGGAATGCCAGAATAGCAGGTAGTCAAATATGAAATTCACCTCAGGCAAATTATATGCTGTCAAAGAAATCAGTTTCTACAAAACCTTTTAATTGCTAAGTAGTCAGAAAGAAACCATCAAAACATCCATAGCAACCACTGTCAGGGTGGCTGACCAAGTGAAAAAGTCTGCTGTGAACTCTGTTACTATGGATATATATGGGATACATTCAGGAGTTCCTAGTTCAGTTTCATTTCTTATAAATTCCAGACCTTTGGCACGTTGCTTATGGCCAAAATGGAGAGCCAGATCTTTGATTGCTGTATGTGTCTCATTCATCAGCTGCACAAAGCCAACAAAAGGGCACTGAAAAGGAGCAGCTGACAATTCCCAGGGAGAGGGGAATTCTCCATTAGGACGTGGTTTGGAAAGATATGGAAGGGAATAGGAGGAAAATCAAAGGTGTGTAATAGGCAGAAGCAGAATGAGACCTCAGATGGAACTAAAAAATGGCATTGCTGGAGGATTGAGATATGTCCCCCTTAAAAACAGTACAACTGTACTCTTCATGCCTGTGTGGTACCATACCTGAGAATACTTCTCAGGTTCATACCATGTACGGAGGAGCAAATTTGTCTGCTTTTGATGCCAGGAGGCTTATGAGCACTGAAGAATCTGTCCTTTAGGAGCTGAATTTACTAAGAAGTCCTCCTACAACCAGCTGACTGCTGCAAATAACCTTACATAGGTCTTTCAGCTCTGTAGGATATGGAGAGTCTCACAATTTTTACAAGGTACTGTACAGATACATCACGCTTTTGTGTTATGAGGTGGCTGGAAAATACTGGGTGTATTAATGATTTATATTTTCTCATCTCTGAGTTCAATGTATGAAACACTAATGCATTAACGATATTTATGGGTGGTAATAAAGAAGATTAATTCACTTGTAACGACCACTGATGAGCTGTTTTTCCTTAATGCTTCCTTTCTTATAAGAAGATTTAAGTACCTAACACTTTGTATTCCATGGAGAAAACACAAGGACTTTATTCCCTTCTTGTATTATTCAATATGGACATGAAAGAAGGCTAATTGTGTCCTGTGCTGCAGTAAGCAGAACATTGCCAACAGGTGGAGGGAGGTGATCCTTCACCTCTACTCAGCGCTGGTGAGGCCACATCTGGAGTACTGTGCCCAGTTTTGGGCTCCCCATTATGAGAAGAACAGGGACATACTGGAGAGTGTCTGGTGACAGGCTACAAAGATGATTAAAGGACTGGAGCATCTGTCCTATGAGGAAAGGCTGAGAGAGCAGCTCAGCCTGGAGAAGAGAAGGCTCAGGGGGATCTTATCAATGTACAGAATACCTGAAGAGAGGGTGCATAGAGGACAGAGCCAGACTTTTTTCAGTGGAGCCCAGTGACAGGGCCAGAGGCAATGAGCACAAACTGAAACACAGGAGATTCCCCCTGAATATCAGGAAATGCTTTTTTCCACTCTGAGAATGACCAGGCACTGGGCCAGGTTGCCCAGGGAGGTTGTGGAGTCTCCATCCTTAGAGATATTCTGAAGCTGTCCGAACATGATACTGGGCAACCTGCTCTAGGTGGCCCTGCTTGAACAGGGAGCTTGGACAAGATGATTTCCAGAGGTCCCTTCCAACCCTAGACATTCTGTGATTCTGTGGTTAAACTAAAGTGGTGTGGATCAAGATGGGATTTCAGAAGAATTACAATAGACTTCTACCCAGAAATGATAAACATACATGCTGAAATTCCTCTAATGGGACATGGTATATGGCTTCTGCTCCTCTAAAAAGAAAGTCACAAATACTTCAAAGAATAAAATGTTAGATGTGGCTTTGTATGTTAAATATTTGCAAGAAATGAAGAATTTCCAATATATGTGAAGAGTCTTGCAGATCCCACTAATTTAATTAATTTTACCACAAGTAGTAATTTATGCTATGCCCTCTCATTAGTTGAAACTTGTTTGTTTACTTTCTTCTGTTTCACCAACCAAGGAATGAAAAGTAAAAATCTCAACAGAAGGTCACCTGCTTTCTATTAGAAATAGATTCAACCGCCCGCTGTGTCCAGCTGATGGAAGTGACACTCTTCTATTAAGATTTGCCCTTTTTTTCTCTTCCTTCATAAATCCTGCCCAGAACATTCATATAGTAGTCGGTAACCAGACTAAACCATTCATACCAGACTAAACCAGTTCGTACCAGACTAGCTTCATCACTGTTGAAAACTTGAAGAAGCTGAGAGAATGCCCAAGTATAGACGTAGCTCACAATATGAACACATGTAGCAGCCAAAAGAAAGGACCAGCTGACTGGAGTCCTGTTTCTGCTATCCAGTAGTGGAGGACTCAAGAAAAAAAATTATTAGAGACTGTTTATTTTTCATGCCTTCTCTCAGTCAGCAGTGCTGCAAGCTTCCCAAGCTGCAAATTCCATCCAATTCAATGACTTTAACAGCTGCAATGAGTCGAATATCCTTTAAAAGCAGTATGTTGTAAAAGAAACTGGTTTGCTGAGAGCCCTTGCAGAAAATTAATTGTCCAACTACTATGGATGATTTGATAACCAAAAATATGGCTGGATTCCTGATGATCTTTGCATGAGTTGGAGCAATTCTTATCAGGCACACGAGACCAGTAAATAAAAATTCATACTCCTGCCTCACCTGCACCACATTTACGTTTTACATTGCTAAATGAAAGCATGCAAAATGACTGCTTCATTGTAAGGGTTCAACATGCTCCATACAGGTTTATGTGGTGGTAATGGAACTGGCCTTTGATGAGTTACTGACATTACAGAAGACAGCCAGCTGTCTAGTACTCCTTGCTAATCTGCCCTGAGAAACCTGGAAAGGCATATAATTTAATAAAGGTTACTAACTCATTTAAAGCTAAACGTAGATCTGAAGGGTGCTACCTATTATATTTCGGTCCAAAGCCTCTAAATTCAGACAGAAGAAAGAGTCTCCTTGAGACTTCAGGTTTGTAAGGATAAAGATGAAAGCTCTAACAACCTGAATTCCACTTCAGTCTCATTGTACAGTGCTGCCTATTAGCCACTCATCTCTGAGGACCTACCAGCTGAGAACAGAAAATGCTGGGCAGGAGGATTTGAATGTAATTTATGCCACCAGAATCTGTGCTCATACAAAAGTCATAATTCCTACTGTAAGCTTTCAGAAGCCCTAAAAGACATAAAAAATAAAGTCAACAAAGTGGAAAATCAGTCATGGGAGAGGTGCACGATAATGTAAGACTATCTATCTCAGAATAGATACGTACCACACTTGTTAAAAGATCATTTCTTTTGGAGAGAGAGTATCAGGCAAAAAGTTTATTTCTGAGGGGAAGAAAGGAAGACAGAAACATCATTAGCAATCTATGTTTGTGATTTGTGGGTTGCTAGAGGCAAAAAGCAATATTTTTAAGGAAAGACATATGATGTGACAATTTTATAATAAAAAATGGAGTGAAGAGAAACAGAACAAACAATACATCTTGATTTTTTTCCGAAACCTATATCTCAGGCTCTGTTTCTGTCACCAGTGCTAATAAGTTAGGTGGTTCTTGTTGAACAAAGGTCACTGTTGTGGTTTCACTTACAGAACAAAAAATGTCATTGTTGAGCAAACCTAAAGAGAACAAAGACAGAAAAAAAAGGAATAAGGCAAGGTCTTGCCACTCCCTCTGCTCTGCCTACCTTCAAACAGGGAAGCGTGCAAAGTTGAGGTATGGAAAAGAAGCCCAATATTTTTTAACTTCTGGACATGAAAGAGTTTCAGGGCTTCCAGCCACTAGTTTTAAAACAGGATCTCAGAGAGAGACCATCAGTGGCTTATCGCAGCTGAGGAGCTGACTTGCTGCATTACTGTTTTCAAAGTTCAGTGAACAATTTAAAGATGTGCATTGATGTCTCACAGCTGTACACCCAAATGAGTGGCATCAGGTTGAGAAAGTGTGATGTGCTGAAGCAGTGATTTGCACCTGTACTTGTTGCATTCAATGAAACGTCTTTTGCCAATGGGAGCTCCATGTTCCTCCTAACTGTGAGTACAACTTTATGAGCTCAAATTAGATTTTACCATTGAAAAAGACAACACTGTTTCTTGGCAGTTCTTAGTATTTTGCCTTCTTCTACTCCCCTCTGGTACTATTGTGCTTTTATACTACTAATCATTTGTGCTTACTGTTTATTTTCTTCAGGTATCTGAGATATGCTTTGTTTTGTCAGTGTGAGACAGGGACTGAGAAAACAGTGAAGATGCTTTGCACTTATTTATAGTGTCTTGAGGTACTTTGCAATTATTAGTTAACACTACAAATAGTAAAGGTTCAAAGTGTTGGCAGTTTCAAGCAGTCATATGAGTTTCAAACACTCGTATAGTAATTAATTACCTTACACGTAACAACCTCACAAGTGTTTGCCGTAATCATAAATCATTGTATTCTCATGCCTTCTGCTAGTTTTGCAATTCAGAGCTGTTTTAGGAATCAGTCCATATTATCTGTGTCCCAAGTGCAGAGAGAGCAAGAGAAATTGTAGATCCGCTAAATGATATCGAGAGACTAATTTGTGGCAGACCCTCACATCATAAATTTTTTGATGTCTTATTTTGGAGATTCGCAGTTCCAAGTGAGTTTGTGGCATTTCCAGAAAGCTTCAATTAATTTTTTCCTCTCAGCTATTATTCATCTGCTTCTGCAGAGGGGAAGTCATGTACTGTTAATGTGCATGGGATTACTAAATTATCGGTCCATAAGAAGAACCAAAGCTACTGAACATTGGCAACACTGCTGCTTGCTTGTTTACCCTCTAGTAAACTTTGCATTAATTAAAAATTCTGGGAAATTCTTAGAGAAAGAAACCATCCAGCTTGCAGAAGCAAGCTGTTGAAAGGGAGACTGAGAAGCCAATGCATGGCTAGATTGCTGGCTACAGTTCCAGAATATCTCTAAGTCTTAATAAATAGACAAATGGGCCATCACAAAAAAGAATCTTCTTATACATTACTTTACTTAACATGTAATGCAAGAAAAACAGTAGCAATATTCAGTTTTGTGATGCTCATGCTGAGGAAGAGCCTATGATTAACAACTGAACACTACAGTCCTGAGAAAAAAATCAAACAGAAACCAAATCAAACCACCAAAAATCTATGCATAAAAGCAATGGATTGCCAGAGCTGAGTTGGTATACAGAGCTCCCTGTGACGAAGATTTAAAAAAATGGAGATAATACCTTTTAAATAGTTTGATGAGAAAAAACCAAAGCAAATAAATAGGACACTATTGTTAGAAATGGTGTCTGAACACAGGAGAGAGCAATTTGATGAGTTCTGAGACAAAAACTGCAGATCAAAAGATGTTCCAGAAACTTTCACAGTTAAGAATTTTTCCATTCCCATATGATTTTAGGGAAAGGAATCCCTAATCAAAGACTGAATCTTTCATGGAGTGTGTGAATCCAGCTTACTAGGGAGGTTTATGAGAGGATCAGCTTTATCTCTATGTCTATTCTATCTGTATTCTAGCTTGAATTTCAGGGAGAGCAATGAAGTAAAATAGCCATCAGTTTGGAGTAAGTGTATCAAGCTAAAGGAAGACAAGAAATAAGACAAAGATAGAATAATGGAGAAAATAACCCTCATAGGCTGGAAAAAGCAACAAAAAATTCAAGAAGAAAAAGGAATATCCTTTGGGCTATCACACAGAGGAGGGAGGCAAACAAATCCAAGTCAAATCCTAAACTGCAGGTAGCCCAAGGATAAAAAATTCTCTCTGTACACTAACTGAAAATGTGGCACTTTGTAATGCACAGAAGTGCGTATCTAGCAGATCTGTATGTTCACAATGCACAGACTTTGCTGCCAGCAATTCTACTGACGCATTTAAGACAAGTCCAGTGATCGGTTAGCTGTAAAATTATCTCAGTGATAATGATAAGTGGTAATGTTAGGTTAGAAAAATGTGATGAAGTGCTGTTGATATTTATAAAGCACTGTTCTCTGGACAAAAAAAGAATATAATAAAAGAAAATTTTGCTAGACTTTGGGAAAACCTTTTTGTTCAAATTTCCTTACAATAGAAATTTGTTAAAAAACCCTTGGATGTCACCTACCTTAAAATATGTTAAGCTTTTCTTTTACAGATAAAAATAAAAGAGAAATTAAAAATGAAAGACTTTATGTTCAATAGGCTTTCTATGGAAAAAGACTTGGGATCATAAAATACGTGCATGTTTGTGTGCTGATATGGCCTTCGGGGTTTTTATATGTTGATGATGACTAGCATTCACAGTCAAGTCTCCTTAACAGAAGGCTCATAATGTGTTTATATTTTCACTCCCAGCAAAGAAGTGCTCTTAAAACAGCTGGCTGAATTCCCTCTGGAGTTGAGGCAGAGGAGTTGGTGCCTTTAGAGATCTCTGTGAGGAGAGATCTTGGTGACCATAGTTCAGGTATGAAAGTTAGTTGCACAGTAAGTGCTTCTAAAAGCCTTCAGAAACACCTACTTCTTTCCATTCAGTGATTATTGTGCTAAAGCACTTAAACAGCATCACTAGGTACCTAAAACTGAGGTGCAAATGACAGACTTGAATTTGCTTGACTAGACTGCAGGCTAGTTCTCCCGTTTTAGGAAAATAGGTGGATAAGTGAAGGAAAAGTACTTTGCATATGGAATACGTGAGGCAAAAGCACCTCTGGGAGCTCACCCAGTGGGGCCACTGGACAATGCATTTGGGAAGGAGATTGAATTTCCAGCTGAAGATAGCACTTTTTTACATACTGAAGTCTATGACGTAGGTTAAAAGTTCATGGGAAGCCCGGCTTCCTCAGTGCTGGAGCCTGTGCAACTACATGCTTGTTTGGAGTGATTTTTTACTTTACCAGAAGACTGATCCATAATGTAGTTGACATTGATGATGGAGTATGGCAGAATTACACATATTAGTAGTGGGAAAGTACCTATCCTGTGGAGCAGCTTGAGGTGCTACATTTGTCACTTGCACTGAGTGCTGAAGAACATGACATACTTGAAATGCCTGATACACTTCAAAGACCTGAACCGCAGGTATTACAAACTAATACAATTCATTTTGCTGGAAATGTTGAAGGTTAATAACTTGATTTTAGCTATGTCAGTGGTTCCCAGGCTACATGATTGCAATCCAAGATGAGATCATGAACACAGAAGTAATGTTACCTAAGAAAACTTTGGCAATTGTTGGACCGAAACATTATTTCTCTTGAAGACATCAAGTCTTCACTTGAAGAGAGTGAGGGAAGATGAATTCACCTGGTGTTTAGGTTGTTACAAATGTAAGACTTTTTCCAATTTGAATATGACTGACTTTTTCTGTTACAGTTGGCGTTGTTCAGCCTGGAGAAGAGAAGACTCTGGGGAGACCTTATTGCAGTCTTCCAGTACCTAAAGGGGGCCTATAGAAGAGATGGGGAGGGACACTTCATCAGGGGGTGTAGCGATAGTACGAGAGTTAAAGGTTTTAAACTGAAAGAGGGGAAATTTAGATTAGGTATTAGCAAGAAATTCTTTACTGTGAGGGTGATGAGACACTGGAACAGGTTCCTCGGAGAAGTTGTGGATGCCCCTTCCATGGAAATGTTCGAAACCAGGTTAAATGGGGCTTTGAGCAAACTGGTCTAATGGGAGGTGTCCCTGCCCATGGTGGGGGGGTTGGAACTAGATGATCTTTAAGGTCCCTTCCAACCCAAACCATTCTGTGATTTTATGATTCTATGATTCTATGATTCTGTGATTCAGAAACACACATACAACCTGAAATAGTCACCTGCCATCTGAACAGGGTCTGCATCTACCCTCTACTGCAGTAGTTGACCCAGAGAGTGGGAATCCTAAGCCCTGTTCACAACTTCTGTGTCCACAAAATAGTCCCTCCTTCTGTGCTATGTGTGTTGCACCTCCTACACATTTTAGTGTAGCATATCCTGCCTGAATGGACTCAGTTTACTCAGAAGTTTATCTGCTGCGATGGTGTTTCTTCATCATTATTTAGCATTCCACTTACTTTTGATATTTGATATGATTTTATCAACAGTGGTTTTATGTTATTTCCATACCACTGAAGAAGATACTGATTAGTGTCAGCTGTATTGTCAGACCCTGCAGAATTTCCATAGAAAACTGGCCTAGGCCAGTATTTTTAAAGGTCTTTTTCACTGGATTATATCAATGGATTAAAGGTTTTTTTCACTGGGTTATATCACCGGATTATATCAATACGTATCACTGGAATATATCAATCCTGGTTTTGATGAGAATTTTACAGAGAGATCACTCAGATTCAGAAGTGTGTAAAGAAAACTAAAGATAACAGAATTCTCTTCCAGAATAATGAGAAATACACCTTTTAGGAATTCAGAAAGTCCAAGTGCAGATTTCTCTTTTTCTTGATTTAGCCCAAAGATTGGATTTCAACCCAGATTACCCACATCCCAAATGAAATCTCTTACCACACTATGTCATTCTTACAAGGGTCTCAATACCTCTTCTTTGCTTTACATATATACCTAAATATTCACCGGGTGAGAGGGACAAAGTCCTCTCTGGTAAGAAGTTCTAATTTTGTAACAGTTTCCACCACAAAGTGCTAATGCTTTTTACATTTCAATTGTCAGAGACAAATAAGCTTTTCTAGTCTGTTCCAGCAGAAGCACTAAGTGATGTTCTCCACTGACTTTTGGGGGTTTGTCAGTAGGATGATTCTTAAGTCATTGATCATACAGGCAGCTAATTTTTAAATCATAATTTTAGATGTTGATACTTAACTATTCAATTATACCTCTGCAGTTATCTTCAATCAAACCTGTAATCTCAGCCAAATGAAATCCTATCTATTTGACAAGACCTATTTTCCTTCTAGCCACAGCAAGTGACATTAAATGTACTCTTGTCCTTTAATTCTTTCTTACCTGCCTCTTATTCCAACTTTTTCATAACAGCAAAGGCAAGGGGCATGATTAAGAAATGATGCGTTACTTTATTACAACAAATAGGAAACATGATGCAATAGGGGATGAAATTGCTAAGAACAGAATGCAGTGTAATGAGAAAGACATGACTCTTTCATGTTCTGCTCCACATTTTCAAAAGCAAAAGCAAAAAAAAAAAGTGAGCAAGAAAAGTATCCTGTAAAGTATATTTTTTAAATAATTAGAACGTTGCTGAAAGTTTTCCAGGAATCATCTCATTTTTGAGAAAGAACTCTGGTGTTGAAAAAGCAAATGCATAGGAAATGTATCAAAGAGCGTAAAAAGACCTCTCATCTCCAGTTTTCATATTGGACTGATTAGAAGATTATCTTTCTTTGCCTTTCTTGTTAAGAGTTGTTTATGCTTTTGTTAAGCATAAAGCAACACCTCAGTGACCCTTGGTTCTCAACATGCCCTCAATTGTATTATGCTTTGATATGTGATGTGATTCAGTATAGCTCAGATAAATTGATTGCTCAGATGAATTAGCAGCTTTAAATCAGTTAGCAGTCTAGCCTGAAATGGATCGTTCCAGTTACAGAGTTATCAAGCATCATAATACTCCAGCCATGTTGCCTTACATCCTGCCATCAGATTTTTCTTAGTAATCCAGCTATTAATGCCCATCCTGCCTTTCTGAGGCAGTGCCTCATGTAGAGACTCTACACAATTATTTCCTGCCAGAATAAAAGGGAATGAGTTCTTTCATTCTTTATAACAATCTCCCATTCTCCTGCATTGTCTCAAATAATCAACTTGCATTACACCAAGAGATTGCTAGGAAATTTTTGTATTGTTTCTTTTAGGTAAAGGAGACCAACTTGTACACAACATAAATTTTCTATAAAACTATGTTTTTTATGTCAGTGATTTAAAAAAAAAATCCATTAGGAATACTTAAACACCCATTTTTGACAAATTTGAAATGTTAGCTTCAGTTTAGCATTAACCTGGATCTCCTCCTGTCACTGAAATTTCATAACATCTGTAGATTAGGTGCTTAGAGTCCTGCCTCTAGGCAGTCTGTAATCTATGTTCCGCAGATAGATTATAACTCTCATGATGCCATATAGTAGCCTTTTGGTTGAAACATGTGAAGATTCATAAGTGTCAGTGTATTGTGAAAGATGAAGTCCTGACACTGAGCACTGCTTATGAAGTAGATTATGAGCTGGGGATGATACAGCTCCTGTGAGACCATGTGGGATGGCAGATAATCCAACTTAATGTCAAACTGACTCATAACACAATATTTAGCTATTTCTGAATCAGATATTTTCTGAACTTTTTGATGAGAAAAAACCTCAATATTTTGACATTGATTTGGAATGAGAAAATGCTTTTCCAGAGGATTAGAAATTCAAACTTTTGCTTATATTATTTTTGCAGTATAATGTGATACTCCAAGGGCTACAAAATCCTACTGAAAGGGCAATCTGACTCACAGAATCCCTTAGATCATCTTATTCCCTCCTTCTCCATCGTCCCACTAAATCTTTCTTTTTTAATTGTCTTCCTCCTACTACATAAGTGATGAATTTTGCAGGCATCAGGAGTCATGCCTTTCTTCCTTTTCTTCTTCTCTTTACAAAAAAGGCTTTGGTCAGTGAAAGTAACACAGCCACGTTTGAAACACTGTTAAGGGTAACTACCAGTCTAGATGGAGAATATATATATTTTTTCCTATTTGAAAGATATGACAGACCAAACTTAATTCAAAACTACTACTTCCCTTTTGCTTCCTAACCAGTAACTCTTAATGGGAAATTGGGCTTCTGTGGTAATTCCCAATTGAAATGATAAATGAGCTAGTGCAAATAGAAAAAATTTAGTACAGCATGATCACAGAGAAAGGGTCCAAAAAGGTCTGAAGAGCCTTGCTGCAGGATAATGACTGTCAAATAGTGATAACTCTTGCTGTCAACAAATAACGTTAACAGCTCCTGTTTAATGAATGTAACATGAACTAGAGTGTGACACTGTGGAGATTAAAAAGCTCAACACTTGTGCAGTCTACGGTTCTGTAACCGGACTGCAATTTGCAGTTTTGACTGATGGATCAGGCCTTAAGTTAAAAGGATAAAGGTTTCTAACAACAGTAGCTTTCTATGGTTTGAGTTAAGAAAGGGAAAAAAAAACAACATTAAAATGAAAATGCCGTTATGGCTTCACTCAAAAGTTTCAGGTATCAAATAAAAGTAATTTTATTTTCATATAGAAATTGGAGCATTTGGATTTTTTCCTAATGTTATTTAAAAAAAAAAATGTTAATGCCATCATCTAGCATATGTAAAGCTTTAGAGTTCCTGAGAGTATTATGTATTTTTAGATGTTTCTATCCAGATTCCATACAGAAAATTCTTAGTTGTCAGCTGTTCTTGGCCTCCCTCACAAAGAAATTTGTAATCTCTGTGGCCAATTTTCACTAAATTTGACAGACAGATAAAGGTATGAAAGATATTTGTTCCCTGTAATTGAAATAGAAGGATAAGAAGTGAACCAGAGTAGATGTCCACTAAAGGAAAGGGTGAAGCCAAAGGTGGATCATAGAATCATGGTTGGAAGGGACCTTTAAAGGTCATCTAGTCCAATCCTCCTGCAATGACCAGGGACGTCTTCAACTTGATCATGTTGCTCAGAGCTTTGTCCAACCTGACCTTGAATGTTTCCAGGGATGGGACATCCACAACTTCTCTGGGCAACCTGTTCCAGTGTTTCACCACAGTTAGAGTTAAGAACTTCTTCCTTCTATCATCTAGTCTAAATTTTTGCTCTTTTAGATTAAAACCATTACCCCTTGTCCTGTCACAACAGGCCCTGCTAAAAACTTTGTCCCCATCTTTCTTATAAACCCCCTTCAAGTATTGAAAGACTGCTATAACGTCTCCCTGGAGTCTTCTCTTCTCCAGGCTGAACAACCCCAACTCTCTCAGCCTGTCTTCATAGCAGAGGTACTCCAGCCCTCTGATTATCCTCGTGGCCCTCCGCTGGACCCACTCCCACAGGTCCATGTCCTTCTTCTGCTGAGGACTCCAGAGCTGGACACAGTACTCCAGAAAGGCTCTCATGAGATTGGAGTAGAGGGGCAGAATCACGTCCCTCGACCTGCTGGCCACGCTTCTTTTGATGCAGCCGTACTTTGTTTTGCAGTTCTCCAAGGCCAAGGAGCAAGGCAGGAAGCATTTTTCAGTGTGCCCTGATCAGTGACTGGATATTGGTAGGGGAAGGAGGGAAGGAAGGAGGAGTGGGTCTTCATGGCAAGAGCAGCACACTGCAGGGGGCCTCCATGGTTATGAACAACTTATGCTTGTCATTTTAAAAGGCTGATTAGACCTGAGACCTTTCACACCAGCTGCACAAGAGGATGACAGTTGCTCAGCAGCTGCAGTCTCAGGTGCCGAGAGTTGAGTTTCCAAACCTCATCGTACAAGCATCAACATAAAAGTGAAAAGCCTTCAAGGGGATTTATTCCATCTATATTATCCTATCTGTTGTCTTTGCAAATTACACATCTCTATGGCACCAAGCTGTTGATATATCATTCCTAAATCAAGCACCACAGATGGAAATAGAGTTGAAATTAAAGCCCCTCTCCAAAAAAACCCACATCTGTCTGCAGATATCCATAAGGAGTGGGAATTCATATCCTCATTTTGAGAAAAAACACCAAAAACCCCACATGAATTCCTGTATATCACATTCTTCCAGTCTCCTGTCTCTGCCTTCCCTTATGGAAGGCAAGGTGCGTTAGGCTTCCCTCTCTGATACTTTATGTAAAACAATTGGAATTACATCTAGTAAGAAGCTCATTTTAGTGACGGTTGAGAGCACTCACCATCTCAGTGAATCAGGTCTTAGGTTCTGCTTCTGCATTTTCCTCTGGGAAAGTGCAACAGAAAAAAGATTTAATAAACTTTTCATTTAGCTCTGTTAAAAGGGAAGTCTTGGAAACTGAAATTATCAAGACATAGAATCTGATTATTTTTTTAAATTTGCACCTATTCTCACATTTTTCACCTGTGTAACTAAACTGGGGTTTTGTCACACAGTACTATTATTCTTTCTTTTTTTTTTTTATTTCCCCCCCCCCCCACTTCAGGTTTGCATTAAGGAAGCAATAGGGCTCAGAGCAGACAGGCAATATTTTACAAGTTTCTTCTGGTTTCTTCTCCTTCTTGGCATTTTCTTTAGGAGGTGACAAGTCCTGACACATAAAGACACTTAACTCTATGCTTATTTAACAGTGTGAAAATTACCTGCACATGGTCAGACAGCTTCTGTCCTTTCAAGTACTTAATATTCTGAGATATATAATTCAGCCTTATGAGTGATTTTCATGTCTAATATTCTTTTGTATGCTAATGCTTTAATGGGAAATGCAAGTCCTGCACCTGGGGAGGAATAACCCCATGCCCCAGTACATGTTGGAGGCTGACCAGCTGGAAAGCAGCTCTGCAGAGAAGGACCTGGGGGTCCTGGTGGCACAACAGCTTGGACATCAGACATCAATGTGCCCTTGCAGCAAAGAGGGCCAACAGCCCCTGTGTTGCAGCAAGTTGAGGGAGGCAATCCTTCCCCTCTACTTGGCACCAATGAAACACATCTGGAGTGCTGGGTCCAGGTGTGGACTCCCCGGTACAAGGGACAGACAGGAGAGAGTCCAGCAAAGGCCCAAGAAGATGATTAAGAGATTGAAGGATCTTTCCAATGGGGAGAGGCTGAGAGAGCTGAGGTTGTTCAGCCTGAGGAAGGGAAGGCTCGGAGGGATCTGATCAATTTGTATAAATACCTGATGGGACAGCGTAAGAAGGCAAAGGTGAACTCTTCTCAGTGGTGCTCAGTGACAGGACCAGAGGTAATGGACACAAACTGAAACACATTTAAATGTAAGAAAAATCTTTTTTACTGTACCTCTGAGTGTGACTGGCATCAAAGAGTACTACTCTGTTATCCAGACCTTGTGACTATGCAGAGAGAACACAAAGGAACAATTAGCTTTTGCAGGGATTTCTTAGGGAAAGACCTCAGTTGTACAATTAGGAGCATGGCTACATTAATGAAAGGAAAAGAATAAGACACCCCTGCCTGAAAAAAATCTGTGATAGAAAGTAATTATTCTGTTAGCATGATCAGTGAACACGAACACTGCTTAGGATAATTGCTTGTGTACCTAATATTGCCCTTGCATGTTGTATATTATCATAGAATCATAGAATCGTATTCTTTTCCTCTGTTGCATTTAGCTGTGTTGTAACATGCTCTCAGGAAGTGCTTCCACCAGAATTCAAACTGGCCGTAATAGGGTCCCATCTTCTGCCCACAGTCATGTAGTTCCCAAGTTCCCCTCTGGTGCCACTGGTGCTTGGGAAGCTATAAGGAAAACTCTCTGTATAGCTGGTTTGCCCCCACAATATATACCTATATAAACATAGGCTGAGTGAGATCAGCTCACTGATCTGGCTCCTTGGTTTCATGAATGCCAGTGTAAGGGTTGCGGAGACAACACGTTGGGAAATCAGGGGTGCTGCAATTCCCTGATGTAAATCAGCTGGAACTGCACTTGAATACAGTGCCCTAACCCTTTAAAGTCATGTTCAGTTGTCTGGCAGTTTAAACAATAAGATTTTGACACCAATAAAGACTGAGCAGGCAGGGAAGTTGACACATGATGTAAAACCAGTCACAGTCCTTCTTACAACCTGTCATTGCAAGCTGGTATGGGAAATTAACCAAGTCTCCTTTTTCTTCAGCTGCCGTTGAGCTCTCCCTGTCTTTCTGACGAGGCTTTTCCAGCCTCACAGAACCTGTACACTCCATAGCTAAGCCATTGGCTGCATATATAAAAAAATGAACTGTGATGCAACGAAATATATGAATTTATTGCTATTTTCTAAAATACATTACTCACAAATACTTTTTTTTTTCATTGTTTGACTAGTACTAGCCAGGAAATGTTAGCTCTCTAAGGAATAAGCAGTGAACTCACATCCATATCTTCCAGCTACTCCTTTATTTTGTATCTTCTGTATCTTCATAAAACAAAATCTTGCGTACTCTAAAGCAGGCTGGACTTGATTTTTACTTTAGGGTTCCTGTTGCAGAGGCTGGCAAATGTAAACATAGGTTTTATTAACATGAAGAGAAAGGCTGTAATCTCATATCTCTTTTCTTATGCACTCAGTGCCAAATTGTCACAGCCCCTGCTCCACGGTGAAGAAAATTAGTTCTCTTTTACTGGTGAGAGAAGCTTCCCTCATGAGAGCAGAGCCATGATTTCCTATGGATTTGTTTCTTTGTTTTAACATCTAATAAGAGGTGAACTTCCTTGCAGTGGAGACACAAATGGGAGATGTCTCCTCTGCATGGCTTGTCCTCAACCCCACCCTCAAGCATGTCAGAAGTGACTATCTTTAAGCTTTTACCTCTTTGTCAAATTTGGTAGAAACTGATGTCTGCGTTAAAATACTTTTAAGGATCGATACATAGATCAACAGAAACAGACAAGATCACATAAGCCTCTTATCCTCTGAAAATGAAGCTAAAAATGGATGAATCTTGGTGCAAAGGAAAAACCCACTCTTAGAGACTGATCATTAGGATTGGAATAATCCTCATAGCAATATGATGATCATCATGAGCGCTTTGCCAGGAAAGAACAGATAGTACCTGCCTAAAGAGGAGAAATCTGAGGATGGGCTAGTCCAGGTTGTAAAGCATGGTATGGGAGAAAGGCAAATGAGAAGTGGGTGAAAGTATAGTTTCCTGCATTCTTTGGTAGACTGTCACAGAAAGACAACGCATAGCGAGAGAACTTCATCTGACGTTGGATCTCTCCCTCTCTTTCTTTCCTGGGAAGAAAGTGAAAATACCACTTTCTCGGTTTACAGTCTTCTCAAAACACTTCAGATTGCCTCTGTGTGTGTGTGTGTGTGCGCGTGTGTGTGTTCATTTGAGGGTAAGAGATACCTGCCCACACATACTGATGCGCACATGCGCAGACTTGCATACAAGCATGTGGTATATTTTTCTTTGCCAAATATTGCCAGTGACAGATTGCCATTAAAGATTGATGAGGCAAAATGATGATTAACAGCAACAAAGAATATGTTGGCTCATTCTCTTATAAGCTAAAGTGTCTGATGTTTTGCAAATTTTCAGTTTGTCTTTTTATTAATTTTTTCATTGGTAATAACACTAAATTCAGTACATTTTTTAGGTATATATTTAAGAAGATATCCTAGTGATATTCTCACTATCTCACTGGTGAGCCTGGTCCAAACCATGGCAAGTGTCAAGCATGGTGTGAACTAAAGAACCTTATTTTTAAGGTACATCCAACCATGTGAAATTAGCACTGAAGAACCAAATTTGATTTGCCATTCATGATCAGAGGAAGCAGAACGGTGAGATGAATCCTTATCCTTAAGATACTAATCTCAAGTTATGTGTCTTATCTGGATTCCGTTTAAGTTTTCTTGAAAACGGTTTTCCAGATGTTTAAACAGATGAGTATCTGTAACTCCAGGGACAGAAAAGTCAAATTTTTAAAGCTTCATAATGTGATAGTTTAATACAAACTAGAAAGAAGCACCTAACATTTCCCATACAAGGCTAGCACACATTGTTGTTCATATGGCATCATTAGCACTACTGGGAGACTGTCTCAGTCCTTCTCTGTCTGTTTTCTTTCTTTCTTTCTTTTTTCCCTCAGACAATAAAATCATTCCTCCTTGGCATCTGATTCAGTCTCTCTTCTTTCTGATTCCGATCCAGAAAGTTTTTATTGCCAGATTATAGTTTTATTGTGATGTTGACCTTTTGTATTTTTGGTAAACAGTTGAAAAAAGAGCCAATTCAAGATAAAGATCAGATGGAAATGTTTTTACATTGCACGCTGGTTTGGTGAAATTGTTTCTCAAAAATAGTCCTTTTTATCGAAGTTTTAATGAGCCCTTCTTGAAAGATAGCCTTCAGCTGGAAATTTGCCAGAGTTTTTGCCAGTTCACTTACCTGATGGAGTCCAGCTCTCAGGCTTCTTGGCTTTGGAGCACAATTCCTCCAAAATAATGGACTACTGTGAAGCTGAGGTTCTATTCCTGCTTGCAGTAAATTGTGAATTTTCTTTTCCAAAAGGGATCATCTGAAATATATCTAAATCCTCTTTTGTGCTTTTGTTCTCTGTTAAGTGTATTGAGTCATTCTCAGACTGATGTTAGCTTGTGTCTTTAAACTTAGAAGTCCCTGTTTCTGACATACAATGAATAAACCCCAAGAAAATGTTTATATAAAAAGAAGGAATGCATACATATACTTCTGTTTTGTCTTCTCAGTGTCAGGGTGCAATGAGGGACAGCTGCTCCGTAAAGAACAGGGAGCTGAGGGTGACACCAGCCCAGGCAGCGTCTGCACCGATGGGGATCCATCTCACAGAGTCTGAGCATGATGGGGCAGGGCTTACCCCTGGTAAGAGGGTCCACTGAGAGCCCCCAACATGGCAAGTATTGAACCGGGTCCAGGGTCCAGCCAGGAAGTCCAATCAGGAACAGAAGGAAACAGGGACAGGCAGGACTGGTGACATAGCTACAACGTATGGCTGGGTCCAACCCAGAAGCAACTTACCTACAACATAAAGCCCCATCCAGAGGGCTGGGACAGACACAGGGGTGGAGACTTTTACTCCTGTGGCATTTCTGGGTCAGGGTCTGACGACTCCAGGCTGAGCAGGCGTGGGGATCCTGGGCCTGTGGGCAGGGGATACACTTCCCTTGGATCTGTGTTACAAGATTGTGCACCCTATTAGGATCAGATCTGTAGAGCTGGTGCCCAGAATCATAGAATCAATCACAGAATCATAGAATCATAGAATGTGTTGGGTTGGAAGGGACCTTTAATGGTCATCTAGTCCAACCCCCCTGCAGTAAGCAGGGACATCATCAAGCCTGGCCTTGAATGTCTCCAGGGATGGGGCCTCCACCACCTCTCTGGGCAACCTGGGCCAGTGTCTCACCACCCTCATTGTAAAGAAATTCTTCCTAATGTCTGATCTAAACCTACCCTGCTCTAGTTTAAAACCATTGCCCCTCACCCTATCACTACATGCCCTTGCAAACAGACCCTCCCCAGCTTTCTTGTAGACCCCCTTCAGGTACTGGAAGGCCGCTATAAGGTCTCCCTGGAGCCTTCTCTTCTTCAGGCTGAACAACCTCAGCTCTCTCAGCCTGTCTTCATAGGAGAGGTGCTCCAGCCCTTTGATCATCTTCATAGCCCTCCTCTGGACCTGCTCCAAGAGATCTGTGTCCTTCTTGTGCTCAGGGTTCTAGAACTGGATACAGTACTCCAGGTGGGGTCTCAAGAGAGCAGAGTAGAGGGGGAGCATCACCTCTGTGGACCTGCTGGCCGTGGTTCTTTTGATGCAGCCCAGGATGCGATTGGCCTTCTGGGCTGCAAGCACACACTGTGGGCTCATGTCCAGCTTTTCATCTACCAGTACCCCCAAGTCCTTTTCCACAGGGCTACTTTCTTATCACGTCAACCCCCAGCCTGTATTGATAACAAGGATTGTCCTGACCCAAGTGTAGCACCTTGTACTTGGCGGCCTTGTTGAAGTTCATAAGGTTTGCTCGGGCCCACCTCACTAGCTCTAGTTCCTCTGGATGACTTCCCATATGTCTGGCCTGTCAACTGTACCACTCAGCTTGGTGTCATCAGCAAACTTGCTGAGGGGGCACTTGATCCCACTGTCTAAATCATTGATGATGCTGAACAGCACCAGTCCCAGTACAGATACCTGAGGGACACCACTTGTCACCCCTCTCCATCTGGACATCAAGCCATTGAACACTACCCTCTGGATGCAACCATCCAGCCAGTTCCTTATCCACCGAACAGTCCACTCATCAAATCCATATCTCTCCAACTTGTAGAGAAGGATGTTGTGGGGGACCGTGTCAAAGGCCTTGCAGAAGTCCAGGTAGATGATATCTGTTGCTCTTCCCTTGTCCACTGATACAGTCACTTCATTGTAGAAAGCCACCAGGTTGGTCAGACAGGACTTGCCCCTGGTGAAGCCATGCTGGCTGTCTCTAATCACTGTGTACAAACTGTTTATTTCACATCAAACTAGGTGTAGTCTGGTTGTGTGGGCTGACCATGCTTTAGTGGCTGGACCACGTCCTGCACTTATGGAGCTCATCTCCCAGTTTAATGTCATCTGAAAGAAGTCCCATTCCTATATTTTGAGTCTGCTTTGCATTGTGAACTGGAGCATGGTAAGTGGGGACAATTTGGGGATTTGCTTCAAAAATACGCTCCTGATCTAAACTAAAGTGCTGAAGTAGACCACCCAAAATCCTTCTTTAGCTTTCTCCCACCAGAGTTTTATCTCAGGCAATTTCCTTATGGAGGAGAACAGATAAGGCTTTGAGCAGATTCTCTGACTTCTCTTATCTGCAGATTATCTTTATTATTCGAACTTCAGAAATACCATAGAAAAGCACCCAGAAAACTGATGCTCAAATCATGCTAATGCAATCTCTTGTGCTACCCAGACAGTACTAGGCTGAAAAGCACTTCCCTTCAGTGTAAATATCTCCAAAAGGCAGAACAATTAGAAACCTCAGAGGGAAGCAGAAATACTTAACAACGATGCCATCAGGTAACGGCAGGGAGAGACATAAGTGGCATCTATTCCTTGCTAAAGGTCGGAACTGCTGCCACCTTTGAAGCTTTTAGCTCTAACTTCAAACTTAAAAAGTGAAGAGATGTGCACAGTGGCCCTCAGAGGGTTTTAAATTCTGTGGGTCTCCTGAAGCTCATGGTGAACTTCACAGGCGGAGGTCAGGTGTCATCCTGCTTACTTGGCATGTCTCTGCCAGACCTGCAGTCCGACAGTGATCCGTCCGGATGGGTTGTTTTGCAGGCAGATTGACTGACTGACTTATCTTTTCCATCCCTATGTAATTTATCTGAGTCAAAATGAACTTTATGAGTTTGGCCCAGAAACGAGGCAAAGATTTGGGCCAGCTTCTTCTACTGCAGGGGGTGGCTCACCTCTAGTCGTTTGCAACCTATGAATTTATTAATGGATCCAAATATAGCCAGTGACCTTCTGTGACAGATGGTGAATCATGTCTTATTTCCAGTGCATAAATTAACATTTTAAAAGGCTTTTTAAAACACTGTTGACTTTAGCTAGTGAAACATAATAACAAGGATTTGCTGAAGTCTGATGCCATAAGTTTGGATACGTTGAAAATTCATTATCTGAGGAAAAATTTAGTATTAGCGTGCCATTAACAAGGACATTGCAAGCTGCCATTTGTTTTAGAATGATGTATGGTTTATGATGCTGAAACTGCCATCACAGACAAGTCACGATGATTTGCCTTGAAGATGATTTATGAATCATGACTCTAGAGGAAATAATTTCTTTCACATAGCTTGTTGGAAGTCAGTTCCCTTGGCATCTGCTTTCATCAGGGAGGGTATCTCACAGCCCTCAAAATTTTGATCTAGAACATCCTAAATCCCATCCCTTTGATTTAATGAAAAAAAAAAATCCTATCTATTTGGACATAAAGGAGTTAGTTCTGCTTTGTTTTAGCCCATTTTTTTTTCATAGCATGTTTAAGCAATATTACCAAAACAGGGTAACACACAATGACCTAGATAACATGTGGATAACTGAAAAGAGCTTAAGTTACATATCTGAGCATGAGTGTGAAGTAGAGGATCCAGTAAACAAATATAAATGTAAATGCCTTGCAGCATTTTCACTCCCCCTGAAAAGAATTGCATTTGCACAATAAGAACAATACACACAGAGCCCTAAGCAACTATTCAAACCACAGGGCACAAGTGTTATATACAGCTACTATAGTTTTATTATGTCTTTTCTCCATTTATATCATATGTGGGATAATGCCCATCATTGTCATCTCTCATACTGGAACAGCAGCCTGCTAATTTTGAACGCCAGCGAGAACAGAGAACAACCAAAAGCGCATTCTTGCCCTTCCCTCGCTCCTCTTCCAGCTGCAGGTGGGAGGATCTTTCTCTTGGATACAGAGATGTTGCCTGATGAGATTTGGATTCTTTTCCTTCAACTTAACTACTTCTTTGTCTGAGTCACTGAAATACTTTCATGAACTGGTGATCTGTGAAGCCTGGAGGAAGCACAAGAAGACGTTAAGTATTGTTCTGTTTAAATATAAACAACTCAGGCAAAAAATGTATTTGGATGGATGCAAAACTATTCAGCCTCTCTCTTTGTCCTACATTACATTGCAGAGCAAGAAATCTCAGTAGAACCAGACTACATTGTATGTTGTATATAAGATGTGGAGCACCCAAGAAATCCTTATAAATTCCTGCACTCATTTTCCTCTGTAAAAGAAGTGTGCCTATGCCAAGGTGTCAGGATGCTGAAGAGGAAAGGACGAGATCTGATCTAAGGCAATTTGGTGCTGTTATTAGCAAACATGAAGTATTGACAGAATATGTACAGAATTTTGTGGATTACATTGTAATTACACTAAGCAGATCTAAAAGTAATTAACTAGTAAGCTGCAGTGCTGTTTAGAAGATAGAAAAGTCATGTATTCGTCTCATAATCACATGGATGCCACATGAAAATTAATTACCATGTAATTATATGATCAGTATTTACCAGATTCAAATAGTATTTGTGCCCCTTTACTTTGAAGTGCCACTTTAATTTTGAAATATTAAATTACTAAACCTCCTGGGACTGTGATCTAAATCTAGAGTAGTAATCGCTGTGTGTGGTAAAGCATGTAAGAAAAAGTGTAACTGAATGCCGAGTGACCCAGTTCACTTTCTACATGCACAAGGAAAAAAAAATAAATTCTGGCTGATGGAATTTCACAGAGTGTCCCTCTTTTGGATTATTTTTTCATGTGCTCTTTAAAATATTTCTGTTTTGACAGGCCTAGAGGTTTAATCTAGCCTAGTTCAAGACAGCAATTAAGCATATGCTCAGACCCAGCTAATCTGCTTGAAGACAGGATAGAATATACTTTAAGGTCAGGGCAGGATTCAATGCTGTGTTGCACAGGAGTAAGTCATGGCTCTGCGCTTATGTTTTCTCAGAGGTAGCGCAGCAATTTTCAGCAGTGTTGGCAAAATTTAGTACGCTGCTCTAAACAGGCGGTTCAGGTTTTGACCGACCCTGAATTACTCCAGCCAGAAGAGCAGGAGGAAGAGAAGAAAGGGGACAGAGATGGATGAGGAACTAAGGGAGGAATACTGGGGAAAGCGGCTTGCTGTTTTAGTTGTGACAAGAGGGATGGCAATGGCAGAGCACAGGGTTTGAAGCTTTATGGGGGTCGAAGCACCAAGCAGTGGCCTTCACCTTTCAGCCTCTCCTGGGTGGCAGCAGCAAAGCAAGCTGATTTTTCAGGGCTCTGAAGCAGTTATTGTGAGCAGTAAGCCATACCCAGCTCATCATCCTCAGCAGGGTCCTGCCCAGGGCATCTGCCTGCTTTGCCTGTACCTTGGGTCTGCTCTGTTTTCTGGAAGTAAGAGGTATTTTTGCTTTGCATTGGCACAGTACAGTTGCTTTGTACATGAGATCCTGGGTGGTGGCCTGTTACGCTGTCTTGGCATTGGAAAGCAGAGGTTGCTTTTGGAGTTGAGAGGAAAAAACTAGTCTCTGTTGTTTTCAGTTGTCACTGAAATATAATTGCTGTGGGAACGTGTTTATGATAAGAATATCTGCCTTACAGTAATTTCTCTGAGACCATCAGCTATCACTGATATTTGCAAGGTGATAATATCCAGTCATTCATTGACACTTTGGATGATAGACTTTGCCTGCCTTGAAAAAACTCTTGGAAATTAGTATGATAGCAGCACAGAGCAAATCATTGACTTGGATCAAATTAAAACTAATGAACTACAGTGGAAAAGTCTGTAACAGAGTGTATGAAACTTCATAAGACTTCCTCCCCCTTCCTGACTTGTTTTAAATACCTAGTTACAAGTGGTATGTTCCGTCAGTGCTTTGCATACATGGACACCTGCATAATGCTCCGCACAGGTGGAATTTGGATAACTGCACACAATGCAAGGCAGCAAAAAATGCCTTTTCAGAATCCTGAAGCAGAAATGCAAAGATCTTCATCACTGATTGTTCCTTTAAGGCAACTTATTGTTGTTAACTGACCTCTCTCTGAAATCTACAACATCCAGAGCCACTGCAAGGTAAGTATGAGATATATAGAAAATGCAAGCCTATATCTGTGTGATATGACTTCTAACCACTCTTGGTCTTTGGGAACTGAAATTCCAGGTCTTGATCTGAAATCTGCTTTCAATAACTGCAAAAACAAAGGCTAGAGAGGACTGTTATTTGCCAGAGCCAGCTAGAGGTGATATCATCCCTGAAGCTCCACCTTAGTGTAGTTCACTTCAAATTTTGCTGGTTTTAACTTGTATTTTTCTTCATTGTCTCTTGGGCACATCTTTTGAGCATTTTCTCCAGTTTGGTTGTACTATATGGACGTAGCTATGTGAATGGTATTATTCATTATCTTTTGAGTAGCTTATGAAGACATCTATTCAAACACATGGGTAGGTCATCATTTTTCTGCTGACAGCATGAAAGGAAGTACAGTGCTGGGCAAGAACACTAAACTTTATATGGATATTCATGGTTTCGCATTTTTTAAAAAAAGAAAGAATGAAAGGAACCTCCTCTCAAGCAATTCTGAATGTATCTTTCACCCCATACTTTTTCAACTCAGAGACTTGCAATCTCCACATTCAATGCTCTCCTGTCAAATGAGATTCATTTTTCATGCTGGCAACTAACAAGGGGGATCAAATCCTTATACAAAATCAATAACTTTACTCAAGTTAGACCAAAATTAATTTATTTTACTTACTGCTTATGGTCCCAAACTCTCCTAGCTCTCAGTGGAGGATTTGTTTAAATAAGACTTGTTGTGTGCCCTCTCCTTTGCTTTTCACGATTTTAATTATTCTCTGCTCTGAAAATCTAAGTTATTAAGCCACTAATTTCTACTGCCTTTCTACATTGGACTAAAGAATGCTACGTTTAAAAACCCAAAATGCCACTCATTAATCATCAATAGAGTGAGAAAGTGGCTTCCAATTACCTCTAACCATGAGCAATGAGTGGGATAGAACGAATTCTTTGAAATCACATTGTAGCTTTTAAATATACACACTTGTTTACTCAAAAAGTACTTTGGGATTAATCAGAATGACAGTTTCTTTAGGAGTCCTTGTGCTTGGGAAATTATTTTTTCGCTTTGTTCTATATATCACAAACTGATCAAGGGGTAGAAGCTGTCCACAGTTTTGTTTTCTGAGTGAAGTTTTGGAGGACCATATCAGATATTCATTTAGGGTGGCCATATTTGTCCTTTAGTTGTACTGATGAAAATCTAAAGGGATTGCTGCTGAGGAGTGAAATTAGATTTACAGCAGTACAAAGAGTAGAACTGAGGGTAGGACAGTGCATCTGTATTTGTATGTCTAGGGGAAGGCATTTATCAAATGGTGTACTGTATGAACCGGCATATTCACATGCTGATAATGAACTAACAGATGTGGAGCTCCTGCTACTTTAAAATCTTTTGCTGTTTATCACAGCTCAGCTCAGTTGCTCATCTTTGAATATTAGAAAAAAGAATAATTTTGAAGCATATATCCCATTTTCAAATTATCAGTTAAAAATGAAATGTGATTAACTATATAGGTTGGGACAAGTTAAAAATGAAGGCAGGCATATGTTTTGGTACTCTTGATTGATTAAATCCATACTTGTGAAGGTGGAACAGTCTGATATGATCTGTTGTGCATACATTAAAATGACCATTCAATATGGAATTGATGTGGGATGCTGAAAACACTTGCTGGAACCCAGCCTTATAAAAAGTGAGCAGAAGGAAATGATGTGCTTTTGCAGGCTCTTATACAGGCTTTTGTTTTGCAGTAACACACAACACCTTTTCCCTTCAAGTTCTTTTGCCTGTGTCCTCTAATACTCGCTAAGGCACCTTCATAAACTGGCAGGATTTCCAGATGATGATGTACTTTAAGGGCAATTACTGAGTATCTCTGAAAACCAGGACTCTTAGAGAGTTCCATAATTCTTAATACTAAAGCTAATATTAAGATTGAGAAACTTTGGTTACAGTCTTTTGGAATTCTTCACATCATTGAGAATTATATTCCCGGTTTTGCTTGGTTTCGATTTTCTCATCTAGGCTTCCTGAACACAGGAACTGCGGGTCATAAAAATACCATCTGCTGGGACAAAGAGACAGCCTACATAATTTCTGAGAAGATGGTGCAGCTACTGCCAGTACTGCAACTGTGTCTTACGCCGTGTAATGTGCTACAATTAAGGATATGTGCTTGCAAATGCCATATAGCCTTCTGGTGGCTTTTCCACAGACAGGATAAAAGACAGCTTTTACATACAATTACAGAAAGTTTTTCACTTAAAGTGGTTTTGGAGACTTCTGTTGCTGGAGCTGAAAGACATCAGAATTACATTAATTATATGTTCTTTACACCGATTTTATGTACCCTTATTTTAATGCTTCTTAAAAATTTAAACAAAAGCACAGCAACAGAATCAAATCACACAGGAAGGTAATATGCATGCCAGGGAAAAATATGTACGCGGTGAAACTCAGGATGACAGATGCCAAAGATTGTGCTCTCATTTGTAACAGCATCATCACCTAATAATACTCTTAAGGACTGTGTCGGCAGAGCACTTTTTGACACTCAAAGCTTTGTCCTTGTGGGACATCCTGCTCCACAGAAAGAAAATGTAAACCACTTTTTTTGGCGTAGCAGAAGTAGCCAGAGTGAGACTGCACCTTTTGTCTCCAAAACACTTCGTAAACAATAACAGACTTTGTAAATATCACTACTTCCATTTCTATAGATGAGAAGAATATAATTTACTTTCACACTGTCATGAGTCATTCTGAGCAATTTCAGGACTGCTCACTTTCAATTTCTGCGCTCTTGACAAAAATAACATAGTGATGAACAGACTAATATTACAGTCTCTTGAACATAACTATTTCAAGCTATAGTCTTTTCACACTGGAGAATATGAGTTACGTGTATACAAAAAACCAAGAAGGTAGGACAGCACATGTAGTATGTGATATTCATACACATGTAAAACTGAGGGAGAATGAATAAGGTATATATATATTTTTTCTTTATCAGAAGCTGAAAATTTCATATTCATAACGTTAGTTATTTAACCCAGATGTTTAGTGCTATGGTTGCACAAACCGTTAAATTTAACTTCATATTTATTTAGTTAATTATAATTAAAAATAATTAGTCATATGAGGTATATAGCATTTTAAATTGAGTGCCAATAACATGATTACTGCCCTAATAAAAATGCACAGATGATATGACAACAGAAAAACTGACTCCTACAAAAGTGGTTAATAGCTTGCTTTGCTATTTATTGACACATATATCCATGATCTTTAACCTCATTGTCTTTATGTTAAAAAGCTGGAAAACCAGGAACATACTTATGCAATCATTTTGTGTGGTAATTATTTCAGGTTTTCTAATAATGAATTGTGCAAGCACTATTAGTTGAGTAACAAATATTTGTAAATCTAATATTGGATGAACTCATTGAGCTAGCCAAACACATAAAAGCTAGATTAAAAAGTTTGATAAGATACAATATCTGTTACTTTTTCTTTTCAGATCAGTGGAAATTACGGTAATGTAAATTTCCTCTTGAAAACATCATTGACTTTACTTGCTTTATTCCAGGCCACTTCAACGCCATTATTCATAGGGTAATTTCCAAAAGTTGAGTTAAGGCTGGGTTGGAAGTGGGGATACTCTGCTTTATCTGGATTTACTAAGATTAAACTACTTTCTTTTTAGAATTTTGGTTGATTTCAGAAGAACGTTTACTTCAATAACAAGATGGCTGTGTATTTTGAGTGGAGAGATAAATGGCTGAAAAAGCCTGTAATCCTGTTGAGCATAGTTAAGTAATTTGCTAGGTAAGCAGAGTTCTTCATAAGCAGGAGAGGCTGAGGGTGATTTCTTTCAGCCACGGTTAGAATTCACGACAGGTTCACTTTAAAACACCAGATCTCTGATGGCAGTTCTGGTTTCATAGCGGGTCTCAACTCCATTTTAACAAAGACATGCTACCTGTCATGGCTTTATGAGAAAAGAAAAAAAAATTAACAACATGACTGCTTGACATGGCTACAAATGATGGGATGTTTTATTCTTTGAAAGGTTTTTTCTTACATCTAGGTCAGAACAAAGCGTGTAAGGAGACTACACTGTAGCATGATGAGGTCTAAAGGTTTTAGCAACATCAGTGTTGGAAGCCCACATGAGTAATTTAGACTAAAAGTCAATCATTCAGGTCACGCTGCGTTTTGATACACCAGAAAAAGAAAAGAAAGCTTCAAAGATTTTTAGGAGTTCTAAGAAGACTTATGGGTGCCATTTTTATAGCTATCTTCACATTCAAACCATCCAAGCTAATAATTCAAAAAGAAACTAAAAAAAAAAAGAAAAGAAAATGATGAAAAGATCAAAAGCAGTACTTATACTCTTAGACATATAATAACCTTGCATGTTTCATCAATGAAGTTTTAATAATTTTTTTTTTTTTTAAGTATTCTTGCGCATGTATGTCAGAGAGCAAAAGTGAGCAAAAGAGCCAGGAAATGTGATTTCACTGTAACCAATGAAGAATTCTCTGACTATTTAGATCTTAAGGTTATTATAAGTCTTTTTTTTTGCGTTTCTGCCAGTCTAATACAGGTGCTTTTGTTTGAGTAGAAAGTTTTAAAGGTAAAGATATATTATAAAATTCCACTAAAACTTTGAACCATATCACAAATATATGCACATGCTATACATAAAATATTCCATTAATGCTGAAGCAGATTGTTTTCAAGACAGGTTTTTGTATCTCTGTAGAAGCTTTATAAAAACCATAATGTATAGCAACTTATAAGAAAGTCTGCAGTAGCCCTTCAGTCTTTCAGTCTGGATATAGCTTAGTGAAATAGAAATACCTGGTAAGAATATGGGATTTACATGTTAGTCTACAGTAGAACACAGAAGCTGACATAGCTGACCAATTCAGTAATCCATCTACCCAATCCATGGGCCTATGTCAATGGAGTCCAGAGCCGCAAGATCCGTGCTGATACTAAATAAAGCTGTGCCCAGTTTTTGAAATTCTCCTGCCTCCTGAGATACCTCCTACAAAACCACTGCAAGAATGCTCCTGTAGGCAAGAAATATGGATGAATACAAATGTGGCCATCAGCCTGGCAATGTAGGCAGCCATTGTTCTCAGGTAGAATGCATACTAAGTAGACACTGATTTTTTTTTTTTTTTTTTTTTTTGGGGGGGGGAAACATGTCTGCAGTGCAAGTTCTGTATTTGCATGAGTAAGGCTCCATATGACAGCTATAGCCCTAAACCTGAGCCCCGGGTAGGATTTTAAAACATCAGTATAAGCCTGCAGCCTGACATCCTGGCTTATGGTGTTAGACTATAAATATTTCTATATATACTTTTACAGACACTTGTTCCACCTGTGCTCTAAGCCAACAGGATACTAGCCAGCTTTAAACTGAAGGCACCAGGCTTGGAGCAATATAGTAAGCCTTGCTCAGAGCAAAGTGCTGCCTAATGAAGCTATGTGGTTTCTGGATGAGACGGTGCTTGCATCCAGCCAGCTCCGAGTACAAACAGAACAAGCTCGGGGCGATCTGCAAAAGATCTGGCAAATCCTGAAATGAGGCAAATTACAAGCTCTTCACTGAAAACTCAAATAATGGCTAACTCCCCAGTTTTCAGAGCAAGGGTAAGGCCAAACTGTATTTGAGAAACAGCAACCTTAAGCCAGTATTTTCACATAATTGTGGAGATCTTATATGTGGGTCCAGTGCTGCTCCTACTGGGTGAATACAGCATGGATATAATTGAGGGTGATGAACAGACTTGGGTTTAACAAACATAATTTTTGAATTCTTTTTAGATTTTGTAAACATTCTAATTGTTTTAATGTGGAAGGTCTTTTTGGGCAACAATCTGGAATCAATCTGGAATCAATATGGAATCTGTTTTTGTGTGCATGTGTAATGCATCCATGTATTTGTACTTCTCTGTGCTTATATTTGTTCTTATTCATAGATGCTCCAGCAGAAAAATAATGAATGCATTAGAATAACAGGGAGCAAATCAACATAGACACTGGAGGCAGAGGGCAGAATGTTTTTAAGAGTGTCAGATGGAGGTAAAGCTAACTTCCTGATGTAAATTCTGATGAATAGTCCATCATTTGGTTTTCAGTGTTCATACTTGCAGCACTCGTCAGATATTCTCTTACTGCAGGCAGAAATCATGTGGGAAGAAATCCTGGAATCCTTATGCTTTAGCCAAGCAAAACTGACAGAGACACCAATTATTCCTGAGCGAATTCAGACCAGCAAAACATGCTTGTTATCTGTTGTTTTCAACAAATTCCATAGGATATTAATACGCAGATTTTGGGCATGGTTAGGTCTTGCTGTGCAGAGAAGCGCAGCAGAGGGGGTTAGACTCTCTGATGCCCAGGGCCTCGTCTCTTCACGCCTCTCTCCTCTCCACACTGTGTTAGCGTAGGGCAGCTGATGGAAGGGGAAGGGAGAGTGTCTGTGACTAACGTGCTGATTTGGTTGTTTTCTCCCAAAGCAAGGCAACCACCAGGGAATGAATTCTCATTCTCTGAATCTCAAGATTCAGGCTGCTGTGCTCCTGGGGCAGTACAGCTACATGCTGATGGCTATTCAGGGCTCGTCATAAATCGACAGTCTCACCCTTAAAAAATGCTGGATTTTCTTAAAGTGAGAAAAATACTGTTGGAGAGAAGAGGGACACATTTCAAAGTGCCATAAATAGCTTAGCGCTGTTAAACTTGGTGGAATTTGACTGCTAACATCAGTTCAGGATTTTCATACTATTTTGGCAGAAATGAGCCTTGAGGTTCAGCCATAGTGAGTTCATTGTTACCGTTATTTTCTCTCTGGGTTTCACAGCAGGGAGAAATGAAATGAGTGTGAAATCTTGTTAGCTATCTGAAGACCATCTGTATTTTCTTAATGAATGCTGCACTCCTCTTGGAACCATGAAATATGCAATATAGTATGTTGATTCTAAAACAAATTGTGCGGAATTTAAACTTTACATATACACTGAACCTTCCTTTATTTAGCAGATTCTCCTGTGAAATCTACCAATGTGATATTAATCATTTAGCAGCTGCTACAAGAAAGAGCTCTTAGAAGGCTTGGGTTAATGTCTTGCATTGGCGTAATTACTTAGTGGCTACAGGCACTTGATTCTATCCAGTAAGGAATTCTGCATTTTAGCTCATTACTTTTTATGATGACTATGTCTTTAGTGTGTAAACCTTTCATTGGTTGTAAGCAGCCTATCCATACTACAGCGATAAAACACAAGGATGGGGGAGGAAGAATTATATGTGCAGCCTACCAGAAATCCTTTGAAATCCTTTGAGGAAACCTTCAAATAGTACCAAATGTTAATGTGGAATCGCAATAAAATATTCAGCTGAGTTTCACAAATGAAGATGGGTATTTCATAAGCATCCCAGAAGACCTATGAAATGTCAAAGCTTATAAGCCATTAAGTATTAGGCTGCTTAGATTCTGAATTCAGAATTGGCATGGTTTAATTTTTGCATTATCGTTAACACAATTATGCAATACATTGAGGTTTCACAGAACCTTTTAAAAACCAAGATGGCATGAAATGTGGTTGGGGTGTAAGAGACAGGCTGTGCCAGAGAATCTCCACTGCTCTCACTTAGCAAAATAACTGGCACTTAATTATGTGAATATTAAGGGATCTGGGACAGGTTCGCAGCTCCTAAGAGCAGATGCACATCCAAGCTGCAACCTCACTCCCTGTTGGAAAAGGAGAGAGGCATGAACCAGCCTTATACAGCTGCCTAACCTTGGTTTCCATGAAAAGAAGGTTTGTATTTCTGAGTGGAAGAAGACCCCTTCTGACACCTTTCCCACATTCTCCAGTTTGGAGAGGGGTCTGAGCCCTGAGGGATCAGGGCCGAGAAAGGTGCCACAGAACATACCTGCACCGTGAGCTAGGTGGCCAGGAAGACAAAGAACTTTTTTGTTAAGTCCAATTAAATTCTTTGCTGTGTGTACCTAACACTTGCTTGACCTAGTCCACTCATTACTTGAAGAAATGGGATAGAATGGTTTGGCTCTATGATCTATAAATTGCTGGTTTTATAAGAAACCACCAGCTATAAATCATGTATGGGAAGGAAAAACTTACATAAAATAAGGATTATAATAAAAACTGTCAGGGACCATTAACTTTAGGCATTGTTACTGCTCTATGAATATTGCAATTAAGCATCTGCTTAACTTTGAAACATTAAATGGTCCCAAATTAAATGAACTAACTGCTTGCATATACAACACTAAGTCAGAGTGTAAAATGTTTGCAAAACTAGCACCACAGTGGTGAATGTAGACAGCCGCTTTTGGTTATAACTTTTTTTTTAAATGATTAAGTGAAACTTTTCGTATTCATTTGTATTCCTGGACATGGGAACATGCCTTGGAGGAACTGCCATGTCTGCATCTACATAAATGGAAGTTATGGAGATCAGGGCATCCTACAGTATCTCTGCATAACAGAACGTTTAATTCTTGAAGAGCCCTTACCATTGCATCCTTGAGAAGCACAAGTCCAGCTGAGGAAGCTCCACAGTGATGTTCCTATATTAAGGCATCACAGAGAATGAAAAAGGAAAGGAGCCAGGGGCTCCCTGCTTAGCTGTTTGACACTGATAGTCAACAAAGCAGTAAACAAAACTGTGGTAAAAAACCTTTTTTGCCTTTGTTGTCATAGTCCCTTCTGTTTGTGGAGCTAAACACTTTTTCTGACCGTAATAGTGTTGATCTGAGAATTGTATTTTAATGGCAAACAGAAAGTGGATGTATATAAGGATTTTTGGAGTGAGATGGATTTGAGGGCCTCCAAAATTTTGTGTTTTTCAAGATAAACCTTTATATGTGCTTGCACAATAAAGGATCTGTTAAATATTGACTTGTGTGATGCATGCATTCCACAGAGAAAGCTTCTGCGTTTTGGAAATGTAGGTGAAGAATTTGGATATGTTCAAATAAACTGCTACATTTGTTAATTACAACTGTTGAACTCTCTGCTTGGGCTGTATGAATAATTGATTTTTTGGTTCAATAGCCAAACTGAAAAATTAACAGTTAGGGAAATAAAAAAAAAGAGGAAAAGAAGATGCATGTAGATTTAACTGAAATGAGCATATTTTCACATTTCTCACTGAAAACAAAGCCAATGCAAAGTTTGCATTTGATGGCAAATGAGAGATTTAGTTTCCTGGTTGGGTCATATTTGGCGAAAACAGATCAGCGGAAATCAGTCAGGTAAAAATTAGCTACTAGGTAAAAGCTCTGCTTGTTGTGGAGGCATTTCTTTGACTGAATACAATAATCTTCTGTTGTTCCTGTTCTCATGCTTGTTCTCTTCACTGTGTTGAAACAAGATTGGGAATGGGGAGAGGGAAAGGAAGCATCTCGCATTTGAGTGGGCCTGACAGTTCCTCCTCATTTTTCTTCTCCTTTTGAGTGGACCTGACAGTTCCTCCTCATTTTCCTTCTCCTTCCCCCTGTTTGTCCTTGAAATTCCCTATCACAGAAGTCCCTCACTGAGCAAAGGAGAGGAGTGCATGGAAAACAGACAGAAACCCTGATGTCCCCTGCCACACAGGACACAGTACACACCATTTCAGAAAAGGACGTGATGGAGGATTTGAGGATTAACTTTTGTCAGGGAATGGAGACATTGCTTGATGGCAGGAGGGGACAAGAGGAATCTTATGATCGACTTGCTTTTTGGCGAGCAGAAAGGTTATGTGAGAACATGCGCTATAGGGATAGAAGCCTGCCTCACCTCTGTGCTCACCAGCTCCAGGCACAACCTGAATGGCAGCAAACCTGGGCTTGTCACCTGGAAGCTGGGAGCTGCGATCTGAAGCTGGCTCTGATTCAGAGCAGGGTCTGCCCAGTGGGTCTCCTGCTGCTGATTGTGCTATCCAGTGTGGCTGCAGCAGAGAGGAGGTGCCTCACCACAGCTGTGGTAGGTGTGTATGCCTCTGTGGTGACTTCACCTGAAGAGGAAACCGCTGCATTAAGCAGAAATTAATTTCCCCTGTTGGGCAGCTCCTGTATGGTTCCAATACACAACTTTCCAATTAGCTGTAACGGTGTTTTCAGAATTAGGAGCTATTTCACTCTGCATCTCCCTGGAATTTCCTGCCAGTGCTTAAAAGGAGCATTTGCAAAGAAAATCTGAATGCTTTCTGTGGCTTCGCTTTTCATCACACACTGCAATGTGCAGGGATTAATCTAAGTGAAATCCTGTGTAGACAGGAGATCTGTTTAGGCTTTCTCACAAGGTATGTGACATTGTAATATATATAAGCTGGGGAAGTGTGTCATGGCATGTTGTTTAGACCATGCATTCATTTCTTGTAATATATGCGTTGTTAAATTCAATAATATTGGGTGCTTGAGGGTAGATAGGATTAGTTGCAGGCTCTGTTTGTGCTGCAGGAATGTATATGTATATTTGCTTAGGATGTATATGTGTGGGTACTGAAAATGAAATGAAAAGCAACAACTGGTAATGACGGTAGTTCACACTGAACCAGAAAATATCAAATGATGCCTTGAGTCGTTGAGTTTTCTGTTTGAATTAGCTTTTCCTTTTCACTGTTTGGACCTTCCCACAGAGTCTGGGGGTGTTGGTGCAGACCTGATGATAGTCTTTGCATGACCATACAAGGGGCCCTGGTGAAGTAAGGTTTTGTACCTCGTATTGGCTCCGTAGTCTTTCTGTAGAGTTCAGAAATCCTGAGCCTTCAGTACAGCTTATTGCAGCCCGAACCTTTCCCCGCCCTCTCAGGCACACATGTAGCAGAGTGATGGAGAGATTTATTTCCACGCACTGGCAAGGATTTCATCTTGTGAGCTGTTGGATGTCTGTATCTCATCTCGAAGTCAATCAAAGCTGAGGGCACTCAGGCTTCTCCAAGGTCAAATAAATAGAAACCACAATGTCTTCCTGTCTTCCAGGAAGGGAAAAGAAAAGAAACTCCATGTTAGCTCTGATCCTGCTCTGTTTCTAGGGTTAGTAATTCTTTTGAAAGAGCACTGGTGCTGATTTTTGTGATTTCTAATTTACAGTAACTTGATATCACTTGCCCTCCTAACAATCCATTTGTAACTATTCCTACTAACAATATACAATTTTGAAATTAAACGGGACCATGAAAAGTCTCTGTACTTTAAACTGAAAGCTAGGAATTAAATCAGGCCAATTACAAACTATTGATGTCATTCTCAGGGCTACCCCTACAGTTAAGGCGATTCAGATGTTAAACCAGCTGTAATGCTTCTGCCCATAAAACAACAGGTGAAATTCTAACATACTGATTAATTTGTTATTTTTGCTCTCCATTCACAACACTGCAAAGCCAGGTTGTTTTTATAACTCTGATGTTATATTCATAAATCCACCTTTAAAGCAACAATAAATTTTAAATGCTGCTAAAGCAAAAATTATTTAAGTTAAAAGCAGCTATAACTACTTCTTTTCAACCAAAAGAATTAAATAGATATTATAGTATTATTTATTTTAACGTAGTTGGAAAGATGCTTTCTGGTATACTGGCTTTCCCCATTGATTACCTTTATTTTAAGTTAAAGAGAAAATGAAGAAAAAATAAAAGTCAAGTGCCCATCAGATAGCATAGCTTCACATCGACTTCAGAGCACAGCGGATGACATGGAAACTGTCTCTGCAGGGAGAGTGCTTCACAATTTAAAAGTGAAGTACACAAAAATTAACTGCTATGTGTTTACTGCCTCATATGCCATATAAAGGATGTTATCACTCGTACTTTTTAAATAGCTTTTCAAAATGGGCCTGTTCCGTATGGCTTGCAGCTGTTTGCATTTTTTTAAGTCTGGAGGAAATGTACAAATTGTGGATGGATTTGCACCCACGCGGCTTTATATCTCAAGTATTTTTTAAAGATAAGGCCAATATAAAACACAGTTCAGTAAGGAAAACCAAGCTTGGTCAGACTTGACTTTGCCTCAGAGAAATGGTACAGCAAGACAGCCAGATTTCCTTTTCACCACCATTAATTTCCTGAATGTAGATTCTGAAAACTCAGTGGTTATTGATAAGAATGTAAACGCAGAAGTTGGATAGTAACATTAGGCTGGCTTCTATCACTGATGATATAGGAAAGGGAGAAGTCAGCGCTCAAAAACTCAGTGCAGGTCCTGGGAGAGGTATTTAACTGGTTCTAGACACCAGAAGCAGTGTACTTCAGTTAGCACAATGCCTTTCTGCTGCTATTGTATTGTATCTCGTAATAGAACACTTCTGACTTTCAAATCGCATGCCGCATTCATCAGTCTGAGACCCAAAGTGAAACCCCAGCCCCATTTGACTAAGAAAACATAATACAGCATCAAGGTGAAACATACATAAAATGCTTAATTTTCACAGAATCACAAATGGTGGGGGTTGGAAGACACCTCTGGAGATCATCTAGTCCAGCCCCTCTGCTAAAGCAGGTTCACCTACAGCAGGTTCACAGGAACGCATCCAGGTGGGTTTTGAATATCTCCAGAGAAGGAGAGTCCACAGCCTCTCTGGGCAGCCTGTTCCAGTGCTCTGTCACCCTCAGAGCTATTTTTTTTTATTTTGCAATATTTTCCCAGACTGCAGCCTCATCTTAAACATTATAAGTAATTGTGTATTCTCTTGGTTCCCAAATAGCCCTCAGATACAACTAGCCATTTCACTTTTACTCTTCAAAACTAAGAAGCAGAAATCTGTTTGCATCTTGATTCTACCCCAGAAAATTAACATTCATGCAGAAAATCTTCCTCTCCAATTTACTCCATGTTTTACTCACACCATAATCCCTTTCCCTCCCCTTCCACTCGTTAATCCTCTCTGCACACTACAACAGTTCTTTGATCATTCACCACTGAAAAGTCTGTGCAAATCAAAATTATGGTATTTCATCCTGGACTTCTAAGGTCGGATTTGCTTCATCTAATGTAACTGTCCAGAATTTATATATTTAGAATTTCATTCATTCATCTAAACTTCATTTGCAGTCAGTGGAAAGAGACGGGTGTCTTCAAGTATATATTCATCCTACATATTTAAAATATGTATCTTATTAATCATTCCTTGGCAATATTTGAAAGGAGAAAGCCTAGGTGACAGGACCTACATGTAAAGCTGCATGCCCAGACTTTAGATAGCTAAAGTTAGGTGAGATGAAGCAACTGTACCAAAAATCTAGTTGGTTCCTAGCTACTCATTCCAGTTGAGAGGCCACTGTTTCCTATAAATTTCCAAATTACTTTCTACTTTTTTTTTTCCTTCTTCTAAGCTGAATCAGCTTCTGTAATGACACTTCCAGACAACTTGGATGCTGACTACTGAGATGAGATCCAGTCAAATTCACATCAGATAACATAACTGAGTGCAGGCTAGAATAGTCAGCTTCTTGCTGTGGGTAATGGGAAAGTTGTAACATTTTCATAAAAAGTGATCTCTTCAGGCTTGCTCAGATCTATGCAGCTGTTGAGTATTTACATTGCTAATGACCTAGAATTTTTTTTTTAAAATCTTTGATTTTTGGTAATAGTTGAAATTTAAATACCCCTAGAAATTTTGAGTGCAGAACAAATACAGGAAATAGCAAAGGTGCTAGCCCTATGTTATTTATTCCTTTAAAAGAAATGGAAATAGTTTAATAAAAATGTAAGATTTCTGTTTGGACAGCACAATACAAACCAGTGAAGCATTTATTTTTTTTACTTAAATGCCTTTTTTTCCCTAGCTGAACTGATAGTTTGAACATAGCAAATTTTGTGGATCACAAATTGTCATTTCTAAAAATGGTTTTAGCTGGTTTACACTTCCCTGTTACGTGCTGCTGTTTGAACCTGTTTGGGTTCTATAACTTTGAATCATTTTCACTCCTGTCTTTTACCCCATAAATACTGATTCCCCAGTGTTGCATCCTTCTGCTTCTGGATCTTCTAAACTATAAGCCCATTGTCCTGTCTCATGTTTCTCTGCTATGACACTGCAATTTGTGTGTTCCCAGTCCACTGCCATGCCTCTTTTCCTGTGCCAGAGGCAGGGAACTGGTGATGAGCCGTGGTGCTGTGGGAAGAGGTGTCTTCTCTCTAGCTACAGCTGTGCCTTATAACCCCACAAGGTTGAGGGAGGATACGGTAGGTAGAAATGTTCCCTTGCCACCTGGTGGGACATGAGGAAAGAGAATTCTAAGTTACTTTACATAGTTGCAGCTATTCAACCTTATTCACCTTTCTGCAACAAGTACGCTTTTGAAAACTACATAGTCTTTGGGTTTTGGCCCATGTGCTTCTTCAGCTATCACGCTTCCTTTCCTGGACCAAACTGACAGGCGATAGGTGACAACTCTGTTTCACCCCTCCCACCACACAGGGTTACTAAATTCATATCCCCCATCTCCTGGGCTGAATCAGGGCCAGAATATTCATCACTTCATAGGAGAGATCCTTTGATGACTGTACATGATGAATATACCATCCAATCCAGCTCACCATATTATCAGACAAATAGCTTCAAAGAGAAAGTCCTGACAGTAGTTTTCCAGTTTCAGCTGCGTTTGAATTTTATCAGTGAAAATCTGCTGAATTTAATAACACAGCAATAAATAACAATGTAACCAAAGATAGAGGCCCGATTGCATTAATTTTTGTCTGTCCTAGCTGCTAAGTTTTGTGGAGCAGCCTGTTAATTTCACACTGTGATGCAATGCATATTTAATTGTCAAGCCTTCGCCACATCAAGCGATACAGAAACACAACATAGAGAATGGGATTTTTAGTCTGGGAGGACAGTTCATGCTGGGTTCCTCAGCCTTTTTTCTGATGCTGTCAAAATATCCTCATTAATGATCTGGATAAGAGAATAAAGAACAAGCTTATTAAAATTTTAGATAATGCCAAGCTGGATGGTTTAAAAGCACTTTGGAAGAATCAGAAAGATCAGAATTCAAAGGTTCTTGATAAGTTGAAGAAATAACATAAAATTGAGGATACAAACTTTGCTAAACACAAGTGCATAGTTCAACATTTAGGAAGGCAAAATCAAAGGTGTAAGCACAAAATGAGTAATAGCTGAGTTGTCAGAGATACTGCAGTGAAGGCTGTGAGAGTTGTAGCAGATCACAAATAAAACATGAATCCCTGCTGGGATGTTATAACATAAAAAAGTGTATCTCATTCTGTGATATATTAGCAAGACCAGTGTATAAATGAAACAATTACTTTCTTTGTTAAGTGCTGGTGAAAAACTGGAACTTGGGCAACATCTTTAAAGAAGGATCAATAAAAAACTGGAGAAAGATGACTGAAATGAAAGAAAAAATCACTTCTGAAGCAGTTGGGCGTATTATTTTATGATTTAATGTAGAAAAGAGAACAGATGGGAACATGGCAGCAGGTTGTGACGACTAAAATGTTAGTATAAGGATATCCTCCATAGTTATCAGAGGCAAGAGAAAAGTTACTTTGCAGCAAGGAAGATTCAAGGCAACCACTCAGGGAAAACGAGGTTTATCCCCACTTTGGAGTACAGGAGCATCTTTCCTGGGTGATTTCTGGCTTTCCATTTGGCAGAGATAATGCAGTTAAATTTGGTTTACCACCAGATACCACATTCAGTTCTTAAGTTCTCTCTCTGACAAAAATGCTTGTGATTCTATAATGTAATCTGTGAAAAGAGTCAGCCTTTTAGAACAGTGACTGTGAAAAATATTTTTAAAAAGATGAATATACATTATCCTAACTTGAGAGACAATGCAAGTACAAAAAGAAATACATGGAAGCTTATTTATTCTACTCATAATTTGCTGTGGGATCTTGCCAAGGTGAATTACTTCCTTCCAAAACATTTAGTTAAAGGATGAAACAGATGGGCAGGGATTTTTTTCTTGCTATGTGTCTATTAAATTATAATTTATGCCTGCCAAACTATGAGTTTTGTCCAACATGGAACCCTTAAATGTGCAGATTCGGTTCTACTCATAGATTATATGCTTAATAGGTAAGTAGGTGGATATCAATTGAAAATCAACAAAAAAGATATGCTGGAATAATGTTAGAAGAAAATTCAATTAAATTAGTTTTTATATAAATTCGGAACCAAAAACGATTTTCTCCAGCAGACTTCTTTTTAAGCCACATGGATCCTGTGCAATTGCAGGATAATCTAGTGTGTGGTGACAGTACACTCATAGAATCGTTTAGGTTGGAAAAGACCTTTAAGATCATCACGTTCAACCACTAGCCTAGTACTGCCAAGTCCACCACTAAACCATGTCCATAAACACCACGTCTACCTCTACTTTAAAGACCTCCAGGGATGGTGACTCAACCTCTTCCCTGAGCAGCCTGTTCCAATGCTTGACAAGCCTTTTGGTGAAGAAATTTTTCCTAACATCCAATCGGAACCTCCTCTGGAGCAACTTGAGGCTGTTTTCTCTTGTCCTATTGCCTGTTACTTGGGAGAAGAGACCAACCCCCACCTCACTACAACCTCCTTTCAGGTAGTTGTAGAGAGGATAAGGTCTCCCCCCAGCCTCCTTTTCTCCAGGCTGAACAATCCCAGTTCCCTCAGCCGCTCCTCATAAGACTTGTGCTCCAGACCTCTCACCAGCTTCGTTGCCCTTCTTTGGACACACTGCAGTGCTTCAATGTCTTGTAGTGGGGAGCCCAAAACGGAATTTGAGGTGTGGCCTCACCAGTGCCGAGTACGGGGGACAATCACGTCTCTGATCCTGCTGGCTATACTTCTGATACAAGCCAGGACGCTGTTGGCCTTCTTGGCTATGTGAGCACACTGCCAGCTCATATTCAGCTGTTGACCAACACCCCCACGTCCTTTTCTGCCAGGCAGCTCTCCAGCCACTCTTCCCCAAGCCTGTAGTGCTGCATGGGGTTGTTGTGATCCAGCCTGTTGGGATCCCTCTGTAGAGCCTTTCTACCCTCAAGCAAATCAATATTTCCGCCCAACCATCACATCACCCACAAGTCCTTCTGTGTTCACAAACAACAGGTCCAGGGGGTGCCTTCCCTAGTTCACTCACTTACCAGCTGTGTCAGGAAGTTATCTTCCACACTCTCCAGGAACCTCCTAGACTGTTTCTTCTCCACTGTATTGTATTTCCAGCAGACATCTGGTAAGTTGAAGTCCCCCATGAGAGCACGGGCTAGCGATTGTGAGACTTCTCCCATTCTAGTTTAGAGCTCTTTCAATGAACCCTGCTAACGCCTGTGCAAAGATCCTTTTCGCCTTTTTAGACAGGTGCACCCTATCTGTCGCTAGCAGGCCTGGTGTCGTGTAAACCGACCCATGATCAAAACACTCAAAATTCTGCTGGTGACACCAGGCTCGGAGCCAGGTATTGATCTGCTGGCTCTTCCTGTTTCTTCCCTTGTCATTCCCTGCAACTGGAAGGATAGAGGAGAACACTACTTGTGCTCCTGATCCCTTAAACAGTCATCCCAAGGCCCTGAATGCTCTGTTGGTTGCCCTCAGACTTCTTGTTGCAGCTTTATTGCTGCCTACTTGAAAAATCAATAATGAATGGTAATCTGAGGGCCATACCAGGGCAGGAAGGTTTCTCTTCACACCTTTAATCCGGGCCCCAGGGAGGGAGCAGACTTCCCTAAGAAGTGGGTCTGGTCTGCATATTGGGCCTTCTGCTCCCTTCAGAAGGGAGTCTCCCATGACAATGACCCATCTCTTTTTCTTTATGGAAGCAGATTTGAGGCAGAGCGTAGGCGACTTAACTTTGGCAACACCTCCAAGCTACATGAACCATCGTCCTCGTTATTGTTCGGTTCTTCTTGCAGAGACTCGTACCTATCATGCAAGGGCACCTGGGAAGCTGGGGTAGTCACCGAGGAGATGCATCTGCTGCACTGGGCAGGAACTTGTCACCATTGCCCCCTATCCCATAAGTCACTGTGTTCAGCCAGATGGAGAGAGGATAGGAACCCTGTGTAGGACCAAGTAGAGTATTTTCCTCGACGAATTAGAGAGAAAAAGTAAGCAAGTTGAATTGCAATAATCAATTATCCTCCAGTCTTGCTTGCAGTTGCATGAGAGTTTAATATTATACCGAGGTATAATCTGCTGCAGTCACATGTCCATTCAGGTAAAAAAGTAAATGAATACATCCCTGCACTCAGCATCACCTCAAAGTTTATGAGTAGTGCAGGCTCAATTGAATGTTGCCATCCCAAGAATGAATTAGAAGGGCCTTGTCATCGTATTGAGGCTTCCACCAGAAAAGGGAAGAGAAAGACAGGATCTGAGGCAGAGACAAAAAGTAGCTTATATAAAAATCTCAAACTATACATCTTTCATTCACACTGTGCTAGATATCAGACGGTATCATCTTGCTGACATAAGGCTGATGCAGAAAAGCTTGGGACACTAGACGTAAATTCAGCATAACCTGATTTTTTTTTATAGAAGACATTGTTCTTCTAGCCATCTAGCCATATTTATGTGAAAGCTGTGTTGGGATGCAGATTTCTTATACTGAGTTTTGATAGTAAAGTCATAACCCGTTACAACTTTAGAGAAGAACGTTGTGCCAGTGAAGAGTTTTGGATGGATTATCTTTTTTTTTTTTCTTTCTGTACTGTGGACATAAGGAAATAGTAGTGGTGTCATAAGCACATTAGCACTGCATTACCCTTGTGTGGGTAACTTTTAGATCTTTTAGATCTACTAGGTTTCATATTCCTTACTCAAAACTGCAGACAAACAAAACAAAACAATGTATGTTACACCGTTACAATGCTATGGTAATCTGTAGTTTTCAGGATTTTTATCTAAAGTTATGATATTTTTGAGGCACCTTTACCTAGCTAATGAATTAATTTCCTGATTTCCTTTTAAAAAGTGAAGTGCAGTATGTGAAATAGTAGGTGAATTTGGAAGGGCTCTGAACTTCCGTTGTTATGTTTGCAAACACGCAAATGTTCAGTTGTTTCATTAAAGTCCGTTCATGCAGGGCATCTGACCTGACATGGTGCGTCCTTCTCCTGTGCTTCTATAAACATATTCAGTCCTCATTTGACTCATTAAAAATGTGTCCCGAGATTCAAGGAATTTCAACAGATGCTTATCAGAAGAGCAGAATTCCTTCTGCTCACTTTTGTTATTCCTCTTGCCCATCAGTTCCAGTTCTATGCAGCCCATAATTTGAAATATGAACAGAATCTTGCCTTCTCTTTCAATTATATGGAAACTATCCTTTTGGAGGAAGAAAAAATTTTATCCCTGAATAGATATTATGTGGTGGGGTGTAATGAATGAACTCTTTAATCAAGAGCTATCTATTCTCCAAATATCTGAAAAAGATTGAATTCACTCTTACACGGCTGAACTCTCCAGGAGGACTTTCATAGTAATCAAGGGAGGGAAGGTGATGAAACAGGACAAAATTTAGACATAAATTAGGTTCGCAATTTAAGTAATACTGGTTGTAAAATTTTGTTTTCATTAAGAAGAAATTGCCACTAAAAAGGGGGTAAATTCACAGTAAATACAGGAGTGTGAATTGTCAGAATGCTGCCAAATTGATCATGCACTGAACTGTAACAGCAAAAGATTTTCCCTAAATGAGTTTATAGCTCTTTCAGCACTATATTCATCCCCAGAGAATATGACAATGCCTTTTTGCAAGTGGTGGGATGTGGTACTGTTTTAGTTCATGAAAAAGACTTCTTTCAAGTATTTAAATTAGTACATAGCATTAAATGCTTAAATTTGTACTTTAACTTCATTTTACTAGAGAAATATGTCCATGACCATTCTCTGGGACTAGCCAGTATATGCACTAGTCAAGTCTACCCTCCAGAACAGAATAGTCTCATATTAAGTGCCTCTTGGCATGAGATGTCTCCCAAAATGTGCTAGGGAGGTTCTGGGACTGCAGCATCTGGCTTGAGGCATGAAAGGTACCAGGGATCACTCTAAAAATGTAATAGTATACGTCATATTACAAAGCCCGGGACATGACAGAAAAAGTGACCTTATATATCTAATTCCCACTGCCTGTATCTACCTTTGAAGATTCAGTCCCTAGTTTCACTAAAGGCAGATTTCAGAGAGATTTGAGCATTCCCCAGTCACTTAAAGGGCAGGCAAAGAAAGCATTTCTGTGGGGCTGAAAGCTGTGGCAGTGCGTGCACCCAAGCAAGGACAAGTCTTCTCATGTTCATGAGAGAGGGCTGAGGGATAGGGCTGAGGGATCTGTAACTTTCACTCATCTGTGGCTCCCAGAGGCTAATGCTGGCTCTGGAATTAGTTAATGGAAACATGTCTGTATTTTAGAGAGATACATGGTACCAAAAAACCTACTTGTGATTCCACATACAATGTCATGATACTGACACTCAGTAGTAGTATGAGATAGGTCTGTCCCCAAGCTGCTGCTTCTGAGATGTGTAGTTGGCTTGCGCGTCCCTGCATGTTGTTTAGCACTTCTGTGAGTTAATTCAGATACGGCCAGATAAGCTTTCAATTAACTCACACAACAGACTTGCTTTGAGAGAAACGATGCCGTTAGACAGCCTGCCACCTGCTGCCGTATCCCAGGCGGACTGAAAGAGTTGCATGTCACTGAGGTTGCCTGAGGAGTGCACACAGATTGGTAAGTGTCTAAGAAAGGGATTTTAGAAGTTGGCCAGTGAACGTGGTGCTGCCATTGGCCTCCAAGAAGGAAAAGCTCTGGCACCTGTGAGTTAGTTTTCAGATGCTGTCATGGAAAGCTCACCATGACACTTCTGTGTGAGGACATAAGAAGGATCAAACTGGGTTAGACTAGGAGTCCATCTAGCCCCACGGTCTGTCTCCAAGAGCAGACACAAGCAGATGCCCAAATACGTAGTATCACAGGCTGCCTAAAAATTGGTTTTTAATGGCTGCTTGGCTGCGTGCTTATTTGTGAGCAGCTTGTGTTTGAGCGAACAGTTGGGGAATGGTTGTTCTTTAGCAAAAACTGTTAGCTGTCATTCTCATGTTTAAAAAAATTTATCTGGACACTTGGGAAATATAGTCTTTGTAGGTGAGACAAGAAGAGAAATATTGTGTAGAAGGAACTTAATGCGATTCTTACAAAATCAAGACAGTCTGAGGAAGAAGGATGAGGTCTGAAATTGGATTACAAGTGAAGCAGCAGTAGTTTTGGCGCAGAGGCTGGCTCTGTCTGCCATGTTTCTTCATGGAAGGTGTAAGGTTGAACTTATGTTTCTCTAAGGGTGTGCAAATGGTACATATTTATACTGCTGCATGGTGGAAAGAGATATGCAACAGCAATAAATGTTTTAGACATTTCCTAAGGATATGAGGCTTAAATGATTACTTTCTCTCCTTCTCTGCCTGTCTCTACCTGCATTTCCCTTTTGGCTGTCTCTTCCACACTTCATAACTTATCAGCCAATTTCACAGAGTGTTAGTAGACGCAAAGATAATATGTTCACATAATTTTCATCAAAATGGGGAACTAGATAGTTCAAATAGACCTGTAAAGTCTCCCTTCTGCAAGAAAACCTGACTTATGAATGCAAACCCTCCAGAGGCATCAGGGAATCCACAAGAGAGAGCTATTATGAGTGTCCTGATTGTGAGAAAAGCTTTAATGACACCTAATTATATGCTAGAGAATCCAACCACAGGGCTTGAATTAATAAAACTAGGCTTCATTGCTTCCTCTGCTAAAGGATCTTAAAAGAACTAAATGTCTATTAAGAGGACGAGGCTGGTGATGAACTTCACTGAGAGACTGCTGTGGAGAGGCATTGTTATGTTTAGTAAATAGAGTGAGGAAGAGCAGCATGTTGTCTGGGTAAAAAATGGTGGTGGAGAGGGATGTTTTGAGAAACTTTTTAAAACCAGAATGCATTGTGAAGTAAAAGCCACAGAAGTAATTAGCATCAGAGGAGATAACAAAGCTTATTAAGCATGTATTCTGCTGTCTTGGGGGGTGTAGTATCATACAATGGAGATATTACTGCAAGTATTAGAACAATGCAATCAACATTGCCTTGAAATTAATGTTTCTGGACTTTACAAGCAATTTCAATTATATTATGCTAATAATTTAAATTAGGAAAACAAAAGTTATGTAGGCTTTTAGATAACACTAGGGTGCTGAGCTGGTAAATGAATGAAGGGAATTCTCCTGGAGTGGGAATAAGGGACTGAGAAACAGTTAAAGGAAGGTAATTGGGAAATGCCCTCAAACTGAAGCAATCATCTGTCGGGAGAACAATAAGAAATCACTATAAGACCAGAGACATCACTAATAAAGTCTCTTTGGGGAGGAAGATGGAAAAGGGATCAATCATTATAGAGAAGCGCTATTGAAGCTGCTACTACCAAGCATCTCAAATACTGTGTAGCTGTCTAGTTTTGCTCAGATTCAGGAAGGATAAATCCCTCTTGACAGATAAGAATATCAGGGCATGGCAAACACATGATGTGAAAAGCAAATGGAAGAGCAAACTAAAAATGGAGAAGGGATGCAACACTATGAAAACCATCATGAGGGTAGACTTAAGGGAAAGAGAAAAGAGCTTCTTCCCTCTTAAGATGAAGAGCAGTGCTGTCACAAGAGGAGATGGGCTTCCATGGGAAGGAATAGTTTAATTACTGAAGCACTGAGATTACAGAGCATCCAAGCAGCTTCGTAAGTAATTTTAACTTAAGTATAAAGAGTATGCTCATGTTTGCTGCGAATTGCTGGTTCTGGGTGGCCTGGCCTCGAATGTGTCCTTTCCAGTCTAGTCTTAAATCTTAGATATCTGGTTAGCTGCAACTGTAGAAAAGACAGAAAGCTACAGAGTAGAAAAACAGTTGGAGGGAGAACACAGCTACCTCTTCAGTAAGGATATGAGCATTAAATGTTTTCCAAAATATCTAAATGTTTTACTGAAGACAAGTTGTAGGTGCCTTAAAGTGATTGTGCTGACAGTTTAAGAGAAGAACCTCTGAGACATCTTTATTAACCCTGTGGTCATCTGTAAAGTCAACTGCTTCATAAAGGTATGCATTAATATCCACCACAAGGAGATGCTCCCAGGTGACTTAGTCACAGGTTTCATTATGGGATTAAGAAATTTAAAAATACACATAAATCCTGTTTTCTGACTAAATTTCAGGGAGGATTCTAGAGATTTCCTGAGTGGAAAGGTTCAGCAGATCCCTTGCAGAAGAAGTGCAATGGCTCGCAGTGAGGTAGCTCAGGTGGTGGGACAGTGCAGGCAGGTGCTCACATTGCTCTACAGCTACGCTGTACAACAGCTGAGCCAGTTCATTCTGCTCATGACTGCACTGGGCTGTGCAGACAGCCCAGCTGGCTAACATGGAGCATGTCATTCATAAACTCTGACTCAGTTCTTTAACGTGGATGATGAAAACATGAGTATTTTTGCAAGGCACGAGTTCGTCTGGAAAGTAAAGGCCCTAATTCTGCAAACACTTGTGCAGACACTTTACTTAAGTGTGGAAGGAGTCTCAAAACCTTGTAAGTCTACGATTTGCATCACCAAGGAAAACCATTTTTATAAATGCTGAAGGGTCAGATTTATTTCACTAACTCTTTGATCTCCTTGGTTGAATGGGATTTGGAGCCGTGAGAATTATTATCATTATGGTGCACATTCCTGCATATTTTTGCTGATAAGATAGAGCTCATGAACTGTGTTTTCATTTGTAAATACATATTTGAGCCTTGCAAAAAAGGTAAATGAGCTCTGTCTTGCTATACAATATGTTTATCTGTGAAAAACATTCATCTTGAACACAAACTGAAATGTAATGCATCAGAGACATGTAAAATCACTACAAAGAGCAAGGTTTGGTTCTGTAATTTTTTTAAGAGGTTTTGAGTGATAATATTAAGTGCCATTGCATTCAGAGCTAGTGGGAGAGAGGATGCTTTCTAATATCAAACAAATGGAAGATAAAAGGATTTTTCAGACATCCAACATGAAAGACATGAAAAAAGACGGAGACAAAGAAAGCTGCACTTTTGAACACACTCTTTTGTTGACCTAGATCTCATATGGCCGACGGATGACCTACAGGCTCAATCCTGCTCGCCAGACAGTGCTATCCAGCTCCCAGGAATGCTTGGAGATTCATCTCTACTTATTATTGCTGGGCAGCTTGTCCAGGGCACTGGAGAGCTCTGTGGGTCCGTCTGGTGCTCTGCGCTAGCCAGAAGCCAGGATGCTGGGTGCACTCAAGGGCTGTGCTGAGGCAGAGCTGATAAAACCTGCTGGACATGAGCTGGGCCTGTGCAGGCAGATGTCACTGTAGTAAATGGTGTGTTATATCTAGCTGTATCTGGTTTTTTTTCCATATTTATCAGGGAACCTTGGATAACAGCTGACTAAATGGTTATCCTGTGCTATTGGTCTGTCCCCTCAGTGTCACTTGCTGTCTTGAGCTCAAGACTCTAGTCTTGACGCTGGGTCTAGTATGGTATAAGCACATGACAGCTTGGAGATATATAAGAATAAAAGGTTTCAAGGGTAAAACCACCACTCTGGATATAATTTACACATCCGGTTGATTGCATTACAATGCATTTCGTTGCCAATCAGAACTAATTAAAAAGCACCTGATTGCCCATGTACCTTGTTACATTTCATTTCAGTGCATTTATCAGTGAATTAAATCTAATTTAGTGACAATGAAGGGGCAGTGGCGTAAGGGTGTAGGGCTCACTAGTTCAAGGTTACAGAGGCTTGAACCATTCTAGCTGGAAATAGATGTTGTTTATTCTCATGTCAAAATGCTGACAAAGAATGTTAAAATACAGAGCTGGTGTATAAGGAGAGGGCTTGATATGGCTGAGGAAACCAAGTGGACATAAGGTGGAGACAATGTCAACAAATGCCAGAAACTGTAATGGTGCTAATAACAAGACCGAACAACTTAAAAACCAAAGTGAACTTCACAACTTGAGAGTATGTGTCTGAAAGATGGAATCAGCTATCAGATGATTGCTCCTACTGCAGGAATAACATGATTGTGGTATAGCAGCAAGTCTGTGACTATATAGAAATTATTTAGAAACCTTTTGCAAGAACTATTCCATTTCGATTAACCACATCCCACTGAGTATGTGTTCTTCACACATGACAGAATTCAGATGACAGAAGCCGAGAGAAGAATGAAAATGCAGTTGATGACATTTTCCTTGTTCAAGAGTCCTGTCATTGAAAAATAGCCTCCTTTGGGAAAAAGAAACATCTTATAAAAAGTGTTTAAATTAGTATGCAGTTTCCCAAGTTATTATTAATAGTATTTTAGCTGTTACTGAAATCTTAAGTTTTTTATTAAAGGTGAATATATTGAGAGTGATTTGATCTTTCATAAAAGTATCAGAACATCACAAACAACCAATTTTGACTGAAAAAAATGAAGCTTGATAATTTTTCACCTCTCAACACAAGCACCTTTGCTTTCTTTCATTTTTCTGATCTGTTGTACATCAAAATCAATTGTAATAACAATTGTCATTGAAGTGCTAGTTAGTATGCTATTTTTTAATGTGATCTTAGGCAGGATTAACGAGGAAGATACCCCGAGTAGGTGAGCTGAGTTGCTCTCAGCCTGCATTTACTTTTTTAAACTTGCGACTTGTTTACATTCATTGCACCTCTGTACACCTACATGTAGACATCTGCTCTGAGGTATCTTAAGCTACAGCCAGGTCTTTTGCCTAAAGGCTTGTTATCCTATCCAAAGACTTTATTGGAATTAAAATACTTGTCACAATATATTTCTAGAAAGGAAGTTGCTGTTTGTGGTGTGGTGAGCCAGGATGCAACCAGCTAATGGACCCAGAAGTAGCTGAACTGTCTGTCTTACCTTCTCTGTGAGCCTTGCTGAGAGGTGCTAGCCTGCTCGCAGACTCACACTGGCTGCACGTTTGGTTCGATGAACTGTTTTGTGCTGAAGGACCATCCTGAGTAAAGCTTATGTGGGGCTTATTGCCTGTTTCACCATGTGAGGAATTTATGCCCACAGCAGCCTTATCATCCACAGATGTGGCTTCAGCATCTGTAATAGCCCCCTGTTGCTGGCAGTGTTAGAAACCCACACACCTTCTATGCGTGACCGTTTTTTTTAGGTTTCACTTCGGTGCTGTGCTTTCCGAAGCAGATCATTAGGTCGGTTGCTTCTGATGTTCAGGGGTGAAGACCTGGCTTTCCAAACATGCAAGTTTTTGTGGCCAGTAGGTTGTTGTATCCAGGGGGAGTTTGCAAGTGAGAGGAAGAAGAAATGGATCATTTCAGAAAAAGAAGTTGTATGTTTTGTCCTAGACTAAGCTTTGATGTGGTATTTGCATGCAAGGAAATACAAATGAGAAGGGGGGAATGAATGAAATGTGGCAGGGACTTCTTTCCCATGTACTATTGAAAAATCAGTCTTGTCTGTACTTGTCAGGAATGAGTTCAAGATGATGATGTTTGGTTTGAGAAAATGGCATAAATTAAATTTTTAAATGAATTAGCAAAGTTTTATTAGCTCAAGGGGAAAGCTAATTTGCCTGTCTGATAGAAAAAAAAAGGATTTTTGAAGACCCCCAATCCATTCTTCAAGCTGCACAATAGCCAGACATAATATTCTGTCTTGGATAAACTTTGAGATCACTGGGACCAAATGCTCTGTTCTACTGGGTATACTGCATTATTTATTACATTTATTTTAGTGGCAGCTATTTCAATTTATTGCATATGTATTACATATGCATAAATGCATATGCATTTAAAAAGAAAACTGACAGCATTGTGTTAACCATTTGCTCTTTTAGATACAGTTGAGCTCTGCAAATATAGGTTATTTGTATATAGAATCATAGAATCATAGAATCATTTAGGTTGGAAAATACCCTTGGGATCATCGAGTCCAACCATCAGCCCCACTCTGCAAAGTTCTCCCTTACACCACATCCCCTAACACCACATCTAAACGAGTCTTAAACACAGTCAGGGATGGTGACTCCACCACCTCCGTGGGCAGCCTATTCCAGTGTCTGACCACTCTTTCTGTGAAGATTTTTTTCCTAATGTCCAGCCTAAACCTACCCTGCTGCAGCTTGAACCCATTCCCTCTTGTTCTATCGCTAATCACCTGTGAGAAGAGACCAGCACCAACCTCTCTACAATGTCCTTTCAAGTAGTTGTAGAGAGTGATGAGGTCTCCCCTCAGCCTCCTCTTCCTCAAACTAAACAGTCCCAGCTCCTTCAATCACTCCTCACAAGATTTATTGTGCAGGCCCTTCGCCAGCTTCGTTGCCCTCCTCTGCACTCGCTCCAGCACTATAGTAGATAAAGCAATGAAATATGAGCATGTAAATTACTACTCTACTCTTCTAAGAACTTTTAAAAATAATTTTTTGTTAAGGTTATATAGACCTAATAAAGCCCATTTTCCAGTAGCAAATATCTTGTATTTTTAGAGAAATCAAATGATTGCTGAAAGTGCTGCATAATTGCATTGTAAAAAGCAACGCAAAGTCACCTCAGTTGTAGTACCATACTGATTCAGCTGTGTTGCTTGCTGTACACAGCAAATTCTTGCAAGAGTCTATGTGAATTCAGTCTGACCTTGAACAATTATGAGGATTTCATGTGTAACAGCTTAAAAAGAACTAAAACTGTGTTTGTGAGATCCCAGCCAGAAGTCATGGGAACGACTAGCCACAATCTTTAGATCAGGCTTTTGATGAGAACTACCGCAAGAAAAAGAATTACATTAGACCTATGAAATAATGATCAAAGACTATAGGACACTTAGAATGTTCTCTTTTTATTTTAAATATACCTATTACAGTAATTTGTTAGGCTTATATAGAGCACTATTATTTACATAATTCAGTGTTTATCCTTTGGGGAGAATTCCAGTGCTCAATAAATAAGAGTCAGTGAGCTGCTTGTTAACCATCTTGGAATCAGAGTTCTGAAATATTAATTTCACATAAATGATGAAAGTCCTTGAAATGGTTACAGTTACCTGTAGTTTCATACAGTAGGTATCTTCTGACTGCTGTCAAATTTTGTTGAAAACTCTGAACATGGTTATAGGTAATCAGAAGAAAGTTGAACAACAACATCAAATTAAAAAAATAGTGAAAAACATCAGTGGTTGAACCTCCACATTTTTCAGATGCATCTCAGGGTGATGATATTCTTCAAAGGGAACAAAGAAACAGCTTGGTAGAATCCCTGTTGTAAAATGTCTAGATCATGGGGCAAAATATACAATCACTAATAAATAAAAAATACAACTTTTTACAAGATCTCCTTTTAACATGGCATCTTAAAATGTGCCTGCAGGTAAGAATGGTTTTCATTATTTTTATTAAAATTCATTTTTCCATGGTTACTATTTCTTATACATGAATTTATGCATTATATATATACTATATAAAACACATAAAAATTAAATTGTCAGTACAAGGAATATCATTAGCTGAGAACAAGAAGCAAGGGTTCATATCAGATCCCACTCAGTGCTATGCGTGTAAGCTCAAATAGACAAGAAGGGGACTTTGGTCCTGATCTTGCACTAAGAGGGTAAATGTGGTCCCATGTTTCTACATACAGAACTCACTATCTTTACTGAGATCATATCAGTCCTGTGTGCGTCAACCATCCCATTTTAGTGTGACCCACCACAGAAAGTGGGTTTGAGTCAGGACAAGCAGCTTGAGGGTTTTCCTCCTAATTCTATCAATATATTTTGGAGGTCAAGTCCATGGCACATTATGTGAGTGGCTGAATATCTATGACATTCAGCTATGGCACCCAGTTTCATTTCCACCGCATACAGAACAACAGAAGGGAAATGCAGCTCATAACTACCAGCCATTTATCCTAGCAAAGTAACATTATCATCGTTATCACGGAATAGAAACTCTCGTTTATTGACAGTGTGTCTGCTTGTTCAACAAAACATCTTCGATTTCAGTAGCATTACATTTTGACAAAGGATAGTTTCTGAATTATCTTTGTTACAGTTTTGAATCTCTGGCACATTTAAGACACCCACCCACCTATTCAAACAATATTTTAAAGCAAAATTAATGTTTGATATAAAATAACAGCTGTGTTGTAAATGTGGAAAAATAGTCTACAAAAAATAAGTATAAAAGAGATCTCAGATTTATGAATATGTTTCTTATAAACAAGTCCAGGTGACTAATCTGTGTGTTAGAAATGGCCCTTGGTAGGCTGTGTCACAACAGTACATCACATTTTTCACAATTTACAATAACACAGTTAGATTCACAATGTGATGACACCTTATATAAGAAAAATAGTATTTTACAAACTATACATTTGGCATCTATTTTTAGATTTTTTTTTCTGTTTCTTTTCCAGTTCCTTTTTTCTTTTTCCTTTTTATTTTTCCTACAAAATAGTGCAAAATTACAGTGCGTTAATAGAAGATTTTGCAAATCCTAATAAAAAGTCAGTATATTTAACTGTTTTGTTCATTCACTGGAAACAGTTTGGCACATTAGGATTTTGTATAGATGGAAAAGCTTCTCACTTTCTTCATTTCAGTATATCCACTGAATCTTTAAAACATTAAATGGCACCAAGGGAGTTAACTTTCCAAACATTTTAATCTCATCTCTTAGAACGTGTGTGTTACAAAACAAAACAGTAATGGAAAATGTAGATTTTATGGTTAATTTATTTGCCAAACAGCGTTTATCAGACTGGCTTTTCCTATCACATTATAAAGAAAAGGACTGATGGGAACATTTTTCATCTGGTGACTGCTAAAGTGTTTAGTTACAGATTCAAAGTTCTGTGGGAAATTTATCCAAATGTTATATATATATGTGTGGTTTACCATATATCTTTCAAATTTTGCTAGCATGCATGACCCTGTATCTGGATCCAAACAGGCTGTATCAAATCAGGGGGATAAGGTTTCATCAAAGCCTGTTTTCCACTGGGCTAATTCATATAAAGAATAACAAACAATTGCATTTGCTGCCAATTTGCAATGATAAAATGATTTTCCTAATAATTATTTACTTAAGAATGTTAATGAAGAGTTCCCCCATGTATGAATACTTTGTTTGTACAGACTGGCACCATACTTCAAAAAAATGCCAATACTCTTATTACTTGGAACAGCAAAGTCTTCTACATAATCATAAACGGGCATGGTACAGGCTGCAGGAGTGAGACCGTCCTAAGCCACCCTGTGAGCGTGCCGAGAAATGCTCAGAAGATGTCAGATGAGTCTCGGTTCAGTTCTTTGCCTCCTTGGCTGAAAGCAGGAATGAGAAACCTGACTGAGATTACCGAGTCATCTACTAGAGGTTGCCAAACAGTGGTCTGTACCAACCTACTCATAATTCAGGCTATTAACCTGGAGGTGAAAAGCTCTCTGCCACATGAGCAAATCTCTGAACTATTCACTGCAGAGAGACTGTTGGTTTCAGTTAATTGCATAGAGAATATGGCAACGTAAAAGATTCCCAATTAATTACCTTTCCAACAGAGTAATGAAGTGACTTTTTCCAATATGAAAACTGCAGGGTGATGTCTCTAGGCCTAATTATTTCTCATGAGTTTGTGGTTTTATCATCTGTATCACTCTGTGGCATTTGTGCCATGAATTAAAATTACTACTGCATGGTTTATTTAATCAATTTCTTGGCATTTCTGTAGCTTTTATGGACATATCTAACCAGTATGAATTTTAAATTGATTCTCTAAAGGTAGAATTGTCTATAGCACTCGTTATCCAAGTATTAGAAAGGAAATATCCATGAATAAGAACGTTGTTTTTTACCCCAGACGTTCCAGTCTAGGCTCATTCCTGTACTACTGGTATAGGAGTCTCCCAAATCACCTGCTGACTCTGATAGATTTGCCTGAGCAAGGAGTGAAAGATGAAACTGAAATAACTATTTTGTATGAATCATATTGATTGATTTCTAACATTTAAAAATCACTTATATTAAAAACAAATAAACAAAACAGAACTGTCAGCCAATATTAATGAAAAAGCCCACCAACTAGTAGATAAACAAATACTTATCCTGGACTCTTTCCCGAATAATGTGCTAATTTTGACCAAGGAAACACTTGAGTATGTAATTAACTTTCACCATTAGGTTTAAATAAGTCAGAAGGCTCCTTGTCAGCCTGCACAGACACAGCTCTTGTTCCCACTTTGCACACACCATTGTTCCCTCACAGAGTCCCATCTAGACCGAAACAAATATTTACCTCCAAGAGGAAAATCAGGTATGGCTGAGAATGACCCTTTCTAGGACACACTCAGTCCAGGTTAAAAGGATGCACGCATGACCAGGTTTTATGTTTTCTTCCTAAGACAGTCCTCGAAAAACTATCTCAGCAATCCTCGGCTCCTCTCACCTCCTTATATCACATGCAAGTTCACTCACGCTATGCAGCAGAGGGAGGCTGTAATGTGCAGTGCCATTGCTGTGTGGTAGCGTGAGGCAACGGTGGCACATAGAGCGTGCTGAAGCAGAAGAGTGGGGCCAAGGTATACTGGATATACACTAAGCCAGTTTTCAGTGTAGGATAGCCAGTCCACTCACAGGATGGGCAAAAGAAGCCACACAAATTGTCCTTTGTTGGCTATAGACCGTGCTCTCCGGCACAGTTCCCAAAGGCAATAAAAAACATACTCTTTGAAGCCCCAGTGCATGAAAGCATTTAAGATGCTCTTAAATTTAAGCGTGTGCTTGTGTCTCATGGTCATATGCATGTGCTTAAGGTCTCTCTTGAATCAAGTCCAGAAAGTATTGTTGCATGAGGACATGAAGATTTACTTCAAAATCAAAAAAGAAAAGAAAGTAAGAATAAGGATTCTTGAATTCAGATAAGAACTATGACTAGCTTACTAACAGACTCCACTCTTCCCCATGAATGTTATATTTTAGCTAATAAAAGACATAATACAAGGCCAACAGGAGTCCCATGCTTGAATAATCTGCAACAGTTATTGGTTATTTAACTGAAGCTTGCTTGATTAGAGATGTGAGAAAATTACGTGGTGGTGTTTGTTTTTTTTTAATGCCCAATTTGAGAAACAGTAAGTAGCTGTTTACTGTGCTCAGCAGTGCCGATTTCCCCTATCTAGCTCAGCCTGCATGAACTCTACAAATCCCCACACTCATGGTCTCTCAGTCCAACTTTCATTTTACTTGATCTGTTCTTTAAAAGACAAGTATGTTGCTGGCTGTGTCTCGCACATTCTGCGGGCCTCGCTCCGGCTGCTTATTCATTGTGAGTACAGCCTTCTCGGGTGGCAAGAGGTATTCAAAGAAACTGGCAACCGGGATTTGCTAAGGAATGGAGATCTCATACTGAGCAAGAGCTGCTGTGGTCACCGAGTGTCTGTGAAATGAAAGGAAAGCTCTGCTTTAGGAGGATCTGCTGCCAGTTGCGTCTGATGTGCGTTCCCATTCACTGGGGTAGCAATACACCTGCAGCTAGTATTTTATCTGTTTTGGGTCTTATTTTCCACACAGAGAAAGGCAGTAATGTTGAGAGCTCGGTGCATGACGGAGAACCTAAAAGCATCCAAAAGAAGCCATTGTGAAAGAAAGAATAATGATTATTCTCTGTCTTCAGTGACTGCCAAGTTAACTTGTGACAAGTGCATATGCAAGATTATTGTGGGCTGGCAAATAAAATAAACTGAATGCCTGAAATAAAACTGTTGAGATAATAGTAAGAATTGGTGTGATTTCTCATCTTTCGTTTCTCTTTTCTTGTACAACTATCTTCTTTTGCCAGTGGTACCAAGGCTTAAATAATACTGTGTTCTCTGTTTTAACTAATTCCATGTCATTTGCCCTTCCATAATTAATTGGTTTTGCCTGTTCTCCTCCACAGTGATCTACTATTTCAGTCTATTTGTGCTAGCTGTTCATGTAGGGTAGCTCACTGAAGGAGCACAGGCATCACAATGCTTAATGTTATATATAGACTGGGATCAGTCTTGCACGAGTCAGGTGTGTCAGTCTAGGTAGAGTGCCTTTATGCATGCATGGAGTCCAGATGTTTTACATCCATTGCTTTGCATCATTTACCACCTAGGCTGGACATGCCTGATGACGCTTCATCTTCTGTCAGCAAAGCTCTTTATGGCCAGAACTGCTTAAGGCTCGATACCTGTAAATCACCTTAAAATCTTCATAAAATGGCTGGCTCTCTTATGTTCCAGCCCACACACTTCAAGAATTTCAGTGAGGCATTAGGGTCATGTCTCTTGTTTAGGATTTTGTCGTGATTCTTGGTCATTTCCATCTGCATTAGATTTCTCTACTGTTTTATTAATCTTTGACACAATTTTAGCAATGCATCCTGAATGCAAAGTATACAAGCCTTGTATGAAGAGAATAACTCCCTTCCCAGTTCCTGCAAAAGACTTTCACATTACTTAAAATTCAGCACAAGATTAGCCATGCTGACTGTATCCAGTACTTACAGAGGTAATGCCATTACTTACAGGTTTAAAATTTAGCTTATATTTCAAAACTTTCCTGTATATACACTGATTGAGAATTATAGTAACAAGTCTTATTATTGTGCTTACTTGTTATTAACATAAGAAATTATCATCTGAATCTTAATGCCAAGAAACCAGTCTGATTTGACATAAGGCCTTGTAACACACAGCACAACCCCCACTATCTGAAATGAGGAATGAAATAAGGGACTGTGCACGTTTACCAAGAGGTGAATGTACTTCCACTGAGGTCAATGTAAAGAACTTCCAAATTCCAGCATCAAGGGAATCAGATTATCCAGCCAAAGCAGTGGCATATTCAGTGACCGAGAATTTCAGAGCCTCCTGAAAACAAAAGGTACAATGTTGTATAGGACAGACTGTAGGCAGTAGCCACTTGCCTTCAAAATGATAGAAATACTGCTCACATTACATCCACGTCAGGACTTTGTTTTTATAAGACTGGCTTTCTTTATATTGCATTAATTTGCAAAGTAAGCTCATCTTGTTTCATACTGGAATGCTGGTGAGTTTAGGATGTTCACAGTATATCGCCAACTAGTTTTTAAAGACAGCAATAAATAGTATAAATAAATATCTGATCAGAAGACAGCTTTTGAAGCCTATAACCTTTCCTTGGAGTTTCCTGTTCTTGTTCTAGAACTGTAACTACAATAGTCTTACAGCCTTCTGTGTTTCTATTCCAGCCAGGGGTAAAAAAAGGTATCTGATAAATCACCTTATCTTTTGCTATATGTTTATCACTACTTATCCCTTATTCCCTTACTTGAGCAACGTTGTTGTCTGCAAGTTTAATCTTAAGTACTTGATCAACTACTTTCCTTGGTCAAGGTCTTACACATCACATAAGCTGAAGTTTTACCAGTTAAACTTTTTTTTTTTTTTAGTAGAAGGTGTGATTTTTAACTTTTTGACCTGAAAAACCAAGCTGATGATTGGCTTTCACTTGATACCAAAAGATATCCATACATTTATGTCATTAAACCAACCTTGTACATATGAATATATAGAGCAATCAGATATTTAAGTCAGCTGAAAGAAAAAAGTAATAAAATCAAATGACACGTGTTAAAAGTAGACATTTTAAACAATCATGACAATCATCACATTTTTGTATTTGCTATCAGAGCAAATTTAATACTTAAGAACCTATTTATATATTCAAATTTTGATAGCAACTGCTGCTCTTAAGAGTGCAAGAGTGCATTCGTTTATATCTTTCACATAGAATATTTTCAAAAAACAAAACTCATTATCTTAATAACTTGAATGGTTGAATATGTCAGCCTGATAACTTATTTACTGAATTTCAGCATATTTTTTTTCAGAAAATAAAGTTTGGTCATTTTGTTCCACATTTGTAAGCCACAACAAGTTTTCCAGCTACAATTACAGTTCAACGGATCTTTACAGAATTGAGGACAAAGTCACAACTATTCAAGAAATTATAGGAGAGAAATTGCTAAATTTTCTCAACAAGCTATTTATAAAAATCTATTATACCAGCTGATTTCAGTGCAGGAGGCTGATGTAATCAAATGCCTGTGTTAAAAATCTGTTTATCTCTGTATCAGTATAACACCACTTACAACCCTGGTTCATGTAAACAATACTTGAGACACAATGAGACTTAAGGACATGCTACATTTAAATACACTAAAGAATTGGATGAATCTGGGCTTTGGTCACTAAGGTTGTTCATCTTCTCTACGTCTGACTTCTTCATTCTTCTAAGGGTAAGAAAAGATATAATCCTAAAGTAACTTAATAGAGCTATTGGTTAAGAAACCTTTTTAGAAACAAAGACTGTCTACAATTGTAATACCTTTTAAAAACTGTATTTCTAGGTTCATCACCCTTCAAAAGGGGTGCAATTGATCACACTGGAATAATGGTAGGTATTGAACTTTACTGTGTTCTTAAAATGTAAGATGAACCATAAAAAAATTTACTGTCTTTTAAATATTACACACATTTCAGACTGGAAGAGCAAATTATGTTCTTAAAATTCTCTCTGGCATTTAAAAGTTGTGTCCTCCTTTTCCAAATAGGTTAAACAGTAAATGTAATGTTAGAAATAAAAAAAAAAAAAAAGTGTTAAAAATGACTACTTTAAGTGTACAACAGGGATATATTTCCCAGAAAATGTGGAAAACCTTGTTTAAAAATTATAGTAAACAATCAAATATTTTTCAATGCACATAATTAGTATGTGCATTATAATTTAAAACTGAGTATTGATTACTGCTGATGATGATCCTTTAAAATCTCTTACAAAATATAAATAGGATAGCCAAAAGAAGACAGGTGATAAACCATGACATAAAGTTCTCTCTTCCTTCTGTTTTTTAATCTTTTCCTTCTTTTTTTCCCCCCTCTTTTCCTTTCCTCTCCACTTGGACTGAAGTTTCTTCTGGCTTCTTCAAAAAAGTGCACACGCACACGCACACACACACACAAATTAATTCCAAAACCATGTTTCTAAATTTCCAATGGACTTGTATTCCTGGTGTCTTTTCACATGATCACAAGCAAGACATGCGTGTGATTCCCAGAACCTAGGAAGATGCACTGAGAAATCCTTCTTCCAGTTGAAATAACTAAGGTACATCTTGTTGTTTTTGTCAAGCATCAGAAGATATTCTGCCAGCTCTCTTGGGGAGAGAAAATCTTCCACGTGTATGAAAGAGTCTGCTGGAATGTAATTCTCATAGTTTTCTCTGGAAGGGCCCAGTACAACTGGTACTGATCCGGCCAGAAGAGCATTGTAAAGTTTCTCAGTAATGTAATCTTTGTGGATTGAATTTTCAAAGGAAAGGTAGAATTTGCAGGTGGAGATAGTTGGAATCAAGTTCTTATCATTGATGTAGTCTCCAAAGGCTTGTCCGTAGGTATGGATTTCAATGTATTTGCTAAGCTCATTGTAATACTTGACTCGAGCGTGCTCAGGGTTCCAATTACTTACAACCCAACAGACCAAGTTTTCCTTACTTGGCACTTCAAATGTAAAGGAACTTGTACCGACCATCATGAAGCCATAAGGCACCTGAATATCTGAATCACGCCGATAAGTCAGGGTCAGGTTAAAGAGGTGTTCAATGCCACTCTTTTGTGGAGTATGAGTTGGAGACTCCAAGTTCATCCAAATCCATTTCTGGAATGGTGGCCTGGCTTGCTGAGGTAAATTAGTCAGATCCCAGCTAATGTCCCTGTGATGAATGAGAACAGCATGGGACCTGTTATATAGTGAGCGGTCAATAGTCAGATGGCACCCGTGGATATTGAACATTGTTTGGCAGGATGTTAGATCGAATGTCTGACCAAATGGCCAAACCCAGATCAAAACAGTAGTCTCATTAAGATTATCCGTTTTGGAAGAAAAGAAGCTCTTCATTTTCAAAACTGAGCTGGCTGATTCTATAGGACCAGAGATCCAGCTATTTGTTGGTTTGATATAAATTAGTATAAATGCCATGAAACAACCAAGGACAATGAAGATAATAAAAAATGGCCGGAAAATTCCTTTAGATGTCGATGTCATAATTTGTTCTGAGAAAAAAAAAGAGAGGAAGAGAAAGAGAGAAAATAATATCAGGTATTAAATTACATATATGTGTCCCGTTAAAGCAAGCAGACATCAGACAACAAAATGGATCGAACTTCAATATCACTGAGCTGCAACCTCAGAAATTTCCTTTGAGTGGAGAGGGCATGGGTTCTTGCATGCTATTTATGACAAAGTATTGGATAATGCTGTACTTCTCTTCACAATAACAACTAATTGACATAAATTAAATGAAGGATTTTAATGCATCTCATACTTGATATAAATCAGTATATAACTTGAAAAGTCCTTTTGCTTAGAACCTAGGCCTAGAGTTTAAGACGCCCAAACCAGACAAAATTACTCTTTGATTCTGTCCTTTTGTCTGTGTAAAGGAAAACATGCTGCAGATTCGGTCCATTCATACCTGAGTGTATATGTATGTGTGGAGGATATAGGATTAAAGGAATGAAAAAGGAAGGTACTGGAACTTTTAATTCTGTAATCAGTAAGATTGTTATAAAACTAGTTCATGCCTGATGGCTATGTGGGGTTGAACATTCATGCGTTCTCCAGAGGACTCCTAAAATACCTAGGGAAGGAAAGCAGCAATAGAGGTTCTCAGCTCCTCCATATACAGCCTCATGTATTTACTACATAAAGAAAAAGTAAAAAGATGTCCTTAAAGGATTGATTACATTTTTATGCCACAGCCCTGTGTTAAAAATTAGGAAAAGTACAGATATGCTGCATCTTAAAAGAGAAGGCTCCGGGGAGGCCTTATTGCAGCCTTTCAGTACTTAAAGAGGGCTTAAGAAAGATGAGGACAAACTTTTTAGCAGGGCCTGTTGTGATAGGATAAGGGGTAATGGTTTTACGCTAAAAGACAGTAGACTTAGACTCGATAGAAGGAAGAAATTTTTTGTGCTGAGGAGGGTGGTGAAACACTGGAACAGGTTGCCCAGAGGGGTGGTAGATGCCCCATCCCTGGAAACATTCAAGGTCAGGTTGGACGGGGCTCTGAGCAACCTGATCTAGTTGAAGATGTCCCTGCTTACTTCAGGGGGGTTGGACCAGATGACCTTTAAAGGTCCCTTCCAACCTGAAGGACTGGAATCAATTCTATGATTCTATGATCTTTGTGAGGTACCATTTTTTCCATGGGGAAAAAGGAGTGGGGAGTTCCTATAGTCTCCTTTGTCCTCTTTCTGGTTGTCTCTTCCTGACAGAAGCGATAATTCTCTTTCCAGAAGTTCTCTTTCATATGGTTCTTGTGAAACCTAGCAAAGTTAGGGATTACTTATTGCTAACATTTGCTCCTGAAAGTAGCCCTGAAACTCAGAGGTGTTCTAAAAATAAAAACAGTTAACCCCATAAAGAGCAGTATGACATACAAGGAAAAAGGAGTGGAAGTTAATTACCAAAAAGAAGTGTCTAGATGTACTGGCCTACTCTAGAAGGGTAATTCCGTTGTGCATTTCAATGACTATAAAATTTGTCTGTCTTTCTTCTTCTGCATATTTTTCAATTATTTGAGAGTTTGTTATGTTTGCTAGCCAGCTCCACAAATTTTTCTATAAAAATCCCACCCCTAAATACATACATAAATTATATAATATATATAAATAAATCCAAAAATAAATTCACAGAAAGCAGAAAGAGAATTTCAAGCCTTTTAAGCCAATTTCATAGCTCATATCCTCTAACCTGTGAAATAAGTAGTTAAACTCAGAATGAAGACATGGTAGAATGTGATTCAGAGGTCCATTAATGCAACATAACTTTGCTGCTTTGTGAGTGTAAAAGCTAATGCGCGAGTGTAACACTACAGTTAGAACAAAAATGTTTTCCCATTCATTGTTGAGGAAAAGAAAAAGGAGGGAACGTCATGCTTAGCTTTACTCTAATATCATATCTCAAGGAAAAAAGGAATTTGCCACAATGTCTCTCTTGTTTTGGGAAGGTAGATGGCCTCAATTCTGGTTTTAGTTACTGTGGTGGGTTAACCATGGTTGGTTATCAGACATCCACCCAGCCACTCTCTCGGTCCCCCTCCTCAGCAAGACAGGGGGAGAAAAAAAGATGAAAATCTCATGGGTTGAGGAAAGATCACTCACCAATTACTGTCACGGGCACAGACTCACCTTGGCGAAAATTAATGTAATTTATTGCCAATTAAAACAAATTTGGATAGTGAGAAACAAAGACAAAAGTTAAATTAATACCTTCCCCCCGCCAACTTCTTCGCAGGCTTAACTCTCTCCTTCATTCCTGACTCCTCTCCCTCTTCCCTGCCCCTGAACAGTGCAGAGGGATGGGGAATGGGGGTTTGCTGTCAGTCCACAATGGTTCCTCTTGGCTGCTCCTTCCTCCTCACACTTTTCCGCTGCTCCGACATGAGTCCTTCCCATGGGATACAGCCTCTTCAGGAAAAAAAACCCTGCTCCTGCATGGGCTGTCCATGGGCTGCAGTTCCTTCAGGGCATTTTCCCCTGCTGGGATTATCCCCAGGCTGCAGTGTGGATATCTGCTCCACCATGGTCCTCGGTGGGCTGCTGGGGAATCTCTGCTCCAGTGCCTGGACCACCCCCTCCTTCTCTGACCTTGGTGCTTACAGGGTTGCTTTTCACATTTTTATTCCTGTGTTCCTCACTGCCTGTCCCTTTCTTAAATGCCCTTTCCCTGAGGCGCCGCCATCTTGGCTGGGGGGCTCAGCCCTGCCCTGGGGTGGGTCAGTTGGCGCCGGTTGGAACCGGCTGTGTCTGGCTCAGGGCAGCACCGGCCTCTCCTCACAGTGGCCGCCCCTGCAGACCCCCTGCTGCCAGCGCCTGAGCATAGACGCACAATACAGTTGTATAAAATATAGTGGTATGTTGAGTCTGACTCTTTTGTCTCGGCCCCTTTCTTTTGGGCGCAGTTTAGCAGGTCCTCTCTGCTTTTAGCAAAGTGATCCTGCAGGGCGTAAAGGGGAGAGGAACTGTTGTGTCCATGGCTTTTCCACTTACCCTCATCAGTTTAAATTCCTCTGAAAGAAATCTGTGGTTTTACAGCAGCAACATCACACTGGGCTTTTTCAGCCTATGTTGATTTTTACCGGAAATATGTCTAGAGGGGAGCTGGTGACCCATGAGAGCAGACGGCTGCTCCCCTGCCTTACTACAGTGAAAGTCAGAACGGGGTCTCCGAGGAAGAAGGGATTTAGGTTGAGCAGCTCTAGGAGATGAAGCTCAAGGGAAAAACAAGAGGCTGAGTCGATCTTCATGTAACTCTGTTCTTCATTTCTGTGTTATTGAAACCAAAAGGCAGAGTAGGTATAACTTTTCATTGAACAGATAACACGAGCTGAGTTTGAACAATAGGTTGGGAAAGGTGTCTGTTCACAGAGACCGTTCATTTTCTAGGGATTGAAATGGATGAGAAATCAGAACAGGACCTTAACATTGTGCCTTGTAACTTAGTTGCCCTCCAGTTAAAAGCCCTTTGACAAAAGCCTCTCTGATAAGAATTATTTTTACACTAAGCTATTCTGCCAACTAATAAAAAACGCTGCATCATCACATGGCAATTCTTGCTACATAGGAAATGACCAGATATTATGTATTCTGTTCTCTGCTTGAAATTCTAGTGTGTCCACGGCATTGTATTTGTGTAGGAAGCTTTTGAATAGTAATGCCAATGTGAGAATAAACACTTGCTGTTTCTGCTACCCAGAATACCAGTATTAGCATCTCACAACACTAAACAGATGAGTTTAGCTATTTTATCCCTTCCAGATCTGTTTCCTCACATTGGTTTCCTGCCCTGTGAGCTCATGTGCCCCCTACTGCTCCAGGATCATGGATCTTAGGTTTTGCCTTTCACCAAAACACTAACCTACAGCCAGGATAGTCCTTTTTAGTTTTTCATCCTGAGGATTCAGAGAACTAACTGTTTATTACACAGACTCATACATCCACTAGGATACCTCACTTTGAACCTGTTGCTAATGGGATGGTGGAAAATGTCTGTAAAAGCAAGGCCCATTAAAACCTGGAATGAGAGGCTTGCAAGGAAGCAGAAGACCTGAGCAGACTTCTAAAAATACCACTTACATATACCCCAAGGAGCTGGACAGCATTTTGCCATGGAATCCTATCTTTCTATTCCCTTTTGTGGTAACTCCAGTAGTAACTATTAAGATGTGCGCTGGGAATAGCAGTAATTTTTCAGGATGAAGTGCTAACCTCAGAAGCAATAACTTCTGTGTTCCATAAAGCAGATTGAGGAACCTATGGAATGGACCAGCAAATTCTGCCTTTGTGGCTTTTGGGACTGAGTTCTATACACAGTCAGACAGCAGCACAGTGAAGGAATGTGGTAAGCGCCTCTTGACAAACTATTTTCTTAAAAAGTAGTGTGTATTTTTTTGTTTGTGCACTAGAATTAATGGATTTTTTTTCCACAATATTCTCCGAAGTGTGGAGTATTTTTCATATTTATTTATTTCCTTCTTCCTTTCTGTGCCCAAGATAACCATCAATCTTCTGCTGTGATTCTTACTGTAAAGGTGATGCTAAGGACACATTTGTTACAAGACATCCAGCCAAGCAACCTTAGCTCACCCTTCCTCTTTCATGGTATTCGTTCCACCACAGAAGCACAAATTTCCTTTTCGTGGATCCCCTCCCCCATCAACCTCTGGCATGCCAGACTCTGAAAAGAAAACTTAGTCAAAGAAATGTGTTTACTGAGACTTTTGCCAACTGGAAGAATTTGGTACTTTTGATAGTTTTGTTATAAAGTACATTTCACAGTATTGTGGTAGAGCGAGTATTTTCTAGGTGTTTTTTTTTTCCAAGTTGAAAGTATAGTATTTCATCAGTACAAGACTATTTTTCTCAGTACAAGACTTAGCAAGACTCCTTTTTAAGTGCAAAACTTGGCATTCCATCAGCAAGCCGCTCCATTTAGTAGCAGCACAAACAGGGAGATAGTAACAGGGTACCGGCAACGTTAACCCCAAGTACACCATGCAAGGCTTGCAAAAATATATCTATTTGTGTCATGTTCACTAGGAAATAAAATGGAATTTTGTGGGAACTGTTTTATCATGACTTCTTTACAACAATGACTTCTCTGCAACAATGGCTTCTCAATCATTCCAATCATTTTCTGGTTATGCAACACTGCAGGAGGGAGAAAATGTAACCTTTTTGGTCATTAATCCAATGCCTGTTTTGCTGGTATATTTTAAAACCAGTTTCTCTGGTATGCTCTCAAGGTTTTGTCAGTACCTCAAAATATATCACTGTTTGCAGAGGTATAACTTTCATTACTAGTCTAGTACTGAGATTTTCCAAAAAAAAAAAGGACAGTACTTTAAAATTAAGCTGGAGCAAAGATTTTTGAAATCATGGACACTGAATAATGAATAAAAAACCCACTTGTCACTTTTCTCATCTTAAAATTCGTTAAGTGTTCAGGGCTAACTCTTATCTTCATCATCACTTGGTCTCAGGATAACTCAAGAAGAAATACTTAACAACCTAAAGATAGTCTCTGAGGATCACTCCTGGGGTCAAACTGGGCATTTCTGGCACGGAAGACTGATTAAGATTGAGAAGCAGGAGGACACCGAGGAAAGCAGAAGTCTAAGTGGTAGTAGGCCCATTTAGAAGCAGTCAGCTTGCTAGGTAGATACTCTATTGAAACTATTTATATATTTATATATTAAGACCATTAAAAGGACAGTCAAATGCGGTAGGAACTGATAGGAATCACAAGCAAACAACTGTTATTGTTAGAAAAAAGGCTCATTTGAAATTGCTCTCTCTGTCCTCTGGCATGTTTCACAAGCCTCAGCCATGGCATATCTGCATTTGTGATAAGAGCTGTGTTTTCTTAGACCACACTTCCAAGTAGCTGAAACTTTTTCACCTGCAGTATTAAAAGAAAACCTATTGCCTCAGGATAGCCTGAGTGTGACTTCTTATCTCCAAGTCACTGCTTTTGCTTTAGCTTTCTGAGACTGAAAAATGCCATTTTTTATTGGAATTAACTTTCACCGCTCCCAGTTATGCCTCCTCTGTCGCAACCGGAATGGAGGATTTTTTCCCCCCACTGTCCAAACATGGGCTTGCTTCCACGCCTTTCCATGCCTGTCCCACAGATTTCTGAAAGCAGCCTAGTATGAAAAGGCTCAACAGAACTGCATACAGTTAAAGGCTGAAAGCTGAATGAGCTGCTAATCTCAGACTGCATTTTTTTATTCCATTGTTTGCAACATTCTTTTTCTTCCCCTCTCCACCTCCTTTGTTTTCGGGTTATTTGTTCAGTTCCTCAGATTCCAGTTTTGTGTATTTGCACTTTTGAGAACAGTATAGAATCGTTTTACTCAACAGTGTCAATTTTTATTTTGAACAGTTTTAGAAAAATGATCTAAGAGCACCCTGAGGACAGGTAGCCATTAAGATAGATTGCTTAGGGATGGTGCTGAACCTATCACTGGAGACTGTTAAGAACAGGTTAGACAAGCACCGCTAAGCAACGAGAGATCAGATTCTGCCCCCTGGTCCTGGACCTGGGCTAAATGACCTCACTTGATTCCTTCCAGCCTGGTGCTCGGTGGTAATGCTAAACACAGATTCTTGTAAAATGCACCTAATAAAAACACAAGCTGGCATTCTAAAATTGCAGAGAATTGCCAAATAAATGAATAAAACAATCCCCCATCTTGAAAGTTGTCTTGCAAACTATGAAACAGCCATTCTGTACACAGTGAAAATGTGAAGGAAACTGAAAAATCGCATGTACAAGCAAGAAGTCCCTATTTTCAAAGGCAAAACGTAAAGCTTCCTGTCAATTGCTAGCTGGGGTACTGCCTGCTTTTTTGAGAATCTCTGAATCTTGTCCCCTCAGGCCTTGCTGAGGAAAACCCTGTTCTCGGCTCCCTTCTCTCAATTGCTGTGCAACACACAGCTTGCTGCTATGGCTCAGCAGCCCCCAGCTTTCCCCTGATTGTCATCTATCCTCTCCTTCTCCCCAAGGCAGTCACACACTGTCACTCTCCAGCTGCTTAGGCAACAGCTCAGTGGTTCCTTTCTGCAATCCAACTGTACAAAAAAGGGCATTAGCCAGGAACGCAGAGTCTCTCAGAATAACAGAGGGGAATGGCTACAGCAGTGCTGTTCATACTGGAGTGACCCTACCTCCACCCCCACTGACACAGATGGGAAAAAAAAAAGAAAAAAGAGAAGTGGAATTACCCAAAATTCCTATCAGCAAGGAACTTTTCCAGACAATCTGGCATTACTGTCAGGACACCCCGCTTTACACTGCAGCTGTGTTGCTTTCAAATTAGGAACTTTTAGGTTTGTCTCAGAGGGAACATGAGCACTCTCCATTCCCTCCCTGGCACAACTGGAAAATACATGCATGCAATGCTATCAGAAACCTTGGCAGCATTGCCAGCCTTGGTCACATGGAGAGACAGGACCTTTTTTACCTTAACTTCCACATTGGCTTGTCCACATCACAGCTAGTTTATGACTGATAGCGTTCTGTGAAAGGGGTTCTGGCTTTCCATACTGTGCTAGCTACAGAAAAGGGAGCTCTTCACCACCACGGCTTAGTAGCAAACTTTATCTGCCTTGCCAGGAAAGTGCTTTTTATCTTCCGGAAGATAAAGCTCATCCTAGCTATGAAGCACAAGCCAGTCCACACTTCTTTCAAAAAGCCCTGAAAAGGCTCTGCACGAAATGAAGCTGATCAAAGAAAAGCTGCTCCAGAAGCAAGTGGTCTCTTTCACCCTTCTTTCCATGTGGTCTGGGGACAGCAAACTGCTGTTCTCTCTGATTCTGCCAGAACTGCAGAAAGAGCTCTTCGGTAGCTTTGTGGCTGGCTTGTAAAACTGCAGCTGACCAGCTGAAATATGAATAACGTACCTGCACAAGCTATGTATTTGTGATGGCCACCAGCCCACCAGAAAGCCCTTGTAAACTCACCGTAGCTGCGAAAATGGTGTGGGCTAAGCCAAACAGAGATGGACCATGAAGTGGTAGGAGAAGAATTGTAGGGTTTGCTGTGCACGTGTGCTAAACTCCATATCCCAGAACCACAGTTGCTTCTGGCTGACTCCCTAGTATGTAGTTCCCTAATACAATGTAAAAATACCTCCCCATGCAAGGCAGACAAACCAGAATCAGGAAAGAGCAGAGGATGCCTGCTTATAATACTGAACTTTTACCGTAGGGGACATGAATTCTGTGGCAAAGCAAGACTTGGAGCTCTAAGCACCAGCTGTTTGTGTAGATATGATTAGAGGTTGTGTGCAGCAGTTACACTGCTGAATCTTGCTGCACAGGCAAGCTCAAAAATTCTAATTGGGATTGAATGTTGCTTTTTTTGCAGATACAACTGCATAGATCTGGAGGATTTTGCCGGTGGCAGCATAACTCCTGAGACAGCTCTGTAGCCTAGAAAGAAAGCCTGAGAGGCCTCTAAAAAATACCATAAAATCCTCATAATCTGATCTCTACTTAACATTTCACTTCTCTGCCTGCCTAGCACCTTTTCCTTAAGAAACTCATTATACCTCTGGGTTTGGGATCTGTACTGATGTAACTGTGGGTTTTTTTAGGATGCAGGTCAATGTTCTTGCTTTAATTTGCAGTGTCTTAAGTGTTATGGATACTAGTTACCAGAGAGACAACAACTGCCCTAGAGAGAAAAGCAAGGAACTGAAGTGCAGTATGCTCTATGGCTGAAAGGGAGGATGGCATTTATCAGTACAGTCAAAAGGAAACTGGAGAAGAGAGGTGGTGGTTTATAGGGCTATTTTTTTGAAATGTGTCCATATTCTTTGCAAATACAACTTTTCTTTTTTTTTTCCCCTCACAGGGTGGATTTTTATTTTAGAAATCCAGCCAACTGAATTGTATTTCTTGACTATTCTGAACAAAGAAGTAACTAAGTGTTGGTCAACAGGACTCATGATGACCAAGAGTCCTTATCCAGGTTCTGTTAGTTGTTGTCTAAATGACTTGAGCACAGCTCCTCACTGCTCTGGCTTTCATAAAATAGCATCAGTGACTCAAAGCTTCAGGTTAGAATCTGTGTATAGAGACTACAAATTCTTCATATCATGAAACACTGAGTGCCAAAAATGGTGGTTGCTTATCTTCCCTAGTGGGAAAAGTGCAATTCAAGTAAGTGATATAACGTAGAGCACTTGTGGGTGTAAGGACATGAGCACTAAATTAATGGACAATTGGCAAAATGGAAGAATAACACAAATAATTTTCCCATCGCACACCAACAGCTATGTTTTCACAGAATCACAGGATCGTAGGGTTGGAAGGGACCTCTGAAGATCATCTAGTCCAACCCCCCCTGCCAGAGCAGGGTCACCTAGAGCCAGTTGCACAGGAACGCGTCCAGGCGGGTTTTGAATGTCTCCAGAGTTGGAGACTCCACCACCTCTCTGGGCAGCCTGTTCCAGTGCTCTGCCAACCTCAAAGCAAAGAATCTCCTTCTCATGTTTAGGTGGAACTTCCTATGCTCAAGTTTGTGCCCATAGGTGACTTGTGTTTCAAGGTGACTTGTGTTGGTAGTGCTAAACATTTTAAAGAGAGAGGTTGGTAGGTATAAAGTAGAAGGTGATTATAAAACAAGACTCTTAAATGAAGTACTTTGTCCTGCTGGAGAAAACAAATTAGTAAGTCACTATAAAGATTAGCCAAGTGTGGACACTGAAAACAAGAACAGAAGACTTTTAAGAGTCCAATCCAGGTGGGTTCTTACTCATGCACCGAAAGAAAGAGCAAAATCCATACTAAGTAAATCCATACTATCATTCCTAATAATGTTATAAGAAGTTTAAACATAGGCACACAGAGACAGAAACAAAAACTTAATCCCCCCAAACCTAAAACATTAAATAGCAAGAATGAGAGCATATTTTAAACAGAACATGTATTTTAGATAGTATATATTGTAAAAACAGCAAAAATAACAATCCCTAAACCTCTCAAACTGCACAATTCCTCTGAGAAAATGAACTTGCAGTTGAGAGAAACCAGTGGTTAATTTCTTTGAGTGTCTCTGTCTACCTAACAAAAGGAAGAGCAGAGAGCTGGAACTACTAGTATAACAAGCTGAGAAATTACAAAGCTTAACAAAAAGTCGCTGAAAAGACATTTTCTGTAGAAATGAAAAAAAATCCTTCAGTCAAGAAATAGCGAATACATAAGAGGAATGGGTTGAAGGAAAAATAGTCTGAAAAAAAATCCTCCAGTAGTTACAAACACTTACGCGTTCTAAGATGATGTTTTCTTGTTACTGCTTACTGTCTGGGTTAACATATGCACCGATACCTCTGAGAGCAACTCTCAAGGTTGGAGTACAGGAATGAAGAATATTCACAGATGCTGTTGACAGTACATCGTACAAGGCAGATCACTAGTTAGTGCAGAGATCTTCATTTGAAAAGACTGACTTTTTGCTATTCCTTAGCTTGTTGTCTTCCTTTTATGCTTGTTAAGAGAAGTTGAATATTTGCAGCGTAAGTTAAAGCAGTTAATTCTGATGTTCAGTTACTGGATTTTACTGTCATACATTATTCTACTCTTATTAGAGCAAAAATTCCATAATGAATTAATAAAATTTTTACCACTACAGTAACAGTTTAATGTAAAATTATTTACTATATCTTGGAAATACAGTTATCCAAGCAGTCTTTTTCCCATCTTAAAGTTTGGGAAAGACTATGGGCTTTCTCTGTCTTTCTTTGGTACAACCCTAGTGTACATATTAAAACCAGGTATTTAAACAGGGGAAAGAAGTAGTTTTCATTTTTTCCTACTAGATAAGGAAGACTTTATATAGCCATCTTACTCAGAAAGTAACTTTCTAAAGAAAGTCATCAGAGATAGCTAGGAGGAAATACAAAGAAAAAGAGAGAGAGCAAGGGAAATAAATTGGAAAAGGGTGAAAAAGGGAGCTGGATATGAGGTCAGCAGCACTCTATTTAATTCTATATTCCTCTGCTTTAAAGACATTGCTGTAAAGAAAAATGATGGCAGGCAGTTTCCTTTGCTGCAGTCTGCGAATCCTTGCAGTTAACACAGCTTAGTAAATGTGGGCAGCACTAATTTGATGATAAGAGAGACCTGAACCCCTGGTTGATTAGGCTACCCCAAGTCCTAAGGAGCCCCCAAACCAGAAACAGGCACTTCTAGCAGGGGTCAAGGGAAATGCTCCGAAACTGGCAACCCTGAAAAACCTCTGTTCGTTTGTCTCTTAATGCTGGTCATGCATAAGCTCTCCCTGTCCCTCTGCCTTTCAGGCTCCTGTGCACTTAGCAGCCTGGTGCCAGCTCATCCCCAGAAGGGGCTCATTCTTCACAGGGAAGGGCCACTCAAAATCGATAAACTAGCTGCTCCCCCAGCTCTCAGCCCTGAGGATGTAGATGTGCTTACAAGAGCAGACTCCATCTTAAATGCAGTGGTAGCAGCTGCTTTTCGTTTATCTGATTTTAAAGAAACAGGCATAGGATGATGTCCCTTTATGAAGCAGTTGAAGCTATGACCTATTAGGTATGAATCCTACTTTAGCCTGAAGTGATTCAGACCTAGGTATTTCCCTTTCCTTAAAGATGTCCTAGCTCTTAGGTGACAATGGCTGTCGATTTCAAAACGTGTGAAGAGCTTTAGGATTAGAGGCGAAGAATCCTTTCCTCCTTATTGGTTCCCTAGCTGCTAATCGAGACACTACCATTTTCCCTTGACCTCTTTCTGTCTCTTGCCTATTGACTCCCTAATGATTTATGCCCAGGGGCACATCTGCAGCAGTAGAAGGGGGAGTCAGCTTCCTTCCCTGTGCAGTTTACAACCTTGTAAAGGGAAGGTGGCAGAGGTGGTTTGAATCTCCTTTGTTGGAAAGATGACAAAACCCAATCTGTATTCTGAGTGAATCCTCCTCTGGCTGTGTTTCAAAAGGTGTAATTCCCTAATTTCTTCATAAAAGAAAAGGGCCAGCTCCCTGATCTCAAGGGACGATTCCCAGCACTGAATCCGGAGAATGACCCACTCCTTCAGAGCACTGTATGTACCTTGGTGAGGGATGGAAGAAGACACATTCCAGTTCTTATCTGGGCAGCCTCTTCCACTGCTTGTGCTGTGTGCTGCCACCCTTAGGTGCCTAACTAATTTCCCATGTTACGTAGGTGGTCTAGGCACCCTAACGAGGCTTTTGGGCTAACAGCCAGCCTTGCTAATGCTCGATGCACAAGCTGGTTTTTGAGTGCAGCCTTTGGTCTGCATTGAGCACATGCGGTCAGATGTCACACAAAACAAAGGGGAAAATACTACAAAGTTTCCCTCCCAGACAAATTAAATGGGCTTTCAGTTGTCATAAAGGGGGCGAAATCAAAAGTAATAATAATAAAGTTAGGAAATCTTGATCTTACTGACCAGTATCTTGGTTTGATGAAGGACAGCACAGTTTTGCCAGGGCAATTAGATCCTACTGGTGCCTGACAAGCATCATATATGGGGCAGAGAACAACATGGTAGGAGGACTTCCCGGCTGTTCTACCAGTTTAACTTGAGTTTAGTTGAGTTGAACTTAAATTGTGTTAATTTAAGCATTAATCGCTTTCCATCTCATTTTCAACACCTATAGCATGAGACTAATGACATTTTCCCTCCTTTAATAAAATGCTTTAAAATCTACAAATTAAAAGTACAATGCAAGCAAAATAAAATGCTGCTTTAGTAATATCAATAATTCCACTTCTGAAATGCCTTCCCTTAAAGAATCTTTCGGACTTGTACAAGCATTAATTAAGTTTTTATCACAGCACAGCCAGAAAATTATTACTGAAACTGCTTTACGGGGAGTAAGGAAGGGGTGGAAATGAAGTCCAAGAATGATAAAGTGATTTCCACAATATCATAAAGATTTTAACAGATATTTGACAATGATGGCTTCAATTTACATCAAAACAGTTGAGTCCGTGGGATAGAATATTTTCCTTCAAACAAATGTCACCAGAAACTAGTCATATGTTTATTCAGATCAGATATCTCTGGCATGTATCGTTGTTTCAAATTTCTGAAAACACATCCTAATCTTCTTGACTGTAGTAAGTTAGTAATGGGAAATAGAAGATTTAATCAGATTTAAGTCAATGACTCCTTGATCTGTATAATAAGAAAAACCACAACCCTTTTTCAGAACTATAGTTGAAACTGTTAGCAAAGCTGGATTTGCTGAAAGACAAGAAATATCAGAGATGAAATCTTGCTCGCAGAAACACTGGAAAACCTTCTATTAATTTCAGTGTGGTTAGGGTTTTGTTCTTTGAGTTGATTGTAGCAACATATAAGAAGTGAGAAAAAGACCTCAAAAGCTATTCCTTTGTGATTAAAGTTAACTTAGAAATGAAAAACCTAAGGCAACTCAGGAGACAGCAAGACAGATGTTAAGTCAGAGCTCAGGGAATCTAAACACTGGAACAAGTTACAAATAATAAACACTCTCCCATATACACACATACACACTGAGTCTGTAATATCTGTAGTATATCTGTACCCTTAGGAAAGATTTAATCACCTGTTGCAAGTGTGTCTCAGTTTTCACACCTGCAACATTTTATAAATATAAATATATACTTACATATATATGCGCGCACACACATATATATAAATACACACCATTTATGTAGTATTTGTAACACACTTAGTTTCTTAGATTCCCTGAAATGTGTCTTATCAGGTCTGCTTTATATTTCTTTGTATCCATACCCTTACATACAGTTATATGTACGTAAGTTTATACACAAGCACACATATGCTTATGGATATATAGGAAACTGCTGCCCAGCCTGCTGGATGTGGGCAGAGGCAGTGCTCCTAATGGGACGTACCACTGCTTTGCAATGTGACAGCCAGCAGGTGCAGAAGGCAATGGAGCGACTACTACTCCCATACTGGCAAATAGGAGGGAGAGAAACAGCACTGAATTCACTGAGGCACTGAACCAGGGAGGAGGGGATGGGAAGAGGAGGCGGAAAGTGGAGACGGGGATTATTATTATATGAGGAAAAAAAAATTATCTTTTTCTTTCTTATATACCTTAACCCTTTTATGAGTGAGGACATGAAGGAAAGCATTGCTCTCAAACAATTCCTTCAGCAAGAAGCACAGCAGCAGGCTGAATCCTACAATTCTGAAGACTATTTACAGCATGAGATGCATGAGACCTCTGTATACCTATCTGGAGATGGGAAATCTGCCTTTAGACTTTTGGAAAAAATCTGGCAATGAAGAGAAGGCAGTCGCTCACACTAGGATGCTGGTGGAATATGTCATGAGGGAATGGTGTGGATTTACTCGAAGAGTCTTTCCGAATAAGCAAGAAAGCATGTTTATTGACATAGCTGATATGAATAGAAAGCTTTAAAGATAAAGGATTCTTAAAATCCAATTTAGTTTTCATTCGTATTCTGTCCCTTTTTTGCATTTTCAGTGTCAGCAATGATTCTCAGCTTCATTTTTATTACCAGTCAGTTTCTTTCAAGTTTTCTGTGCTTTTAGGTTTTGAGTCATGAATATGACAAATATGATAATTGTTTTCAACAGCTATTTCTAGTGGATTAATTTTAACTGCCAATACAAAGGTCTAAGATTTATGTGTCTGTTTAAAAAAAAAAAACAAACAAACAACAAAACATCTAAGAACATTTTAGAATAAACTTTCAAAGGTTCTTTCCACTTCTGTTTATTTTTGAGTTATTCTGTTCAGGTTCCTCTGTCATGCCCGACACCTCAGCATCTGTTTTTGTTATTTATTGTTCTGAAATGATGCTCTGCAATGCCAAAAGGGAAGATTAAAATGTAAGTAGAATATGTGGGAATTTATTCTATTTATTTGAACTATTCTGTACTCATAAGGTGGTTGTTTTGCTCTGTTCTGCGTGAGAGAATGAGAGGAGGATGACCGGAGTGCACACATCCAGTTTGCTTCCTTAACACTGCTGGGACTAGCTGGGAAAGTGTATCTTCAGCAGAACTGAGCTTCTCTGTAGGACCAGTCTCTTACTGACCTGCTCCTATTGCGAGACCTTCAGCAAGAGAGCGGGTTTCTTTCGCAGAGCTTTATTTGTCCTGCAAACTGACTTGGCACTAGAGAAAATTTGGCCAAGTCAGAACAAGGCAGGCATTGCATGAATATATATGAAAAGGGAGGAGATTTTGTAACTCAGTCTTTGGTGTTCATTATGGGGTAATCAGCAGGTGGCAGCTAATATGTGCTTAGATAAATACACCGTTATGTAATATACATATTAACTGAATTTATTTTGCTTCCTTTAAACAACTAGAACAAAAAAAATCTTGTTTCAAACTGTCAGAAGCTAGAAATATTCATCAGAAATCAAAGGTTGAAAACCTAGCCGTGAGTCATTTCTACCTTATGTCAATCTGTTCAAGCATGTATTTGAAGTGAATTCATGATTTTTTTTCTTGGATGGTGAAGGAGTGGCGCAGAAAAGATGCCGTTGCTGGTGGCAGCTGGCAGTAAAGAGGAAAACATACATAGCATGTTATAAAGTGGATGTCCCTTTATAAAGCCCAGGAACCATTTCAGGCTGCTGTAGGAACTCTGTTTCAGAAGCCTTGCTGCTGAATGCAGGTAGGCTTCACGCCACAGGACCCCAGGGTTGTCCAGCCCGCACCTCGGTTTGGAGCTGAATATCCTCATGAAGCTCTGGAGCAGTTTTGAAACAAAGCCTCTGATTACTTCTTGGAAAGGCACATGGTTTGTGCACACCTGAATCTCTTTAAGAACTGGAACAATGGGCAATGAAGGGAAGCAGTAAGGGAATCCGCTTCAGAATTGCAATATGGGTCCAAAGCAGATCACTAATGCAAACAATGACCACAGCAACAAAGTCACAAGAATAATTAACCTTGCTTGATGCTTTTTTTTTCACTCTCAACAGCAAAATATGCCAAGACCTGGTATATTTGCCAAAGGAACAGATAACCTGACATATTAGTCGTGTGCCTAATGGTATATTAGCACAGTTAGTGTATCTGTAGGTTATTTCTGTGCTTGATTGTAGTTCCTAGTGAGCTCCCAATGACACCTTTTATTAGCAACTGATACAATAGATGAGGAGAAAGACTGTTTAAAAGGTGTCCTTTTAAAATTGGGTTACTTTTGTTTTTCAGAGGTGTAACTACATGCAGAATACTTTTTCTAGATTCTAAATAATGTAATATTAACTGGAAAATACAGTTTTTCAGGTACTCATGAAATATTCAGAAAATGCCTTACAGTTTAAAGGAAGTCTTCCTGCTTTAAGCTGTTTGTTTGAATGCCAAGCAAGCATTTATTCAATGTCCATGGTGTAAGCATTTAAAGAGAAAGTGAAAGATTACTTAACAGAACTTGTGTGCGATTGACAGATATTGGAATTTGACTGCACTTCTGTGTTATTTAAGATGATAACAAATGAAATGTGTGCATCCAGAAAAGCTGGTTTTGGATGGATGACCTTTACTTGCTGATGAAAGTAAAATGAAATAAATTACATTTCAGCCTCTCTGAAACTGGTGTATAATGCTGAACTGAACTGTAAGTATTTCACTAGGAGACTTCTAATAGGTTCTCAAAGATCTTTGCTTTTTTTTTTTTTTTTTCTAAATAGAGAATAAAATATGATAATCTCCCAGGAGACTTCTGGAAAGATACTTTAAATTGTCATTTTGTGCAAGGAAGCAAGACAGAGTATTGCAGAGCTGATGCATGGATGGTATGATTGCTCTACCTAGATTTATTTTTCCACTGGGATTTTACATCACTGTTTTATTTAACTGCCATATATAAGGGAAATTACATAAAAGGGATAGTGTTCCGGCAAATGTGGCACAGAAGTTAGGTTTGGAATACCTTGATTTACAAAACCTAAGAACAATAGAAATGTTTTCATTGCTATGATTGTTTGAAATGCACAGGAAAGATTTTTTATTTCTTTTAAAAATTCCTGCAGTTTATAAACCGTTGTCCGCTGCTAGTGGAGGACGAACTCAGCTTTGGACAGTTAACTAAATATTATGGTGGAAATGTCTTTATTATTTTCATTGGACAAGGTGAATCAAGTGCCCTTTGTTTCCTATTCTCTCTCGATACACTGGTTCTCAAGTTATTTTGGATTCTCATGTATTGGGCATAAAACTAAATTTTGATCTATGAAAGTTCAAGGAGACTTGATCACAAAATTTTTAATGTATATATGTATATTTTTGTCCATTATCAGTTTGTCAAAACAAAAACTTATCATCTCATGTCTGGTTTGTTAACTTTTTCTCAGGGATACTTTTTTGTCAGATTTTGAACAAATTTTCAGTGAAGCCCATAGTGGCTTTAATACCAGTGGACCTCATTAGGGAGGGAATGGTTTGAAAGATTTCAATTTTGCCCTGATAAAAATGAGAACATTTTCAACATCGCACAAATTTGCAGAGGACAAGGAATCATTCCAGCTATCAATTTATGATAACCTTAATGGCTGGAAGATTTCTCCTCCTCTGCCAAGCCTGGAGGACACATACACGCTGTCACATGCTGTAAGGATGGGATATGACAGCAGCATCACATCTTTCTCCTGAGCTGTACAACTGGATTACCTTTTAAAGGAAAGCAAGGGTGGAAGAAATACATCTCACCTCGATACAGACAGAGTGATTTTCAGTAGGAGACAATCCAGCAACTGTTGCTCTAGTAGCAAGCACCCAGAGGAGCACCATGCTTCCCAGTTGCCCCTAAGCTTTTAGGAAAGGGTACCTCGAAGATCTGTCTCAAAGGGCTTGCACCTGTAACGTGCACATGTACAATGCTACTGTGATACCTTATGAAAAGTTCAGTCTCCTCACTTGCCCTATACTCGTCACCTCTACTCACAACATGACCATGGTGAAAGCTTCATGATTCCTACTGAGAACAGTAACTGCCTCTCTCTTTTTTTCCCCCCTTCTACTGTTCCCTTTTCTTCATCCTCTGACCCTGTTTCCATGTTTACTTTGTTGCTTTTTGGGGCAATGTCACACTCTTTCCATTTCTCCAAATTAACGACAATTAGGGAAATATGGCAGCTGCAGCAACATCCTAACAGCTTATAGAACTAACCAAATAATACTGCCACTGTCACTTTTCCTGTCCTTCTTCCTCATTTGGAGGAAGCAGAGCGTTCCTCTGCTCTTTTCTATGCATTTGCCTATTTTAAGGCAAATCAGCAGAACTTTGAGTGTTCTTGATAGGGCCCAGCATGTTAATCCAACAACAGTTATTACATAAATGGAAACAGCTGGAATAAAGGTCCATAAGAAGATTGGGAGGAAAGCAACTGGAAGCGGTGCATTTATTTTTTTTTTTTCTGGCACTCTGCTCCTCTGAGAGAGGGGAAAGATTATCAGTGCTCAGACAGCTAATGGTAGATAAGGAACTGGAAGCCTTAGGACTTCAAGTGTGTTCAGGAAAGGCAGGACCTCCAGACTTGCCCAGAGTAGAGGTTGCAGAATAGAGGCAGTTTCTTGATAGTGTTATTTGTCTGTTAAAGACATTTTATGTTATATACATGTCCTACTGTGTTATTTCCAACGGTTTTGGACTTGAAGAACCATGGCTTTACTGTGTTATTTGCTATGCAGAATTAATTTCCGTGCCTACATGTGTGTACTTGACTAAGGGTGCTACAGTTACCTTCACGGAGGCATGGTACAGCATGTATTACATCTCTGACATTTCCTGAAGACTTCTTTCTTAATCTTACATGCATTTCATACCAGCCTCACTCTGCTCATTATTCATTACTGGAGTTTGCTCCCCAGCAACAGACACTCTGAATTAAAAATGTCTGCAGGATCCAGATCACCGAGGCCTTCAGGTGAAACCTTCGTCCTATTAATGAGCATGAATTAAAATCCCATGAATTTGGTTATAACACTGGTGTTTTGCATACATTTTCTGGACCTATGATTGCAGGCTTCATGTAGATTACTATGTAAATACCTTGTTTAGATTAGAGGCATTATGTTCTTCCAACTGTGTTCAACTCTCTGCTTCTAACCCGTGTTCCCTCCCTGCCCTGCTTCTCAGGTCTTCTGGAAGACCTTCTGGATGCAGGTGACAGTGCTGCCACCAAATGATGCTTCTCTGAACCACGAAGTCACTTTTCCCCATGTTCCTCAGTATCCCTGTTCCAGAGCCCTGCTCTGGCCCGACATCCAGCTGACACGGGTCCCTCTCTGATGTTTAGTGGGACTCCACGCTGGCCCTCACTTTTAATATATCATTACTTTACCAATTGAGAATCACTGTTCTTGAAGTTTCCCTAATGGTTGGCCACAGCATAAATATGACCGCTAAGCGATCGAGATGTCTATACTCCAAGCCAGTCAGGCTATAATGCCATAAAAAGCAGCATAAGAAAAAAAGCCCCAGAATGATATAGAGAATAACTAATACTAAACTGAATACAGCACGCTAAAGTAATTCCTACTGTAGCCGTCGAGGAGAAAAATCACTTAGATAAAGCAAAGCAAGGGAGGCTTGGTAAATAAATGATTCAGTGAAGGCAATTCTTAGCCCTCTATCTTTTGACTTTAATGGAAAAGGCTCCTAAGCAGAATAATTCCAAATGGAGGGTTGAGGAGGGGTAACAGAAGAACTTTCTTCTAAGGGCAAAAGGATACTGGCACATATCCCACAACTGTGGGTTTTCCTGGTCCTCAGTCATCAGCACTTTGCCTTTTGCTTTCCAGCTTTGAAAGCTGTTATTACTCCCTGAATAATAAGTCCCATTTTCTCTGTAATAACAGTGGCAGATGTTTGCTACTGTGCATCATAAGTCTGAAGGTATATTTCCATTGTAAATACAAAGTATGAAACCCAGTATTTGAATGTCATTCCCACAGCTTGACTAACGCTCTGTCACTGTCATTTTAGCATCCTAATTACATCAACATTGTCCTTTGTGACTCACACTGCAGATTTCCAATCAAAATGTCTCTGATGAGGGAAGTAGCATTATGGCAATCACGCAGCAGAACAACATCTCCAAATAATCCTGGCTTGTTCAACATCCCAACTACACTGTACAACATAGATCTGAGCGGCTAAACGTGGCAGGAAAGTACACAACGCTGTGAACTGCTCTGCCTAAGACAGCTATTGAGGAGCAATTAAGTATGAGAATTGCCAGACTTCAGTGCACCTCACCCCTGGAATCCCATAACAGCAATGATGAAAAGAAACAGCAAACCAATGTAATTTATGCCTGTTAGTATCTTCCCTGTATGCTTGCGTACATGCACATGAATTCACACACAAAAAAATTTCCCATACCATAGACTTATTGGAAATGTTTTCACCAGTTGTTTTTTATTCAATTGTGTGGTAAGCCTAAACCCAGGAAGCCTTAAGTTCCTGCGTACCACAGCACAGTGATTGCACAGAGCTTCTATTTTCCCAAGGAAATACATTTCTTGGAATCACAGGTGTAGAGCAAAGCTTGAAAAAGTAACTCGGTGTATTCCAAAAAATGAGACGAAAAAAATACAGCAGTGATTACAAGAAATCTTATTACGGGGCTGTGGGAAAGCATCTCCTGAGTTTCACTGTTTGGTACTTCCAATACAGTTTACAGAACTCGCTTCTTGTTCTCTTGAGGCAGAGGACTTTTAATGCAGAAGGTTTGAAATAGTCTCAAAGAAATGTTCTCTTTTTTAACCTTTTTTTTTTTCTTTTGATGCTACACAGATCCGAACCATGACTGCAGGCTACTTTGTGTTTGGAGAAAAATTATGCTGAATACACTTGGCTGCAATGCTTCATTAGGAACCGGTTTACTGGTTTAGCAATTGAGTAGGCCCAGAGTAGAAAAATGTTTGGGTGATATTCTCTTTATTTTGGAACTCATCAGAGATGTGGAATGGATACGGTCTGAACTGCTCTGGCTCTATTACTACCACAGGATGACTGCTATAATTTAGAGAAATCTGCCATTGATTAGATGCTCCTGTGCTGTTTCACTGCATGCTAGGGCTATGCTAGTTAGCTGTGAAGTATTTTCTGCATGGTTTTGTTTTTTTTTTTTATTTTTATCCTACAATGATCCCATCCTCTGTTGAGTACTCCAGGACTAGGACACTGGTAAAACAAAGGCTCCTCCTTAGGCTTGTCACTTCCCTGAGAATGGTATACAGGATTGCCATTTGGTAAAGAAAACAACACCTGTGGTTTCCCAGCAACTCTAAAATCACTGCCCCCCTGCTGAAACATGAAGAAAGATGAAGACCAGATTTATTTTGTGGTAGTGCAAAAAACAACGGAACTTCTATGCTGCTAGGGAAAGATATGCTGAAATGAAAAAAAAACCCAAACTTTTTTTATGCTATAAACAGCGAAAACTGCCTCTTTTCTTATTTTGTTCAAAAATGAAGCCAGGATGCTTACAGAACTCTCAGATATGGGATCTGCTTTCAGGCAAGGGCCTCATCCATCAGAACTGTCTGTTCAGAACAGGACGCTGATCTGCAGCAAGTCTTCCCAAATGCACATGTACTCCCCATTCACACTCTAGTGTCTTCCACAGATTTTCCTCCGATTCTCAATCTTAATACTTAATCAAGGTATCATTATTTAACATTGCTCCCAAAGGACTGTGGACTGTTACAGCATAGGTTTGGAAATGCTGGTGTCTCTAAGGCATAGTTAGACAGAGCTTTTGCCTGTAAACAAGCCTCTTTTTCAGAAGAACTGTGGAAAGCATAATGACTGGGCTAGTATTAAATTTCACTTTTAGTGAAATTACTCACTTTTAGCTAGTATTAAATAAAAAGATTTATCTTCTATAAATAAAATCTCTCTCCAGACCAGCAGGGAGAGGTTTATCTCAGTGTAAACTCATCTACACATTTAAAATACCATTTAATCTCTTTACATAAACAAGCACACTTTAGACTACCATGAAAGAGAAGCTATGATGGTAGTTTTGACAGAGATTGGAAATGAGAGCAACATTTGAGGAGGATACTCAAGAGTTTTGGCGTGATGACATTGTACCTGGTTTGCCTGAGGGATGGGACAGGTGACGGTGACACTGGCAAGTCAGATCCTATGCCTGATTTCGTTTGCTCAAACATAAAATGGAGTTAAAGAGACTCACCTTCTTTGTACAGTATTCTGAAAGTACGTACAGAAATTATCATGTAACTAAGACCGGTTCCCTTGTACTGACTGAGTCCTCTCTTAAGTGAGTAATTAGGATCTGTGACGGCTTTGCGCTTGCAAATCAGCACAGATGAGATCCAGCAGACTGGAAAAATAAAAAGTGAAATGTGATCTATCAAATCACTTCCCACTACCAGCGTCATGTCAAGTGCACAAAGTTGGTTGTACTGATTGCGGAAGAAACTCTGATTTGCACCACTAATAGGGTCCATGTCACCAGGATATAGCCTTGGCGTGTTTGCCCTCCAAATCAGCCCAAAGTAAGCCATTTTAGTTCAGATATCATGTGAGCACAAGCGGTAATCTGTCTGAGCTAATGTACCCAAGCCTTTCAGCATGACTTCGGAAGGGCTGGCTGCACTGATACTCTCAGAACACAGCTCAGAGCAGAGCTGGTTCGCTTCTTGAGACTGGCCAGAGCAGTTGCACAGCATAGACCTTACACAGCACAGACACTGTGACAGTCCTTACAAACCGTAGTTCCTTAGCACTTCTATTAACTTGTGCAAAAGAACAATGAGGTCAGAACTTTGCTCACGGAAGGCACATATGGGTAATAATAATACATTGCACTTGTGTGCAAAGGCTTTGCCATCTGAAAGATTGCCATGTACTTTCTTTGATGGACACCAAGCTGTTTAGGTTGGTAAAACCCAACCTCTATTCTGGTATGACTTGAATAGCTGGAAGAAGCAGTTCTTAGTCTCGAGGTGATATAAAGAAAGGATGGATGGAATTGATGGATACAGAGGAAGAGCAGAGTAGGTAAATACGCTCCAAGCTGATATGCAGTACAGCTATTATTTTTACATTTCCTCTCCTTTTGTATATCATATGTTTAGAGACCTTGTGAAAAGACAATCAATATGCTATAAAAAAAGCAAATGTTAACTAAAGATATATTCATCACAGGAAAATGACCCAATCTTTCATTCCATTTTCTGAAACAGAGGAGTAGGTAGTATCAGCAGTCTCTGTTCATCTGTTCATTACTTTCAGAGATGTTTCAAGTGCTTTTTAGCTGGCATGGATCTAAAAAAACAAAACTATCAAAAAAAAAAAAAAGACGACTGTGACAGTTATGCATAAGTAAAAAAAAAATGTATTTATGGAGCTCTGTCTCATGTTAACTCCTTACTGCATGTTACTGTTGTATTACGCCATTATGGAAAGTTGGTATTAAGACACAATAACAAAGAAATATTTTTGGAAAGGGTTATAAAGTTTCTGCTTGTGATGGACTCTACTGTCCCCCAGGGAAAATTTACCGTTCCTTCCTTCCTTAGTTCTCTTCTCTCAGATACTTCCCTAAATCTTGATTTCCAATTCAGAGCTATTTTTTAGGACATACGAATTACAGCTGTGATCACAAGTAACACCTTTTTCTGTATAGTAACTTTGAATTGTCCTTTGCAAATCTGTAAGAATTGTAGGCTCTTTGTAGACTCATTGTTTTATAAACAGTCATAATAACAATAAGGATGAACAAAGCCCCTATTTCTATTTTCTTCCAGAACCCCTCCTATGTTAAAAACCAGAAGACCTAAGAAAAAAAACAATGTTGTGACAACCAGAAGATTAAATACTAGGGGTCAGCAAGTGTTTCCATTCCTCTCTGCAGAGACTTACACATAAAATTAGCTTTTTAAAGCTTCTTATATAGTATTTTATAATGGTGTTTTGCATAGTATTTTGTAACAGTTTTACACAGAGTATAAGTAAATCACTGAATTTTAGACTAGAAATTTAAAAAAATGTCATTAATTTTCATGGAAATCCTCAGAAAAAAAATTGTTAACTCTTACAATTTGTGTCTCATAATGATGGGCACATTAAAATTCCTCATTTAATACATCCAAATGGTTTTGAAAACAGGTATAATTTAAGCTATAGCTATAGCTTTCTCACAGAATTCTTCCTTGAAAAATGGAAAGACTGAATTTAGCTTGCAGAATACGCTGAACAATTCTGTAAAATCCCAAGTTAAAAAAGTGAACTCAGTGAAATGCATTGGGCTCCTATTTGCAGAAGTGCTAAGGGCACACTTTTCTGAAGCACCTATCTTCTGTATGCTTCAGAAGTCCATCACCATTCTCAAAACTAACCTAGGCATTTTAATTTGGACTTCGATGTCCTAAAAGTTTGATGTCTGTTCTAAGCTGGTTGTGTAATCTACTTTTCATATTAAAGGACAGAGATAGACATCCCAGTAGGTAATTCCACTCATCATAAGATAAATGTCTGGGAGGAAGAGTAGATGCTTATTTCTTATTTCCCCTTGGGATGTAGAGTCATTAATCCTCTTTCAGAGTCAAGTGGATAAAGCAAGGTCAGTCCTTTCTGGAATGGCAGGTGGGGGATGTAAGGAGCCACTGCCTATAACACGGTTTTGGAAAACAGGAGAATCAAATCCAAATCCCTTCTCTGTTTGATCTGGTTTTCTGTCTTCTAGGAAAGAGGCGTAACAACTAAGCTGTGAGGAGGCATTCAGAAATGAAGATCTTTGGGCATCCCAGGGTGAAATTTAAATACTTGACTACTGCAGCAGAATGTGAACCTGAACAAAGCACTGTGGTTGTGGAGACAACCATCCTCCATCTGTGATGCATCCTAGAATATTGCAGCTTCACATGAGAGTGTACCAAAGGTGTAAATCCCTGCTTCAAAACTTCAAACAAAATACGTTTTAACCACACCTTGTGGCATTGTCTGTGAGTACTTTCACCTACATGTCAAATAGATATCCTTTCCCTCTCTCCGTGCTGACTCATGAAGTTCAGGCATGCTCCAAAAACAGTGATGGGGTCTGAGTAGCCAGGTAGCACAGGGAAAACACATTTTGATTTGAGGATCCTAGCAGGGTAATGAGATACCCCTGGGCTTTGGGCAGTTCAGTCGTGGTAGAAAGCTGCGTGGTTTCCTCAGAGTTCCAGAGATTGTGGACTTTTATACTGAAGATTTCATGGACAAAAACTTGGATGCAGAAGTCTCCAGACATGGGAAGCCTACATGGCAGCTGACAGGGTGTAGTGCCTCACAGGGGCCTAAATGTTTGTATTTACAAACATGAAGTAGAAGCCCAAGTTCCTGTGTTGTTTTGGTTTTAGAATCACTCATTTTCAATGACACTTTGATTCTTTCGGCTCTATATGACAAATTTCTGGAAGTGCCTATAGGTCAAATGTTTTCCTTTTATGTCAGAGCCTAAAAATTCCACTAATATGCCAAGGGAATTTTTTAAAGTTTCTGGGTATTGTTCAGTGATTAACATTCATACCTTCAAATTATGCCCTCCCCACACCTTGTACTTTCTTTTGAAAATGAGATTTTACAAACTGTTCTATAAGGTGCTTTGAAAAACTACCCTCCCATTTCTCTAGAAAAAAACCAGAGTTTTTGTTGGTTCAAACAGTGCCTTAATTTTCATAACAACAGGTTTGCTTAAAATGTCATGGATAAGAAATAAAGAAGAAGAATGTAAAGGCTAGTCTTTTAGGGCTTTGCTATGTTTGAAAACGGAATCCAATTAAACCCCCATATTTTCTAATCTTTGTCTTAATAAAGTTGCTGTGGGTGTTATTGGCTGTTTATACCATGAGAACATGGAGAAACAGCATGATTATTTTCAGATTTGTGTTTAGATTTTCTGCCATCATAACTGCATATGAAAACTGCTTGAATGCATTCAATATTAAAATCAGCAAATAGTTTTTAAAGGAGAGAAGGTAATTCACTTCTTAATGATGCTTCTAATTTAAACTGCATGAGATGTATCATGAATGAGAGAGATGCTGCAGAAAAAGACTGTTCTGTGCCTAAAGAACCAAACTGGAAATCAGCAGAGTTTGATTTCATTTTCACATCCTCAGCAGACTTACTGTGTGACCTTAACCAAAGTATTTAATTATTCTGCTCCGCAGTTTATCTGTAAAATGGAAATACTGGCCATCAACTTGCTGAGAGGTTGTGGGGATTAATTATTTAATATTTATATCTTCAGATAGAATACAGATAAAGTTGCAGAGTATGATGAATGATTAACATTATTTTGCTGTTATCAAACTCTGAGATTATAGCCTGGCTATTTTATTGTATGAAAATCTTCACTTTTTGTAGTCCTGCATCCAACAACCGCCCTGCCTGAAATGTATTGAGCAACAAAGGTAAAGGCCTTTTCTTGGCTCTTAGATCTAATTAATGCCCTAATTACTCTCAGAAGTAGCAGAGAACAATAATGTGCAAGTGCACCTCTGTTGCTTGCACCTGCCAGTTCCACAGAAGGATGAGTAAAGGGTACTTTCCAGATGATGTATATTTATGACAATTTCATGGTTTTAAAAAAAAAAAAAACACCAAACCAACACAGAGCACATTGCCTGCAGCCTTAGCATGCAGGTCCCGGAGACTGAAAAAAAAATAAATAATTTCTGCTTCTGGTCAGAGCTGGAGAGTATGCTCATGGGCAACACACAAGATTTGTTTTCAAGGTGATGGGCTCCTGAAGCACACATCTGGCCCACACAGCTGCTGAATCTGGCTACCTCAGACAGCGTATTAAGCAAACCTCTCAAGAAGTAATTAAAAGAAAAAGGTTGCATATATGCCCCAGAGGTGTGCCAAAAACAGTCTAATTGATGCTGATGAATTGATCAGAGAAATTACAGAGTAATATTCATGATGTACAAGTACTGCCATTTTGAATCAACAAGTAATTACCAACAAATGTCTTTAAAAATTTCCTATGTAGTTCTATTCAATATACAGAGGTAAATGGTCTTTTTAATTCAAACACTTTCTTGCTGTTACTGGCTGAACTTCATGAGTTATTACTTTGATTTGGGGTGTACTGCCAAAGGTCTTCAACTTCTTTAAATGTCTGATGCAGCTGAGCAAGTTGAATTTCCCACCTGATTTATTTGTCCACGCAAACTAGAAGAAGGCAGCATGCATCCTTTCTGGTATTGAAAGGAATGAGGCGTTGAGTAGGTGATTGCTATCCCTGTGACCGTATCCTGAGATGAGTCCTGCATGCCAACGTCTGCTCCTGACCACAGGCAGGGCACACAGCGAAGCCCGCGATGGCTCTCACAGCTCAGCTGTGGTCTCTCCCTACATATGTGCAAGGAAAAGCTATTTTAACTGTAGAGCTGAGGCACAGTTTGAAGAACAAAGAGCTCACACACATATTTTGGAGAAAAAAAAGAGAGAGCGAAACGCCATTCTTTCCTAGCAAGGCACCCAAGAGATTTAGAATTGACAAGAGAGAAATGCAATCATTTTATCTATGCTATTCTTATATCTGAGGATGATGCCACTGAAAGGGAAGAATATCAACCTCATAGCTTAATATGAAATTTTTACAAATGCATTTGATTCATGTCTTCATGAACAATGAGGTCCCCTGTGAAAGGAAAATTAATTGCCTGAGCCTTGGGAGACCATCCGCTGTGGTTTTTAACCCAGGGGTAATAGTCATGAATTAGCCTATGATCTTGCAATGACACTAAAAGCAAAGATTACACTGTGTGGAAGAAGCAATCTGTAAGGGTTCCTGAAGCTTGAATAAACTGTCTAAATGACTTTTCTTATTTCCTCACTTTCTGTGAACTTTGTTTCTGAGTGTGGCAGTATAAACACGCATAATTTTAAATACCCTAACCTATAGGTTAGGACATATAGGAAAGATCTTCCACCTGTAGCTTGAATCTCTCCCCATAGGTTATGTATCTGTATCAACTCTGCAGTTGGAAACTTTGTTTCTGAGTAGCCCTAGATCCCGCCTTGCTCTAAACAAGCAGGGTTACCCCGACCTGCCTGGGGAAGTTTGTATTTCTTGGTCTTGGTGAGCAAATGGAAGTCCTGCTGGTTCTACAACATGAAAAAGAGTAAAAGCAGGAGTAGCTCTGAAGCAGCTCAGTTCTCGTATGACTGCTACTCAGAGACAGAATCATACATTAGGCGGCCAGAAAAATTAACACAAAATTTCACTACTTTTTCCTCACACAGAAGAGAAATAAATGTTTCGAGGGCAGCTAAACCCCCTACAGAGCCTAATTCCAACTCATAACAGCAACAAAAGCCTGATCTGCCAATCCAAAATAAAAGTAACCCCCCCTCCAAACAATTATCTTAAATTACAGAAACGAATTTCCTGATCACGCTCTCGGTCCCAATCAATCACCTTACAAAATCTTACTATAACCTGACAGCATATATGAAAGGCAGAGAAATCTGAGGATCAAAAACTCTTAGGTAAATCTTCCCACTCTTTACTTCTTGAGAACAAGATCCTAGATGTGATGATCCCCAATGTGAATAAGTCATCCCAGGGCTATGGTGTTTTTGTCCAGTAAAGAGAAAAAGGAATCCACATGTTCATGCAGAAAAGCCTAATATAATTATAAAAATAATTTTCTTTAGCATGGAGAAAAATCTAATGCTATCACACAAAATACGTAACAAAAAATAAAACCAGTGGATTAGGACATTTTCCTATCTATGTTTAATGAGTGCTCCGTGGAATTTGCATAGACGTATTGTCGTGAGCAGTAAAATGAAATGCAACGACATCAGAAATGTTCTACACCTCATCTGCAGACTTACGTTGGACTGTATAATCTGAACTGGTATAAACAGGGTGCAGGGCAGTCTGTATATACCTCTTGTCTCTTCGTGTCATCTCTACCTCCTTTCACAATAAGGATCTTAAGGACAGCATCACTGGCTAAGACATTGCAGACTACGAGGAGCTCTTTATTGGTCAGCTGCCAACACCAACCCAGGATCTAAATTCCATCGTGCAAATAGGCCACTGCTAACATGAAATGAAAAAAAAAAACCCACCAACCAAACAAAGCAACTGACACAGAAAATATAATCTGCCCACAATAAGCATCGATCTAAACATAGTTTATAAAAGCGTTGTGGCAGATAAAATATCGGAATACAGCAGTGAAGAAAGTAGTGAACAAAGATTACTGCTTACTTATTTGGTTAAAGTGAAAATTTCATCTTTGTCATTTAAAGTGGTATCAGTAACATGCAAAACTACAAGTTATACAGTGATGAAGAAAAACAATGTATTTTAGGGACAGAATCATAATCTCTTCTATCAAGCTCAAATAGAACTAAACATTTGTCAATATGAACATTCTTATATTCACAAAAAAAAATGATACAGGGAGGAAAAAAGTAGAGTTTCATATTATTGAATGATAGCTATGGACATCACAGCCACTGGCCATGACAATTGAAAATGACATATCTGAACCACATAATAAATAAAATCCAAAAGTGCTGGGTAATCTAAGAATGCAAAGAAAAAAACCCTGCTATTTCTGACTTACAGGTCAAAAAATTGAGAATGCCCTTAGGAGGACAAGATGCAGATACTTCACACCAATATGATTATATTTTTAACACGTCAATTATATTTACAGGCCTGGATACACATTTGCAAGCTATCAGATTAATCTCACTAAGTAAGTGTCAGGTGTGATTTGAAGCAACAGAAGGAAGCAATGCAATTAGAATACCAAAAAGGCACAACATGTTTAGCCCTTTTTTGCATGCTATTCTATCCAACTTGCCCCTGTGTTTGTCACACCTCCCTGGTCTGAACTCCAGGAAAAACAACCAAATATGCAAAACATGAGGTGTCTTATTTTGTAGACTTATAGACTTTTTTTCCCCCCTTTCCCAGCTACTTTGAACCCATTAAATATTTCAGATGTGGTTTAGGTCTTTTCAAACTTAAACAGAAGTTTCCTTTTTTTTTTTTTTTGGTAAAGTTACAAATGTGAAAAAAAGTTGATTTTTATATGCTTCATACACACTAAAATATTTCTTTTAGTTCACTGTCATCAATTATCTCAGCAAATGCCTCTCAGCAAATGCCTCAGCATTGCTCTTGATTAGCCTCTGTTTTTCTCTGGATTATGCCACGTTCTCCTCCAGCAGTGAGGTCAAAGCCTTTTGAATATTCCCAGCTTGCGGCTGTATAGGGCAAGGATTTCAACTGAGTGTTGTAACTTGCGTTAAAACTCTGTTTGCTCTGCTAAGGGTACAGTTAGGCCTGTGCCAAATACACAGCAGGCTTTGGCGCACAGCTCCAAGAGATAACGACGATGCTGCACACCCTTACCTTCAAGCAACTGAAGAACTCTTGGGTTAGAATATTTATTAGATATGTACTTATAAGGCCAAAATTGTACTGCCGGAAAACACACTAACTTAAATTGTAATTAACGACTACTACTTGCTACAGTGAGATTTCCAAGTGAGGGACTCTCCTGGATACCCTGAGCAGTTTCTTACAGAAAATATTGAAAACAGCAGCACAAAACCTCTCAACTCTCTACACTTACCGACGGAATTTTTTTCCACTCCCTCTCCTCCAACAGACTTTTCTCTCAGCGTCTCTGTTTACCACCTCGGGGAAATGAAAAGTGAGTGCGTGTCTTTGTTCTCTTTTGCTCCATCTCATATTGCATTAGCTCTCAGTCACCCACGTTCTCATGAGCTCTCAGTCTCATCTCATCTAGGGATCGTACTCATTAACTCAGCTGAAACAACAGTTTACAAAGACATCGCTAGTATAATGTATGTAGTACAGAGCCAAGGTCAGGTTGCTTAACATATTCATTTGTTCAGGTGTTTTTGCCTTTCTTCCTGCAAGCGTGAGCCTGGGGACTGGGTTAGCAAGCTCCATGCTCTCTGAGATCATAAATGGAATAATTAAAGGTAAGTTTCTTCAGCTGCAACTGCAAAACTGGCTTTTCAGACTGGGCTTTTAAGATTTTGTTGTTGTTGTTGTTTTGTTGTTGTTGTTTTAAATGCTTATTTTTTTTTGTTTGTTTGAAAATGCTAGCTAATATGTATAGAAAAGCCATAATGTTAGAGGGCATTACATTATCTGAGAAATATTGAAATACATGTAAAAAGTGGCTGTACTATAAAACCTATGTGGAAAAGAGTATGGTTAAGACTGCAAATGGAAGTTGCCATTTCCTGATGGCTCTAATCTATGCTGTTATTTATCACCAGTAAAATTGTTACTTTTTTTCCTTTTTTTTTTTTTTTTCCCCTAATACCACACAGAGAAGACATAGATCATCTGGAAATCTGAAATACTTTTTTGTATACAATATATTTTGCTATGAATGCCATTAGTTCAGTGGAATTTACCTCGCACTTTTCTGTTAAGAGTGATGTCTGGCTTATGCAACAGATAACAGACCGAGCCTACTCCACAACTGAGTTGATTTGGGTCGTGAGGGTGCCTCAAAATTCTTTAATATTTTGCAAAAACCATGTGAGTACAGAACCCTCTCCTTTATAAAGGTGTATGGTTTTGGCTGGCTGGCGTACTACTTAGTTATAGTTTCTAAAATAATATAGAAATAACATATCCTTTGGCAGGTTCCTGGAGGAACCCATCAGGACAGAAATTTGTATTTACACTATGAACATTCACATGCAGGTGGAAAATTTGCCACAAGGAGTATTTTGCCTGAGCCGAGATACAATAAATGACTGCAGCAAAAGATAAGAAGAAAGACAAAGGCAGCAGAAGTAATATCATGCATTTAAGTATGCATGTCAAGATTGCTTTAGAAAGCTGAAAATACACCTATATCAGCCATCCTGTTTCCTGGTGCATTCATATCAGAGTACTCTTTTTTTTTTTAACCTTTTTTTTTAATTTTTATTAAAAAAAAAAAAATTATTTCCAGTGTGTCCTTAGATGTTAATGCGAAGATTAACTTTAGGAATATATTGTAGCATTAAGAGGCTACCTAGAAGGAGCTTGAAAGATGTTTGCCACCATAACAGCAAAGTGAATAAAGATGGACATGTCCCAGGGTGATGTGCAGTGAGTGGCAAAACGCATAGGCTGATTCTGATGCGGTAGGAAACAGGGCAAGAAGGTAGAGCTTCAGAGCAGAGGCAAGCCTGCCATAATAACTGACATGTGACTATTTTGGCAGCTGTGTTTTATATGAGCAGTAGAGTGCAGTGAGGAGACTGGTTAAAACCCCAAGAGAACAGATGAGGGCTTTAGCAGCAATAGCAGCAAAACACATGTAAACTCCTTTGGAGGAACAAGTGGCCATAGATGGCCTTGTCGTGGCAACAAAGGCAATGCAAAAAGGAGGAACTGAAAATTTTCTCTGGCACTGTTTTTTATACCATTTGGATTGTCCAAACACTCTGCAAGTACTGCCTTATGGCAATCGAGTCTAATGCTGAGAAGGGATGGGCCATCTGGGTAAGAGAAACACAGAGCATGCCTATGCCCCCACACTAAGTCAATGTTCTCACTACTGCTCCTTGGTTTATTCCCTTTCTTTCCAGTGTGCTTTCCGATTGTTCTGTTTAGCAAATATTTACCAGCATGGTCTTAAGTCTCTCCAGGATCATTTCTATTTGCTCAGTCGTTGCTGAATCCCCCAAATGATCCAAATTCTTCAAATCTAATTGCATTATTTATTAGCTTAGTGCTTTTTGAGTAGACAACTAACTTTGCACAGAGCTTCTGAGGTGTTAGAACTTGTGAGGATACTGTCTTGGCTGCCACGAGGGCTGGCATCCTCTTCCCTTCTGCAGTGTGGCCTCCACAATGACGTTCTCTCACCTTGACCCTTTTAATGAAGGGACTTTCTCTACAGGATGTGTCCTCTTTGAGCACAGGTGAGGAGGGAACTTTATAAAATGCATTTATACTCAACAAGTAGAAGTTAAAAGGCACATATTGCCAATCCCAGGGATGCTGCTTGTATGAATTATGTCTCAATAATTGCATTGCTCTTGAGTTAAATCATTTCCTTACCCATTTTTCTATCAGTTTTCTCCATCAAACCACAGGTACATTATCTAAATGCAAAATAGCCCCAAAATTACCCTAGCATACTACAATCCTTTCCCAAATGGAAAGTTTCCATCCCAGATTACATTTCACAAATCAGCTTTCCATCCTGCAACTACTCACTTCTCTTCACTTTAAACATTAATCTCTGAGGTGAAATCATCTTAAACACTTTTCGAAATAAATCCTGCACAGGAGTTAAGTGTAATTTCTTCTGCTCTGAACTTATATAAATCTTCTATGCATTTCTGCAGGCAGCAGAGTCACCAATTTTTTCAGGCTTTTCTCAGCAGAATTATGCTTTTTCTTTCTGTAACAGGTTGATTATAATCCAACTCTCATGGCAATTTTTGTGATTATTTTTTCTAGCGAAAGGGAAAACTGGAGAATGGGAGAATACAGTTCTCAGTGTCACTTGTCTTAAGAACTAGAAAAGGGTTCAGGCAACTATAGTTTAATGATGCAATGCCTAAAACTTACCAACTCAGAGCCAAGTATAATGTTTGCACTGGAAAGTGCACTGTGCTACTGAGAAATGGAGCACCTGGAGTGGCATTCACAATATAAAGTCAGGTGTCCATGTTCCCTTGAATGAATGGGACGTCTGGAAGCCTACAGCAGGGATTTGCACCTGTCAGCAGGTGAAACACTTTGATGCTCAAGTCCTGAGGAGGGTGAATCCACAACTCCATTTCTCTTACAAGTAGGCATCATAAGGTGGTAGGTAGTCACGTCTCTTAAACTAGAATATAGACCCTGAAACCCAGCTCCTGAACTTGTCTGACAAATTGGGTGTTGACTGATCTTCGCTTCCTATGATGGAAAGGGCAAATGACTGTTCAGAGAATCATAGAGTCATAGGGTTGGAAGGGACCTCTGGAGATCATCTAGCTCAATCCTCCTGCCAGAGCAGGGTCACTTAGAGCCACTTGCACAGGAACACGTCCAGGTGGGTTTTGAATGTCTCCAGAGAGAGAGACTCCACCACCTCTCTGGGCAGCCTGTGCCAGTGCTCTGCCACCCTCAGGGTAAAGAAGTTCCTCACGTTTTGGTGGAACTTCCTATGCTCAAGTTTGTGCTCATTACCTCTTGTCCTGTCCCTGGGCACCACTGAAAAGAGCCTGGCCCCATCCTCCTGACACCCACCCTTTAAGTATTTATAAGTGTTGATAAGATCCCCCCCTCAGCCATCTTTTTTCCAGACTGAAGAGACCCAAATCCCTCAGCCTTTCCTCATAAGAGAGGTGTTCCAGTCCCCTAATCAGCTCTGTAGCCTTTGCTGTCCCCTCTCCAGCAGTTCCCGGTCCTTCTTGAACCGGGGAGCCCAGAACTGGACACAGTACTCCAGGTGTGGCCTCACCAAGGCAGAGTAGAGGGGGAGGATGACCTCCCTTGACCTGCTGGCCACACACTTCCTGATGCACCCCAGGATGCCATTGGCCTTCTTGGCCACAAGGGCACATTGCTGGCTCATGGTCATCCTGTTGTCCACCAGGATTCCCAGGTCTCTTTCCACAGAGCTGCTCTCCAGCAGGTCAGCACCCAACCTGTACTGGTGCAGGGGATTATTGTTCAAGTACAACACTCAATTGCAGTGTGTAGTCTCAGTAGAGCGTCCAAACCAAGAAGCAGTAAGTCATTGTGGAAAGATGTTGGTGAGAAATTTTCTTTCGTTCCCCATTGCAGCTTGTCAGACAACAATGTGAAAGACATGGAGTCAGTTCAAGACCAAAGCCTGAAAGGCTTGTATCTTGCATATCTTGGGAGCACAGAGCTTTGTTTACAACATTCACTTGAGACAGAGTGTGCTGGAGGGCTCCTGACAATGTGGTTAATTGTAGTCACTCAGGAAATATAGTCTTTGACCTGGAGATAACTGAAAAGATAAGTGAATTCTCCTTGTGTTGAGGAGGCGTAAAGCCAGCATAGTTACGTTGCCTTAAAACATTCATCTTCAAAACAGGAGAAATCTTCTGCAAAGATTGGATACTACCTTGAATTTAGACTTAGAAATGTTTTTTTTTTTTTCCCATTTGAACCTTCTGTGTGTTCACACTTAAACTCAGTAGAACTATTCATGAACTTAGCACTGATTTCATGCGAAGTATTTGGATGGCCACAAACACAAAGTCAGATAAATGGTGATGTCTAGGCGCTGAGTAATGGAGATGAGATTTTCAAGAACACCTATCCAGATAGTATAGACTTTTCTCCCTTACCTTCTAACACATATATACAGCTGGCATGGCTACTTTGGCTCCAAATGACAAGGTCCCTAGCTTGTTCTGGTCTGCTGGGAAAGCCCTTCTCGTCAGGAAAGATTTTTGCAAGTCTTGTATCCCTTTTTAAACTTTCTCCAGCTTCATCCAAGAAAACCTATTTGGTTTTGATTTTGACACTATGTAAATCCTCTTGATGGGAATCATGCTGCCTGATACTTTCTAGGATGTGACTAGTCTCTTGAGACCTGAAAGCCCTTTTACAATAAAGTGCTGGTTGTTGATCATTTCTTTGTTGGGTCACATAGGCACAAAAGTACCAATGAGCATCTCTGTAAATTCCAGCAAGGTTCTAAACATCACTGAAAAACTGATCAAGACTTACAAATGTTCTATTACAAAAAGTTACACTACACTACATAATTGTCTTTATTAAAAACTAAAATGCTTCACAACTGTATAATATTTTATCTCCTTTTGCTGCCTATAAGTTCAACTGGCGTATAATACAATTTATGGCTAAAGTGAATGTCTAGTCTTTTTATAAAACAAATCTGCTGCTTCAATCTCAGGTAGTTTCTCTTTCAGCATCCTTAAGCTGATTGACAGCCAATCCACATTGTTCAGCAGAAAAGCTGAGGGCCATTTCCACCACAAGTTGTTCTCTGTTACTTTTGAAAGATCATATAACTTCCTTTACATTTCTATCTGGAATGGCATTCACCATATCTAATTTTTTTTTTTTTGGGGGGTATTTGTTATCCACTGGTTATCTTAATTTGACTCTTTTTTTGGTCAGTGTTCTGCTTCTTTTGCATTGTCACAGTTTATTCTGATCCTGCTGTTGTGGCTTTTCCCCTAGAACTCATCCTTTTTGCTATTTCTCTTAGTCTGTAATATATTTTTTCTTACGCTCTTTCATATGCTTTTATTTAACTGATTACGATACAAATCTACTCAGCTTACAAAAAAAAGCCAGTTTAACAGTATTTTCTTAATTTATTTACTTCAAGACACAAAATAGATTTTAGTATAGTTTGCAATATAAGCCAAAAACTTTGTATGAAATGAATAGCTAGAATCACTCTCTGTTTCTCTGCAGTTGAAAATACTGTAAAGACGTTAGTATTCCTTAACGTACTAAGTTTCTAAATGAACTATAGCAATCAATTACATTAATGCATGTTAGTAATTCTACTGAACTGTTACTCACATGTAGAGTTAAGGACACACAAAAGCATTTCACAGGAATAATTTGAAGACAATAATCATCTTTGTGTAGATATTTAGATAATATTGTTCTGGGACAGTTTGCATTCCACTTCCAGAGTTTTGGTTAGTAAAAGGCAAAACTAAGACCCATGCACATCTTCCTTCACACCTGTGTATGAGTACTAAAATTTTTGGCACCTCCATCTAAATAAAGTGAACATCAGCTTAGGTAGCTCTAACATGGATATTCTAATTGCAGCTTGACTATATAATATATGAAAAAAATGATATGAACCGTCTGAATGTTCTGCTTGAATGAAGAATTCATGATCAATTCCCAAATCACGACTTACAAGAGTGCTGGCCCCTGCGTACATTTGTATCCTGTGTTCTTTGAAGACACTGCAGCTACGTGTAGGTAAATATGATAGATAGCAGAACAGGCTTAATAAAAATCAACAACAGATTTGTTTGAATAAGGATTGCAGGATCAGGTTATTTACTAGCAGGCTGGCAGCTATCCAAGGCTACAGGACCTTGGAGGGAAAGAATACGCAAACAGCGAAGACAGGGTGAGATTTGCGGAAAATATTATTTTAGAATTTGAGAACTGTTGTGTTGGGGATATATAGCAATGTTATATTTCTGCTATATTTCTGCAGTGCTGCACGCTACAAGCCTGACCTGTGTTGGGCCAAGAATTTTCATCTGTACGTATTAGGGCAAACTATATACCTCACAGCTATTCCCTGCTCACTGTTTCCTGTTACTATTCCTTAAAAAAGGGACGTGACACACATGAGTTGGCAGTATTAGAACTAGCACAAGGTAAGTGACTTTTTGCTGCCTTTCTCTCTCATCCATCAAAGAAGATTAAATGATGTAGCATAGATTTTATATGCAGAAGACATTTCTTGCAGGGAATTATAAAATGCTTATATCCACTTGCGTGAAACTTCTCTGTGAAGTGAAATGTTCCTAACGTTGCAAATGGGAAGTTCCAACCAGCTCATGTTTTTCCTTTTGTTAGTGTGTCCTTCACATAGGAGTGATTTATGCCACCAAAAGAATGGGACAGCTAGTGCAGTCTTTAACACTTATCCAAACAAAATAGTTGCACTTAACATTTAAGTTAAAAAAAAAATATTGTTTTGAAAAATTGCCAATTCGTCTTTAAAATTACAAAATAAAAAAAGACACCCGTTACAAGAACTAATAGTAAAGATCTCTATGATTCAGCTTTGCAATTCCACTTACAAGCAGCACTTTTCTGTATCTGTCAGCTCTTTCAGAGAGGGGATGCTTAGTTTTAAATAAAAGAATTAAATAAATTTTTAAAAGTCCTGTTAGTTTACAGATCATCTCTTGATAGATTTAAACTCACCAGTATTCACAATACACTACTAAGCTGCAAATTAACAACCTAAAGTGTCTGGTGGTTGCGTGAAATGCCAGTTTGCACCTCTTTGTAGTCATACCACTCGTCTCATTATCTTCATAAACCAAGATTATGATTTTACACTTCTGCTAGAAGTTAAGAAAAAGTTAAAACCCAAAACAAATCCCCAAATCTAATTTCACTAGCACTGGTGTGTGTTTTCCTACAGACTTGGGTGAGAAAATCATTTGGCTTGGCTACTAAACCTTTCCTATCTGCTACCTTTAAGCTACTGAGATCTGATCAGATGTAAGCAGGCAACTACAGAGACTAAGCATGGTCACAATCAACGCTGTGACAACCATTGTCTTATTTTCGCCAAAGTAAAAAAGACTCCTTTTCTTAAAAGCAGCGCTCTTCATTTTTTGCAATGATCCAAAGCCCACAAGAATAAATGGTTTGCCTGACTTAAATTAGCTTTGCATGAATTAGTTTGCATGAATTTCTCTGGACTCTTCAGTGGTGCCCAGCAACAGGACAAGGGGCAACGGGTACAAACTGCAACACGGGAAATTCCATCTCAACATGAGGAAAATCTTCTTTACTTTGAGGGTGAAAGAGCACTGAAATGGGCTGCCCAGAGAGGTGGTGGAGTCTCCTTCTCTGGAGACATTCAAAACCTGCCTGGATGGGTTCCTCACCAGCCTGCTGTAGGCGACCCTGCTCTGGCAGGGGGGTTGGACTAGATGATCTTCGAAGGTCCCTTCCAACCCCTGCCATTCTGTGATTCTGTGGATGAGAATTAATGGTTGAAAAAAATCAAAAGCCGTGTTGTGGTGAACAATTCTTGCGTGGAAATACATCATGAAGGGTGATGGTCTCTTAAATACCGTATTCCTTTTTTTCCCTTCAAACTTGGCCTTTTTTAATCTTTAACAAATAAATAATGAGCTGAGAAGAACTTGGAGTTCAGATTAACATGTGATTTCCATTCCTTTCTCTAAAAAATGTTAAACAGTGACACTGTGGCTTTTCATGTGAAGTTTTGATTATAGGCACATTTCGGCTACAGTATTAGAAAAGTGTATGCACCTGCTTGCCATTTTGCATTGCAAAGAGCCTCATTGATTTTAGTGAGTTAGGCTAAGCCTCTGAGCATGCCTTTGCAAGATCAAAGCTTAGCTGCTTCAATTTGCAAACGATAATGAGATGCCAAGGTCAAACTTCTCTTCTGTTTCAACAATCTGTTTCTGTAGTTGTTTTTGTTAAGTATTCTGTTCTTTGTTCCACCTCGCATAATTAAAGTTGTAGTTCAGACTCGCACTGATTTAGTGATTTATTGAAATAAAACTGAAGCTAGCTATGCTGGGTAACTGGTTTTGACAGAGAAACACAAAATGACCAAAGCAGGTTGAAATTTTTGCAGGCAAAATAAACCCAAACCAACAGGTCAGGTAGCAATACAGAAAGCTTGTGACTTACTTAAAGACATGCACATAAGAAATCTTAGAATGAAATTGGAAAGACAGAAACAAAATTGTTTTCCCCCAGATTAAGTGCCTATGAATTGCACAATGCAAAGATTGCCCGGCTATTTCAACTTAGAGCATAAAGTAGCTATATTTCAAAGCCTGAAATAGCTCCATAACTGGACATAAAATAGTGCACAGTAAAAGAGTTTCCTCATTTCCCTCTAACAGAGTCTGAAAGTGCAGGCAGCCCAATGAGACTTATGTGCTTTATATTTTAAATCACTTACAGGAACCTTACCACGTGACTATGTCACCTCAGAAGATTTTTCTTCCTTTCATTTAGACCTACTTTGTGCATTCATACTATACTGGTCAACTTGGTGGAAAAGTCAAAGTTTTTAAAACTGACTTCCTGATTTGGGAGCTTTGTTTCATAGATACAAGGGAGGGCAGTCAGACTTTATGTCAGGCAGTCATGAATCAATTTGACCAGGCCTGTCTACGGTGGAGGTTAAACTGCTGATTAGTTACAGATAGAGGTGAGCTTTATTGGCTGGCATAGTAGCTAATAGTTTAAAAACGTCCAAGAAATCTCTAGTTTACAAATGGCTGTAATAATCCAAGGTGGGTTAATCTTGTCTCTTTTTTATTCTGATCAGCCTTCAACTTGATTATTAGCTTGGATAATATTATGCACAAGAGAGTCTTTGTCCTCTGGGTCCTGGTGTCAGGGCAGAGAGCGGCTTGTAGAATCTGTCATAAAAAAACTATAGGGAAAATCCTTTTCAGTCTGCACAGGTCTAGCATGTCACAGTCTCAGTTTAACGAGGTTCAGCGAAGTGAGTAGCTAGGCTATTGAGCATGTATGAACTGAAGCATCTAGCAGAGAAAAATCCAGTTCAAATGATCGAAATTTCACAAAGTGGCAAGGAACTGAAAAAAGAATCTTTTACCCGAATATATCAAGTATTAGCTCTGCCTATCATAAATAACATGGCTGTGAGAGTTTGGAAGCTGACGTTTAGGCCACTGCTTCGCCTCTTTTTTTGTGCCTTGAGAAGACATTGTCAAAAATCCTGTGTGGTGGCACTGATTGCTCTTGGTTTATCCAAGATTTCTTCTAGAGTAAGTGAGCTACATACTTGGGATTCTTTCTCGGATCCTGCCTCCCGTCTCCTGGGTTTGGTGATCTATGGACTCTTCCAGATGGTGAATAATCTTCATAAGGTAAGACAATAAATCATAATCAGAGAAAAATACCACAGTTTGAGGCTGAATGGGAGCAGTGCAGTTTCCTGTGTCTAATGATCTTCCAGCTATGCTCCATATACCAGAAATACCTGATCATCCACAATACACTTATTCTACTGTTGCCATGCTCTACCTTCCTAGCACTGAAATTAGCAGCACTTTTGTTTTTCCAGCTGCTGTACTGACTAGCAATTAAATACAACTAAAGACAATTACTTTAGAATTTGTCTAACTGGGCTGTCTTATCATTTGTTTCAAACTGTGCATGATAATCTTTATTATCAAATGCAATATGGAGGAAGATCTGGTGGTGCAGAAGAATTTAGTTGTGCAACTACTATTGACATTAATAGAAGTCACATACCTTGATCCTTTTAAGGGTTGCTGGAATTTCAGTGCTTAAATATTCTAAAAATTGTTTAGGAAAACAGGATACTTGTAATCAGCTTCCATATTTATCAGTATTTAGACACTTTGATGCCACGCCAAAGTATTCTCCCACTTCACCTCTGTCATCTGAAAATCAATTTCTTTTGTATCAGTTTTGTAGTATTGGCCAAAAATTCTTCAGTTTTCTTTCAGGATAACAGTGCCTTTTCAATAACTGATCCTTTATTTTCCTCATTCACTGAGAACGTTCCAACTTTTGTGCTGAGTGAGTCAGAGGTCCTGACTCTGATCAGAATATGTGATCATGTAATTAAAGATTTAATACGCACATTCACACAAGAGTAGGCTGAAGACTGACAAACATCCTCGATTCTGACATTTTCTAGCTCACAGTTTTTTGGCTTTCCAGCCTGAGTAACATTCTTCTCTGTATTTTTTGCGGGTGAAGAACTGATTTATGTGAGTGAACATTTGTAAGAAGTGTGATTCAAAGAAAGAAAGAATTGTCTGAACTAAATTCAAGTGTTGCACAACTTCCCAAAGAAAGTGATTTAATTGTGCATCACGTAGACTAAGAAACCTTTTCTGCTTTGCTCTCAAATGCATTGACTTGACAGCATCATGTTACTTTATATCTTTTTGTGCCTCTGAGGCAACTCCTCTGCTCTTCATCATAGCATGTAATTATTTATGTTCCTCCCAGGTATGTTTATCTATGGCTATCTACATAGTCAGCTTGCACAGTAAAGAAGTGACTTGATTGAATTTACAAGTTAGTTGACAGTAGATCAGTATTTGGACTCCTGTAGTTTAAAGACAGGGCAATAGCAACTTTGGAGGGATTCTTATATGCTGTTACTCAGCTATGCTCGTTTTTGGTAGATGTGAGCCTGTTTGGTGCAAGTGGCTGCATTTTGAAGTAAAAAATATACTCCTAAAATATCTGTGGAAGCTAGGTCCCAAGAATCATATAATCTCCCATTTCTTTTTCAGTTCCACTATTGGATCTATCCTGCCTTGAGGCAACTGCGATCTTTTCTGATAAGGAGCCCTTGTTCAGCTCTCATCACTCATCCCAGCAGCTTGGTGGGTGTTAACTGAACATGAGTTCATTAGATGTGAACGTACACCAACAGGATGGGATTTTTTGACTGCTACCATTCTGAAATTATGTTTCAGTCTGCAATTGTCTTATTATAATCAAGTAGGAAAATAAAAGCACACATGCAATTGTACATACAAACGTAAGATACTGGCTCATAAAAAGATGACATATTTACCATAATTTTAATACAGCATGAAACAAGCAGCAAACACTAGTCTCAGTGATAAAGATCCATCCTTTTCTTAGCATCTGGACCTGTAGATTTCTCAAGCAACAATGGCATAATAAAGACAAAGGTGCCTGCCATCTGTTCTGTTTTATGAAAATTATTTGTTGCCCTTGTAATCCTGGAAACTTTCCAGCAAATGTTCCGGCAAATTTGAGCACAGGAATAATCAGGTATGAGGCATATGACCATTGTTGTGCCTGATGGGCTATAAAACATGAAGCCACAAGGAAACACAAAAGAGAAGACAAAAATAGAGCACCAAGCAGACGAAAACAAATGTTAGTAGAGATGAAGGATATTTGACATTTTTTTCCATTTTCACTGAAAATTAATAATTCAATGCTTAGAAAAAGGCAATGTTAAGGTTGTGATTTCAAACACTTAAAAGCTAGAAAGTACGCTGTTGGTGAACTCCTGATCACCAAGAGTTCCCTGGTGGCTTCAGGAGAAACTGCACTGCCTGAGAGGAGCTCAGGTGACTGTGACGTCTGGAGCTTGTGAGAAAAATGAGAAGGTACCGACATCATGTGTAAAATGGATGACAGCAAACAGCTCTAAAAAAGGAGATGGAGTGAATAAATGGATGACATTTTAAACTAGGAAGAAATTATTGTAAAATCATTAGGTTTGGAAGAAGAATTGGAATTTGGAAGAACTTTTCTATCTCATTTTGTGAGACACTGAATAAATTTTAGCTTTACTGTAATTCACTTGAGTGTCTGACGTTGTCCAGTCCTCACTATGAACTAATGAGGTGCTCTGCTCTTGCTGTCATCTGTTAAAATACGCAGCGGGAACAATTTCAGACTTTCCAATAAAATGCCTTCTAGAAATAATAAAAAAAAACCACCACGTACAAGAGATTTAGAAAGCCATTGTTCTAGCCAGTAGATTCAGATCAAGAGGAACGGTGAATGAATTTTGAATGAAATAGAGAGCCGGCTGTTCTGATTTCTATTCATGGCTTTGACACATGCTTCCTATTTGATCATGTAGAAGAATTATACAATCCTGGATAGCCTGCCAGAAGTTGAACGTCTAAAAATGACAGGGTCCCATTGGAATCTTTTTCATTTGGCCTTTTTATTTGTTTGCTTGTTTGTTTTTCTAGTTTGATTTCCTCAAAATTTTAATTGGAACTCTATGAAAAGACAAGATAGAAATTTGAAAACAGCAGCCACTCCTGAAAACCTCAATGGAAAAAGGGTCTCAGGACTCTTTTTCACTTTGAGTTTTGTGAGCTGGCATTACATGTTTGGTTAGGGGTTCCGGAATCTGAAATAGAGCTAATGCAAGATCCAGGTTAGAATGATCATGCAAACTCAACACTGCTGTCTCAGTTCTCCATCAGTATAACTATACTCACTCTTGAAGCGTTCTCCTGAATTGCTATTAACATGTTTGACTGGCCAAAAAACAAATAAAGTGTTTATTTTGAAAAGAAAAGAAAAAAAAAGGCTGTGGTCCATGGTGAAGACAATATAAGCTGCCAGAAATTTTCATTGTTACAGAGAACTAAGAAAATAGGCTCCAGTTCAGGATTTCTTTAGATGTTTTTGTTTTTGTAGTTAAAGCTTTTTTTCATGTTAAGATATTCATAAATAAACTCAAATAAAATAACACGTAACAAAGGGCTGCTTTTGAAGATGCATCGTAAGAAAGAAGAAAAAAGAGACAATACCTCTCTGTACCACCCAGGGGAGGACACAGTCCTGGACATGAAGGCTTCAGAGGATATTGATGAAAACAGAGTGAGACCATGAAATGGAAGCAAAGTGATAAAGAGTCCGGGAGGAATTGATTTATGGGAAAGATCAAAAAGGTAAACCAAATCTATAGCTAAGCAGTGACTAACGATAAAAGAGCAATAGAAGTTGGCATGCTTTATAGCCATGCAGGGAAATGTTACTGGAATAACATGGGGGTTTTGGGGAATGGTAGCCCTGTGAACTCATTCCAGGATGAGCTGGTAGAAGAGCTCAGTAGGCTGACTAATGTTAGAAAAACAACGGGAGAAAAAAAGGTAGTTATTGGATACAGATGACAGAGACAACGTGACTAGATTTTTAATTTCAAGTTTGGTAGCGTATTAATGTTAAGCTGGAGCTGGGAGAAAGAATTGGCCGTGCTGGCTGCTATAGTGACTGGCCACAGCCTACATCATTTTCCTTTTTTCGGTGATCACACTGGGCAAGGAAAACGTAAGGGTGATCTATACCTGTGATGCTAAGTTGCTTGTGAGGCAGGAAAGCTACAGAACCTCCATTCAGCCAAAACTCAGTGCATGGGTCTGTGGAAAGAAATGAACCTTGATCACTGTAAGTAGTATCGGACCCTCTGAATTCATCTGCTGTAATCAGCCATTGTATGAGGACAGATAAATGACCTCTCACTCTAGTGACCACAGACACACTGCCATCCACTTGGAAAAAAGCCGTTTGTTGACCTGAAATGAAATAATGAAAGGCTTTTCTGGTGTGTGAGTTGATGGTGTGTGGTCTCGATACCTGCCTCCAAAAGGGCACTCCTGAGTTTATCATGTGAATTCCAGAGTTTGGCAGGTTCACTTGGAGGAGAAAAAAGCCAGGAGGAAGGTGTTCACTTTTTTCTCTTTTGGATGAGATGAAATTCCCTGGATACTCTAGTGAGGGAAAAATAGAGCATGTATATGAATGGACCTGCCTGCCAATGACAAGCCTTGCTCCAGGATTTCTGGCACTGGCAAACAAATTAGTGGGATTTAGCATGTCAGGAAATAAAGTATTATCTGAAGATTCAAATAAACTCGATACTAATTTCAACAAAGGTTGTTCAGATCCTATGTTCTTCTGAAGCAGCCCTATTCAGAAGCAAAGTAAACCCCAAAGCTGTACTAAGTCAGCAGTGAAGGTCGTGTGAGGGCACCAAAAATGGCCCTTTCAATAAAAACCGATGGTAGTGGGGACTAAGAATAGCTTAACTTTCATGAGCTCTCTGGTTCTGACTGTTAGGTTGACTCATGAATGACCATTACCCACCTGTACCAGTTACACCAGCTATGAGGCTGCTGCACTTCACACACAATGCAGCTCCTTTTCTAGGAGTCTCTTGTGCCTGTAAAGCCACAAAACCCTATTTGTGCCCCAGACCAATAACCTAAATAAAGTTCTCTGTGTGCTGAACATTTTCACATTTAGCACACAGAATCTGTATGAGCTGGGTGTCAGAAAAACCAGACACTTGACCAAATTTCATCTCTTCAACTGGAAAAACTTTCAAAGACTTCTGTATTTAGATGACTGAGGTGTTTCTTGGTGAGGGGTGTTTTGGTAGGATTCTTTTTTTGCCTTGGGGAACAAGTAAATGCGTACTAATGGGCAGGGCTGCAATTCAGAGGGACCTAAACAGGCTGGAGGAATGGGCCAGCAGGAAGATTTTGAAATTCGAAAACAAATGCCAAGTCCTGCACCTGGGAAGAAGACCGCTTTCAGTGATATAGGCTGGGGACTGTCTGGCTGGGGAACAGTTCTGCTGAAAAGGACCTGGGGATCCTGGCAGACAGCAAGCTGAATGTGACCCATCAGTGTGCCCTGGCAGGAAAGAAGGCTAGCAGCATCTGGGGCTGCATTGTAGAATAGGGAAGTGATTATGCCCCACTATTCAGCACTCAGGTGACACCTAGATTCTGTGGCTCAGTTTTGGCTGATAAACTGGAGTTCAGTGAAGGACCACCAAGATCCTCAGGGGGCTGGAGCACTTGCCCTGTGAGGAGAAGCTGAGAGACTGGTGCTTTCTGAGCCTGGAGAAGAGGTGACTTTGGGAGCACGTAGCAGCCCCCCAGACCTATGAGGAGGTCGTTGAGAAGACCAGGCCATGATCCTCTCTAGTGGTACATGGTGAGAGAACAAGAGACAGTGGGCAGAAACTGAAAAGAGCGGTTCAAACTAGATATAAAGAGAAACTTTTTCATTCTGAAGACAGCTAAGCAACGGAGCAGGCCACTCAGAGATGTTGTGCAGTCTCTGTCCTTGAAGGTTTTCAAGACCCAACTGGAGACAACCCTGAGCAACCTGGCCTGACCTCAGATCCGAGAATGTTTTTAGCAGGAGATTGGACTACTAATGTCATGAGGTCCGTTCCTACCTGAATTACCCTAGGGTTCTTACTCAATAAATATGGAGGAAGTATATGAAGTGCAGGAAGGATTAGATGAGAATATTTGTGGTAAAACCAGAAAATAGTCTGTAGGCTGACTCCTGTAGTCTTCATTCAGGTGAAGTTGCCATTTCAGTTGGGTCATCTTGCATGTTCTAGGCAATTGGAATCTACTGAAGGATTTAAACGGGTACTACACTGAACTGAAATCAGAGAGGAGTGTAGCTAAGGATTTTACTAGAGCACTAGATTTAATACCCAAATCTGCTGAAATGTGTCACAGACTTCTTAAATAATTTCAGCAGGACTCCAGTTCCACCTTCCACTCACACTTACGCTGACTTAAGTGCTTGCTTTTCCACATTTTTGCATATGCAAAGAGGATTATGTTCACTGATATCCCGTAACAGTAGCAACTAAATATATAATCATTCGGTGTGCAATCAAGGGAAAAGGAGCTGCACATGGAATTGATATTATTTTTTTTTCTGGTTTACCTGTATGATTTATAAAATCTCTAAAAAACAAACAAACAAAGTCTTAGCAGAACGAAAAAAAAAAAAAGTGTACTTTTTAATGGATTGCACCCCAGAACAAGACTCATCCCATTAATTCTATGTATTATTTAATCAAGCAACACAGAACTCTTGTTATGTTACCAAGCCATTTTTAAAAGCAAGTTAATCATGCTCAAGTGACTGACAATACAGCAGCACTTTCCCCAGGCTTCATTTTGAATCTAATTTATTTAATCCAACAAGCAGAGCAATGCAGCAGGCAAGGTAGTGTTTTCTAGTTTAAGTAAAGATGTGGAGGGGAAACAGTGTACATACTTCAGAAACTATAAAATTTAACTTTTTTGCTTGATTTGCCATCCACAAAATTATTTTAAAGAGAAGGGCATCAATTTTATCCTGTAATTACCTTTGTCAAGGTTACCAATTTTATACGTGGGCTTAGCCAACAAGAAGCTGCTGATTTATTTTGCTGGTTATCTTCTCCGCTGACAAAGATATTGTATTTGAAATGAAAGGCACTCACAGTACACCTGGAAAATCTGCATTTAAAATCTCTAAACACTGTCTATATTAACATACAGTCTTATTATAACAAAGATACAATAAAAGCAAATTTGTTATGAATTGGATTAACTTGTTGTAAGAGTAGATGAGGATTTTCATTTATGTTTGTTGTGCTGGGTTAAGAATCTCTGTACAAATAATAAATATGGCTTAGAATTATCTTTTTGTGTATTCACTTTCCTTTTACCTTCTGAATGCTTCCTTTGTTATGTGCGTGTCCTAGTTTCAGCTGGGATAGAGCAAATTTTCTTCTTAGTGGCTGCTGTGCTTTGGTTTTAGTATGAGAATAACGTTGACAACACATATTGTTTTGGTTGTTGCTAAGTAATGTTTATATTAAGTCAAGGACTTTTTCAGCTTCCCATAGAAGCTGAGAGGGAGCATAGACAGGACAAGCTGGCCAAAGGAATATTCCATCCCACAGACATCAGGCTCAGTGTGCAAATGGGGGTTGGCCGTGGGGCAGGAATCCACGATCGCTGCTCAGGATGGGCTGAGCAATCGATCATCGGGTGGTGAGGACAATTGTATTGCATCACTTAATTTTGTTTATTCTTTTACCATTTTTATTATTATTCTCTTCCGTTACTGCTCTATTAAACTGTCTTTATCTCAACCCAAGAGGTGTTTTTTTTCCTCCTTTTTCTCCTTCTTCTCCCTGCTCTTCTGGGGCGGTGAGGGGAGCAAGTGAATGGCAAGCTCCTAACTGTGGATGGGGTTAAACCACAGCAGTGTGTTTTCTCTTTTCCTCCTTTTACCTTCTGGAAGTTATCCCAAGTTATCTCTGTATTAGAACTGCATATTTCTTTTCTAGTTATTCTCTAACTCCCTCCTTCCTTTCCCGTTTCGGTACAGACTCATCTCTTTTTTATTCTAAATCATGACTTCACATTTCTTACTCTTAGGCGTGGATGTCATGGAATCCGTAATATCTCATAAGAGATAATAGCATGGAGCAGGAGAAACATGCAACATACTGAAAAGAGGAAAGGAAAAAAATTCTATTTGGGAGGGTGACTGAGCTAAGAAGAGAACACGCAGGTAGTCCTCACTGTCCCTTAGGAATCAGGAGTCGAAGACTGAGCGATGGCACAACTGTGTGATGAAACATCAGCAGGGAGCGGCTGTTGTGATGGCCTTGCTCAAGAGAAAGAGGAGGAAGGCAATGCCATATTATAACAAAAAATTTGCGTATACATATATATATGTGCACCATCATTGCTATTAGATTTCCTTTCTTTGTGCTTCTCATTTTAGAGCTAGAAAATCTCTAATATTTCCTTTCTGTATATTTTGATATCAGAATTGATCTCTTTTTAAACACTGTGTTTTGGTTATCAACTGCATGCTTTCACCACAGGCTGCGTAATTAAGAAACTATTGTGACTATCCGAAAATAATGAGTAACGTGCAAATTAAGTTGTCTGTGGAAGATGTTAAAAATTTATAATTATGGAATTCATCCCCTTGGAATACGAAAACATAAAAGTAAACGTCAGAGCACTGCTTAACTTTCATTCTAAGAACAAGACTGTAATTACGTACATGTCATAAACATAAACCAGATATCAAACTATTTCTTACAGCTATATTCAGAAGTCATATGAGAAACGTGCTTCGGAAATTATATTCAAATACAAGGGTATATAGTTTTTATCAGAAGAGATATGGTATTCCAGTCTTCTGATGAAACAGTTACTATATGAAATCACCTGCATTGTAAAATGACAAAAAGTACCACTTTTCTTAAATTAAAATTAATTTCATATCACATTAAAGATGGTGGCATGTATTTTTTTTAAAGCTGGGTAGTTTCCGAACAATATACCTTAGTATTTTTTAAAAAAAAATCCATTGAGCAATTAAAGGTAACCTGAGCCATCATCACAAATAATGAGGATATTTTGACTGCAAAATATAAACTGATTATTACCGGGGGTGTGTGTGTGAAAAAAAAGATTCTTTTTATGAGGACTTGAACAAGTTATTACAGAATTACTGCATGCTTTCTGATTAAAATACTGAAATAAATAAACCAAGTTAGGGGAAAACAGGTTGTATTGGTCTCCATAAGTCACCATGTGTGATTTCTGTCTCAAACTGATGGTTTTTAATATATTAACCTGTTGTGATTTTAAAACATGGAATGTTGTCTTCCAAGTTTGATATTAAGGCACAAAGATCTGAGTCCTTATTTTTGCTAGTTTCACAGAACAGGTGGTCATACCCTACTGCCACGGGTGTAACACTAACCCCTGGGTCTGATGAGTTGTATTAGCCAGAATTTGGGATCATGCTTCAACGAAATTAGAATAAGGTGGCAAGCACACAAGAAATACTGCCCATTACAGGTGCACCATGTAGGCCATATGGTACTGAAATTTCACAATAGGAATGAAATTTGGTTTTAAAAATGAATGAAATGAGTGGGTGTGGGATAACATACCATGAGCAGAAAGCTTTTTAAGTACGAAATGCTCAGAATAATGAGGAAGTTACAGCTCAGAATGGAGAAACACAACATAACTCCACAGAGGCGTTTGCAAACAACTGCCCTGCTCACTAGACCTTAATCAAATATGCTGTTTGGCTCTTGTTTTTATGATCCCATCTTTTTTTCATTCATTAATATTCTATGAACATCTTTATAGAGGAGGAAGATGAGACATCACTGCGTGCCATTGTACACAAATTATCCCAGACTCTCAACAGCTTCTTTGCTTTCGGTGCTTGTGCACGGGGTTTGGATATTCTGCCAAGAGCTGCTGCTTATACGGCAGTCCTAAATACCTCAGTTTCCCTTTCTTTCCATGTGTTTCTTCCCTCACAGCAAGAATCCTTAGCCAAAGAATATATGCCAAATTATTCTGCTGTAACACAACGCATATGAGAATTAGGAATGAAGGCAGGAGGACAGAAGAATAGAAGTAGAGGAGTTCCCTTCATACCAGGATCGGACCCTTACCACAACTTGGCTAATGCTTGGCAGGATCTATCCAAGTCAGGATTATTTATTATGCTATCTAGATAAAAGTATAAAACATATTTAAGTAGATAACAACTGATGAGATTCTTGTAGGCATCACAGCAGATTAGGCTGTTCAGAAGGGATTTAAAGGAAAGTGTAGAAGATCTGTAGCTATTTCTAGGACGATGTATAGGCAGAACATAGAGGAGGGAAAAGGGCATGGGAGAAAGAAGAACAAGAGGTTAGTTGAGGTTGAGATACCCGCGTTGAAGAAGTTGAGGTATCTGCAGAGCATGCAGACAGAATTGCCACTACATTCTGCACCTGAAGGACTGGCTTCATCCAGTAAAATGGAGGGAGTGTACATGTATGTATAATCCTAATGGCAGTGAAAAAGAGCACAGAACTGGGGAATGGCAAAGAGGAATTAGAAGAGAAGGAATAACAATAAATAGAAACAGTGGCAGATTTTTAATCTGTACGACAAAAACAGAAACAGAAATAAATGGTGCAAAGACACAACAGGATTTCATTTTCAGGTTTTAGGAAGAAAGTTCTACCAAGGAAAATAGCTCCTGGGAAAGATACAGTTGCAATTTATTTCTAAACGCATTGCGCTCTGTATTTAAAGTGTGCTGTCATACAGATACTGTGTTAGAGGTCCATATGGTCACCTGGAGCTGCGGTTCACCCACAGGCTGATTATTGAGGTTTTTCACAGAAATGGTTTACCGGGCACAGAATAAGATACAGTCCTTCAAGAACATGTACAGGTGACTGCCTATAGGATAAAGAGGAAACAGCACCTGAGATACTGTTTGATTTGAGCAACGTAATTCAAATGCAAAGCATTATGGGAACACACAACACTTGTAATGAGATAATTCTGGCATGTGTGAGTAGTTTCAGCCTATGAAATCTTTACAACTGTAATATTTGATTTCAAATAATTTAGTTTCATTTTCTATGTTAATTTGCCAGAGAACTTAAATTTATTTGTTAAGTATTAGCTTAAGTTAATTTGACAGTAACTTAAAAAGTATCCAAAGAAGGGACTTCATCTAGGGCTGTGCTACTTCCTAAAAAAATAAAGAGCAAAGGGACGCAGTCCTGTGTTCATTCAGGTCAGGAGCCTGAATTTGTGAATGCAGACAGGCATCTTCATACCCATCGGGATTCTGCAACCACCTTTGCTTTGCTGCTAACGGGGATGAAGTTATTCGCCTCCTTGGTGAACCCCAGGTGCAGAGGCAACGCCTGGTCCCTGTCCCAGCCCCGCTGAGTTGTGACCATGGAGCTATGAAGGGTAAACCTGACTTGTGCGCCTGCTTGAAAACTTTCGTTCCAGCAAGTAAGTTCTATTAATTGAAACAACGTTGTTAAAGAATTCAAGAACACATTTTCTTCTGCTCAAAGGCTCCAAAAGCCTATTTCTTCTTTAACTCTGGTTCTGGGCCATAAGACGTCACAGGGACTGAGCAATTTACTGAGCACTTAATTATTGAGTGCAAATTTTCTCAAGAGCCTAGCTAATGAGTCTAGCAAAAACAAGCAAAGGAATAACCACAAAGAGGTTCAACACAGGCTGAGATTTATGAAATTAATGTCAGTGCCTTAGGCAATTTGCAGGTGGGTAATACCTGTCTATATTTTGCGATTCCAACTGGAAAAGATATGTTTCATTTTTCACCTTTGAACTTCTCTATTTTGTTGCTATGTGCCATTGATCTGATGCTGCATTTTAACTCCAAGCTGATTTTTTCGTAGCTTCAATGAACTCAGTGTTCATTAAATAAGGGGCTGATCCTTCATCATCAGTTCACATCTATACTCTTTATTTGATTCACATCTATATTCTTTACCTATCATCTGAGCCATCCAGTCATAAGAGTAGTAGTTTGCAAAAATGACCTTCACAACTCTAAAGCACTTTCAGGTGAAGGAGGAATTACTGTTCTACAGCAGATTCCTAGGCGCTCTACTACAATTTGTTGCTTCTTTTTGTAACCAATGCTGTAGCACTTAGAGAAAAATTTTAGAAACTCCCATTGTTTTTTTCTAAATATGTGCTTTCCTCAGTTAGGTCTTTTCTCCGTATCTCACAGCTAGAGACTTGTTTAAGCCTCAAAACATGAAGCCTCAGGACTTTTCATAATGTTTGTAAGTAGTAAAGGTAATAATTGTGTCAGGTCTTGTTTTTTATGCCCTTTTTATTGAACGACACAATACAAACATGGTCATCTCAAGACTGTTCTCACTATATTACATCTCGTGTAATGACTCAAAATGCTGCTAAAGTTGGTGTAAAAACCTACAACATCAGAGCCATGTTGGTCTATGTCCATTCTGGAATTACTGTGCACTGCTAAACACATGGGAGAGAAGAAAGAGAACCACATCTCCCCAGTCTAGATAGAGTTTATCATAACTGAATTCCTGTAAGTTATGATACAAATAACCATAAGATCCAGAAAGCTAAATGCCTACTGAATTCTGTTTCTTGGAAGAAATTTCAGAAACTGATTCCATTTTGCTTACAATACAAAAATATATATTTATAACTTCATAGAAATAAGATTCCTTTAGTAGTGCGGATTATTAAAATTATTTTAGACTTGTTGTCAAATAGACTCAATTTCTACTATTCAAAAAGCCTTGCAATTTTCATTCTGCATCAGGAGAAAAAGTCTTGAACAGTGAAAGGGGCGGGCAGATAGGGAAGTGCATTTGTTGAACATGCCGAAGGGTAACCAACAGAGAAAGAAACCACTCACCCTTTAAAATTAAATCTCACTGTGCATGCTGTGTATTCTGTATCCAGGAGTGTTCTTTTTGCTGTTCTTGAAGTTCTCTTCCAGTCCAGAGCCAACAGTTATTAGTGTAACTGATCTGGATTAATTCACACCATATTTCATAGCATATATTTTGACAAATAAGGTTTTTATTCAAATAATCCATATCAACGTGTAATTATCAATCACAGTTTTCTCCTGGAATATTACGGGTAAATTTCAAATAAACTGGCTCTCTGAGAAATAAATATAATTTAAACTCTGAATAAATATAATGTAAGCTCTATTTCCATAAAATTTTGAGATCAATAATTCTGAGGCTGTGGAATACTCCAGTTGTATGGATACGATGTGAATTAAGTTACTGCCATGACTGATGTGCTAAAATGCATTATTTATTACTTCATTACAGTCTCATTGAAACCTTTGGCCTGTTCTGATATGTAACTCGAATTCTCCTCATTTTCCCCCAGTTACTAACTGACACAGCCTACAGAATTGCTGTCAGGAGAGTATAAGGCAAAACTTCATTTTTTCAGTAGTGCAGGGTAAATTCTATCAGTCATAAAATAATAAATTTGTTTAAGATAATCAACTGATCTCTTTTATGGTTAATATATGTTCTCTGTAGATGTGTGTACTGATAAAAGATGCATATGAAACCAAGGTATGTGTACTGGTAAGTTTATTATTTGAATATGAAAACGGGATTAGAGTTTAAATGTGAGAAACTAGGATGTGTCCATAGTTCTCTATTTCTGGGTATTTTCTGAAGCCTTGAGCCATGTGTGAATATAAATTCCATCATCTTTGGATTGGCAAGTATCAGAGATAAAGCTGATGAAGATGTGAAAGTTCATAAGGTTCCTTTTCTGTACTAGCTGTGCTATGCTGCTCCTGACAAACCACATCTATTTACCAGGACTCCTAAATACACTACTTTTATCTATAAAGAGACTTCAAAGCAACAAAGATTTCAGCTTGGACAGAAGGAGGAGAATGAAGGAAGAACTGGTCCAGGGTGGTAGTACCATTTACTTGGAGATGATCCATAGAGAAAAATAGATACAAGTAGAACCAACCACAATTTTTTTTTTTTTTTTTTTTTTAAATCTCATGGAAATTTAGGGAAGGAATGAGAAGAATCTCCTGAAGTGGAGGAGGAGACATGCTCCTTGAGAACCAACATTATGATCAATACTGGCTGGCAGCCAAGGGAGTTTATGTTCAGTTCTGAGGCATCTAGGTGGAAATAAATGTAGACTGTAGGTCTTGTAGATCCACTGTAGAACTGCTCTAGATCTAGATCTAAACTGTAAAGTGACTTCACTACAAAGGGTAGAACTTGATTTAGAAACAACCGAGTATAGTTTTTGTGATGTCCAAACTACTTTTAACAAGACTTGCCGTGAGTAGTAGAGTCAAGTAAGTCTTGTAAGGCAAGAGGAAAGAACTAGTGGATAAAAGACATGGAAAGGCAGGAGCGAGAACTGCTGGAGGAGATATGAAATACTGGGTCACCAGAACATGAGACATTAGAAGAGAATGCATGTGCTACTCTAATTTCAGATACTGTGTATTGCTAATGCTGGTAGATAAGCATGTTGTCCTTAGACATTAAGTCAGCATCAGGATTGTGTAGAGGAATGACCTCTGACTTCAACATAGCAGATTAATGAAAGTAGCTGATGGACTGGACTAGTATTTTCCGTATTTCTTACATTAGAATCATGTTTGACAGTGCACATGTAAACATATGCTTATGGCTTCACCAAAACGGGTCATAAATTAGGACACGGTGGTGTTGCAACAACTTTGAAAGCCAGCTTCTGACTGTTGGGTGTGTATAAATGCTCAATCATAAAATAGCATTAGTATGTATTTTATTTCCCTTTTCAAAATGATGAGCTGTGGCTGATCAATAATACTTAGAAATAAGTGTATAGTGCATGATTCAAAAAGAGATATAGTGAAAAAGACATTTTTGCTTTCTGCACACAATAAAACTGGAGTAAATATGGACAGAGAGAAGGAAGAACGTATAATTCAAAGGTAAGTAATGTTTTGCCCTTGGAACAAAACAGGAAGTTCTTTGGAGTAGATCTGGATTTAATATTTTTCTGTAAGAAAATCAGGAGTTGTCAGAACCAAGCCTGTTTGGTGAAACAACACATTCAATTAAATGTTTTTTTAGGGAAATGCTCTGCAGTCAGGAATGAAATCTCTGGTCAAAACCATGAGCACGACCAGATTCCTCCTCTCTAAATGATCTTTAACCCAGGATGGGAGGAATAAGGTCAGATTTTGAAGACCCAATTCAAGTATCTGATTCAAGAAAGAACTGATGGCAATGAATCTAAGGTCACATGTATAGAACAAAAACCAAGCCAGAGCCTGAGGATGGCTTATACCCACATGGCTATGCACAAACCTATTTTTCCTGAAATGGGACAGATTTATCAATGTGGTCAGCTGAACTGATTCTGTATGTTTTGCAAGACCCTGAACTATGTTTCGATGTTTCTTAGCACCAGACAAAATCAAGCCGGGGAACATGCTAAAAACTGAGCAGTGCGAGATGTGACTTCCTTGTTCTGCTAGGGCTGATGTGTCCTGTATTCCAGTCTTCCCTTCATTTTCAGGATTATTATTTTTAGAAGTTCAGCAAAACGTAAATATTCCTGCCCTCTTGATAGAAAAGGGCAGGAGAAGATCAGCTCAAGACAGTTCAGTACAGTCACTTCTGAATCCCCAAGTACAAAGGCACTGGCAACAAAGCGTATGAAGCAGAAGCAAAGAAGAATGGTGGTGTTCATTTTGACCAGAGTAAGGTCAGTACTAAGAAAAGCCTTAGCCTAATTTTTGACAGCTGTTAGAAAAGAAATCTGTGGCAAGTCATCAAACACCCATGTAACTCGCCTCTCTCCTTTGTTTAGTGGTCTTAGTTTGATGCTTTCAATAGCAGAAAATGTCCCCAGGTGTTTTTACTCTTCTGGTTTACAGTGCTAGTTACTCAGCCACTTGGCTAAACTGATGCTGCCACTCTGATGCTTCTTCCTGTTCTGGAGCTCGCCTGTTGGAGTAGGAACCTCTCTGTGATGCAACAGTGAGCTGCAGACATACCCTTCCTAGTGTTGGCTGAAACAGCGCCATGACACAGATGGCTACCCTACAGCGCTATATGGTGTACAAGGATGCATATGTTGTTTTCTCCTTTGAGTACCAGTATCTTCGTAACCAAACACTCAGCACTGAAAGCACCGTAGTGTGGTTTAAGCTGATGCTACTGCTCATGCTTACAGAAGGACAATGTGTTCTCATTGGTCTTTAAGCTCCTACTTTTACATGTATGACCAATCTGAAGCTGCTTTTTAAAAACAGGTATCATATTTAAATTATTGACGACACGTATTTTTGACCGCACAACTTTTTAAGTATTTCCTTTCTACTAAGTAATCTCATCTAGGGCGATGCCTTCTTAGGTCATTTTTTCTTCCAAGAAGAATTTATGATCTTTTTTACACATTTATGAGCTTTCACAAGGTCACAATTTCTCTCTTGATACTCTTGATAGTAACAGATATGAATATCTTGTTTTCCAAACCATTATTACAGATGCTAAGTAAAGTTACAACTACCAACAAAAATTATAGGAAGTATTTGATAATTCATCAATTGATGTACTTTTGCTTATTCTTTGAGCTTAGTCCTTCAGAATTTGAACTATGTGGGTTCCTAATCTACCAGGACACAGACCACAGTTTTACACAGCTTTTTCATCTCTCTTTTCTTTTTTTTTTTTTGGCAATCCATGTTGTGGAAAGAAAAAGATTTTAAGATTAAATGAAGGCAAAACAATTCTGCCCAACTTTTCACGGAGTTCTATGAATTCTTTTGGTGTGAAACCAGGCAGAGGAGCTACATCTTTGGGCAGCTTAATGGCATGTCACTCTATGTAGATAGTAACAGCGTAGATACATACAATAATTTCATAATCCTTATAAGAAGAGCTGTCATTTTGTACTATAGCAAAGCATATTATTAAGAATCGTTTAATCTACACATCTCTGATACAATGGCACAGAATAATATTATAGCATTTTACCTACAGTTCTACAAATCATGTCTGAATTGTCAGCTCTTTTAAGACTGACAGCATTTTGGTGTGATGTAAGTGGACATCATGATAAGAATGTAATTTAAAGTAATTCCCAAGAATGCACAAAATCTTTTTATACAGCTGCTTGAGAAATTTTTTTTTTTGAAGTACAAAACATGAAAAGATATCAACTCAGAGGGGTAGCCCATGTGCTTAATTTTTGTAACAGAGGTTTTTGAATGAGATTGAGCCAGAAAGAGTCTTCCCCATCCAGCAACATTTTGTCACAGAGACAGATGAGATCATAGAATCATAGAATCACAGAATCACAGAATCATAGAATGTGTTGGGTTGGAAGGGACCTTTAAAAGTCATCTAGTCCAACCCCCCTTTGGATGGATATTCCTTACATCCTTCTGTCTCCTTTCCCCTCAGGATCCTGGAATTATATATATTAAAAAAAAAAAAATAAAAAATCATCTTCCACTAGCATCTTGCCACAGAGCTCTGCACTCAATAGGAAAAATTGATATTCATAATGAAAACAAAATTAAGGTTGCTCACAAGTAACATCCAAACCTTATTCGTATTTTTAAAACATGCACTTCCCTTAAAGTCCATGTAATACATAGTTCCGATGAGAAAAATTGTTTTGGAGTAAATGTCTCAAAGGTAGTCCAGTCACTTCTCACTACACAGCCTACTGTACGTAGAATAGCTAAAGAAGACAAGAGAATTTATTAGTATTCTGCTGACCTTTTAGACAGACTGCATGGAAATCCTGAAGGCTAATTTACAGCTAAATTAATTAAAATAGCACATAATATACAAGGTCAGGCAGTGGTCTTTTCAGAGTTTTTCTGTCTGAACACGACACTAATTCTTAATTTTATTCTTTAAAAAAAAAAAGTACTTCTCTGAGTCCCAAGACATGCAAAAGATTTAGGAAAGCAAAGAGTAATGAATCTCAAATGCAACTTTAATTCCAACCTCAGAACAAAATAATAAAAATTTCTTTCCTTTGTTTCTTGGAGAAGCTATTGGTATCATGCAGAGTGCAAAAGAGATCATACTGAACTCATGACTGCAAGAGGTGCTGAGTTCCATCATTCAATAATAAATCTCTTTTTGTAATTTTTCAGCCATCTTTTCCTTAAATCATAAGTAAATGCAAAGTTGTTAATAATGCATTAGTCCAAAGGCTTGAGGGGGGTGGGTGAGGTGGGTGGAATGAGAAACGTTATTCAGAGGGAAAGGGACACATCAGAAAACTGGTAAAACAGAGCAGTGATCACAGACTACAGGAAGGAAAACCACCCTTTGTTTATATATACTAAAATGCCAGAGTACTTGTGTCTATTTCCATTAAATGAAATGACATCTTAGCTGAACACATTACATTCTATGCAGGAGACTGAAAATGATAAAATACTGAATTTGAACCTAAAAGTGGAACGCGCAGGGTGGGGACATATGGTCACTTTTTTGCCTTATGAGTATTGGAAGTCTCCATGGGCTGGTATTGACTGAATACGCCTATCATATCACATGGCATCTCCTTTTCCTTTCCACCATAAGTAATCATTACTTTTTTCCACAACTGCCATCCTGTAACAGTCATCGATCACTTCATAGATTTTAAGGGCAGAAGAGAACAGTGCAGTCATTTAGTCTGACCTGCGATGTGACACAGGCGGTAAGACCTCACCCAATAACATCTACACGAAGTCCAATAATTTGTGGTTGAGTACAGTACACCCTTTAGAAAGAAACAAATATTGGCTTTAAAATGTATGATGGGCAGGAAATCTACTGCCCTCCTTCATATATTAACCTAATGGTTATTTTCTCTCACCAATAGAAATGTGTCTCATATTTCCACTTTGAATGTGCCTATCTATAAACGGTAGCCAGTGGTTTTTGTTGTAGTTATAAATAACATGGCACCCATTAGCCCTCTCCTATTGCATACTCCTATTTTATTATTATGTTATAGGTCAGCCTCTTTACTTTCCCTCTGATAGATAGATTACTTCCTCAAATATTTCCTTGTGAGGGAGGTTTTGAGCCCCATGATTAATTCTTTTGGCTAACAGAGCTAGAAGTTGGGTTTTCAGCCTACCCCTCCTTGGAATTATGAACTAGACACCTTTGATGTATAGAGACAATCTAAGCTTTTGAGTCTTATTTGGTACTTAGCTGTATATACGCAAAAAAAAATCAACTCAATATCTGTTCTAATGATCTTATGAAGATGATTGTTTGTCTTAATAGGGAAACAGCACCTGCAGACTGAAAAATGGGATAGAATTCACAGTTCGCTGAGAATGAAGAAAACAATCTGTATTAAAGTTATATAGTCCGAAGAGGCTTCCTTACCAGTCTGACCTATCCAAAGCCTGCAGAAACAGAGATTCCCGGGATGGATGAGGTTAGAGAGTCCAAAATATGTAATATTTTCTGGACTGTAATACCTACTGCATTGGCACTGGCAACACCATTCTGCTTGCAGATTATTTTTGTCTGTATGTAACATTGTCAGAAATGCAAAATATAGCTTTTTTATTAAATACAATTTAGAATCTGGGGGGTTCTGTATTATCAAGTGCTAGAAAATAGGTCTAAGCTCGAAATGTTCTTAACTTCTCAGATAAATGCACTGGATAATTTTTTTGCCTTACACTCTCCTCAGATGTATTACAGAGGTCCTATTTCACAAGGGCCAATAAATTCTCTATTCTAGACTTGGAAATTAGTTTCTAGATTTTGAACAGCCTTTTCCTGAGTAAAGCTGTCTCTGTCCTGAACAACCCAATCTCCAGTTTAAGCCACTGTTCTCAAGCCCCTCAAAACCAAATGAGACATGCCAGATTTTCTGAATTGTTCTAATGCCATAACCTCGTTTCCACAAAAGGCAATGGGAGCTTTATCAGTTGTTCTAATGGAAGATAAAATGGCAAATTTGAAAAAAATTCTAACCATAACTAATCAGCTTTTGTGTCTATGCTAGCTCTGCCAAGTTGAGTTGTATTGAGGAGCCAACATAGAACTGGCAGGATACCTGATGCTGCAATTACCATCCAGTCTGTCAAAAGCCCTTCTTTTTTGAAAGCACTGCCACATTTTATCACTTGAAACCTCTTTATGTCATTTGCTGTAAGAGCTGGTAGACAGCGTTCGAACACTTGGTGAGGAAAACAGTGCGATGTTTACAAAGGACAACATAAATTAAAATTTCTAGAAGTATGAAAGACCAATTTTAGAATTTGTTTAATCTTATTTTAGCAGCATAAAAGCATCTAATCTAAGCAGTAATCCATGTAAACTTCTAGAGTGGATGGAGGGAAATGGTAAATCATGCATGACTAACCTGATTGCCTTCTATAGTAAAGTGAATGGATCTGCGGACAAGGGGAAAGCAGTGGATGTCATTAGCATGGGTTTTAGCAAGGCTTTTGACTGTCTCTCACAGTGTTATTGTACCTAAGTTAGGACATTATGATGTGTTTGGGTGGAAAACTGTATGGATAAAAAGATGGCTGGAGGGTTAGACTCAGAGGATGGCATTTAATAGATCATACTCTGTTTGAAGGACAATAAAACATGAGCCTCACAGGGGTGTAAATGGGGACCTGTCCTCTTTAATATTTTTATCTGTGACCTGGAGGAGGAGATGTGGTGCACTCTCATTAAATTTGCAGATGGCACCATACTGAGGACACTTGACAGCGGGGCTGCCATCCAGAGGGACCTAGACAGGCTGGAGGAATGGGCCAGCAGGAACCTTTGAAATTCAATGAAAATGTTAAATCCTGCACCTGGGAAGGAAGAACCCAGGAAGATGCAGGCTGGAGATGACTGGCTGGGGAGTAGCTTGTGGAAAAGGACCTGGGAATCCTGGAAGACAGCAAACTGAACGTGAGACAGCAGTGTGCCCTGGCAGCAAAGACCAACAGCGTGTGAGGCTGTATTAACAGGAGCTCAGCCAGGAGATCAAGGGAAGTGATTACCCTCCTTTACTCAATATTTAATAGACAACAACCTCCTTGTCCATTTTTGAGGCTTTTCCTTCTCCTGCCCTCTTTCTCCAGACCCCAATCCAGGAAAGGCATCAATAACCTGGCGAGAGCCCAGCAGAGGCCACCAAGATGCTCAGGGAGCTGGAGCACTTTCTCTGTGAGGAGAGGTTAAGGGAGCCCAGCTGGAGAAGTTGCAGCTTTGGAGGGACGAAACAGCAGCCCACAAGTAGCTACGGGGAAACCATTGAGAAGTTGGCGCTAGTTTCTTTACAGTGATGAACAGTGGAAGGATGAGAGACAACGGGTGTAGGTTGAAACAAGAGAGGTTCAGACTAGATATAAGGAGAAATATTTTCTGCTGAGGGCAGCCAGACAGTGGAATGGGTTGCCTGGAGAGGCTGTGCTGTCTCCATCCTTGGAGGTTTTCCAGGCCAGATGGATAAAGCCCTGAGAAAGAGTGAGTTGGACTGGAGATCTTCTGAGACCCCTTCCATCCTGAATTATCCTATGATTTTAACTCTTTGTAAGAGCTAATTCCCCTCATAAGATGTCTAAACTGCTGTGCAAAGAGCCTTGCTTTGATTAAGATGCCTGATTTTTAAGGTGCCGATATTAAATAGGAATGTCATCCTATTAGGGAACGTAAACACGGCTAATGAACTGACTGAGTGATATACAAATCATAGAAAAGGACTCTTAAGTGACAAGTCACTTCTCCAATCTCACCCTTATAACAGTGATCAAAAGTCTTTTCCATTGGAGAAGCCATTTTCTGTAAATTCCTATCAATCATAGTTATTTATATAGCTTCCTCCCTCACCCACACATTCACACGTACACTAACAATGCAGCAGCAGTATCAGCACTTCCCCCTGGTTTCTGAACTGTATTTATGCCTATTTGACTTATCCCAGCGAGCAGGAGGTTACTGTAAGTCCCTGTTTATGGGTGGGGAGATGAGACCCAGAAGGACTTTGCTTTTCTGGTTCCTGGGCTACTTCTATAGACACTGGACTATCATTCATCTCTATCAGATGGTCTTCCTTGAAAATTATCATCCTACGTAACAGTCTAATCATATAAAAACATTAAGGACCAAGGTGCTGCTGGTCATGCTTTATTCAAACAGGGTCTATTTCTCCCATATCTTATACGCTAGCTTCCAAAGCGGTACTTGGCTTCAGATCCAATGTTCTTACAGACGTCTATGACTAGCATTTGGCTTTTAGCCCCTTACAACTATAAGCTATTAATTCATTAATAGAGGAGTGGTTAAATTACAAATGCAGCGTCCTTTGGTGTCAAGAAAGACAAATGTCTTAAGTGACAGCAAAGTCAAGGATAGTTTCAAGGAATATATAGAAAGTTATTGTCTGGAGTACAGATGTGAGATGATGAGATGAACACAACAAGGAGAACTGATAATCTGAAGGGAAACCTGATAGGCAAGGATAAATTATGCATGATTGATTCTTAGATGAGCATTTTCCTATCTCTATTAAAATGTAGGGTAAATAGATATAAGATGGAGATAACCTTGAAGATCTCTGTGAAGAGTCTAGTAGGAAGTGGCGGGAGCAGACACGTAGCCTGCCTGTTCTTCTTTACACTCTGAAATGAGCAGGGAGAGCCTGCAGAGCTGGAGATGTCTATAAACAATATTAAAATTTTGAAGAAAAAATAGGGTCTTTTATTCACAGGAATGGAAAAAATTCATGTGTATCTTAAGCCTCTTATCTCCGTTCTTTCCCTTCAGCAATTAGGAAATTAATAAATTTAATTTATAAATAATTAAAGTGAACCTTTCATTTATGTGATTCTAGTATACATACATGAACAAATTAATACAACTATGAAGAACTCTGTCCTTTCTTGTTTTTAACCTCCCAGTCATGCCATCTGGTCCTGTGCTGCTTAAACTGTTCATTTCCTTTTTGAGCTGACCTTGGGTTGACTTCTTCACATTCCATGTAACTGATTAAATTTAGTGGCAATTATTTTCAGATATTCTAACACACTCTCAATCCTTTTTCATGTACTTGCCAGAAATCTAATTTTAAAATAAATTTGCACATGTAACATTTCACTATTTGCTTTGCGTGTATAATTGTACTTGCACCACTGTGCAGACACCTTCAGTATGTTCAAACTAGGTGTAAAGATCGGCCTGTAGATGTATTCACAAAGGTGATTTTGGTATCATCTTTCAAACGTACAGGTAATGATGAAACAAGGGCAAACACACATTCTTTAAAATCCGGCCTGCAGTAATACATATGTTCCAATAGATTAATGTCTCAAGTAGTGTAATGTGTAAAACTCCATCTCAGTCATCTATTCTATGCTGGAAATTTCTTGAACCTTTGCCATATGCTGAGACAGTCCCAATTCAGTAGGCCTGTCAAATTACTGAATAAAATTCGAACGGCATGCAGGCATTTTGTCTCAATAACTTGATTTTGTATTGTCATTTATACTCAGAAGTTATTATAAATTAATTAAAAGACCATCTGAAACCCCTCAGGTAATTTTCAAACACGAGGAGAACCTCCCTTGTAGTGGTACTGCTGTCCCTGTCAGTCTGTGAAGATATTTTAATCAGACACATTAATTTTACTCCACTAAAATGAAAGGGGGAAATATATGATTATGGTCTGTGCCTACTGACAGTAACGCATAAATCTACTGGCATGAGTAGGATGCACGGGGTGTAAGTCAATGGCACAAACCCGGTATGTTTTTTCACTTGAAGTATAGCAGCCTATAACAAAGTAAAAACACATTCTGTGTAGGCTGTCGTGTTTAAGAAAGCCAAGATGCAGAAGGATTTATTTGACACCTTTGGCAATTAATATACATATGTGCTATGATAGCTCATGGAAGCGGTTGACAACAGTAGCCCTCTGAAATAGCGGCTCAGCTGAGATGCTCAAGGATTTCAGGAAACCCACTGATGACAAAAGATGTCCGAAAGCTGCTTCTTTCTCCACATCTCTCGCAGTCTTACCCCTCGAGGTTCTCGACATGTAACATAGTTCATGAGCTGTCATACAGCATGCTGGGTGGACTGCGATATGATTCTCCTCCTTCTCAAGTTTTCCCTTGTTTTGGTTTTGTGCAGGTGAGCCACCCACCACTTCTTCTCCAGGCAATTTTGCTCCCAGATAGAATGGTCTAGATGCCCAGTGTCTTCTGCTTAATGAAAATATTGTTCATGGGATGGGTCTTTTACTGCTTTCCTGCTCATGCTGCCTTCTCTGTATCAGTAATTGGCCATTGCAAGAGGTGCTTGAGCCTTATTTTCGTTTCATTATATCAGTATGGAATCAAGGCTCTAACCGATTAACAGTGGCTTTTGAAGGTGTTGTTGCCTTCCTAAACACAATGACTTACTGCTGGCTGTTCTTGCTAACACAAGTGAAAGTGCATCGTCTTCTGAGTTGCTACAGTTCACAACCTATGACATTAACATAAAAGCCATTCCTTTCAGTTTAGGATGATATGCTGAGACACAGGGTGTCACAACTAAGAGGATAATATACATTTATTTCTGCTACTAAGGCAGAAAAAATCCGGAACAGATAAATAAGGATGGTAATTTCTTCAAATATGTCACCAGGAATCAGGAGACCTCATTAATCACAGCCAGTTGAATTTTTCCTTCGGAAACTATTCCATCTTCCACAGGTTTGGCCAGAAGAATTAATTTTTTAAGAGTTGTTCTTCTAGAAAGGAAAATGACAAGGAATGGCTATCAGCTTGCAAACTAAGCTGGAAAGAAGTAAGATACGTTCTTGTTAGAGCTGGTCTATAGTTTGGTAGAAGCTTTTCATTTCTTTGCAGGAAGTCATGTTTCTTTAGATATTCCTAATAAATTACAATTCTTATTGCTGAATCTTGATTCCCTACCATGGGTGTTTGAATCTATAATCTTGGTAAGTGAGGTAAGAGTAAAGTAAAAAATGACAAAAAACCCTCAGTTCACTTATGTGCTTTACAGTTTTGTATTCTTCATAAATTTCTTTTAGGGCAAAAATCCCAATGTTTCCTGTTACCCACATGAAAATGAATATGACAGTAAGTGTTAGTGAACTGCTCTATAGAAGAGTCAGTACTGATTTGGGTGTTTGGTTTGTTGTCTTCTATTACCGTACTGCAACTGTGCAGAAGCAGTGCAGAGAATGGAGAAAAGCAAAAGAGAAGGGGGCTCACTTTTTGAAAGCTGATCAAATCAACTAACTCTAACACAATTTAGTGTTTGAAGGAAAACATGTATCTTCCAGGCATGGATACAATGATTGCAGTTCTGGTCCTAGGCTCTGACACCATCTTTAAGTATAGATGTTTCTAAGGTCAAAGTGCAGCAGATAGCAAGCTGCTTTAGGGCTGTTCCTGAGGCTGAATTCCATGCTCACTCAAAATCAAAAATACTGTACTGTATACTAGATATGCAAAGTCTTGTCGTTCTTGCTTTAATTATCTTTTAACCACTGGGTTTTAAAATCAAGAATGTCATTTTCCAACACAGGGCTACAGCCATTGCCTTGTAATCTACGTGCTCAAAATTCAGCTTGAGAAGAGTGTGTTAGAGAGTCAAAAATAAAGTAAAATAAAATAAAGCAAATATAAAATACCTAGATATCTACAAATTAAAACATCTACAAATATATTGCTTGGGATTTTTTTCCTATTTACTAAAAAAAAAGATTTTTTAAAGGAAATTTTATAACTGTTATTGTAATTTACCCAATCCAATAGATATATAGGTCACTATGTAAAACAAATTGTTGTCAGATTCTATCTTGAGTATATATGGAATTGCAGACGAAAATACAGAGAAGAGTTAGGTTTAGCACAGCATACCTAAGTCCACACTTAATGTCTTCCACGGAGTGACTTTCAGTGGCACTGAAGACATTCATGTGAGCCTATCATTTACCAGTGCAAGGTTATATAGAAATGGTTACACAGTTTTTTATATATATATATATATATATATATATATTTATATATAGTATATAAATGACCACGTACAACATGTAAAGCCTAACTAATCATGCACGGTACTGCTTTGCCTGCATTCTAGCAGCTGTGGAAGCAGCATCAAAGCAAGCATCACTGTACGGCTCTCAAGCTATTTAGAGGGGTACCAACCTACTGACAGTGTCTGATTTGAAGAAAGAAAACTGCTCAAACTGCCCAACTGAGAATTCAGCTAATTATATCTTGTGGAAGCCAAACAGACGAGAACACTTTTCTTTTAAAAAGCTCTAATACTTTTTCACTATTTACTCACAAAACACAGGACTGGAATAAGGCAATACTTCCAGTCTGAGTCAACTCAAGTACAGTTTATTCTTTCGGGGACCAGTGGTGCTCCCGTTATCAGCGAGAGAAATTAATTTTTAAGGGGTAGTTCAACAGCCTCAATTACTCAGAGGAACTGATAGCATAATAAGATGCTGGTAGAAAACCACTCTTGCTAAAGAAAAGTTACTTTTAAAGGTTAATGGCATATCATTTACAATAAATTTCTTTCCTTGACTGTAGTAAAAAGTGCTGAACTCCGCCAATGCTCAGACTAAAAAGCATACTAATTCACAATTTTTTCCCCAGGTCTTGAAATTCCTTCATCATTTTCCTCTCCTAGAACTTCTGCTCTAATGTGACATGCTGGGAGAGCTATATTAGTGAATCGTATCAGCTATAGCAGTACTTAAGTACAGTCTGGGTGTATAGTCTTAAGTAAGCAAGCATTGGGTCATTTTAAAAATACGTTCTGTTGCTCTGCCACTTTTGTCCAATTTAGAATGAGATATAAAAAAGAAAAAAAGGAAAAAGTTATGCCCTTTCATTCTTAAAACGTACTTTCTGGGAGTGAAAGAATCTAACTGAAAAAGAATTTCTTTTAATCTTGGGGCCAATTTAAGTGTCTGCACTTAAATTTAGTGAGTAGGTTAATATCCCTCCAATTGGATCTCAATTACATACACTCCAGTTCTTGCATTTAGATCATTGTTCTCCTTAACAAATCAATAAATAATTCGGCTCCCTAGGGAATAAACTATTAAAGCAAAATCTGGTGGACTTTAAGAGAGGTACATTTGAACTTTCTAAATAACACTGGAAGTCTTTCAACAATTATTGTGTAAAGCTTGTACAAAATAATGCTTTTAACGAGACCACCTTGCAGTTACATTGACATCACATTCATTTTGCCAGAATAAGCCATTCTCTTATAATTTATTTTTCCTCAACTGTTTATTTTGGTTAACAAAAATGAAATGGTATTGCTCAATTTTCCTCAGCTTGAGTGAATGCTCTTTTACTTTGCACCCACCAATTATCATTATTTATTCACGACACATCCCAAAGTGGGCTGGGTGCCAAAGAGAATCCTTGTCAGGGCTGTGAGAGCACTGGTGGACCTGCCTGTCCCTGCCCAACTGCGCCAGGGCTGCCCCCACCCTGCCCACAACCAAGGACCCCATTTTAGCATCTTCCAGAGATGCTGCAGGGTCTCCAGCCCTGCTGATCAACAGTTATTTAGATTTCTTGGCTTGTCCTTGGCCCTGGATTTTTATCTTAGATTTGGCTGATGTTCATCAGCCTGTCAGCAGGCCCTGTTGCCATCACCTTAACTCAGCTGGCTTGGGCTCTGCAGGGCTGCACCCTGTCAGTGTGGGCACTGCTCCCCTGCGCCATGGCTGCCCTTGGCCCCCAGCACTCTGGCCCGCACAGTGCCCTGGCAGTGAGCTCAGACTTCCTCGAGCCCTCAGCTGGGCACCATGGAGACTGGCCCCCATGGTGGTTCCCTAGCTCCTGCTGTCCCCCAGACTCCCAACTCTGTCCCCAGACCACAACGCCCCCAACCCTTCCACGCTGACTGAGCAACAGTAGGGGGGTTTCTCAGTCAGATGTGGCTAATACTCCCTGCTTTACCCAGGGGATAACAACTATCAGCCTCCCGTTCACACCTGACTCTCAGGAAAGGCCCTACACTGGGTTACCTCCTGTATGGAGCCAATGGGTGCCTGTGATCAAGCCACAAATCCTTACAATGGAAGGAGGCTCGGAAGAGATGGGCATGGGTGATGTGCTTGCAACGCTCAGAGAAGAAGGTAGACTGTGACCACAGCCACGGTAAAGGAGGATAAACCTGAGCAGGGGATTTGGACCAGGTGTTCTCAAGAGGTCCCTTCCAACCTAAACGATTCAGTGATTCTGTACAAGAGGCAATTTAAAGATGTGCTACAAAGCCAAAGAGAGCAATAAAACCAGAACTGGCAAAGGAGCAAGAGAAATCCAAGGCTCTTCACCTTGGCCTACAGTTTTCTACAAAACCTCATTCTCAGAATTTGCACCTTTCATATAAACAGTGTACACAAATAGAAAGTGATATAACATTAATTGAAAGGTAAACTTAAGTCTAAAATTTATGATTCTCTTCATGCATTAGAAGCGAGGGGTGTAACATTTTACCTACTCAAAGCCTGAATTACTGCTTTTTAAAGAGAAGCATTAATTCTGTGGTCCTTGAGACGACTTGATTAAATCCTGGAATCACTGAAGTCTATGAAAGGTTTGCCACTGACTGGCAGAGTTTTGCATAATTTACTGTTTTTACAGTGACAGATTGTAAGAGTCATTACACATATATATTGAAATTCCTGTAGTTCACCTGTAAATATTATAATGAATTGGTTCCTCCCATTCCCCTCCATTTTTAAGTTGTCTTACTAGCGTGTGCATCTTCCCTGGTGGAAACTACACTTGCTGATCCACTCTGTCTTTTCCATAGCCTCAGGAAAGCTCTGGCCTAGTCTGTACAACCTCCTGTGTCACCGGTATAACACCGTTAGCACCACAATACTGAGTAATTTACTGAACACATAGCTGATAGAGCTCAGCACCGAAACGAAACCCTGCAGCTGCATCCAGATACATCTGGATTCTTCCTCACGGCAACAACTCTGCCAAGCCCCCTCAACCACTCAGCAAGGTCAAATGGGCAGAATCAAATGGGCACTGGAGACACCACATAAAATTCTGCAATTCTGATCTATGAAACACAGGTGGGCCCCTCAACTGTGCAGTCAAAAAATTAGGTCTGTATCTCCATCACGCTGCAGATTGTGCAGGAATGCTCAGAGAAGCGTGTCCGGCTGCATGCTGCAGACTTGTCTTGTCAGTCCTTGTGTCCAGTTCTGTGAATGGCTCCTGGTCCCTCTTTGTCCCTACACATTATGACAATAAGATACTCAAAAACTTCCAGTGACTGTAGTGGAACCAACATCAGAAGTTAAATTCTATTAAAGATGACACCACATGAGCAAGTGTTAGGAAAAGTAGAAAACTGTGACAGATTGAATTCACTCTTGGCAACATGTGACGTGCTTCACCTATCACCACTGACTGGCCTAAAGAAGGAATTGTGACAGAGCTGACTTCCCTCTAATGCAGTTTGATAATCCCATGCCACAGGGTAAGGAGCGATGAGAAACAGAGAAATATTCCATGTAAGAAAAATAAATAAGCAAACAAATGAACAAACAAACAAACATACAAAATAAAAACATTAAGAAAAATTGACTCTATTATAGAACCTAGTTACTGCAAAACTGCTGCTTTCAGCGCAAATAAACTTTACCATTATGTCAGAAAATGTAATTCTGACAGCAGAGCACAGTTACAGACCACAGTGTCTATCTGCAACCACTGATGAATTTTCAGTATCTTAGTTTTGACCACTACATACCCGACACCATCAACTTGCCTTGGTGTGACACAGGAACTCAGGAAGGTGAAGGGTTTATTTAATCTCTCCAATTCATACAGCCAAAGAACTAATCTGTGTTTCTGAAAGACCGATTCTTACCATACCTATTGCACTGCCTAATTAACATGAGGTATGAAACACTGGCGCCCACTATGTACAAGGTTGGAAGGGTACTCCCCGGGCCAGCTGAAGAGCACAGAGGTTTTATTTGTGGATGTATCTAAATAATAATTAAGTATCATGAGCAAGTAGTGCTTATAAACTACAGGCTGCAAGTGATTGACTGTAGGTATGAGCTTTCAACCAGAGGTGGCAGCTTCACCTGTGTAGCAGCAAATGTTTCCAAGAACTTTCTGCTGAGCACAGAAGTAACTTCTAACTTTCTTCAGTTCAGCTTCCACTGCCTGCTCTCCGTTCCTAGGCACATTGTGTCTATGCGCTGCAGCTGTTAACTGTTCTTGCCTCGGTCCCTATGGAAATGGAAATAAAACTGAGACGGTACTAAAGGGTTGCTAGGAAACAGCCAGATGATGATGATGAGGAGGAGGAGGACAGTATCCTGGCCTCTCTTCTTCAGGGTATTTCTCTACCGTTTGTCAATCAAGACTGCCTTCGATGATTTGCCAATTCCAGGTGCTGCTAAGGAATTCTATTAAAAAAAGGTCAGGAATGCTTTTTGTACCCGCGCTTAGTAAGACGAATGCAAAATTGTCTTTCTGACAAGATTTTGCTGCCTTCCGCAACGGTACATGGAACTAGTGTTAAAATTCATTCTAACTCGGGCTGATTCAGAATGCAGTAGATTATCTGACAAGTTATATAGTACATTTATTATACTTTATATTTCTCTTTATAGCATACTCGCGATGAATATTTGACTGTCTTCCAGTAGTGCATTTAGCAATGTGACTAATGCTTGTTACATGTTTATTCTTTCATTCCTCTCCCCAGGGGAAGATGTGTCTACTGTGCAATGTTTTGTTTTACAACATATAATGCTTGTCTGACTGTTTGTCTAAATGTTTATGTTACAGAAGGAAAGGTTAAGAAAATCCAATTTGCACTTGGAAAGGAAGGTGGCACTCAAACTTGTGCTGGTCCTTGCCTCCTGGAGAAGTCGATTTCTCAGTCTCAGAATGGCCCTAGCGAAAACACTGTTTTCGATTTAAAAAGATTTACCATCCCTGTAAAGGTTTCCCTTTGCCAGTAGAACAAAATCGTCAATCACTCTTTTCATTCTGGGACTTCAGTTTAGATACCCTGGGCCCCAGCCACCGAAAGACTCCAATTCAGTAGCTGCTGAGACTGGAAATAATGCTCTGCAAACCACAGTAGCTGCTTGTCAGCTGGAAGAGTTCAAAATTCCCCCCAGCTCACCATTTTCCCCGCCAGAAAGACTGTTCCTCTTGGCACACAACGTTGCTGTGACCTGCAAAGGTCATTCCTGCAACCAGGAATGATTTTTATCAAAGCGGGTTTCTGATGGCATGTGCTTTGGGAGTGATGCTTATTTGTGCAGGAAGCTTCTGAATATGAAAAATATAAGGATTGGCAGCATCTAGCCCCCCATAGGAAAATCAGATTCCTGGAGGAAATAATACCTGGGGAAAAAAAGAAAAGCTTCGTGTTGCTGTTTCTTTTGATGTGTTGTTAAGTAGAAAATCTTTGAAAGACAGTATACCTTCTCTAAATGATCTTTTTTTGCTAATTTTTCAATAAAATGTAGAATTATTTAATAATTGACTGATTAATGTAATAAACTTTAAGCCACTAGATTCTGATTTTAAACCTTTTCTCTGCTAAGTTTTTAGTGAGCTGCAGGCAATTTTGTAAAAAAAAAAAAAGTACGAAAGAGATTGATTTCAGTTTTACCTTTATTTTACATGTACTCTATAAATAGTGGAATTTTGTCATAAAATTCTTACTTCGTGCTTTATGGTATTTTTATACTTGAGTTGTATTACTGTCATTACGGTATATTTTATATTTCAGAGAATACAGTGTTTCTGAGAGCAATAGCAATGCCTTTCCTGACAACAGGCAGTGTCGCAAAGACCCCCGGAGGTATGGCATAACTTCTGGAGATCGGCTTTGCAGCAATCAAGACCATGCGCCCAGAGTAGAACATCTGGAATGGCCACGAGGCTCAGAATTTACATATCGGTGAAAGCGAACAGAAAGGGTTTGAGGAGATGTTAGAAAAACCTGAAAAAAAAGGCTACATGCTTACAGCAATGAGTGGATCAGTGGGTTTTTTTGTTAATACATCACTTTTATTTGTCTTCCTTTGCATATGGCAAGCCGCTTCTCTCTTTTTTTTTTTTTTTTTTTTTGCAATTTGCAAGAGTAATGGATCAAACCTATTTTTACAAGTATTTTCCAGGGAAAAAAGTGATGACTGCTCTAAGAGATTAACATATTTTTTTTTTGTTCTATATGCTCCCTTTATATTTTAACGGGTTTTAATTATAGATTGTCAAAACTCTATCTGAAATACCTGCTCTTCTGAAAGAATATAAAAATAAACCTTTTGTCGACCATACTCTATTACAAAAAAAAATGCATTCTCTTTTTACGTTCTGTGTTTAAAAACATAACATCAATGGAATATATGTAGGCAGATTAGGATTCTTTTTTGCATTCTCTTACACCGTGAAATAGAATTTGATGTTGGAAAATGTATCTAAGAATGTAGTTTTTGCAGTCTCTCCAGTTAGTTATAAGTAAATCAAACAAGGATAAGAAATCAGACCCTGATTCCATTGGTGACAGTGAGTGACCTGTCATTTACTACAGCAGGGCAGATGGGTCCCGCGGTTTTAATAAAGTTACTGTGGGCCATAGGGTTGAATGGAAATGTTGAAAAGAGTTTGCTGCAACTTCAGTGCTACAGCATTTGCTGCTGAAAAGCAAATTGCCAAGACGGTTACCTTGGAAAAAAATCAGGAGAAAAAGTAAAAAATTCTCTGTAGTCTACCTTCGAAAAAGAAATCTATTGAAAATCTGGAAATCTACTGCTGTTCTTTTCCTTACCTGACTATCCTTTTATCTGACATTCCTTTATACTTAACTGCATTCTTAGCTGGATGAATGAAAATAAGTTTCTTTCAGCTTTCTCCTATTTCTTAGCTGATTTATATCATTCATAGCAACATCAGTCTCAGAGGAGAAAATCTATCTGCTCTGGGATCTGTTTTATAACACGCACCTTCAAAAGCTTCCTTGTAATAGCAGCTTTTGTAACATCTATATAACATCCGACGCTGCTTCATTTTCACTTTCTAGGGACTAGAAGAACTGGGATTGAAGATCACCTAAACCTCCTGTGTTTATTTATCTACCATCTTTGGGTTTGATCCTTTGCGGGGGAAACCTGACACCATATTTACCCCAGTTTGAAAAACAATTAATGTTTTTAGGGTTTTTTTTCCTGTTTATATCAGGCTATATTTATATCTCAGGAAATAAAAGTCTCCCTGGTAAAGTTGTCCCCATGTACATTTGAAGTCTGGTAGAGATTTCAATCTCTCCCATTTAGGTAGAATTTATTCAGTGAGGAAAAGGATGTGAAAAGCCGAACTACGATGATCTGAAGAGGGTTGGCTGATCTTTAGGAAAAGTTAAGAGGCCTAACAAAGATGAGAGTGAGAGAGCTTGTGGTTACTTTTTACAAATATATCAGAGTAAAAATGGGAGATAAAAGAAATACTTAAACTGAAGGATGATAGACATCTTGATAATTTAGTTAATGAATTCTGCTAAGTACCTATCATATCCTTAATTCAAACAGGAAAACTGCTTTTTTGTTAATTGAGGTTCTAAGCTTCTTCTCAGTTCAGTTGGGAATTGGACTATAACTTTGGACTTGAGTCATGACCTCTTGCTGTCAAAAACATCTTTCAAGGACTCAGTCAAATACTATTAATTATATTTTGTGTTTTATTTTGTCATCAAGTTTATGAATAAGAAGTTGTATTATTATTCCTGCCTTCTTTCTTTCTCCTACGCATTTCTCAAAATTCAAATGAGATTCTGTCTTTCTGAAAGAGGCCATGGATATATGTTATTCAATCAGAAAATTAAAATGTATGCCACAGTCAAGTACTATGAAGGTATTTTCCCAATCAAATGGAAACCATGATATGCTACAAACAACAAACTCCTGCAAATCCTTGCAGAGTGCAAACTCCTAGAACGATGTTAGCTGTGAAAAGTAGTAAGATAAAATGACAGGCATTCAGTTATTTTTCTAAGTTATCCAGTTTGCACACATTTTTAATGGCAGTGCAACTATTCATGCATACGATTATATTCATAATTGCACGCGGTGACAATTGATATAATTGAGATGTTAGTGGAACATTTATTCATCAACAGATAATGTCTCGATTTAAAACCTGCACACAAACTGAGCGGGACAATTACTGTCAAGAGTTATAACGATGGGGACTAAATCTGTAAGTGCCGTTACCTGTAAAAAAAGTAGTAATAAAAAGCGGTCATCAGCACTGTCATTGTACGTGTTGACTGCATGCTCATTTAGTACTTGCTCTGCAAATTTCCTATGGTGTGCATAGGCTTCAGTTTCGATGAGAAAGGGTGTGAACACAATTCTAGACTGCTGGCTAACAGCCAGCCGTCTCTTTTTTTTGGGTTCAGCTTCATCAAAGCATTGCTGTTCCTTGCACGTGCTTCAAAGTGCTCCAGAAAGTGATTTCCCCCTGCAGCCCAGAAATGGAGCCAGACCTGCGGTCACTGCCTCAGGAATATTGTTACCGTTATTAACCCTTGCGAGGATGTGACCAGTCATCAGTGCACTAGGAGTCACTATCATTTCTGTTTTGGATTTACCAGAATTCGATGACCTGGATAAACTGGAAACAGTAACAACAGAAGTAAGTAGCTATATGACCATAATCTGAGGGATTAGAAGAAATATGAAAGAGCGTGGAAGCTACATGATGCGAAGCAGAGAGAGGAAGAACTGACAGAAAAGCATGACAGAGCAGAATTAATTATATAATTTAATGGAAAAACGGGATGGAAGGAGAATAAGGGTTCCTGAAAATTAGAACTAAGTAAAGTTAACATTAGAATAAAAATGAGCTGTAGTTGGAAGAAATTGTTGATTCGTTCAGCAGGGACTGATGAAATATATTTAATTGATGAAAATGGAATCCTGAAAAAACTTGAAATCAGAGTATATGAACCACTTAAGCTTGCTTTGTGTTGGGGATGAAGGAAAATTATGGGAGGAAATGACCTTGAATTTTGAAGAAGAAAAGCTATCTATTCTATATGAGCAGTCAGCTGAAGTCTATCCTCAAAACCATTTGATGCAGCAGGCAGCCCAGACAAAGCTTAATCTGTGGTGCGCAAGCCTAAATTTGAAAGAACACAAGAGAAAACAGTGTGAATTATCTACAAATTATTGTTCCGTACTGGCCTGCTTTTTTTTTTTTTTTTTATTATTACTGTTTATGGAAAAAGGCAGATGGATGAAATAGCGTTTCATTTATAAGAGTCAGTTTTGGGTGTAGGGCCTTGTAAAAGCTATGTAAAGTCAAATGAATTGAAGGATCACTGCTTAGACCCTGGGAAGTTGTGAAGCAGAGCAAGTATCGAGCTTCTAAATACCATCATTAAGCAGGAAATACATATGCAACTAGATCACCTAAATTTATGTACCAATTACAAGCAGTGTTTGCATGCTTAGCTGGCTTTCCTCAAAGGCTTACCCACCTCTTTTTATGCTCCCAATTACACAGACAATTGCTATTATTAGGCAAGCAGTACAGATGTATGTCAAAAAATTCGTCTTGCAAAAATTAGAAGGAGAAAAAAATTGTTGGGGAGTAGTAGGTTTTTTTCACTTTCAGTCTCAGACAATAGGCTCTGCAGAGTACGTATCCTCTCCTATGTCACATATCTGCCATGGAATTCGAGTTCTAAAAACGAAATCTTACTTCATTGAAATCCATGGGAGCTACACCACTTGCTCCCTGCCTCTTCAGCAGCAAAGCAGGACCTTCAGCAACATTCTGCTGGAGAGGACACTGAAAGCTGAGTAATAAAGATGCCATTTTTTGTGTTACCTTTTGTTGATCTTTACGCTATTATCAAACAGGACTAACATTTATAAACTTAAAAATACAGCCTAATCGCCAAAAGTTTGCCAATATAGTACAGAGATATTTATGAATGGGATTATATCTTATAAAATTTTGCATACGATGTGATTGCTTCCATTTCCAGTGGTTTTGGGATGACTTCTACAAAGTATGGAAAGATAAAAATTCAGGGCATTTTGGAGAGGATGGCAGTTTGTTAGAGAAAACAGTTTACCTGGTCTTTTTACATTTCTTAGATTAACTTTGCAATTATACTGGTTGGTTTGGAGAGCTTCTCTTCACAAAAGATGATATACAACAGTGTTTCCATCTGTTCAGAGAACCAGAGCAATTGTAATTTGGGTCAAAGGTGCCGTATTCAGCTTATATTGTACTTGGTAGCAAAGGGAGCATGCTACAACCATCTAAAGCAAAAAGCCACTACGTATTAGCTTGAAAAACAGATACAACGTATTATGAGCACTTGAAAAGCAATAATAAAATCTAAGAAGTGGAAATAATTTGTGGTATTTTCATATTTTGTATTTGTTCTTTGGAAAAGGGCAACCAAAGGGGGACTTCTCTGAGGGATCGTGTTGGTTTCCTGGCCGCTTCCAATCAAAACAAGATATTTATTCAGTAGCAGTAGATATGACAGATATCAGCTGTCTGGATCGTTTTCCCTGCTTATTATCTTCCCAGTGCTAGTTTGACTTCATGCCTTTTTCATTGTCAACACCTCTTCAATCACTTTTCCATGTCATACGTTCTTCTGTGCTATGTTTCCTGTTGTATCATGAACTTTGCAGTGAAAATACATTACCATTCAAGAGAAGGAGAAAGCAGCCAAAGGAAGAAGTCTAAGCAATAACCCAACAAATCGAGATAACGCCAGCTGTTCTGTTTTACTTCCTCATGTAGGCAGCCATGGAAGAATAAGAAGTGAGAAGGCTTAGTTGGGAACGAAGAGTTTGGCGTTGCCGCTCTGTGTGCCTTTCTGTTATGTCCCAAATCCTTCCCCTTATCATTCCCTGCTAAATACCTTTTCAACACTGCAGTCTTATTCTTGCCGTAAAAAGCCCTAATCACCAGCAGAAAGATCTCTGTCTCCCTGGTGACATAGACCCAAAGTCCCAATTTGGTGTCGACCACCCTTGAAAAGTGTTTTGACCTTTTCCTGCAGTCTGTGCATCGCACAGCGCACCAGTTTTCAATATTTGGGAGCGCACAGCTGTGCCAGGCCCGCTTGTGAGACAGGAAAAATCATACCTTAACATGCGACAAATATTGCTAGTCACTTGACAGTCACTTCTACCTATGCCAACTAAAAACCTCCATTCCCAGGAGCAATGCTTTACATTAATCACCCTATGTTACACAGTCATCTGTTATAAAGATGATGAAAGTTGTGGCCTTTGCGAGGTTGTTATTGACAAGTTTCACTGTGCCTCGGTGATGAATAGCTCTAATTTTTTGCCTCCCATGCCTGTTTCAAGGCACACAAAGAGATATTTAACCTTCGGGGTATGCCATAGATTCAGCTATGATTCTCTGTTAATTAGACACTTAGTATTTATAGGTTTGAATATCTTTGCTTAAGCATGCTTTATGTAGCAATTATTGAATTTGAGTTCTCTGCAAACTAGCCATAATTCAGTTTCTCTCTTTTCTGTGCTTACATAAAATACTATTAGTGGCTTCTTGAGGTAAACAGAAAAATGTGTAAAATGTATCATTAGCTGGGATATAAAAAAATGAAATTTTCTGTAGACTAACTAGTTTTGATTATGCCTGCTCTCCCCACACATTTTTAATCTATTTTCAGCTCTTTTCTCATAGGCACAAGGGATTCTGCACTATAATAGCTTCTTCCTTATCCTCAAAGGAAATAAAACTGATAACACCCTTTTCTATTAAGCAAGCAGTAGACTCAGTGTGCTGACAAGATGTTAATTTTTTGTAAAGTTTTCTCATTTCCTTTTTCTAATGCTCCTTCATTGCAGATAATTGGCCTTGTGTGCATATGTGTGTAGTTTTAAACCCAGATGGAAACTGTGTTGCCGCTTGTTTTCCCAGTTTAAAGTATTTGTAAATGCATCCATTAATCCTTCAAATATGCACATGTATTTTCATACGGGATTGTTATACACTTAGGTTTCCTTCATTTAAAAAGGTTATGCTGTGTTAATTCTTCAAAGTAATGCCCAATCATTCAATTATGTCCTTAAATGTAGTTTTTTCTTGTTCTGGAAGAAAGCCAGTTTCCCACCCTTTGCTGTCTCCCTCGCTGTCCCTGTCCACTAATTCCAGTGGTCATGAAACGAGCTTTTCTTTCGTGACTGCTTCAACATTGAGTGCTCCCCTCTTGTTAAAAAAGTCAAGCATTTCCTACTAAAAATTAAACTGACATTTTTATTATGCTGCTGATTCCGCTGAGTGAGAAGACCTCAGACAAAGGGAGCTTGTCTAAGGGAACTATTCACAGGAGGCACTTCGTTTCTTGGGAATGCGAAAAGCTTTACCTAGTGACAACTAAGGGCAGCAAAACAGAACAAAACTGAATGCAGTAACAGCGCCTCAGATTTCCCAATCCGAAAGCAAGAGTGATCGGTTACAGGCTCTGGCATTGACCCTTTAAAGGTAGGAGCTAATGAAGCCGAATATCAAACAATAGAGGAAGGTAGGTCAGGCTAGATGATGTGATATTTCCTCTTCTTAGCTTTTAACGCTATGATCGTTAAAAAAAGGTACAGAAAAAGGAAGACTGAAAATGTCATAACTGCAGAAGAGACATTAAACAGATTGTTCCCTGCTAGTAAAAACATCAGCAAGACTCAAATTTGGATGAAAAAAATTATGTCTTTGCTAACAAGTCAAGACTTAGAAATTACTCTTTTGCCTAATTCGGTAACCAAACACAGCCGCTGCCTTGCGCTAATTTAGGATTAGAAAGAAACAATTCTCCACCTGCTATATTTGGCTTTAAATAGAACTAGTGGAAATTATTTTTATTATTCATTGATTTGTTTGGCTACCTTTAGTCCTATAGAGTTAGACCCTGTTGCAAGGAGCTAAAGGATAAAATCTCACGGGGTCGAACACAATCTGCCGTAAATGACGTGGACACGACCACTTGTGCTGACAGTCACACCGGTTTTCTTTTTTTTTTTTTCTTAAGCAAAGTCCAGCTTAGTCTTTTCAAGTACTTAATCTGTGACTACCCTCAGAAGATTTTAGGCGAAATTTGGGGGACGTTTGCACTTGTTTACTTCAGAAACCAGGTTGTATAAGCTAGGTATGTGGCATTTACCTCTTCAGAAATCATTTTTCCCCGAGAACTTATGCTAGCAGATCATGTTTTTTTATAGATCTAGTTTCCTTTCTTACTAATTTTAAAGGCAATTTCTATTTCTCTAACTGGAAACACATTTAGAAATTATTTTTGTAATTCAGCCATTGTGTTTCCAACAATTTATCTGCAGTGGCTATTGTAGTCTTCAGTATTTCTTGCTCCTTTTTACTAAGTATAAAAATGTTTCATTTCATTTTTTCTGTCTTTAATTGTTTTCTTTAAGACCCTTCTCTGGATGAACATTCTCGCTCTGTTACATGCTGCCATTATGTCTAGTCGGTAAAAAAATCTTTTTGTCCCTACATCTTAGCACAGAATTGAAAGATCATTAAATCACCCACTTTGAATGATAAGTGCACTGTAATTTCTTACTGATAGAAATCTTTAATCATAAAGAGACAAATCCTCTTGGACATAAAGCTGTCATTCACCAACCAAGTTTCTCTCAATCTTCTCAAAAAGCAGACAAACCAAACCAAACCAAACCAAACCTTCCCCAACCTGGGTTCCCAGGGAAATGCTACCTCCCTGAGAAAATGGCAGAGCAGGCATGTTCATAATCACTTAATTACAGTACAATTTTAGGAGTCCAGGTTAAACTACAGAGATCTGAAAAATGAAAAATCACATCTTAAACTTGCCTCTATTTGCTACAAATCCTGTTCTTTGCAAAAAAATAGCCCAAGCAAAAGCACCCCCCAAAATCTATTCAGGACAGATGAGAGTAAGAAAACGTCTATTCTTTTAATCATTGAAGCTGTATTTGCTTTTCTTCTACATCAGTCAATGGAGTTCAAAGGTCTTGGAAAACAGTCTGTGTGAATGGCAGGATAAACTATCTCCATTCAAAAGGAACTCTGTAAGAAACTGTTGTTTTTTAATGATGCTATTTGTATAAATAAGAAAGTTCTAAAGTTAGAGTTAAAAAATGAATTCTTAATCACTAGTGCAATAATTTCACCCAGAAAACAGTCGTCTTACATTTAGTATCACAGCAAGAGCTTTTTATACTACCTCCAAAAATATATGCTGAACTGAGTTTAATTACTTTCTTAAATAAATAAAACTGATTGCTGATGTGAAGAGATAGTAAGAATCAAAGCCAGAATAAATTTGAACTGCTGATAAAAAATAGATTATGCTGACCATACCCAAGCAATTATCTAAAATTAGCGTTAAAGATCTAATTATATGCATGCAAAGTTTCACATTGTTTAAAGTAAATATATGTATATTCAGCATAATTCAGTTTCATTTCGCACTCACCACGCATCTGTATGAAGAAAAACTACTTTCTCTAACCAATGGCCACATCCTGACACAGCCATAAAAAATAATCTTAATTTCCAAGGACTGAAATTTATCTCTTTTACCGAGACTTGCCGAATTCTGGAGAACGGACTGATAACTGTAATACACTGAAATCAAATGGCATTGAATGCAACAGTTAAGTGCCCTTAAGAGGCGTATAACAAAGATGACAAGTGCCAATTGTGCAACATTTTGGCTAGGAATTTGGAGGTGGGGTTTCTTTTGTTTTTTGGGGTAAAAAATGCTTTTCTTTAATTAGAAAATAGTTTAGAAAGCCATTTTATTCAAGAGGTGTGAACAGTATAGACGATTTCGGGATTTCTTGGAGGACAGGCGTTACAGGGGCCTTTTCACTCGCCTTTGAAAACCGGCATACACACCAGGGCTGGTTCTGCGCTCCCTGTGAAGAAGCAGATCTATCGCCCCAGATCTTCCAAGACTATTTTGGGAGCCTGGCGTGGCTTTAGTGAAGGACTGTGAGGTTAAAACTTCTCCCTTCATCTCTGAGGCGAGTTCCTCATGACAGATCCCCAGCTGACGGGTGTTTGCAGACAAGCCCCGGAGGGGCCGTGCCGGCTGCTGTGACCCTGCCTTACCAGCTTCAAAGCAGCAGGGAGTAGCAAATCTTCGGCGCATCAAGGATTCTTTCTTTCTCTGGATGTCTGGATGTTCCAGCACATCTGTGATGCTCCAACCTTCCACGAGGCTTACACGGAGCCATGGGAATGATGCTGTGAAGGTATTTCCTAGAGGCCCAGCATTTATTCTATGTATTTGCGAGGCTCCCTAAATGGAAAGCTACTAAGCTGAAATAACAGGAAGAGTATGAAGCAAAATACTCCTCCTTTGATACTATTTGACAATGCCCGGAGAAAAATTATGTTAACTGCAAACCACAACTAGCGTTGAAGAAGATAAAACCTTTCAAAATACTTATCAAAACTGAATATTCCCCCAGTTAGTTACACTGAAGTCTGGTCTCCCGCGTTTGTCTTCTGAATCTCATCTAGTGGCATCTTATAAGAATCGGCTCACAGAAGGATGGTAACTCAGCGCTCCAGATTCTTGAAGGTCTTTCTCTGTCTTGTACGAGAACAATAAGGGTGAAATCTATCTAAAAATCTAAATTTATCTGCCTAAAGTCAGTTGACGATCCTTCAACAGATATAATAGGGCAAGAGCACAGTGGCCTTTGAATCATTTAGAGGATACACTGTTAGGCTACAAACTAGTTAGGTATCACATTAAATGAATCGAGTTTTTCTACTTCAAATATACATTTGCCAAAAAAACCCCCAAAAACAAAGCCAAAAAAACTGCGAACCCGAGCCCATTTTAGTGAGACTGTAACAAAAACCATAAAAAAATCAATCACAGTTTGACCTAAAATCCAATAATCTGGATAAAACACAACCAAAAAAAAAGTTTTCCTGAAAATATTAGAAAGGAACAAATTCCTGTATTTCATATTGCCATGAAATCACTGATTTTATAAATCTTCAGAATACCATGGTCTAGAATGCAGTATGGGAATAAAATTCCAAATGGGAATGATTACTGTTTGTAATTATTGGTATTGGTAATTATTGGTAAGAAAATACAGATGCTTGTGGAGTGACAAGTCCCTAAAACAGTAGAAAAGCACATAAAACTAGAACTCAGATAAACCCCATTGTGATTAATGATAAAAGAATTTACTTAGTAAACACGAAGCGTGACAGTAATACTGCTACCTTTTTTTCTTAGGCAAAACTCAAACAAGAACCTCTCCTGTGAAAGTGGGAAATCATCAGATAACACAAGATATTAAACAATCCCTTCTCTGTCCATATGGAAGGCTCAGAATGAATGTTGGCAGTACGCTGCCAAGGACTTGAGTATTTTCCAAGTGAAAGCGATAGTCAGAGGAACAATTTCTAGTAGTGGCATGTGCTCATGTGCAGACCTTTAGCTCTTCATAACACAGATTTAGCTCTTAAAACTGCAGCAGAAAAGTTTATACATCTAGTATTCTGCCCCCCTGCCCTGCTATTTTTGTTACAGTTGAGCATCCAGTGATTCAGGCCCCTTTCTCCCATAATTTTCTTAAAATATAATTAAAACCTGCATCCACTCATGCTGATCAAAAACTTTCAGCAACTTCTGCAAAGGCAAAACAGAAAACACAGATGAAAATACTTGACCATCTGGGAACATACAGTAGAATACGAACAATGAATGAAGCAGTAATATACAAAGAGCAAGACCTAACGAGCAAATGAAATATGCAGAAAATCAAAGGCCTAGCGTAGAGCATTGTGTTTGTCAGAAAAAGCAGCTGTTCTGGGAAAGCTGCAGCTCATGGCATCAAATCGTAATGAGTCAGCATCACCAATCCCCCACAGCCTATCCCACGATAGAAAGACACGCAGACTAACCAAAGATTCAAGTGTAAGGCTTAACTTTAGGTATGAAGCAAGAAGATGAGCAGTCAAGGGGAGTACTACTTTGCAAAAGAATGTAATTATAGCATTAGAGGTTTTCCATGCTGATTACTCACCCTGATTTGTATTCCTACTGGTGAGCAGTCACACTGATGTCAATAGTACTACCTACTAGCTTATGATCATCAAATTATGGGAGGTAAATTGGGTTTAAGATTCACCAAGGTTAAAATAGTTCAAATTATATATAGAAAAGATAATTTCTTAACAGCTAGCGCAAGAAAACTATTTTGTGTAGAGTGGTTTTATTCCTACTGGCCTTGGTTTTTTATCACAAGCAGTAAAACTATAAGCCAGAAAAGATGCCTTTATTTCTGCACAGCTTCATAGTTCTCAGAAGTGGTGAGAAAAAAAAAATCACTTGGAGATTTGTCAAATTATATAAAGAATGAATATGTGTAAAGTAGAAAAGTCTCCCCCCCCCACTATTTCTGAAGCAAAAATTTATCTGACTTCAGTGGATTCACTCAAAACCATTGTCACTCCCCAGGCTCCATCTTAACTGCCCCAGTGGTATGGATTGTTTTGTGGAACTGCCAAAAGAGCTCAAAAATGGTAACTCAAGCCATACGAGACTATGAGGTGGGCTTGAAATTTGTGTTATTAAAAAAGAAAGATATGTGGATGTTTTTAAAATCTGCTTTCCTTTTTTTTTGCTTTGTTCTGTTATGGGATGTGTTTTTCGAAGCTGTGGTGTACACTCATGATATCTAGAAACTTGGGATTTGGAAACACAACGTCCTACAACTCTGGTTACAGATCTGATTGACTTGATTAACTTCCACCTACCCTCATCAGCTCGGCAGCTGAAAGTTATAACATCTGTGATCCAGCAGTTCAGCTGCTCACGTTAGTATGTACTCATATAACCTGCTCATCATTTCTTTCAGGCTAAAACATCTAGTCTAACCTAAATACTTTAAATAGTATCTGTTTGCTAACAGAATGGAGAAGAGAATAGTATTTACTAGGCTTAGAAGCCAGAAAGGATTTTGCATGGGAAGTGCACTGTGTATGTTCCTAGCTTTCTCTTTTTTTTCGGTCTAGTGGCATTTCAGATCTTCATGCAACGCTCTAATTTTCTAAGTTGGAGCATTAAGAGAAAAAATTCACAGCACATATGAAATAATGAGATTAGGTATCACCAGCCCTTTCATGCGCCCATAAGCAGTAGGGAATAGGAGCAATGAATCTGGAAGAGTAAAGTGAATGTAAAGATATTGCTGCTATAAAATCTATATTAGTTCCTTTTTTGTGTGTGTGCCTTGTTACACTTAATCCAAAAGTACAGCAAGGCACTTGTGCATATATGAAAGAACTGAAGTCAGCTTTCCGGTCCAAGAAGACAGAGCTGGACCGACCTCAAACCTGCTGTCTCCGTGCTCTTCTCTTGGAGCAAAGGCAGGTAAGGGAAGTAGTAGAATAAGTTCAAATGCTCATGCTGTTCTGACAGTTCACAGGAAGGGGCACTTGCGATTCCCTCTCAGCAGAACAACTCCCAGCTCATCTCTGCTGAGAATAACAGATAAAGTTATTGAACCCTACATTCAATTGGTTTAGGATTTCCTTACACATGGATTTTAATTTCCCAAACCAGAAGGACTTTTAGGTGAAAAAACATACAGTAATCCTTGTGAAAGAGAGGAGTAAATCAAAACGGGGAGCAGTCTCCATCCCAGCGTAAAAGACGTTTCCTTTGGCAATGACAAATTTGATTCTACCCAGTCAAAATACTTCCTCTACAAAACAGTACGTAGCACTAATATTACAGGGTCTAATTTAAATGACATCCATTCAGCTGGCAAAATGATAATAACTGCACAGAAAGTCAGACTTGCTTTGCAGGCTTTCAGAGAAGATAGCAGTTTTATCTCCCATAGCCTTGCAGCTCTAAAAAGAAGTATTGGTATGTCATGAACAGCTTCAGAAAACCTTCTTTGGAATAGTGCTGTGAGCATTTACTGCCAAATTTAGGTTGTGTATCCTTTCGTTTTAGCGGTAATTAACGCTATGCACTCATCTATTAGCACTCAGCCTGTATTCATTCACAGAAATTAATGAAAGGACTTTTCTGTAATTGAATGAAGTTGCATTACTACTGCTGCTACTCCAGAAATGAGTATCAGGATGTTCTCACTTTTTCCCTGATTGGCATATTCCTTACCATAGATGTACATACATATAGAAATGGCAGGACAAAGCAAACGATTGATCAAGAGAGCATATATTCTGTAACAGAAAATGGCTTGTACAAGATGTCTCTAAGCTTGCTGAATTTTTGTGATGATTTGTTCAAAACCCAGTAAGAAACTGGAAGAAAGAGGTAAACTGGAAGAAACTTGTTAAATATATAGACTATTCTACCGGTCTGTTTGCTATAAACAAATGTCACATAAATTCAGGTATTGTGCCAGTGAATTAAGCGGGTTTCAGCAGCGTTTCTTAACTCAGTGTGCAGTGTCGCATGAACACAGCCGTGCTGCTCCTAGCCCCACAGTGGCTTCTGTGCTGCCAGCTCAAGTACCTCTGTACCGTACTCCCCCTCTTCCCCAGTTGCAGGGGTAGCTCAGCAAGCTCATCTGGCTCCTTTCCTGCTCTTGCATTGCCCAAGTCAAATACAGGTCATATTGGAAACTGAAAGCCCTATAGAAAAATAATTTATAGTCTTAAACAGTCATATTTTGAAATATTTAATATTTAAATAACAACATTTTTTTAAAAAGGTTAGACGTACTCTCCATGGTATTTACTGAAGCTCCTTTTATAGTCTCTTTCCTATATAGAGGGAAGGACAAGTACTTTCACAGTGTAATTCATCCCATTCTAAGAGAGTTGTCCAGAAAGCGTGATGAATTGCTCTCTGGAGATGCCTTTCTCTCTCCTAACTACAGAAGAAGCCTTGAAGGTCAGCTTCGTTTTTGGTGGCTGAAGTTAGGTGAGAGGAAAGCCACCTATGAGTACGTTTCGAACCTCTCCAGGTTCACAACTTCGGGTCGATTATAGGGTTACAAGTAGGATCATGACCCTGAGGGATAAAATACGGCTAAAGAAGATGGGAAAACACAGGCGATAAGATGCAAAGGTGCAGATTATTTGTGACAAAAAAAAGAGAAAAAATAGAGAAGTTAAAATACATTGCCATATCTGTACTTAAGCCTAAAATTTTAGGTGGCTTCACATGGAAGGGTAGGTTGTCTTTTAAATTAATTAAATACTTCCCAGTCATAGGCATATGTCTAGCTTCACTAACTGCCTTTCAAGAAACCTCAGGGATTTCAAAAGGCAAATATTGAAAGCTGGTTTTCCCAGACGTATTAATGTGCAACCGATCAGTAGCTGAGGATTTGAGTCTAACAGGAAACAATGCCCATTCAAAAATATCTATGTTTCAGAAAGAAAAGTTAGCCTTTCCAGAACTCGGAAAGAGGCGTAAAATGAAGAATAATTTGTAAAATTAAGATATTGTGGAATAGATATATTCTGGTCACTGGACTGTAATTTTAGGAAGAATGCAAGTCAAAACTGGTCTATCAAAGAACTGCAGGCTAATCCTCCAAAAGGAATTATATGCGCAACTATGAAACTACACATTATAATTAGAGAACTAATCTTTTCCAACTTGTAACAATTTTGGCAAAATTTTTTTGCGTGAAAAGGCTTTACTTTGGGTTGGAGGAGGTCATGAAACGTTAACAGGGAAAGACAACCTACCACCTGCCTACCACCAACAGGTTTGCAGCCATTAACAGAATAATTATCTGGGAAATACTAATGCTCTTGTCAACTTACTCCTGCTTCAGACAGATTTCGATCTAAACGGGGAGTAATAAGTTTCAATGGTTTGTTCTCTTCCATCATCCGTACCAGAGAAGACTTACCAGAAACATTGGGGCTTTCACTGAAATCATATCTACGATTTGATAATGGCTCAAGGAGCATTAGGAAGTATGAATACCTAATTCAACTTGAATAAATCAGATTTTTAAGGACTTCAGCAAGGCTTTTCTAGTGTTATAGAAACCTACATAAGGGTTTGCTTTGTAAAATAAGGTGTAAAAGCTAGATTAGATTAGGTTGAGTTATCGTGTTAGTATGTTGTTTCTTTCAAGGATACAGGAGCAAACCTGATAAAAGTCTCTGCCACGAAGACTTAAATAGGAAAAGCGACAAAGGACTGGTAAAATAAAGAACCTTTGAAGTAAACAGTATGTCAAAAATAGGTATTTATGGGAAAGTGACAGATACCTGCTTTCATACGAAACATAATTCCCTGAACTAAAACATTCTTCTACTCCCTTGGACATTAACTTACCTTATGCCTTTGCCACAGAATTGAACGCCTTCTAAAAACAAATGGAGACAAAGTGGTGAAGTGGTGTGGGAAAGCTATACTATTGTTCACTGCACTATATCTATTACGTGAAAGGAGAGAGATCTTCAGTTTCCCAAGCTGGCTACTTAGCACTTTTTATAAAACATTAAATTCGCTGAAGGTTTCTATTTTTAGTACCTCTCTGTATTTCTAAAGGCTCCTAAGTCTTGCTTTTTAACGCCCTAAAATGAAGTATAAAGATAAAGCCTATCAAGGGATTTAGTTGCTGCTTTGGATAATGCCAAGTTGAGCGTTCAGGCACCACTAACACATACCAGCCCTCAAGCAACTGCAGCCCAGTATGTCCAAGCTCATGGTGCTCACGTGCCAGGTCCCTCAAGCCCTGACCCTACCAAGGTTCTCGGGGCATGAACTGACTTGCAAGAGGCAGCGGTGTCACCCCCCAGAAAGCACCAATACATTTTCTGAGAACATGCTTACCAGAGCAGATATCTAACATGGGGGAGGGAGTAGGAGGGGAAGAAGGCAAAAAATAAAAATAGCAGGAAACAAGACTCTTTGAAGCTGGAGTAAATGAAATTCTCTCTTGGGGGAGACAGACAACCCCACCGTATCTGATCTATAAAGAGTATTAGATTTGAGACTGTCTGCCTCCCAGGAGGTTCCCATTAACCAAAAAGCACTTGTTATTTGGCAAGACAACTTTTTCATTTTCCCCTCTTGGAACTCTTCAGTTTGCTTTTAAATATTTATTCAGCCAAATAGCAAGCAATTGACTCCACAGACTGATGTTAGTCCACTCTTCTGTGGACGAAGGGGGTCAGGTTTAAATTCCTCCTCCATTAGCTATTTAATCAATTATCTAAATTGGCAAAGTTTCAAGAGGAGAAAGTCGCTCACTTCATCCCAAAATAACCATTCAGTCAGTAGTCAGGGCACATTTCTGACCTGAAAGTGCCTGTGAGTGAAATTTTTTCTCCAACTTGGAAGTGTGGGTACGTTTTGAAAAGGCCATCCACCGAAACGGTAAGTGCTCTAATTACTGGATATTTGAGCATCAATTAGCAGTGTGTTCTAATTATTTTGGAGAAAAAGCAGGTCTAGCTTATATGCTTACTTTCAGGGGACAGTAGGCACTTCCCCAGTGCTGAAAGCAGATGCCTTTAAGGTGGAGGCTGTACGTGTATTCCTGCCCCACGATATCTCCTTGAAGCTATCCCTCCTTCTGCTTGCTGGTTTCTCCGAATCCCACTCTTAGTCATATATTTCCTATGCTTTGCACAGGAAGCCTAACTCAGGGCAGAGAACAAGCCTTTATAAACAAAGTACCCATCAGTTAGACATTGCAACGCTTGACGGTTGCGTCCAAAAAGAAGTTTGGGTACTAAATAGCAGAGCAATTCATTACTTCACTTTTGGTGCCTTGTCCCCACATTGGATGAAGCATCCATATTTAAACGTTTATGACACCATCCCCCAGGAAGCTGAGTGGTACAGACTGGGTAGTGGGCAACCTGCAAACAGAGCAGAGAGCTGTGTATAGTCATGACACTGAACAGGTAGTTTGATACAGATGGGAATGCTAATCAGAAAGTCTGCTATTTTTAAACTATTTTTTTCAATTTTTTTAATTTTTAAAGTTTTAAATTTCACTCAGCCAGAAGTTAAGCACCCCGCTTAGGATTTGAAGGATGCGCATCTGTCTGTCCAGGCTTCAGATTTTGTTAGTAAAGTAGATATTTATATTTTTTTTCTTTTTAGAAACTGAAGGGAAGACAAAAAGAAATTAAATAAAGATTTTATTTTAAAATAAAAACAAAAGAAAAGTGGTGGTGCTGCCCTAATAACACTGTGATTAGATGTGCTGTCCAAAATGTTGCCAGCCTGGGTTCAGTTGTGCTAATTCCCTGCTCTGGCTGTGGCACTGCAACCTGCTACTCCCAGAGACTGTTCTGAGATGAAACGCTGGCCACACCTGCAGGAAACCTTAAAAATTTATTTGCTCACACAGAAGAGGTGAATGACTCTTTAACCTAGTGCCTGACAGAGCTGCCCAAGGAAGGGGTACCTGGCTGAGGTACTTAGTCCATGAGCTGGCACAATGAAAGATTTACACAGTCCTTGAACTTTTTCAGTCTTCAGAAGACTTAAGGTTCTTATCATAGAATGATAGAATGGTTTGGGTTGGAAGGGACCTTTAAAGGTCATCTGGTCCAATCCCCCTGCAATGAGCAGGGACATCTTCAACTAGATCAGGTTGCTCAGAGGCCCATCCAACCTGACCTTGAATGTTTCCAGGGATGGGGCATCTACCACCTCTCTGGGAAAGTTGTTCCAGTGTTTCACCATGCTCAGCGTAAATATTTTCTTCTTTTTATCTAGTCTAAATCTACCCTTTTTGAGTTTAAAGCCATTACCCCTTGTCCTATTGCAACAGACCCCGCTAAAAAGTTATCTTATAAGCCCCATTAAGTACTGAAAGGCAGCAATAAGGTATCCCCAGAGCCTTCTCTTCTCCATGCTGAACAACCCCAACTTCTTTTCAGGACATACACATACAAAAATTTTAAGACTACAAACTAAGTTAGGAACAGGCAACTCCAGGGCAAGGTGGTGGTGGAGTTTGTTGTTCAGAGCCTAGGAGACTGCCATTTGACTGGGAGAAGCAGTGTGGGTTTACAGTGAATCCCAATTATCATACGTTGGTTTGGTTTGCAAAGTGTGTGTGAATTAGATTTCTTTTGAAGCAAGGCAAATTGAAAGCTCTGCTTACAGTCTGCACCAAATGTACTATAACCTGCAGTGGGGACAAAAGGATCTGAACTACTTAGTCCTTTGAACAGCCTCAGACTACATGCAGAGTATTAACATTTGGTCCAAGACACCAAACGAAATCTAGTCCGTGCTAAAACACATCGATCACATACCTTAAATGTAAGGACCTCCGCACCAGCTGCTTTGATCTACCGGTCTGCTCCTATTGCGCTGAATTACTTTCTAATACAGACAAATACATCCAAGTCACATTTCTGCTGACTAAACCCATTAATGTGTTTAGCTGTAAGTTTCTGTGTGGATTTTGCCCTCAATCATCACAGGTAATTGTTAGTGAAAACTTCAAATTCCCTCTTTTTTTTTTCCTGGGGCAAATAAAATAACTTTTCAATAATTAAGTAAGAAGCGATGATTTGGGAAACGATGCAAAGGAAAAGATGGAAATTAAGAACTGAAATAAAACGAATCTGAGGAATAAAAGAAACGAAGGCAGGAAGAAAGTGTCACACAAGTTAAGGATAGATCAGTAATGACTAAAATGGAACAGATTAGAAAGGAAAACAGGTGGCAAAGAAGCAGGAAGAAATACTATTTTGAAGTAATACTTTGTAGAAAGCTTAAAAAATATATGTATCAGTAGGTAGTGGTGTAGTTTACTATTGAGCCTGATCAGTGACTATTCTCTTAATTCTATATCAGCCTTTTCTCATTGCTGCTGAAATAGCCTGTGACTATCACATACTGCCTTCCCTTCATGGCGTCAAAAGCATTGTCCATATTTCGGGGGAAATCTGTGCTAAAACAATTTGGTACTGTAGGAAGAGGCATGGCTGGAGCTGAGGACTGTGAACCTAGTGCCTCAGCTTCCATTTCCAGCTTTGCATCTCTGACCTTCAGGGAGGCATAATTCCGGAGTCATTTTTTTCTACGTACCTGAAAACTACAGATAATCCATACCCATTACACAGCATTAAGCACTTACAAAAATGGGGCAAAAACATCAAAATGACTTATTCTATAACAACCCAGTGAAAGGAACAAATATTATCTGCATAGCAATGCGAGCAAAAAGAATTACAAATTAGGCCAATCCAACAAAGTTCAAGAGAAGGGATAAATTCATAAATCCACCACAGGAAATTGCTCTATTAGGGAAAAAAATACAATAAAAAAAATAAAAGAAGCTGACTTTCAGGGAGGAAGATTTTAATCAGGTAGGGTGACTGAGGAGCACAGCTGCTATTGTGGACGAGGAGGAATAGGGGTATATGTGTATGTAAGTGTGTATATATATATCTATATGTTTATTCTTACATAAGTTATGTAAACAATGTATGTAAAAAAAACCCATATGGTTAAGACACAGTGCTTCTGTTCAGCAGGTTAGACTATTGTCTTTAGACACCTTAACACAGAAAGCTGCAGGTTTTCCTGCTAACATCCAATAGGATATCATATTTCTTTCCTGTAGATCTAGAGCTTTCCTGTAGATCTAGATCAGAGGAGGATGAAAGACAATTTGATATTTTACATCAAAACACCTTTGGAATTGTGCGAATTCCAAGAAAAAATTGTTTTGAAAAGGTGAAAAATGTATATTTTCCAAGTTTCTATTCTGAAATAGCTTCCCACTGCAGTGTTTTTTTCATCAAAGTAACACAATTATTTTGATTTTATCATAGTCAATCTTCTAAATGTATCTACAAGTAGATTGTCCTACAAGCAGAAATGTTGACTGGAAAAAAAAATTTCTTTATATGTAGAAACATTGAACTTATGTTTTTGTTTTTTTCAGAACAGAAAACCAGTGACACTGTAAAATTTCCCCATTAACTAAATTATATTTTCATATGTCTGAGTGCTTCATTACTAACTACACAACAGACTCATAACGTTTTTTTTTCCCTGTGTATCTTAGGTGTTAAGGAAAACAGAATTTGTTCCTCAGCAATGAACATTGTGCATAATATGGTCGCAAAATCATTATTTGAGAAAGTGAGTTGTCTCCGCAGCTAGTCTGTTTTGCCTCATAACAAGATTGAGAGGAATGTAGTGATCTGAAAGCTAATTAAATTTAGGCCTATTTGAAAGTGTCAAGATGATGTGGGATGGAGCAACCTATTCTAATAACAGGTAGTTTCCCAGCTTCAAGGTGTACTTCTAAGACTGGCAGTTGTCTCCACATTTTGTAATCATATCTTATAAATGTGAAAAAAATGGTGACTGCTGGTATCTTCTTTTGTTACCCACTGCTGCAGTTCACAGGTTTTGGTCAGCTACTTATTTCCTTTTACTGAATTAAGTTGACTCATTCATACTGTAGTTTATATGTAAACACACACCCCCCAACCATTTTCCTAATTATTTAATTGATTGCCTGAAATTAAATTACTCCCAGGCTTATGATGAATATTATCAACTGGGTAAAAATTCCCAGCCCCGAGTTTCATTGCATTGCTGCTGTTTCTCCCCAACTTGCAATAAGTTTGGAACTCCTTCCCATTGACTATTGGTACCACTATTTGCTTAAACTTCTCTTGCCTGGAAAGATCCAGAAACCAGACGTAACTATTGTTATTATAGTTTTTGTTGGTTATGATCACTTTAACAACACAAATGCTCTCAGCTGCTTGCATTTGCCTGCTCTAGGATACCTGTGGATAGAAAGAGGCTCTTCATCTCAGTGTGGCCTTAAGGAAACACATTTAATCTAGCTATGTGCATTCTAACTGACAAATTATTTTAAATGTTATTTTGAAATCTTCTCATTGCTTTCTCCTTAAATATTCTTTAGTTAGAATCTCAAATAGTACCAGCTTGCTGCAAGCGGGCACGTGGGCCAGCGCTGGAGGCCCAGCAGGTATGGAGGGAAGAAAGTGCAGGATGGCAGGTACAGGACATCCCAGCTCAGAGAGGCCAAGTAATGGGGGATTTTGGCTTTGTCCCACAAGAAGCTTTGCTGGAGAGGCAGCTGGTCATTCCTCGGCTCCCCACGCATGCTACACAGCAAGGGTGGCTGGCAAGCAGCCGTAGGGGAGGCGTGGAGACCATCCGAGAAGTTGTTTGATTCCTTCCCTGAGCTCCTCACCTGCAACTCTTCTACCAGTGCTAATATAGGACATCAGTTGTCGCTTAGTGTAGGTGGTTGAGGCAGATGGGTTTTGGGGCAAGCATTCTCACTTAAAATGTTCCTAACTACTGCAAGTTCTAGAATGAGCAAGTTTGTTATACCCCAAAATGGCATTTGTTGGATATTATTGCATTTTCTTTCTCCATTTAGCTAAACAGTGTCGCTTAAAGACCCTTTTTTAAGTCTGGTATTTGCAAGAAACTAATTACCATTTGTGTCAGACCAAGCTTACTTCGTTATACTTAAACATTGGCCTTTAAACTATGGGTATTTAGAACTGCTGAATAATAGTCTTAAGCAGTTAGTTTAAGGAAATCTTGTATTGCCAGCTTAAATAAGATGTAAAATTGGTATAGCCTAGGTTGATAGCCTTGGCTGTTTAGCTGATAAATTTTATTCCAAACATAAAAATATAGGCAATAATAACTGGATTGCTTTCTAAGTGCCGTTGGATGTCCTCCCATTCCATTTAAATGCAATATTCAGCAGTAATGACCATAAAATAGTTCCCTTTTCAAATTCTTAATTTCAAAAGTTTATGATTTTCTGTTTTTTCAAATTAAATTAGGGATCTTCTACTACTAACCCATACCAATCACAGAATCATAGAATGGTTTGGGTTGGAAGGGGGACCTTCAAGATAATCTAGTTGCAACCCCCTGCCCTGGGCAGGGACACCTCCCACCAGACCAGGCTGCTCAAAGCCCCATCCAGCCTGGCCTTGAACACCTCCAGGGATGGGGCATCCACAGCTTCCCTGGGCAACCTGTTCCAGTGTCTCGCCACTCTCGTAGTGAAGAATTTCTTCCTTATATCTAATCTAAATCTTCCCTCTCTCAGTTTAAAGCCATCACCCCTTTGTCCTATCACTACATGCCTTTGTAGAAACCCCCTTCAGCTTTCCTGTAGGCCCCCTTTGGGTACTGAAAGGCTGCAATAAGGTGTCTCTGGAGCCTTCTCTTCTCCAGGCTGAACGACCCCAATTCTCTCAGCCCGTCCTCATAGGAGAGGTGCTCCAGCCCACTGATCATCTTCGTGGCTCTCTAATGCCACTTTTAATTTCAAAGCATGAATTATTTCTATTGAAAAATAATTTTGATGGAGAATTCCAAATCAAGTTTTACCATCAGTTCTACCCTCTCCCTCTAAGCCAAGACTTTCCCGGCTTTGCCAATTCTGATAAAGTCAGAGTACTTGTCACATGAGTAACTTGATCTATACAATCAGCCAATTTATTGGAATACACACAAAAGTCTTTCTTCTTCTGTAGTTTAAGTCATTGAAGAAACTTCACTGAAATCCTGTTCAGTCGGAATATGCAGTTCCACTGAAATCACAGTGCCCCACAAAATTGAACTAATTTTGCAGAAGTCTTGGTTTGAAAGAAAAACCTCAAAACAAACAAAAAAAAGAAATATTCAAATTTTTTCTGACATGTTGGGATGTGTGTTACAATATTTTACATTTCAGTTTATCCAAAACAATTCGGGTAAGAAACTCTGTTTTTTGAGGACTTCTAAATTTGTGTCTTCCATTTCAAAAGGAGGCATTTGTAATTTCAAAAACCTCTGAAATGTCACCCTGATAAGTGGAGAAAACTGGCTTTGTTGCTTTATGAGCCTGCTTCACCCCGTGGTGTCTGGCATGGTCTACTTGCCACCTGCATCCATCTGTCCTTGGTTAGTAATCTGCTCTGGGTACGGCTGGTGGTACCTCACTTCCTAAGATGTGGTGACTCATCTGAAGAAATTCTTAGAATATACAGGGAGTTAATGCTGCTTAATTATTTAGAAGCTATTTAAAAATGTTTTGGACTTCCACCCATTGTCTCCACCTGGGGTGAAAATAGGGGTGAAAAAAAGCTGCAGGAGGAACTGTGGGGAAATGTAAAGACAAAAATGTAAACAAGACGCTTAGTGATTACTTTATCTTAAGTACGGGCAGTTTTCAATCAAAGTAGTTTAAATCACCAACTTGAATCGTAGTTCAAATCAGTAAGAAAGACACCATGTATTAAATGACTCTAATTGTGGACTATATTTATGCCTTTTAGTTAATTTCTTAAAGGATATTTGAATATCACTAACTCTTAATCATTAAAACATACTAATCAACAGCCAAATATAAGCGTTATACGAAATTTGATACCAGTTTTTGCTAATCACAAAGCTGCCTGCATCTGTCATTTGTTCAGATTTTTAATTTGTGCATTTTAATATGAAAAATGATGACTAATGTTTTAATATTAGCTAGATATTTTGGGATGGGAGCTGATATAAAATTAAAATGCAGAAAATATTTTCTAGGATTTGTTTATTAGGTAAACAAAGTAATAATAAGCGTGCTAGATAAATACAAAATTTTAAAAAATACTTTCCATACTTAAAAAACCCACACTCATTTCCTAAATGAAAAAAAATAACTTTGAAGGAAGTATATCTTTTACGTCATTGTGTCCTTCAAAGTTTAGACCTTATAGATCTCTGATTCTCAATTCCATTCTAACACTGAAATGGGAAAACAAGTTTTCCTGCAGTTTCAGTTCTAACACACTTTCTCAGTTTGAAACTGCTGTATTTGCTGTCCTGGATAAACTAAAAGGAAGACGACATTTGCAGAAAATATAAGAGACCTTTGAACAGCTGGATTGTCGCTTAAATATTCATTTTCAGTGTTCAGTTGGTGGCTTCCTTTAGTTCAGTACCTTTATTTACACAGTAGGTTTAGGTATAAAAAGTTTAAGTTGATTTTTTTTTTTCCAAATAATAAGCCATTATACATAAAAATCCATTATAAAGAATAGTTTTCTGTTTGTTATTTGTTAATTTTTTTTTTCTGACATTTTCTGCTGCTGAGTGGGAGACATTAGGGGGAAAAAAACCAATACCCCAAACTTTGGTATTGGGATGTTTTAGTTTAGCCAGGTACGGGAGTGAATGGTTCAATTATTGTCTAATGTCAGATCAAAAATGTAGCATAATATGGTCATGAAATACGAACAAGTATGAGGCATTTTGCTCACGGATTATATATGTATTCCAGAACCAAATATCTGACAAAATGGAACTGACAGTCTCTCTACAAAATATTAAAAAGGAAAAAAGCATGAAAGCTTCTTTGAAAACAGAAGAAAAATATTGGTGTGTTATTAATTCATTTCTCCCTGCTCCGGTTCGTGAAATAGAAACATGCATTTCCAGTAAGATATCCTTGAAGGACTAAATGTCTCAGGGGACTGGTAATCACATTTTTGGAACCTTTCACCTCTAGTTCACTGATTCAAATACAGCCAAGATGCAGTAGTGACGGAAAATCATTGCGATTTGAAAGCTGGTTTGTGGCCCATGTGAAATGAACTGGTTATTTCACTCCATTTCTTAGAGGATCTTGGAAATACACGTGGCACTTTCGAAAGCAGCAGCCCTGAGACTACCGAGCTCCTCGCAGGATCCGGCCGGGTCCCCACGGAGCCACAACTGGGGCCGGTTTCTTTGAGGATGGCAGAGGCCGAGGCTAACAAATAAAATCCCATTCCAGGCAAATTTCCTCAGTACGTTGGCCACCTGGAGCAAAGAGCTCCTTGGCCACCTGGAAGATGTCGGTGGGTGAACATTTTCTCCATGTCGAGTACCCAGCCAAGCCGGGCTGAAATGGCAGCTCCGTGTGGGGTCACCGCACCGCAGTGCTGCTTCCTGTGCTCCACAAATGCTGGGTATAAACAGAGTTTAATTTTCTGTTGCTGCCAATCTGGTACTTTTCATTAGCATTAAAGATACTTAATTTAAGAGGAAAAACAGCAGAAAGACACCACAGAAATGACTGGGTTTTGAGAGCCAGAGTACATTAGTCTTTTTTTTTTTTTTCTTTTCACACAGAGGTACATACCTAGTTAGGAACAGTTAATAAATTGTCCTTTGTCAAGATCATTCCTATCACATTCTAGAAAAACCTATCTGGCAACAGTTTTCCTCATTAGCTACAAATTATCTCAGTTCTATGTTTCCCAGTGAAGGCTTTCAATTGTCTCCTTTATGATTTCATTTCCTTTACGTTAGGGACTTTTCTTCACAAGAGATATATGTCTTTTCAAGAAAATACGCACATCATTTTTTCTGAGCATTTAATATGTTGTATTAGGAGCTTCCTCAGAGGAAAGAAAGAAAAGTCTGTCTTCATTAACCACTAAATATATAGTGGGGAAATTAAAACATTCGGATGTCATGTCAGCTATATGCATTGCCTTCTATGATGCCACATTTGATTTTCTTTTTTTATGACTTTGACAGCATCATATTAAAAATTTGATTGCACAATGACAGTAGAGGCTTTGAATTATTCAGCTTATGAGTGCACTCTTACAGGAAGACTATTTTGTATTTCTTGGCATTTCTGAAAAACTGACATTTAAAAAAATGTAAAAGGAACGGGAAAATGATTGCTAATAACTAATTAATAACTCACGCTTGGCAAAGGTAACCTCATTTTAATAGAATATCACACAAATTAAAACCAGATTAAATATAGCATGCTGCGTATCTCAAAAGTCACTTGAAACATAATTCTCAGGATGACATTTTGGCCCCAGTGAAGTCGATGGCAAGACTCCACTTCTGTTTCGGTAGAGCCAGGACTTCCTCCTAACCGAAGAAACCCCATACATTTCCAGCCTGGTTTTAGTAACTAACTGTCAGAATTCTTGTGGTACGTAAGTAAATTTTCTTTACCCATCCCTTGTCTTAGAATACGCTCCAGCTATTAATGCTTACCGAAGGCAGTGGGGCTTTTCCCATCCAACTCCCATAAGGGAGTCAGACCCTTAAAGTTGGAACCTCTTGGGTAATTTTCGCAACAGTCTAGCGGGGTTTACACTGTGTATTCCCCTATGATGACTGGGTTCTGCCAGCTTGCTTTTTTGTTCCATTTTACCTCCGTCTAATGTTAAATGAGTGCAATCATTTGTATCAAATAACTTTGTAGCAAAATCAAATTCATTTGTATCAAATAACTTCAGCTGTAACCCTTTTCAGAGTGACCAAATTTGTATTTTCTTCATTACAATTTAACATTATATTTAAATCACTACGGATATTTTTAAAAACACTGAAGTTGGAAACATCTGCTCTCCAGCTTGATTACATTCAGCTAGAGTTTTCATATCAGAACCATAAAACAAATAATGCCATTTTAAGAAACATGTTATTCCCACCACCTAAAATGAAAGTTTAGGGGTATCAGATATGAAAATATCATTCAAAGTCAAACCCTTTTTCCAGTAAACATGACTATTATTTAACTCGTTGGGCCCAATAAAACTGCCCATAGCTATACATGCATTATTCTTTCTCACAGGAATTATTTCATCTGAGCTGCCTGGGCAGGTAAGAACTATAGGCTTGAGTACAGCTCGGAAGGGTAAAGCGTGGAATATTCCATACAAGACGCAAAATAAATCCTTCTAGCTATGGCAATGGGGAAAAATACAAATGATCTTTTCACATCCTGGTTCCTCAAAAATGGTTAGCAGAGATGCCTTTGATTCTCCTCACAGCACCGCCTGGGGAGAATCTCATACCGATTTAGCCGGGGTCAGAATCATGACCACAGTTATACCAAGAAATGTGCTTGTATTCCCTCAGAGATATCTGAGGTTTATTCAAGAGTTTACTTTCTCATTAAAAATATATATTTTGCCGTTCTTCATCCCTCTCCTAACATTTCTCTATTCCAATTCGAAGACGACAAGAGTGCCTGTTTTCATTACAAGCAATGAAATTTAGTTACGGATCGCTTACGTTACATTATTTTAGTTCACCTATTTAACCTGAACCTAGTCTGTTTCAACACAGGAATCATCCTGGGACATTTTTTCATTCTTAAATGAACAGTTACACACCAGTGTTGCTTTCCTACTGATAAGCCAAACATTTCAAAATGTACAATTGGAAACAAGATATCACAATTCAGTAACATTTCATCCTGCAATATCAATGTCAGCCTGCAAATATTCTGCCAGAAATAAAAACGCTGGGGCTTGCAGGACAAAATCCTTCTGTCCTTGTCATTTACTGCTCAACTTCTACTCAGGCAAACTCCAGTTGAAGACAACAAATGGTACCTATACAAGCGCAGAGTAAAAACTGCAAAATAATATAGCCTTCTACCAATTTCATGTGTTTTTAACATCCGTCCTCATCAAAGGCTTCACGGTTTAAACACTGTTTCCAAAAAGCACTATCGACTAAATTGAAATCGGAATCAGAGCATTTCCCTTCCAACTACTTTTGGTTTGACTGAGAACAGGCTGACCATTACAGGTGACAGAGAAACTTATTTCCATAATAACCTTTAAATCTTATTGTTTCACACTGCCACCAGCTGTGGCAGTTAAGATGTGATGAAACCTTCCTGATGAGTCTTACACAGATCCTTCTCTGTATTGCAAGAATCATCCTGTAAATTGTACAGAAAAGCTAAATCTACAGAATTACAAGCTTTCCCTTCCCACAAACGTTGTGCGTTAGTTGTATGTAGAACCGCTCGAATCCCTTTACCCAGTGTAATGCAGGACTAAGCAGTCCTCTGCAGGAGAGAAGGATGCTAGGAAAAAGTACAAATGAAACACGTGAAAAAAACCAATGCAAAACCAAGCAAAAACTCCAACAAAATTTAACAAAAAGCAGGAATTGTGTAAAAAAAAATAAATAAAATGACGTTTCCCCCCCATCCTCCTTCAGTCTTAAGTGTTATCACAGCACCAGCTTCTGGAGAAGAGAGTGAAGATTTAGTGTGAATCTCATATTTGTACTTGTTGGCTATTTGGCAAAATGGCAAGAGGTTGCTCTTTTTTTTTTTCTTTTTTTTTTTCCTTTTTTTCTAGAGGCAGTTTCCAGGTCTTTAACATGACTCTGAGCCAGAGATGCTAAATAAAAGAAGGGGGAAGCGCTGCTGCCATAACAACCCTTCGACAGGGAACTATTGGGATACAGATAGTTACTACACTACCTACAACCAACCGTGTGCATCATGACACATAAAAACCAGAAAACCCGTTTCAGCCACAGCATCCCGTCTTTTGCCCTCCCGGCTCTGGGCAGCGACAGCAAAACAAGCACAGACTTGCCCCCCCCCCTCCTCCACCACCCCGAGCTTTATTTAATTAGTCATTGGGGTGTGTGCGTATGTGTGTGTGTGTGTGTGTGTATGATGGGATAGGCGTGTCAGGAAAGTCCATTTGAGCGCCGAGTTCTGCACGAAGCCGCCCCCCCCCCCGCCCCGTCCCCCGCGGACCCGCGGGAAGTGCCGCGCTCCGCTGCACCCGGCGAACCCGGCGGCGGCTCCGGGAGGGGAACCGGGACGGGGACCGGCACCCTCCCCCGCCTCCTGGGGGGCGACTCCGGGGGAGCAGCCAACTCTGGTTGCTCACCTTCAAATGGTCCCTTGCAAAAGTTAAGGCGCTGCCCCCTCCCCCGAGCCGCCCGGGATGGGAGGGGGCTGCGGAGGGGCTGGAGAGGGGGGTATCAAGGGGCTCCTGGCCCCGGCTGGGGAGCGGGGCTGTCCGGGTGTCCGTGTGCGCGTCTGTGCGCGTGCCAGACCCCCGTGGGAATGGGCAGCGGTGCCCGGGAGGGGCAGCAAGGCGGGAGCACCTTCCCCCCGCAGCCCCCGCGGAGCCCCGGGGACACCCCTGCTGCCCCACGGACCTTCCGCCCCCGCGGGGAGGGCGCAAGCCTGGGCCGGGACCCTCCGTTCCCCCGGGGACGGCGGCAGGCGTGAACGCGATGCCTCCCCCCGCGACACCCCCCACTCCCTCAGCGCTCATCCCCGGGGCCGCTCCGGGATGGGAAACCGGGGCGGGGGGATAGAAAGAGGGAGGGGGTGGTATGCACGGCAGGTGCTTTTTGGGGTGGGGGGGGGGCAGGGCCCTGTGACTCACCCGTCCGAGGCGGGGGCTGCGGGTGGCGCGGCGGCGGCGCTGCCCCCGGGGCGCGGGGGGCGGCGGGGCAGGAGCAGCAGCGGGCGCGGGAGCAGGGGGGAGCGGCGGGGCCCGGGCTGCTCCTGGGCGCGCTCTCGCTGCCCATCCCCGGCGCTGCCGCCGCCGCCGCCGCCGCCGGAGGAGGATGCGAGGGAGAGTCAGCCCCGGGCGCGGGAACGCGCGGCGGCGGAGGGGGGGGGCGGGGAGCGGAGCGGGGGCGCGCAGCGGAGGGGGAGCAGCTGGGAAGCGCGGGCGCTCGGTCCTGCAGCCCTCCGTCCCTCGGCCCTTCGTCCCTCATTTTCTCATTCTTCCATCCCTTCTCCCTCCATCCCTCATCCCTCCATCCCACATCCTCCCGCCCCTCCATCCTTCACCCCTCCATCTTTCCATCCTTCCATCCGTTATCCCTCCATCCCTCACCCCTCCATCCCTCCACCCTTATCCCTCCATCATCCCTCATCCATCCATCCCGCCGTCCCTCCGCTCCCCCGGCCCCGCGGAGCCGCCGTCACCCCCGCGTTTCCCCCCCGCCCCCCGCCGCAGGGTAGCCTCGGAGCCCCCCGGGGCCGCGGCGGGCGCGCTGCTGCCCCGCCGGCGCGTCCCCGCGGCATCCCCCCCCCCCCCCCCCCCCCCCCCGCCCCAGGAAGGGTGACCTGCTCCTCTGAAGGGCAGGAGGTCCCCAGCCCCCCTTCCTTGCTCACCACCCCCCCCGGACCCCGAGGAAAAGCGCTGGTAGCCCTTGCCTATCCGGCTCTTCCTTTTTTTCTCTCTTTTTTTCCCACCCGGCAGGAGGAAACAAAACCGTGCAGTGGTAGGGGAAAAAGGCGGTAAACAAGAGGAAAACAGAGAGAGTACGATAATGATTGACTGTATGAGAAATAAACCGTACGCTGGAGTAGTTATTAAAAGCAGTCTTTCAAGCCTGCTCCTGAAACCTAAAGGGCTTCCTGGATCTTTATTTAGGATCAAGTGTAATTATTTCACATTGAAAATAAAAGAAACAACAGCTCAAAGTGCACTGTGTAAACAGCAGACCTGTAAATCAAGTATGTCAAATAAACAAGCACACCAAAAGCTGGCTATCAACTCTTTATCCTTGCTCTGAACTCTCCCTGCATTATATAATGTTGATAAACTGCTGCGAGTATGTTTGGGGAAAAGATATAGCGATGATGAGAACATCGTGCTATTTATTACAGTACGTTAGGAGCCTTACCTGCCAAGGAGTCGTTTCAGAGGTTCATCTGTGCGTTTCTCATCAGCCCTCCAAGTAAACAATTTACTAGATGCTCAACGCAGACATACGATTCCCTGGTGTCGGTGTCTCTGCCCTAGACGTTTGTGAATGGCTTGTGGATTATTAACTTACTCTGCTCTTCTGCTCTGCCTTGTACCAAGAGCCGTGCAGGTATCAACAGCTCCCACTTGTGAAGCCAAGGAAGAGAGAGATTGGGTAGATTTCCACGTAGCTCCACATTTCCAACTGCTGATTTGCTGTAAGGGCTACAGTCACTCAGAGAATTGGTCTGGTCTTCTAACAGGTTTATTCCAAAAAAAAAGAGGCCTGACCCAAAGTTCACTTAAAACAATACGAATATTTCTGTAACTGTGGTGGGAATCGGTTCAAACCACTGTGAGCTCACGGTTGGCGTGAAGGTATTTCTGAGTGCCACTGTTGTAGTAAGAGCTAGTAAGAACTAGTAAGAACTCACTGAGAAAAAGCAAAATTATGAAGATGTGCATCTTTTTCATAAAATTGCTGAGAGAAGGTCAGCGACCTGCTTCTGCTCCCCCGCAGCTATTGGCAAAAATATGTACTAGAAGGCAGGTTACAGCCCCTGGCTAGAGGATGTCCTCTGGTCTCTGTAGGCTCAACCAAGCCATCAAATACAGTAGGCAACGGGAGGGAAAGAAGGGGCGTTGTAAAATTATGGGGTCCAATTTTGGGCACCTGTGAAGCCAGTAGGAGCAGGACTCAGTGGTTCATTTTGAGCCGTTGCTGCTCACAAGGAAATTCTCAACAAATGAATCTTTCAGTGTTTTTCGCTTTCTCTGGTCTCAGTCCTGGGATTAGAGCGGAGCACCCCTTTAATTTGCAGATTTCTGTAATTTCCTCTGTACTCGTTGTCCTGTCCCTCCCCCCCCCCCAGCCATCTTCTGCCTAGAGCAAGGGCTCTAGGCTATTGAGATGGAAGTAGTCAGGGAAGGAAAGGGAAACCAGGCAGTGGGAAATATTTGGGCTCTGCAGAGATAATGACATCTCTGAGCAAGAACTTATCTAGCATGAGCGGCACAGAAATTGACTTATATTTGTAAACATAGTTAATACAGGGGTTTAATATATTGAATGCAGTTTTTAACATAGTTGACTTTTTTTTGTTCCTCTCTCGCTCTGTAGTCGCTAATGACCAGCTCCAGCAGGGACAACTGAGCCCAGTGTAATAGTAGCCTGGTAGTTAGAGTGATTCCTGAGAAATGGGAGACTGAGTATAAACATTTTTTTTTTTTCCCCCTGAGATTCAGAATAGGAAATTAACTGCTGAGGTCCTGTCTGTTCTCAGATGAATGACTTCAGCTCTTTCCTAGCTTTGACTGCAAATTTAGTCTGCATCAAAGCAAGCACGTACATGCCCACAGATTTTTATTTTTTTTTTTTCACCAAAATTATTTTATTGAAAATTTGTCAGTTCTTCAGGAAATGACAGGGCTCGCTTCAGATTCTTGCATGCTCTTTATGTATATGTACAAAGATTTATGTTTATGTACAAGGATTTATCAGGATTTTCTGGTTTTAAATTGTAGCAGCATTTTGTTCATGGAGAATGCAAACATTAACCCTTAAATTTCAGAGTCATCGCAGTGAACTGGTTTATTCTTAGATATGAGGTTGCACCTCTTCTATAAAACCTTTGTGTGAGAGCCATAAACATTTTTTCCTCATTGGAGAGAAAATGTAAGCCTTTTGTGATTACACCATTGCTCCATAAATTGCCTTTTCAAAAGCTGGCTGCTGAGATTTCCACCTTAGACTGGAAATATGCCTATGTTGTTTTCTGAAGGTTCCAAAATATTTTCTGAGAGCACAGTTTTGATAAAAGTTTTCATTCACATGATGGAAAGCATGTGGATATTAATAGATATTTTAAAAGTAAAAAAATGTAGACTAGAGACTGATTTATATATATATATTTTAAGCAGGATATTGTAAAGGTCAAAAGAAACAGAACAAAATTACAGAAATAAACCAAAATGAAACAATCCTTTCCCCAAACAGCTCCCCAACCCCAAAAATAGATATTTATCAAAATCATGTAAGAAAGAATGAGGGTTTATTTTTAACCTAACATGGTCTGACCATTTACGCGAGGCATGCTTTTAAAGTAAGAACATTTGAGCACTTACTAAAAACTTACACGCGGTACTGAAATGTGTGCTCTTCCACTGCTGCTGTTTCCATAAAGTTAGTCCCACCAGCGTTTGCAGCGGGAAGGCTTCTCTTTTCATCCGCATTCATTTTAGAGGACCCGGAACCCGCGCTCATGTGGGAGTCCCATGTGCATTTTCCCATTTGTAATTGATTGATGGCTTGGGGGTTAACTGCATCATTTAAAAATCTATCATTCTTTGGCTTACTGTTCTTGACGTTCATTAGTTATGGCTTGCCTTAAACTTGGCCCTGATTCTGCAGCTGGATTCACTAATGCCACTACCTGGTGCTGTGCAATCAGCCTTAATGACCTTGATGAGTGCAGTGGCCCGTTGCAGTTTGCTGGGCTGTGGGATGAGGAGTAGGAACTGTGTTGTACAGTGAGACCTCAACCCAGGCTGAGGCTTATGGATGTAACTCATAAAAAATAACACAAAACATTACTAATATTTGAATATGACACAGAACTGTATGTTCTCGGTTTTTACTCTACAGCAGGTTACACACATTTAACTCTGATATCTGAGTGGTTTAATTCTCCACTCTTACGCACGTTTATAGCATCTGCTAATGCCTTTATTTTAGGGAAAATAAAACAAATCACTTATTGAAATATCTTCTATATGGAAATGTAGCTAGTGGGCTTTATTATAGCTTTCATTTATTCACAGAATATTTTGCTCGCTCCATATGGTTTAGCAAGAAAAACCAAAGATTAAGTGAGATTAAGTAATCTATGATAAAATATGGTGGTTTTGGTTTTAGCTTTGGTTTTTTTGTGTGTGTGCATAGCGCCGTTTTTATTGAGGAAGGCTCTTTGCTAAAGAGGAGTTTCACATTATACAGGACAATCAGATTTAAAATTTAAAATTAAATGACTTTGCACTATGGCTCATAGGACTGATTCTGAAAAAGTGTTTTGCTCCAACAGGCCAAGATGAGCAAGGATGCAAACTGGTCTGGGGTACCACTGTCTAGAAAGAGATGTGGTTTGCTGCATCCAAGCCTCAATCTGCACTGAGTGCAAAAGACGGCCGTGAAAAATACAACTTCTCTAGTTAAGACTTTCTGTCATGAATTTCTTAACAAATTTGACCCTCTTCTCATGCCAAACACAAAGAACTTTACAGGTAAGCTTAAATCAGCTGGTGAAAAAAGAAAGTCCGAGAGAAGGAATGAAATACAATTACCCCTTTTCCATTACAGGAACAATTTAGGAGAGGGGAGATATCATCAGAAACCAAACATAGAGGCACTGGTATAACTTTCTTCCCATTTTAATCAAATGTAAAAGGGACAAATAATTGAGCTAGAGAACTTCAATATACTTGCAGGTTCTCATAATATGCAGTAAATCTTTACAGTTCTACTCTCCAAGGTGATTCTTGAGTAAATAATAATGACTTTGGCTTCTTGGATAAATGAAGATGGATGTACTGAGAAAAATCTAATTATGGATTTCTCCTGCCTTGACTCCTATCTTGTGCACCAGTGTTATATTGTTGATACTTCATATATATATATTCCAGCAGTAGTTTATTAAAATGAAGCTTAATACAGGAAAAAATAAGCATAAACACATCAACAGATCTGTTTCTTTAATAAGTCAATATTAAATCTGGTGATTTTGGAAACAAAGAATGTAACAATTACTTTGAATGTTAGCTAGTGCTACCAAGTCAATACATCTACCCCTCAAACTTCAGTCTGTTCTGCGTATCATTAACAGAATTGTTCACTGAGGGCCATATCTTCACTAGGAATGAATTAAAGGTATTCCTAGTGTACCATAGCAGCAACTCTTTCCTGGAAACGATGCAGTAATGTGTCCAGCTCTGGAGCCCTCAGCACAAGGAGGGCATGGACCTATTGGAAGAGGTCCAGAGGAGGGCCACGAAGATGATCAGAGGGCTGGAGCATGTCTGCTATGAGGACAGGCTGAGGGAATTTGGGTTGTTCAGCCTGGAGAAGAGAAGGCTCCGGGGAGGGGCCTACAGGAAGGATGGGGAGGGACTTTTTTATGACAGAGTGTAGTGATAGGATGAGGGGTAACATTTTTAAACTGAAAGAGGAGAGATTTAGATTAGATATCAGGAAGAAATTGTTTACTGTGAGGGTGGTGACACACTGGACAAGTTGCCCAGAGGAGTTATGGATGCCCCGTCCCTGGAAGTGTTCAAGGCCAGGCTGGATGGGGGTTTGAGCAGCCTGGTCTAGTGGGAGGTGTCCCTGGCCATGGCAGGGGGTTGCAACTAGATTGTCTTGCAGGTCCATTCCAACCTAAACCATTCTATGATTCTATGATTATCTTGTGCAAGCTATATATTGCATACTTTATCTGATTACCTCTGAGTTAAACAAGCTAAACAGCTAAACAAGTTAAACAGCTAAAAGCTCTGGGGTTTTTGTGTTTGGTTTGGGTTTGTTTTTTGTTTGGTTTTTTTTTGTTTTGTTTTTTGCTTTTTGTTTTTTTTAATACAAATGGCCTTATAACAGGAGCTTCTGGAAGATATTTTCATATCAGTGGCTCACAAAGCTATGCCAGCAGAAGTCTACAATGTAGGCATAGCTTAATTTCAGACTGATAGAGATGGCAGAATATTGGAAATGTTATTGAGTGCATTACTGGAAGAAAATGTCCAAGGTCCCAGCTTGTCTTGCAATTTTTACTGCTGACACTGAGGGGAATAGAAATACATCCATTTCATGTTACAGCCCAATCTGGTGGGGCAGAGTCTACAGCTAGAAAAATGAACATCTTTTGTATTTGAAACATGGTCCTTTGTAGGTGAGATTGAACTAACAGAGACAAGCAAAGCAATAAACTCCATAGTAAACCTTTTTATAGTGTCCTTGCATGGACATATTAAGCTTTAAAAGTCTTTTGACCCATGTAGGAGTCAATCCTCTGTTCTCTCTGAGTGTTTTTCTTCAGTATCCATTACAACTGTTAATGATTAATTATAGATTTGTCTCTGTTTCGAGCTCTTCTCTAACTTTCCTGGCTTCCTTCATTTGTCTGGAAAGCCCATAAGCTGTTTGGAGTCACAAACCATCTTTTTGTTGTCACATTTTACAGTATGTAGGACAACAGAGTCACGGTCCACCAGTAGGGTTCCAAATAACAGCTAGTAATAATGATAATGTATCAGCTCCAAATCCTGTATTCACATAGGCTAGACAGCTGGGAGATGTGAAAAGCCTCAAACTCCTTTGATGTTGGAAAATACACAACGGAGTGGGAAGCAGCAGTGAAAATTTTGTGTATGCAGACAGTCCAAAGCTAGTAGCCCACAGAAGGATTTGAGAAGCTGCCTTCATGCTGACTGCAGCAGATCTGGTGAAAAAAACCCACGATGCTGTGGAAACTTCCACCTCAAGTATGTATACAGTCAAAAGTTTTCATTCCAGTTAATGATATAAGTTAGCCATAGAATCATAGTGTCGTCTAGGTTGGAAGGGACCTTTAAGATCATTGAGTCCAACCATTAACCTAAGACTGCCAAAACCACCACTAAACCATGTCCCTGAGCACTGTGTCTATTAATGTTTAAATCTTCTTTACAAATTTGCAGAACAAGTAGGAGAATACTTTGAATTGTTGATGCTGGTTGAAGTCAAATACATAAAATCATTCATATACTTTATGAATCATTAGAAAAAACAGTCACAAAATCCACTTACGTCTAACACTGAAACTTCTAAGAAAGTACATTTAGAAAAGTTTCAGCTTTTTGGTGGGGGCATAAGATTGAAGAACAAGTTGAACAATGATTACAATTTTTGTCACAAAGTTCCACTTGAATAAACTCCATACAGTAATTAATATCTTTTGAGTACAGACAAACTCCAGTACTCCATTGGTGCGTTCAGAACGTTATCGATCACACTGGATGTCAATATTCTCAAAGTCCAGTTAAATTCACTTGTCTAAGGAAACACTTTCCAGAAACCTAGCAGTTATTACTAAACCCAAAGCCAGAAGATTAATCAGAATATTAAAATCAAAAACTACTAATTTGCATAATTGCTGATGTGGTTGTGATGGTCTAGGGACATAAGAGAGGCAAGCTCTGTGGAGAGAAGAAATCTTTCTTGCAAAACTAGCTGGTGGATTTGGAAAAGAAGCAGCACTCCCACCCTACCTCCAGTTTATTACCTCCCCTTTATTTGAATAATATTGAATATATAAATACTGTGTCTGATGAATCTGAGTCATGTGACTGCAACAGGACTATTTGCAGCATGAATAACAAGCGGCAAGATTAGGTTCTGTCATGTTCTTTTGAAATGCCTAACTGAATAACCTATTACAAATCAGTCTAGATGCCACTGCCTGAATTTATATGAACTCTAAATCCCCCTCTGGAATTTTATTCAGGGGAAAACCAATGGATATGTGAATATTTGAACACGAGAGTTTCAAAGTGGCTAGCACAAGAAATTTCGCTTCCCTTTTTTTCAGTTGCTGCCATCTCAATTACGGTTGTCTTAATTGGCTAAAATGTCTCAGACAGTGTCTAATATAAAGTGGCTTGTATCTGTCAGGGTTTCCTAACTATCTTTTAAGCTGCATTGTATTGTAGGAACATACAAATTAGAATGTAAATTCGTGGTTGCTACGAAGGGATACAATGCCTTCAAAACTAATGGCATACATTTATTTTATATTTATTTATGTTTAATACCAGGGGAAAAAAAAAACAGTTACAAAATCTATTCTTGTCATCCGTATTACCCTTGATGAGGAATATAGTCTCTGGAACATCTAAAACCTTCACTTACTTTGAAATGATGACATTGAAAGCAAATGACAGCAAAGACAAAAACCAGAATAGCCATTGCATATGCCTGAATATAAACAATTTTCACACTATAATGTAGTAGTTTACTCTTTCCTTCTTCTTTGATCCGTTTGTTATTTAATTTACAATAAAATAGAAGTCCAGATTTTTTTTTTTTAATTTAAATTCATTAAGGAGCAGTGCAGATATATGATGTTAAAAAAATGATACATAATAATTGCCTGTAATTAATTTTCCTGCAAAAAAAAAAAAGCGGCACACTACATGCCCCAAAGATAGCTGCTGCATTTTTAGTTCAGTGATTGCATGCTGCACATCTTATAGTACGTCCCCATCTTTGGTGTATCTTAAAAGGCAGCCAAGTATAGATACATTCATTTTAAGCCCAGAGCAGGTGAGACTGACTTAATCTGGATGCCTGTATGTCACAGGAAAGACAATGTTCCTCTGCAGGTAGGAATTATTCTTCCCTTTTGCTACCCAGCACCAAAAATTATCGTTTGCATCCCATTCTTTGGAAAGTCATTTAGTGTTGAATTAAAGACTTAGTTATGATAAATTTGCCACTTCCCTTGATAAACTGCACCAATGACTAATCACCTTCCTTGCTAAAATTTGTTTCTTCTTCCTAATTTGTACTTTTCTGTCTCCAGCTTATCCAGAAACTGAATCTTGTTATGCTGCTGTCTGTCAGTTTAAAGAGTCCCAAATATCAGAAATCTCCTCTGGGTCCTTATGAACCGTGATCGAGTTGCCTTTTAAATTCCTGTTTGATACACTCAGTAGGTTGTGAGTCAGGATAACAGACCTGATGATGAGCCTCTCGAGTCACTGAAGGCACTCTGGCTCAGATAATGGTGTGACATTTGGAAGAATTTCTTAAGGATGTCTGTATATTTTTTAATAATTGGTTTTAATTGTAACCACACATTCTTAAATAAATAAATAAAGAAAAAAGAAAAGCACAGATTCCATCCCTCAGAATTCTCTTTGCAGGCCTCTTTCTCCTGACTAGCTATAGCTCTAGCCATATTTTGCCTACCTTATCCAAACACTGCACGGTGGGGTAACGTGATCAATGCTAAGATCTTTCAATAGCTTTCTCACCCTTGCTTCTGAATGCTTCAAAGCCCTTAGTTCAATGTCTCTTCCTGACAGCCTTGTGACGCTAGATACTGTTATTATCCTTTTTAAGCAAAAGGAACCGAGGCACCGAGTGACTTAGACAAACGTTGTCAAAAATATCAATTCTTTTTGGCTGCCAGCTTTCAGATACTTGGAGGCAGATTTTTGGAAACCTTAAAATAGCATGTAGGCAAATTAGTTCGAGGAGATCATTAGCCTAAGGAGATGCTAACCCCTTTTCATGGGTGTTAGGCACCTAGCTTCTCAGGTCCTTTTGAAAATCCTCCTAGGCATGATTTTTTGCGATTTTTTGTGCCAAAATATATTTAAAGTATGGCCCTTGTGGCTTTATTTTCAGAATGCTTAGGATTGCTATTGCACTTTGTATAGCCAGAACACAGCTACGTACACTTCACTTGCAGATGTGAGCACTCAGCACTTTTATAAATCAGTCCCCATGTGTCTTGGGTTGAACATTTACAACATTTCTTTCTTCCTACTCACCTTTCACGCATTAACTCATTTTTTATGCAGTCATTGTATAAAATTCTTTATTTTTCCCCTTTACTTTAATAGTCCAGTTACTTCAATATACAGCATCTCAAGTCCTTTGCTAGGAGGAGAGTGATGTTGAGGTTTCTTTCTCCTCAACTGAGTGTAAATTTGGGGCTGTTTTGGCTTTCCAACAGAGCCTACACCTAGTTCTTCCTTCATTGACCTGCAGTTTCAAATCATTTCTGAATTTATTCTACATGGTGTGTATTACATGTGTCAGATACTTGTTTCCTTGTCCTCTTGGTGACTCCCAAAATCAGTTTCACTCAGCTCCAGAAGCTGCATTACTTTTGTGCTCAGTAGTTGGTAATGGGCAGGTTGTGTACAGTCCTGAAGCCTCTGGGCTTGGGCCCACACCCCTGTGGCCTCTGTTAACATCCTGCACTTGCATTGCACTACACCATGTTGTTATTCTGGAGTCATAGATAATTCCTTCTACAAAGATTAACTACCAGAATAGCTACCAGTAACCGGCATCTATTCCTCAGAGGAAATACATCAACATTACAATAGTTGCTGCAGCACAAAATTATACAAACCTAAGCAAGGCTAAAATAAATTAGATAATGTCCACCTGGTCATTAGGCAATTACAGTTTCAGCTAAGCAAGCTGACACAAGCCTTGTGACTGACAAAGGCAAGACCAGACAAGGAGAGTCTGAACAACCCCATCCTGAGCCATTGCAGTTATTAAAAAGCCTGTAGAGTGTTAATAGACACGGTGATACTGCATTGACTTGGCTACGGGGACACACTAGTTACCTCATTTGGGAATCTAAAATTAGATGAGGTGAATCTAGGCTTTGGAGACCAAGCTACAACCAGGCTACCACCAGCAGTGAGGAGCAAAAAAGTGTGTTCCTCAGCCTGCCATACTAATCATGGCAAAGATACAGCTTCACAGCTCTTTGGGTTGTACCAGTCGTCAAATCCAATATGGTTTGAAGTTCTAAAGGAATAATGAGCTTCCCAACATTTTTATTTTTAGTGTTAAGTAATTTCCTACGAATTTCTAAGAGTTAAATTCTTACTGTAGAAGTTGCAAGGTGGAATTGATATCTCACCAACCAAGGTGATTTTTTTTTTTTTTTGTCTTAGTCTCAATTCACTACTTAAAGGAATAACTCGGTTGATTGGCTAATGATGGACAAAGCTCTGCTATAAATTAATAGATAAACGCAGGTTGGACCATGATGCTGAGAGCAGGAGGGTCTCTGCTAGGCAACTTGCAGGGGGGCAGTGTAAGCCATGTCGGTACGTCAGGGTGGTTCCCTGTTTGGCGTGGTGTGGACAGGCTCTGGCTCCACATTTGCATGTGGACAATCGTAATAGTTTATAATAGTAACAGTGACCTCTGTCAGCACTGCGAAATTTTAGAAGAGGGAAACCAAGCAACATGTGCTCTGAGGTGTTGCTTCTACCTTGCAGCCATGATTCAGTGGATCTGCAGCATCAGTGTTTCCAGGTGCAGTCTTGGCCAGGTGGCACGTGGAGTGGAGTAGTTTTCTTTTTGATGTTCACCTCCAGTATGCTGAGGGTACTTCAGTACTGGAAGATGTCTGCATTTGAGAGATAAGGCCGTGAGGATGCTGATGGAGCATTTTGATAAAGCAGTTTTGCTGCAGACAGAGAAAGACACTTGAAAACCCGATCTAGGTCTTTGGACTTCCAGCCAAACCATTAAGATAGAGAGTAAAGCCAGACTGCGTAGAATTAGATTCTAGGCTCAGGCTCACATCAGCACCTCCTCTTAAAGTCACTGGCAGTTACCTATCTATGTCCAGAGGCAGAAAGTTGTCTTTAATAGTAATTAAATGACTCTTGTTTATTGCCATCAGTTGATTAGTGTGGTGAATTGATGCAACCTGCGGGAAACCACTCAGCGGGCACCACAAAGCACTCTGTGAAATGTCTATGTATTTCAAATCTTGCAAGCCTGCAAAACCCCTGAGGATCACACAGTCCCTAGCAAACCACCGAGCTGGGATCAAACACTTTCCAGCTGATGGCATTTACTGTAAACCATCTTATGCTGTAACAGCGTACAATTCATGTAACGTGTGCTGCTCTTGAGTAATGAACAGATATTGCAGAGAGCACACAGGAATGGTAAAAGGTACTTAATTTTTACGCTTTCCACGTGGATAACAGAAGGCCGTCTTTAAAGACGTGCAACTGTAAAATAATATTTTGGTATACATGGTAGTAGTAAAACATGTTTTAAAGAAATCAATGATTATTAAGAAATTATTTTATTTTAATTCCTCAGGGATGGGTTGCAAAATGAAGTACAAAAGATTTGGAAGTCTGAGACAGCCATTCAGTGCGCGACTTAAATCTGTTCATAGGAGGAGCTGGAGGTACATCTTTAGAATTTCTTGGGGTTTTTTGAGGATGGAAAGTAACATTTTCTTCTCTTCATTTAACATATTTTAACAAAAAAAATATTCATACCACAAATGAAGCCTTAATGAAAATAGCCTAGGTTCCTGGCTGACGATAGTGAAAGAATGCTTTCTGGCACATTTAAAAAAATGCAAACTGGTGTTTTTGTCAAAGAAAGAAGGCTGTTATCTACATTCATCTAACATTATCTGTTCTTTGTGAGCTCTCCTCTGGATCTTCTGCTCATTGTACTGTTTTCTGTTACCAATCAAATCCCTTTACTCAACAGAAGACCATCCTTTCACCACAGAACAATGGTGCACTAAATGAAGGTTCGCTTTACTCAGAGCTCCATCGCTCCACACTGAAACAATTTAGGTCTGCTCTGCTTTGCTTAACAGCCAAACCATCAGGCATTTCTGACACAAAATATCATCAGGCTTAAATTTTTTCAAGCTTGTCTAAAGTTTGCTGCTCTCTCCTTAGCATTTCCTATGAGCTGGTTGGGTGGCTCCCAACTCAGGATATAGCTGTGCAAATGACTTTTTGCTTGGTTTGAAATCACCCTAAATATACTCCATGAGAGCTTTTGAGCTACCACTACCAATTATGATGTATTGACAACCAAGGATGGTGTTAGGGGAGGGTGGCTTTTTTTCTTATCAGGGAAATCAGAGATTATTTTGAGACTCAAAAATCTGTAATTTAGTTCCTAAACCACTACATGGAGGATGTAATCAGGGATAGATGGCCCTGTGCCTAATACCAATTGGTTTTCCTTCTATATTGGATTATTCATGCTAATTGAAACTAGAGTGATAGAGAAGAGTCAGTCGATAGAAGTTTCCTTCTGTCCTACCACAGACCACTGATGAGAGAGGTTGCACGGGGGTGCAGTGTGGCAGTTGTGAATTGAGGCTTAAGCTTTGGTAAAAAAGAGGTCAACAGTTTCTTGAGTGTACTTAGATTTTGTTAGGCTAACTTCAAGCATTTGATACTACATTTATTCTCAGCTCATTGGAATGAATTCAAGGAGGGAGTCAAATGACCTTGGCAATTTTCTCTGACAGTTATTTTTGATGTTTTGGATATGTACCCTCACGCCACATCAGTTCAATAGATTAAATTCTCCTCTGAAACAGTCTCAGGACTGGCTCTTTGTGAAAAAGGCCTATCCACTGCATCATCTGAGAGACACTGGTGTCCTAATATAAAATGTACTCCATTATTAGTTGATTCAGCTACTGTATGTATTACTTATATATATATTTGCAATATGGTGTTGATCCATTTTATGATCAGTCTTTGATTATCTTAGCTATTTCTATTCTTATTTCTTTCAGTATAAGTGGCAGCAGGAGGAAGCTTCTTTTTTGCAAAGTTAGATACCACGTACTCAGGTTAAGGTTTTCTTCTTTATTTTTCATAGGATATAAATTGAGTTTCAAGATGCCACTTAGCTTTAATGCTTAGTGATTGGTGAAAGTAAAATTAGTCATAAAGGGTTCTTCTTATAGCCCATTGTGTGGGTCAATATTTTAGTGCATGTTTTAGACATTGAGTTGGCTCGAAAGCATGTCTAAGACAATGAAAGATTTCTATTTGTTGCAGTGGTTTTGGAATATGTCCAAAGCTATATTGACTGGAATCATTAGGAAAATCCTTTCAGCCTTCAGAATTAACCTACCTAAAAACCGCAGCGATGTATAGAAGAATAAAGAAAATAAACAAAGAAATAAATCTTTGACTGACACTGGACTCATACAGCTTCTTGTGCAACTCACAGTTTTGTAATTCAGAAAACCACTGTCCTTACTGTTTCTTTACCTTCCCGTGAGAAGCAATGTGGAGACTCAGTTTTCTTTGTATTTGCTTTGTTTTTTATTTATATTTGGGAAAGGGTTTATTCAAACTTGAGGTATTTAAATCAAAACTGGATGTCCTCTTAAGGGCTACATTCTTGCTCAGCTACAAGCTAAGGGACTGAGTAATGTGAACTTGCACTGTAGGGAAGAATATTTCTGTTCATTGCAGGAACAATTAGATGAAATTGTTTGGCCTGCTCTAGGCAGCAGGTCAGACTAGATGAGCTTAGTGGTCCCTAGTGGCCCTAAAATACAAATCTGTAGGTTGCTTCTAGTTGCCACTTAAGTCCTTATCACCGTTACTTTGAGTAATTTATAATTCTCAGAATTGGTTCCATCAATGTGAAATTACTGCATGAAATACTACTTTAAGAGGATTTTTTCCCACTTAATGATAATCTCAGAGGCCTTGGACTCACACTGGGAATTTTGTCTCAGTGCAGCAGTGAGCCAAACTACCTCTTCAGTTCTACTTAGCAGCATCCCCAGCCACAAGTTAGGCAAGTACATTTTCCACACAATAATTAGAGAAATACTTTAATGACCAGGAAGATACCTCAGAACAGGATTCACAAAAGCCAGTGTACGGAACTTCTAAAGCAATTAGGAGTGGTTGCTGAAGTGAAGAACTTGGCTTAAAGCCCCCTTCTTTGTTAGGCAGAGATGCCTAAATCCAAGCTGGGTAGACACACCTTTGTGCACTCATTAACTCTTTCCTGGGTTTAGGTATTGAAGTCAGTATCTTTTTGTAAAGGGCTAAACCACTCTTAGAGCAAGTGGAAGTTTCAGTCCCCCATCTTTGCTATCAAGCTATAGGATATGATGTGACATACTAATATTAGTCTCTGGTGATAATACCATTCTTATTTATATAAATACTTTAAATATTTATTCCAAGCCAATGCTCAGATTTATGGTCTACTAATTCATGCATACTGTCCCTGCCTCAAGGTCAATGCAAAGTGAATGTGTTGACTCTCAAGTGGTCGGGGATATCTCCTCCTGTGGGTATATTCCATGTGGTTAGAGCATATGCCCTAGATAAGTGCCCCACAGCTAAGGAAGAGTAAAGGTACTTGTGTGTCCCACTGCGTTTTAGGCACAAAACGGACACAAAACTGCTCATTGTGGCTAAGAATCAAGTAATTAAGAACCATAGGGTGTTTGCTGACAAAATGGAGGGTCTTTAAGTGACTCCCATGAGGCAATTTTGAAATGAGGTGCCTGAAGAGGCAGCTGTTTGACCAAAACCCCTATTCTTAATTCTTGAATTATTTTTTTTTTTCCCAAGAAATTCTCTTTTAAGCTCAGCATTTTAAACCTGAGGTAAACACTGTACCTGTACCATCTCTGTTCTGATGAGGGCCAGGAAGCTGCAGGTACGAAGAGGAACTGCGCTAGAAACAGTTCCCAGACGCATCCTTCCAGAGGACAAAAGTAAGAGAAAAGGCTCTGGAGTTGCATGCGGAGAAACAATTCATGGGTCTCATTACTGGAGATACAACATGCTCGCTCTCTCTCCAGAGGCCAGTTTAAAACATTGGCTGTCAGAACAAAAGGCATCCTCCCGTTGGTACAACCAGCCATGCCTTTTTGGAATGTTTAGCGATGTTAGTAGTGGGCCGAGTCCCTCTAACCTGAGAACAAATATCTTTCTGACTGCTTATATATATACATATTTTCAAAATGAGACGGTGTATCTGTGACCTCTGATTCTTTGAGAACACACGTGTGGGAAACTAGACTCTGGCCCATCAAGTAGAATTCGGTGGCTTATTCCCATCTTGCTGACACCAATCCTGGGCAACTTTACTGCAGAATTTAGTACAACAGAATAATGAAGAGGGTGAACTTGAAAACTTTTATGTTTCTATTCCCTGGCAGAAAATGGAAACCTATATCCTAGACTGACATGGAAAAAAATTACAAGGAAAAAAAAAGTAAGTTAAAGTTAAGAACTTACTCTTTTTTTTGGACAGAATTATGAGAAACACTGGCCATACTCTCAGTCAGCCTGTACTGGCACTACTTTGTTGCTGTGACTGACAGCAGTGAAAACAGACTGACTTTTAACAACAGAGACTCTGACCCACCGTGCTTCCTTTTAATCAGAATTCTGACAGTGGCAAATACAAATGACAATTTTACTTTAAAACAGGTGTATGCCTATACATATGTGTGTGTATCTGATGAATAGAAAACTGAAAATCTTTTAAGGACCAATTATTTCTAAACTAAACAGAATATGCTTCTAGCTCTTTTTTTCTGGCACAGACATCCATCAAACCATAACAGGGCATCTGTTGAATAGATATGCACATGCAATGCAAGCAGGCTTAATTTTTATTTGTTGCTCATAAAAGATGTTGCCACGGTTTTATATATTCAATTTTGTGTAAACATTTAAGTGAATAAATGAATAAAGTACAGTTACAATGAATAAATGCCAATAAAGAATGTGATTAAATACAAAGCAATGCAGCAGGAATTTCAATAGATTGAAACTGTAGTCACTTCTACTCAAAAGGGTGTTAACAGTATGCTTCAGACTCCCTGCCGTCGGTTTGAAGCAGCAAGAATGCCTGTTGCCCAAATCCTTCCCCAAGCAAATAACTTTATAGACTGAATTTCTTCCCGAGGGAAATTCAGGTATTGATTGTTATTGTTAATATGAAGGTCTGTTGCATGGTTTATTCGAATGGTTTACTCATTATTGGTCTTTTAACAGTTTGTAGGGGAGAAGGTATGATGCATTAATAAAGAACATGTGTAGAAGGGATAGAAGTATGGCTTGACTAATATGTTGGGCATTACACTGCTTTTGATTACAGACTTATTGAGCACAAGAATGGAGACTGGTCCTAATCGTAAACTTATGGGAGAAATTACCACCTATATCAGTGTTGAAACACCATGTTCTGTAGGAAAATATAGCATGATTTTTTTTTTTACATACAAAATATTTAACAATCTAAATATTTTTGCCGTGTTGTCATTCAATTCTTCCAAAAGTATTTGCCCCCGAAGAACTATTCTATATACATTTAACTACTCAAAAATTCTTTGATGTACTAGTTATCAGTTGATTTCAGTGTTTAGTATATAACAGAACATTCACAACTGAATCTCACTTTGCTTCTATCTCCAGCAAGCACTCTAGTTCTCCCAACACAGGGAAAAAAACAGGCTGGACCATATTAGAGCAATAGATAGGCCCTCTGAGCTCATATAGAAAAAGATGCATTGGGTCTCTTTGTTCTGTTAATATACTCCTAAATCTTATGTCCTATTTGGCAATTACATGCTACTTTGACTTTAAGATGCTGGTCTTCAGTCATTTTAATCAGCTGCTGCCAGATGCTCAAAGAGAAAAGTCTGATAAGTGCTGGCAAATGCTTACTAAAATGCTTAAATACTAAAAGGTGTAGCTCAGACAGCCAGTCCACGAGACTATCTCCTGTGCAGAGTAAACTGGGTGAGCGGCACCCACCTGGTTTAGTTTACCGCAGGTTTAAACTTTTCCTCCGCAAATTCTTTTCATGTTCTCATTGCTTCTGCTTACACACCTCGATGGTCAGTTCCAATGTATTTTGTGTTAAATGTCCTATGAACCCTTTCCCGTCAATTGGGTCAATTACAGGACAACTCGTTTGTTCCCTGCAAGAATTATGGGATGTTTCTCAAGAAGTAATGGCAGCTGATTGATTTTTTCCATGTCCTCAGTTCATGGTAAATGTGCTTCTGTCAGAGCATAACTCAGGGGTCTTCCCATTACAGCCTTCCTAGCTAGTCAGAGTTTCAGTTAGCACAGGTTTAAATCACTCCTAAAAGCAGGTTAAAGGTTATTATTTGTTGGTAGAAAATGTAGTAGTACTGACGGGCAAAAGCCCCAGTTAACCTTTTAGTGAAGGAATCATTAAGCATGGGCAGGATAGTAAATGCCAGGATGCATTTGCTAAATAGTATATTTATCTCACCTGAAAAATGCAGCTGGCAGAAAAAAAAATAATTGGTTATTACAAGGACCTTGAAAGGAAGTTCTTATAAGCTCATAACCTAAGTGTGCAAAATGAAAAAGTTGTTGTCCCTTCTCCAAAAAAAAAAAAGTTTACAATTTGAAGAACTGTCCTTGCTACCAGGGAAGTCTCAGTATTTCAAACATTTTTCAACCAGCAAATCCTAGGAATCCTTGAAAACAAATGAAATTGCTTTCCTTAAAACCCCTATCTCTAATAACTGAATTGTTAATGATCTTATTATACTCAAAAGTTTGCACAACTTGCAGCAGTACAACATATATCTCCTTCCATTATGACAGCACAAGAAGTTTAATGTTGCTGCATAATTATTAAAATTAACATCTTTTATAGCCTTAGCTGAGGATAAGGACAAAACCTCTTGATGTTAATAGAATAAATGCTAATGGAGCACTTCTTAAACTTTAGTTCCATCTTGATATTATTTTGATTACTTAAGGAGGACCTGCCCATATGTCTTTGTTGTGCTACTGCACAAGGTTCTTTGGAATGAAAATCTCTCTGTGTACATCTGATGCAAACCAGCAGAAGACTCCCCAAACAAGAAACTAACGAGTGGAGACTAGAGGAAAGAGAAGCACAAACCCAGATCCTGACACTTGTGCTTAAGAGAATTCGCAAGGGAGCTCCTCAGTAGTATGTGCAGGACTCCATATCTCCAGAGAAACTCACTCTGCATGCTTATAAGAAGTGATAATGTGAGGAGGAGCTGTACGCGGGAAGAAAAAGGACCTAGGCAGATGCTGAACTAACTGAAGGTGCAACCTTGTATGTAGGACTTCCTTCCCTGAAATCTACATTTAAAGATGTTGCATTTGTTTTTAATGTTACTGGAAGTATACAATCTGTGCCTGCCTGCTGGAATTTGTTTTGAAATAAAGCTCTGGAGACACTTAAATAATCAGTGAAGCTGAAAGCAAAAGGTCCCATTAGTCCTGGAGCAGAAAGTCCTGTAAAATCTTCTAAATGCAGTTCAGAGATATCTCAATGCCATTGAAAGCAGAAATTAAACTAAAATTAAAATAAACAAAAAAAGTCATGTGCATGACTGTGTCCCCTAGCCCTTTTTGTCAAAATGCAAGTATTATCGATCCTCACACTTGAATTTCACATGCACAGTATAGTACAATAACACACAGTGAAAGCAAGAGAGGACTGAGGTTTTGCAAGGCCTCATAAATGAAAGTGAAAAATGCGGCACCGAAGAGAAAAACCTCAGGAAGGCAATGAAAGATTCAGCACAGAAAAACAGGTGAGGAATACTAGTAGAGCAGGACAGCATGTGTAAAATTGTTGCAGGGTAAAAAGAGAGCTGTTCTACAATCAGGTAAGAGTTTAAGCAACATCCGAGTAGTGGAAACTGTGAAAAGAAATTGCCTTTATCCTTCCAGAATGAGCTATGAGGGGAGATGAGAGAGAAGCTGTATATTATATCTAGACTATTCACAGAAGACACATCACCCTGCCTCTTTCCTCTACGTGTTTATTCCAAATTTGAGTATGAATTGTTTCTAATAGGAGTAAAAGCCCAGAAGGCCAATTTGACACAGCTCAATTAGTTTATTGATCAGAGCTATGAGACCGCAGCTAATCAAAACCAAAACATATGTGTTACCAACCTCTGCTGGGGTGTTCCAGTGGTTTTGGTGAATGAAAGCATATTTTTCATGTGTTGAGTAATAGTCTTGCTTTTCTTGTTATGAGGCCAAACTGCAGAAAAAAAATATTAAATGATCCTTTTGATACTTATCAAAAAATGGGAGTGCTGTCTGCAAATGTTGTACACAATTGATATATTATCATTTGTACTTTTTTTTTTTTGTCGTTTTGACCATACAAAGCCCTACTACAAATATTCGTGCTAGAGCCTGGGAAATCATCAGAGTGTAATCAACAGTTTACCAACAATAGCAGAAAGGTCTTTATCAGTCAACATTGAAAAACAGCTTAGCTAACAAAAGGTGTTATTTTGTACTTGTAAAGGTGTAGGTTAGGCATTGTCCTACAGGACCTGCCGGACAGGCAGATACTATAGGTACCATTCTTGTAATTTTTGCATTTGTCAGTTTCAGTAATGCATCGTTTCCCCCTTCAGCATTACTGACAAGGTTCTACACCTGCTAATGATTAAAGTTTGCCAGTAACTTCTGTGCTAGGCCTCCTAGTTGGGAAAATGTCACCAAACTTCAAACATTTGTGTTCATGTTATAGGTGGGTTGGTTTGCACGTTCCTTTATTTGGGGTAGTTTCAGCTGAAAAAGTTTGGAAATTTTCAGAGGACATTAATATTAGTTTGCACGTTTTAAAAGTCTTCTTAAAGGTAGCTCACTAGGTTAGGTCTCTGTGCTACGGAGAAAGGACATTTGGCAGGGTGATTTCTGAGGTCATAAGAATATGGGGTTTTTTGCTGATTTTATGAAAAGTTATCCAAATTTGAATAAACTATAACTTTTGAAATATTATGAACTTAATATTGTGTGACTTGGTAGAAGTCGTTATTTCTGTCCTCTGAAGATGCTCTTGCTTCAATCTGCTCCTTAGTTGCCTCCTGAGCTACGGCCCTGTCCCTGCCACCCAAAACATCCAGCCATGGTCCAGCCTGGGGACCTAGATGTTTAGGACAATATTCCTGTTTTTTCAGCAGCACTGTGGTTCCAGTCTCTGTAACTGAGTTCCCATGTTAGGATTGGCTCCGAGTAATGAGGAAAAAAATGTAGAAAAGAGGCTTAACTGAATGGACACAGGGAAGTTGGGAAACGATAGGAGAGATTAATAAAAAGGGAAAGTAGGAGATTAGAAAAGGAACAAGAAAGGAAGAGACCGAAGAAACGGGGGAGGGGAAAAAGGATAAGCTGAAGAGAAGATGAGTTGAGAGTAGCTCGGAACTACTCTCCTTCACATGCTGAGCGGTTCTTCGGTCACACCGCTGGATATTCCTTCACTGTGTAACAAATTGCTGCCAGTCTGCCAACTGCAAGTTTCGGTCCCTCTCTGCATGGTGACCCATACAGAAGAGAACAACCTTCTGCAGCGACTGCCTAATCTTTTCTTTCAAGCGTTAGAGCGCACCGTGCTGCAGAGCTGAATCCCTGATTGATCCTAGGAAGAGGAGGCTCATGAGGCAGGGTCCTTCAGGAAAACCCTTTGAATAATATATGCACAGGCTTCCACAGGAAACCTGATTTCTGTCATTTGCTAGCTTTTGAGAAACTCTAATTTGCAATTTTAATATTTTTTTTTTAGCTGAGAATTTTGGTCAGAAGATATGTATGTCTGTGCAACTATCTGCATTCTCTTTGAAGCTAGCCTTAGCTGTTTTTCCCAAACAGCTTAATTTTAGGCTCTTCTGTCAATTAAACTAATTGTGTGTGCTTTTTATTTTTTTTTTTTTTTTTTTTTACCTAGCAAAGTATCTTGAAAAAAGATGTTTTTCACCGACTTATTTTGTGATTGAAATATTATTCTTTGCCAGTATGCCTGGTTACTTTCCACAGCGTTCAGTTCTAATAAACATAGTCTCCCAAATTCATAACTTCTCTGCTGGGCTGCTTTCAGCTTCTTGTGGGAATGCATAAGCAGCAGTCCTGCTGTACTGGTCAGATGCACGTTTTCAGGGGATCTGACACTGAAAAGAGATAATTGTGTTTAATTTCAGGAAAGCCTATTGTAAAAACTGGAACGCAATCAAGTCACAATTAGAAAAGCAACTGGCTAAATTTCTTCCATTAAAAAAGCAATAAGGAGGCATCACATGGAAATCCATTATTAATGAACTAATACATACAGTTCAGAACGGTAGTTTGTAAATTGGTTCTAAAATTTAAACAATTCCATTTATGGGACAGTCATACAGATCACTTTTGAAAACAATGACTTTAAAATTTAAACAAATAGAAAGGAAAAAAACCAAGGTTTGTTTACAACAGATCGTGTCAGCTAATATCTGACATGTATCCACTCATGGATATCTGTATCCAGTATAATTTCAAGGATGCAGTCGACAAATGTTGAAGGTAGAGTGATTTAGAAAACATTATAACAGTCAAGTACAAATCTCTTCTGTATTATTAAAAAGAGTGTTATTATTTGCAGTGACACAGTAATAGACAAGGAATAAAGAATGGCAGAATATCAGGAATGCCAGGGACAGAGGATGTCATTCAATTATCCGTCTAAGGCCTGTGGGATTGTCTTTTCTCTGTTTTGTTGTTGATGTCTGGTCCCTCCAGCTGTTCCTTTACAACTTTGCCTCACTGTAGCACTTTTAGATATTTTTCCGCATGCCTCTCCTAGGGATCAGGAGTCTCAGAACAATCATAATCCCTGGCATAATGCAGGAGTTTCAGAATGAGGACAGAATCGTTGCATACAAATCAGGATGGCTGGTAAGCCTGTACAGCATCCATCTATCACCCTGTGCTTTCACAGGGCTGCGCCATATATCTCACGCTAACCACATTAAAGAGGCTCTGTCAGCAGTCATGTTAAAAATACTTTGCCTGTGATTTTCAAAATATAAAAGGTGGATATTAGTCTGAATCGCAAAGCTTTTCAAGAAAAGTAGATTAAACAGACTAACTTGGGAAAAGACCCTCAAGTTCGCAGCAGTTTTAGGCAGCAAAAAACGAAGCTTGAATTCTGAAGCAGCGATGATACGGGCAGGTTTCTATAATGTTGCAGGATTTCCTTCCCCAGTGTTGATGAGAAATGCTCCTTCTTTTCAGCCAGAGTGTCGGATGGCATTATTTTGTGGTACTTGAAATTTTTCTATTGGCTCCTATTTTGTTCTATCATTCCTTAAGATCTTGCATAGAGACCTTCTAGGAAGAGAAGGAGGAAGCAAGCCCTCCACTTAGGAAAATCTACCAGTCTTTATGAAGATTACAGAAAGATGCTGCGGTGAATTAGAGTACATTAACTTCACTGCCACCTGCTGGGAAGCAGTCATTTTTATTGCTCTGGGTTTGCAGACTGATAACGTTAAATAGTTACAAGTGTCTCATGCAGTTCTACCCTGTTCGTGCTCAGACGTTTTTTCCTGATTGGACCGAAAGCTTACGTTCCTTCAGATGTATTCTTTATGCTTGATAAAATACACTACATCATCTGCAGATCCAAATGCCATCTTTGCCCATTATTTTGAATTTTTCTTCCTCGGAGGTTCACTCAATCTAGCAGTTTTATTTTTGGGCATGCTTGTATGCATTTATCTTGCTTTGTTGATACATGCCATTCTTATAAGGTGCTTTTAATGAACCACAATAATCCATTATGTATATTTTCCCTGCCTAGACTGTATGGAAAACCTAGTATATAATTTCCCTTTCATGTTTCACTTAGTTTTCTCTTTTCCCCTAGATTTCTTCATTCCTTTCTCTAGTCAGTTTTTTTCTGCAGGTCATAGTTCTTATAATTTCCCTATATGAACAGGCTTTTGGCACCTTTTGGAAAGCAAAGCGTTGAATTAGACATGAGAGGGACATATGTCTTTCCTAATAGTCCCTGAATGCTACAATATAATTAACCGCTGTGATATACCACACTATAAGGAGAAATCATTTTTGTCTAGATGGCGTCCTGTGGAAGTGCTAACTTACATTACAGTGGAAAAATATAGACTCCATTGTCAAAGGACAAAGGGAAAGTTGATGAATGGCACCAAGATACACCAGGAACTTGGGAAAAACTGCAGCGGTTCATCATACTGTTCAAAGAGTCTGAAGTCACATCCAAGCTTGGAACAGAAGTAGTTTCCAAAACTACTGTCCTGTATCTCCAGTTCTAGTTGTTGCATCTCAGCTGTAATGGGAAGCTCTGCCAGCATGGCACGGTGCATTGGGGAATCGATCACAAAACAAGCGGCCTCAAAGGCTGGACTTGCATGACTGTATTAGGAGGACGCAGGTCCATTGAGTCCAGACAGAAGACATTCTAGCCCATCCTTAGTGCTTTTAGTACCTGCTTTACCCCAAAACACAGTTTAAGGGAGAGCATAATCAGAAACAGTGAAATAGAACAACAAAGGGAAGATTTTCCAGTTGAATACATGCTCCAATGAATGCTGCTGCGCTATGACAGCAGACATCTGCTGAGGATCAGCCATCAGCTAGTGATTACTGTGTTTTTCATGATCAGTGACAGTGAGATTCCTCATATCTTTAAATGGAAGTAATTAAATCTCAGGTGCGATTGGTACAAACAGAATCTTACAAGCATGCCATCGTCATACCACCCTGCTGTTCCCTTGCTTGTTTTAGTAGTTCATTCTTCCTAAGGAAAGACTATTTCTGTTACTGTTACTCAGACATTCAGGGTGGGGTGGCTACACTCGTAGAGGTTGTAATATTTTTTTCTTATTAATGAGGTTCTGTACCATAGCAAAATTTATGACATATCTGAAAATGAGAAGGGAGTGTTCCTGTGATTTGGTTAAGTTACTGTATTTATTCCTATTATTTCAGGGAAATCTGAATCACATAGCATTTTTCAAGTAAATGCTTTGATACTCTGTCCGGCAAACACTGACCCTCAGACTTGCAAATAAATGTTACTTAACCAGAGGAAATTATGATATTTTTACACTTGTAATTCTGGATTCTTACATGAAAATATTTTAAAGTTAGATAAGGCATTTCAGAATTTGAAGAATATTTCATAGCATGCTATTAAAAATAGAGGTCTAATATTTTCTGCTTGCTCACAGCTTTGGGGACAGCAAACACAATCTTTCCTACATTCCTCCAGGTGACTAGTGTATAAACCGGATGTATCTGGTGGCACGGCAATTTATGCTGGTAGGCTGGCCTAAAGAAAGAAGATTGAAAATAGATGCTTCTTAAAAATATTACCAATCTGAAATGTTCTCTTTTCCAAAGCCACTTCCACAATTCCTGAATCTATAAATTTCCAAGATTTAACATTCCCTTCTTCCCGTTGTACATAAAATCAAGCTGTTATGGAATTACACAGCTTTCTAGCATTGCACTAATGCTAACAAGGATGGGAATATTTCATACTAAAGGGCAATCTTGTGCCTCAGACACCTGAGGCCAATTACACTGAACAATCACAGTTTACTGTGATTTAAACAGGAATCAAAGTCACTGAACATTTTACGGGATCAGGTTCTTTGCTGATAATTCATTCAGTCTTCAAGTGCTGTTTGGTATTTTCTCCTCCACTGGATCTTCAGAGTCTGAATTTGGGAGACCTGAGTTGGCTTTAAATTCAATTAAAATCGTTTCAAGAAATGCAAAGAGGATCATTTGCCCTGGCTGTTCAGAAAGAGAAAGCACTAAAGGTTTCACTTGAATACCTCTAATATCGGCTTCTGCCAGGATTTTGTATTTGTCAAGAAACCTAACTTTCAATAACGCAAACGGGAACAACCTGAAATTCTCCTTGAATGCAAGAGAAACCAGCTAACTATTTTTCATCTATCATCTTCTAACAGGATTTGGATGACATGATGCATTTTTTGCTATTAGAAATTATGCTTGCCTGATAAGATGTAATACAATTTGTGAAAAGCTGCAACCACATCTTACGATGCCATCATCATTTTCTTACCGCTATCCAGTCAGCTGGTTGTGTGTATTTTCTCTACACATCAAAGTACATCCTTCAATTATAGGATGTGCAGCTGCTTGTACACGGGTACCCTAATACCTGACTGAGAGCTCTAGAGCTACCACAACACACTTAAGAATCAAAGAAGTTAATCTTTTGGTGTTTTAAATAATTACCCGTGCCACTGTATGTTGAATGTTAGTTATGATCTTTGCTGCATGCTAGTCACATTTCCCCATCCGTTTGCCATTTGCTATAAAAACTGGTCTGATTTAACAGTACAAACCTCAGCAGGCTACCAAAGATCAGTTTCAGGCGTGAACTGTGACACTTGGCAGGTTTTGCATTAATCCCTTGGATATGCTTGGTATTCATCTCAGGCTGCAGCCTCCGTACTTTTAATATGTGCTTGGTTTGCAACATTAGGTTTGCCACAGAGTGGGTAACTGTGGCTTCAGGCTGGTTTCTTTTTTTAAGTTGTGAGTCCTTTTTTATTTTGAATGAAGGAAGTGACAAGCACACGTGTTATGTTTTCACCAACTGGAGCTTAGACATACTGCCTCCATCTTTTTGGTTTACTCTTAACATCTTCGTTTTTACTGACCTGGAGAATCTTAAAATGTGAAAGTGAAAAAAAAAAAAAAAATTAGAAATTTGCCCAAACCCATGCAATTTGCTCTTTTTGACTGGGCCACTAGAGGAAAAACCCTGAGATCTTCCCAACTCAGATGAAACACTTGGCATCACCAACAAGAAAAACAGGGCATACTACAGCTTGTCTAATGGTGGACACAGGACTTGGAGCTGGAGTGCACGGTCTGAAGCCATTTGAGCAGCTTCTTCTGGCAGCTTTCTATGTGTAACCAACTCATCTAAGTACCTGCACTGTCTTGCGTAGCATCACGTCTCCAGCCCTGATGCACGCGTCCAGAGGAATTTGGGTGGGACAGATGATAGGATTACTGCTCCTCACTCCATCTCTCCCTAAAAAGCTGTGCCTCCCTTCCAGCAGCGTAACTAAGAAGGAGGAATATCTGCCTTTTAGCTCTTGCGACTTGCAGCCCGTGGTTTCGGTGTGAACAGCAATTGACAGGAGTGTGGAGGAAGGAGGTAGCCTGCACACCTCAGGCGCAGAAGCAGCGCACCCTGGGCAGCTATGCCGACATCTCTCCAGGAGCGGGACCGCACAGAGCCCTGATATGACTCAGCGCCCTAATTAAAACACTGCTATCAGCAGCGGTTTGAAATATAGTTGCCATGACTCAAAAATACTTACTGTCGAAAGGATTTGATTACAATTTTACTAACGAGAGAGGGTGAGGCCAGTTCATTTTCTGACCATTCTTGAAAGCAAGTGTGGGAGGGACGCAGTGCTGCATTGAGCTGACCCAGATCACTGGGGCAAAAAACAGCTTTTATGTCCATGTTTTGGGTTGATCATATTTCCAAGTAAAGGAAGATGAAGCAGGTTTATTTTATTTTATTTTTCCTTTTTTCTATCTGGCAAAACTGCTTCCCTTTTACAGTGTTTCACAGTTAGTCTAATGCTACTTATGACTGATCTTTTATAAATAAATTGGCATTTAACAGAGCTGAAAAATGTTTTCAAACTCACTGAGCACACCAGAGGCCTTGTTTTGGGTGACAGCTGCAAAACAAGCAATTGTGTTTTATAATAACAATTATTCCAATTCAGTTCTACCGGCCTACCAGCCTATTTGGGGAACCTTTGAATGCCTCTATCTGCCATTTGGTCAAGACGTTATTTGACTGAGGTCATGAACTCTTTCGTCCATACTGGCTGCTCTTCTGCATCGCCTGACCAAAAGAACAAAAGCCACTAGAAATCCCACCTCGAGGCAGAGGGAGCAGCTGATTGGCACCTGCGTTTGACTTCTTGGTGGATTCAAAGTATTTTTAAGTGTTCAGGTTGGTAAGTTTTCAGGAAAGTTCACACTGCTAAACCTCATTGCGAATATTTAACATTTCATTGCATATTCATGAAACTAAATATATTTTAGGTCCTGATGCTTCATTAACAAAACAAGAAAATAGGCCGCATAATTTACTGAATATTTAAAATAAACCCATCAAGGTATTTTACATAGGTATTTTTCTTACTCATTATTTTTAAAATACTCTCTTCTCGTGTTTGCATATCAGTGTATTTTTTTACTATTTTGCATATTTTTAACTCGTTTTGAATTTCTGAGCGAATTTCTTCTTTCTGGGAAGAAACAACTTAAAAAATCACCAGTTAAAAATATGTTGAGAGCTCTGTGCTTAGATACCCTCATTACCAATATCAAAGTTCATGTTTTTTCCCAGAATTGATAGTCATCTGAAAATCTAAGTTTCTTTTATATTCCTTGAAAAGAGGTGTTTTGATTTAAAAACTAAAACTGGCCTTTTTTCCCTTCTCAGTTACAGTTCCAGGAGGTCAGAGTATTTGCTTCTTCTGTCTGTTAACACAGAACTGCCATCCTTCTCTGTGGATAACGGGGTCCTCTTTCTGTAACCCTCACTCACGCTGAAATCAATGAGCTACCTGTTTAAGCACGACCAACCGTATCAGCTCTCACCAAAGAGACTGAAGACATTTATTTCAGAATGATTTAACTGTAGTTACTTATGCATTCCTCTCCTCTTGTCCGTATCAAGGCAGTATAGGTCTATTGGGGTACAACATACGAAGTCTTCAGTGCTAATTGCTGGTGATATGAAATACTGCAGATTATTTTCCATACTAATAAAGACTTCTGTGAGCAGCTCATAGCCATTGTTTGGGCTATACCGTATTTATTTGATGCTAGATCTCTGTCTATATCTTCAAGAATTTGGTGCCAAATTCTTCTTTCAGTGCCAAAGTACCGAAACAGCCGTGACAGAATATTAGGATAAGAGCATGGTCAACAAGTGTACTTCTTCAACGCTTTGCACTAGGGACATTTTTTTTCTATCTGAAGGACAAAATTTAGTGGCTGGTCTGAGACTTTGGATTTAACTCCTCCGGAACTACCAACAATCATCAATGTCATCACCTTTTCATCCAAATGGAAAAATTAAGACGGCAATTACAAAAATATGCAGCAACACGTACCATAGAACAAAGGGCGAAACAGAATGCCACCAAAGCCTGACATATCTCTGGACGTGCTTCTCCTCCTAGGAAAAGACTCAGAGAATGAAAAAAACAACACATGACAGATGTATAATACACTGAGTGTATTAGTAATCACAAGATGACTATGAGTCACGGATGTGATGTGGTCATGAAAAAAAAAAGACAACTGAAGCTGCAAGATGGAGCAGGTCAGGTATTTCCAGGAGAGACAGGTAAGACACCAATAGAGACAGCAGTAGGATTTCCTCAGACACAGCATACGCAATTCTGGTCCCCATGTTTAAAAAAGATTATTTTCAACTACAGCAGACACAGAAATGAGCTGTGAGATAATCAGGGAAATTAATTAATTTCCTGCAAGATATAAAATGATAAAATTTTGGATTTTTTAGGTCAGCAAAATACTACCAGATATGATTACACACTATGAGTGCATAAGGAGATCAGCCACCAACCTGAGGAAGGTAAAAGCATTTTAGACTATGGTAGTGTAAGACAAATGTGTCAAAAATGGTCAATCAATCAATTTATGGTAGAATTTAGGAGCAAGTTTCTGAGCTTCAGAGCAGTGAGTTTCCAAAACACCCTTTATGATAGAAAAAGGGGAAGCAAGAAGCATAATCAGTTTTAAAAGGGATACATTTAGGAAAGGGATTACCTGACAAAATGATGACTGGACTTGGTGACCCAGACTGATCTAGTTCCATGCTTCTATTTTGTAGTCATATTTCTTGACAAACTAAAACCAGGCTGTCATATATCACAAAGATGAGTACAGTGTAAGGTGGCAGAATAGACAAGGACGGACTATCAATAGATGAATGCACGTTCATTTTCTTTTTTTTCTATATTTCTTCTTATGCGTCGTTACTGTTTTTATTGCCATTTTTTTTTTCCCTTTTGTAACTTGTCAGTCAATACATTTTCAAAAATGCCTATTTAAGGCATTCCGAACTCCAAATGTATCCGTTTTTTTTCACCGCTGCATGAATTGTTCTGATAGAAAATACTGCCTCTCCCCATAACCCTTGTCTCTCTCATACCCTTGGACTAGTACTGCTATAAAAGCACTATACTACTCAGTAACTTAAGAGGATAATTCAATGTTCAGGGTATCCAGCCGCCTAGGCTATGTCTGTGCTAGTGAAGCTTTCTGAGTAGCTGAGAAGACATCTGGGGGTGGCCAGCACCCACACTGCTGAAACAAAGCAAATAGTCTCTGGACCCCGCTTACTCCAAGCTATGTCTAAGGGCTGCTTAGGACTATTATAGCTGGTCTGAGCCAAAGGTCTGCCAGGGACTATTTTAATAACTGAGCAGTATAGAAGATTAATTTCTGATGCCCTGATACATTCCCCTGCACTGCTGAACTTTATGAAAGTTATGTGTTTTTAAGCTGCTAATGCAATGTCGCTGGAAGCAGATACTTTTTGCATACCTTATCCTCTAAACAATTGTATTTCTTTGCATCTTACATAAAAAAAAAAAAAAATCTTTATAATTATATAATGACAGCAACAGTGCATGAAAATGAACATCTTCATGATATGCTTCTCAATAGTCCAAAAATGAGTCAGAGGGATGTTCTTTTGCCACAGAAAAATTAGAACACTTTAACAAGGATAAATTGGAAGTCAGCAAAAACATACACTATAGTGTCTTCTAACAAAAGAAGAGTGACGAAGTTCTGGAGAGGCAGTGACTATTATTATGGAAAAGAGGATGTTGAAATGCACATTAACATTTGACTGAAATACAAATGCTCAATATGAAATGCTTTAGAAGAGACATATCTATAAGGCAGGAATTCTCACACTCACAAATGGGATAACAATTTGATGAGGTTGTTTCAAATGAATGGAACCAAACATATCCCAAATTCCAAATTTTAATCAAATTAGCCCTGGATTTTAATGAAAGAAACTATGTTCTCCACTGGGTTTACCTGGGAGAAACTCCCATTCCTTCAGCAAAGCACAAAGGCATCTCTGTTAATCCTTTCTCTCCACACTTGCTGCTTTTGCAGCTCCTGATGAAGACATTCTTTTCTGAATAGAAATTCAAGTAATTCTTCTGAGTGAGGACGAAAACCATTATTTCACCTCACTCACTTCTGGACTTTAGCATCCACGTCATTGATCTTTGTGTGAGACTTAAACTTGCCATACAGACATCCTGAACAGTGTAGAGTCAGTGACCTAACAGCCACATCTTTAAGGCTAGCCCAAGCACATCAACATCTTCTACAGTGGATAAAACACAGTAACTTCAGTTCTTCCACAACTCAGCAACAGGTTAAAGCTCCCTCCCCTAAAACTGAACCTATGCTATCATCTTTCACATGACAGAACCTCAACTGCTTTTACAAAGTCAAACTTTGCATCAAAGACTTCCCTTTAGGGGGACTCCCCAAAGACTTACCATTTCTCCAAATGTGCTAATCCAGCCACAGATTTCCTACAAAGTTTTGCATTATTCACTTCTACGGCAGCAGCTACAGCTAACTGCTAAATGCAATAATAATATGCCATAAGATTTCAAAATGTTACATCATTACTAGAATTTCCTCAGATTGATGGATTTGATTGTCACCTTTATTATAAATAGTTATTTTAAGTCTTCATTTTTCGGTGTCTTAGGCGAGTAATTGCATGTGAAACATGCAAGTGTAGTCACATGTCTTATTAGCATGTGAAATTACCACCGTGGCCTGTGAAACCTTCACCTGCAGATGGTATATGCAGAATGGATAATTGCACATGCAAATGGATGATGATCATTTTCACATTCAGAAACCCAGCGTGCATATCAGTAATTATAACTGCATGCTTAAAATCAAGGACGTGGTGTTTCATACAGACCTGAATTTATTGCGCAGAGATGATAAGCAACAGATGAATGAAGACAAAACTGGACTTTTTAAAATTAATTGGACTCCTGGGCAGTAAATGAAGGGCGATGTAGGTAAATGTCAGACAAGAAAACAAAAGGTAAACGCATAAGGAAAGCTATTGCAACATAGCAATCACAAGCGAAGCTGAAAATGGCAAGTCCTCTATCCAGCAGGCCGCTGCAGTGAACAATGACAAAGTCCTCAGGCCAATAGGAAAAATTAAAACATAAAAAAGAGGGTTTTGAATAAAAAGCCACAACAAATTACTGGATGTTAAAGTTCTGAATTTGAAGGCTGGTGCCCAACTACTGGCAGAAATAGTGTGTGTTGAAGATGCTCTACATATAGTGGGAGGCCCTACATTTTTTTGCAGTCAGTTCTTAAATGCCTGTGAAGGGTTGAGTCTTGTCAGCAGCTGGCAGAGGTACCCAGTGGCAGCATTTATGCTGGTGAGAAATACAGAAATACTTACAGACTGTGTATGGGCAAGCTTAATACGTCAGTGCATCTTTTGCTTGTCTTTAAGAATTAAAGCAAAACGTAAGACAATGCTGTACTAAGGACAAGCGGTTTTTGTTTTACTTTAAGAAATTTTTAATGCAAGACATTTGTCTGCAATACTGGTCAGGAAGTTTTTCATATTGCTGTATGCTTTTAAAGCTATGGGGAAACCATAAACAATGTGAAAAACCCAATCAACCAAGGGAAAAACAAAACTCAAACCCCATTTGCTGCAGAAGAGCTCAAGTGTTTTTTTTTGATAAGCAAGATAATGATATTAAACATATCTAGATCTCCATAGAGTAAAATTGTGAATAGCTGAAGAAGTAAAAGCTTATATTTCCCTATAAAAGTGGCAATATAAGGATATGAAATAGATAGAAGTTACAGACTACCCATGCTACCCAAGGAATAGATGTATGAAAGCTTTAGTTTCAAAAAAAGGATGTTACATTTAAAAGTTTTGTTGAATTTGATTAAATTCTTAGTGAGAGGATAAAAAAGAAGAAAACTTTTGAGTGTATGCTGTGGAGATATTTTTTCACTCCTCAAAACAGGAGGCAACGGATGCTCAATTTACAGCAATATTTGTAGTAATTTTTTGTTTTGGTCTGAATCCACGTAGACAGCAGCATTAGCTGCTGAAGACAGTTTAGATAGCCAAGTCTGGGTTTCTCAATCCGTGTTTTTTCATAATTTATACCTTTGCACAGCTCCCTCTGGTGTTAGGAATTAAGTTTGTCATGACACAGCATTGCAACTCCACAAAATTCTCGTTTTTAACCAGACACTTTACTTCCTTTTTCATCTTCACTGCTGGTTCTTTGTGGTGTAGCCTCCTACTCTCAGAGAAATAAAGATGATTTTTCATATCAAATTATTATGCTGGACTTCAAATCTTTGTGGGGATTTAATAGAATCATGAAGTGGGAAGGCTGTTGGCAACACCAGCACGTTGTGGAGACTAGAACTGTAAAGCACCGACAGCTTGTTTGAGGTGAATTAGAGGCACAGAAGTATTAGATGTCCAAACCTAAACAATTCATAATTCAAAATACCAGACTTCAAAATTGTAATTCTCAAATGCCTCACACAAGCTGCTGCCTATAGAGAATGGACATAAAATCTGCCCAGATATTTTACGTAAAGTACCCTGATGCCTAAATTGGGCTTCTGGCCATGCTCGGAGTATTTAGTTTTGACAGCATTGGACTTAGCTGTCTCCCATTGAAAAGATCCACATTATCCGCAGAAGTGCTCTCCCTCAACGTTTGCCAGGTGAGGATCCTGATTTGGCAGCATTTGCGGAGCATGATTACCCAATTTAAATTATATGACAAACATGAGTGGCAGAGGGGATAGATAGGCTAGCTCCCTTTTGTCCAACAAGTCGGCTACTTGAGCCTGTGTCATGCCTGGATTTTAATTCCTTTGTCTTCTTACAATGATCTCAGGAGAAAACTCTAATTAGTAGAGGGTAACCTGGCTGGAGCCGGTGCTCATCAATCCACTTGTTGAATCTGCTGCTTCAGGTTTAATACTATGCTAGGAAGAGATGAACCTCTTCCACTGGATATTTATATGTAAACCCTGAAGCATGCAAGAAATTAGCCTGAAACACTCTTCCCCTCCCGCCCCCCAGCAGCTGCCCAAATCCTTCAGGTGTTGATTAATTAATTCAGAAAACATTGAAGCTTCTCCAAAAACACTGAAGTCACTCTCCTTGCCCTGGAAGAGTCCTGTGGCTTGAGGAACTTATCTGGAGGAGAGGTGGGAAAAGGGCTCAGTCCAGTTCAAGTAGCATCCAGGGGGATGCCTGTACATTGCCCCAAGGACAGGAGGGGCTGAAGGTGGCCAGCATCTTCCCTGCGGTTACACCAGCCAGGTGCTGTGAGTTGCTCCTGTAGGCATTTCCACATTGTGTGTCTGGAGTTTAGGAGTCCAGCAAAGGTGCCAGAAGTCACCCTCAAGCTGGGGGCAACCATCCCCAGCTCTTATGGGTCTGGCCTGAAGTATGATTTAATACTACATGGAGCTCTGCTCAAGGATTTCAGTCATATGCTATTTTGTCCTTTGAAAATGATTTTATGAAGGGAGTACTGTCTCATATGACCTTCCTACCACAGTTTTAAAAGTTAAATTAATGGGACTGTGAAATCTCTTGCTTTTGATGTATAATAGACTCTTAACTTCATTCTTCCTTTCACTCCTTTTGCTGTGCCTATGAGTCTATGACCCATATCTCCTAAACTGGTTTTGAAGTGTAAAAAAGACCTGTCCTCAAAGGTGAAAGGGTAATGAAAAATACACCATGGTGGTAAAACTCCATTACAATTGCACCTGCCCATGCTCCCAGAAAAAACACAGAAGTATAGTTTTAAGTGTTGAGTTGAAGGGACACATAATTTTAAGGACGTGGAAAGAAATAGGTCTGTACAAGAGAAGGTGTTATTGTTCTAATCTAATTCTCTCTCTCTTAGCCAGGAGAAATTCAGATTTTTAGCAAGATGACTGATTTGTGATGGGATAGACATGAAGGGTTTTTTTTTCCATTCTGAAACAGGTGAGTTAGCAAGGTAGGATTTCTAATAGAAGAGGCAGAATAAAATGTGAGATAGAAGAGTGAAAATTTGAATTGCATGGGTGAAATGCTGGAGTGATGGAGTCAGATGGTGAATGAGGTGGCTGGGTGAATTGTTGGGTGTGCTTGTGGACTTGTAAAAAGAAGGGTGTTGGGGACAAAGGGAAGAATGAAAGGACACATAAGGGGAAACTATTGCTTACTTCCGTTGTTCTCTTTGAAGTTCATTGTTTCATCTTTCAGCCCTGGGGTGAACAGAAGGATATTTCTTACTCTCACTTCTCTGAAAACTTCCTTCAAAACACTTTCTGTAACAAAACCTCACATTTCTACCTTTGCATTTCAGAATAATGTGATTAACTAACAGAGAACTTGTGGATATTTGGGGAAGAATTCAGAAAAACTTGTGATCGTCTGCTCTTCCATTGAACTTGTCCATCAGACATCCCAGGACGGCAGTTAATGAAGGAGAGGCATAGCACTAGTTATTAACAGTATTGGTAGTGAGGTACATGGGTGACATATAAATACGGTCATATTTCCAACTTATGTTGGAAGTTTCTAACATACTGTTATTATGACCAGTTTCCACTTTATGTTGACTACTACATCATAGTACTCATAATGAATAAAACTATTAGAGTCAGTACGTAAAGGAAGGATGGCAGGAGTCACAGAATAATTCACGTACAAATAGCCCAGATTTTATCTCCTTAAAATAGTGACTCTCAGAAAAAACACTTTGAATGTATTCCTGTTGCTGCAAATTTTTCATTGGTATACAACTGTAAGCTGTGTTCTTAAAAGACGCTGCCGACTATGAAATTTTCAAGTACAAAAAAAGTACACCATCAAAACCAGTTACTTCAGAGAAGAGAGGTAGTCTGTTATTCACTGAGGATATTTCCAGGTAATTTGGATTTTTAACCCAACTCAATTTTGTCTCCAAAAGTAGTGTTATTCTGTTAGTCCTTTGGTTTGTATTTTTTTCAAAATGGCAAAAATAATTAGAAGGGAAGAATTAGGGTTTTTTTCACTTTAACAAGCTATTTCTGTTCAGAATTACACAGTGAAAACACCTTGGAAAAAAAACAAACAACCCACCACAAAACAAAACCCAAGCAAAATAAGATATGTTTGAAAGATACAAGTTTTAAAGAGCTCTGAATGAGTTACAACAAATAAAAAACCTTATAAAAATTTAACAGTAGCAGATTGCAACCAAACACTGCATCATGATTTAGTGTTTTTATCTCCAGTCACTGTTTAAAGAAAACAAACACAAAAAACAACTTGCCAAGAGTAATAGTATCAAAGGCAGCTGCCAGTATCAACTCACTTTCCAATTTGAGATAAAGAAATAATTTTGTGCTTTCTGCACTCTAAAGATTTTCTTCTATTTGCTTCTTTAGATTAAAGAAGTTTTATCTATGCCATCACATAAATCAATATATATGCATGTATGCAGGTGTAATGTAATGCATATATCTTAAACATACACATTTTTATCTTAAAAGGACTCCGAAAAGTATTTTGTAACACATTGGTGTATCAGATTTGAAGCGTAATTCTCTCTATTTTCATGATAACTAGGGGATTACAAGATGGAAATTTGAAATATGCTTTTAGGTTTTTTTTTCAATGCTGTTCTAAAACATAACTTCTAATCGAGGTTTGGTTAAAAGTTGGGGAACCTTCATTTTCTATTGAGCTCTTGCAGAAGCCTAGTGTTCACTTCTCTGCTGTTGTCTTGTGCTGTTACATTCATCATATTGATAACAATAATTGATGATGTCTGCATTGCTCAGACTGCATTTACCGTTACTGATTCATCAGTAAAGATTACGTACGTACTTGCAGGGATTTTTTGTTCATGTCCTGTAACAGAGGCATAGTTGTCCAGTGAACGAAAAAGGGAAAGCTAAGTATAACGTGGCTGCTTTTCCCTCATACACAGCTAAATTACGTCCCAGCCCTGACAGCAGCTGCGGTGCTGTCTTTTTCGCTTTATGAGCAAGAGTGGAAAGGAAAAAGCAAAGTTTGTATATAACTGGGTTGTACTAATCCCTCCCTGTCATTTCTTCTCTGGAGCACTAATGGAGTTGTGAGGGCCTGGGAGTGCTGGCAGGGAAGGGGAGGAGAGTTTTCCATAGTTCTGCTGAAACGGAGGTGAATCACTTTCCACTCTCCTGGAGCTGGTGGGTGAGCATGATTGCACACATGCATCTCGGAGGAGTGGGAATGATGCTGCTTGGAGTGGCAGCTTCTCTGGGAGCTGTTTATTACCAGGAGCTTAGTGGGAAGATGCTGGTGGTGGACGTGGCAGAGACCTTACTCACAGCTGTGCCAAAAGTGATGATCTGGGTCTTACAGCAACTGCTTGGGATAACGTGGCCCAGGGGGAGTCCTGTAGCATTCCAGTGGTGCTGTCTGCAGCTGCATGAAGCTACACATGCATGGAGCTATGGTCCTATACCACGGGTAGTACGATGAGCCACCGGCTCAAACCTCAGCTGCCCCACTGCACATTTAACTGCATTACACATCCCATGAAGAAAATGCACAGAACTGCATTAAACAAAAAAAATAAACCAACCCATTCTCCAACTTGACACCAGTTTCACAGTGTTTTGTCCCTGACTCTGGGTATCTGGTACAGTTATGTTGAGAATATTTATTGAGCTGAAATTTTCCCCTATTATTTATACCAATTACAAGAAATACACAAGAAATTAAGAATATCAGCTTTAGGGTTTTAAGACTACAGTTGGCAGAGTATTGTCTTACCCAAGTTAGTCAGGGTTACATTGGCCTCCACTACTGTGTTAGGTTCCCATGAGCAAAATACAGACCTATGACTGTTATTTCATACATACGGCCTGTTTAGTCAGTTGAAGGGAACCCTGTGGTATTTCTCTTTTCATTCAGCTGTGCCCTGCCACATCAGTTCCTAGGTGACTTGAAAAATAAACATTATTTCCTGCTATAAATCAAATATGTTGAACAGTAATGCAGACCTGAAGAGAGAGGTGTAGCATGCGATAGCAAAAATAAAGTTGCCTTTCCTGATGGGTAAGACTAGTGCAACAACAGGTCGCTATTCCGCCTTCTCCCCATCCCCACCCCCACCCCTGTGATCTTGGCGTACTGGGATGTGGAGCAAAATTTGTACTTAGAGAAAATGGATGCAGATCTGGCTGATAGCCAGCCTACAGTGTAAACAATATCCAGTTCCGTGTGTGGTTCACAGTGGGTAGTCAGAGAGCAGGAGACAAAGAGACTACAAATCACGCAGAATAAATATTAATATTGAACACGTTATGTTATTTTACTATCTCTAAGTAATCATGAAGTTTTAAAGCTCTGTTTGAAGAAACTTCTCCTAGATGCCTCAGGGCCTTTGTCAAACAGAACTGATAAAGAATTGTACAAAGAACTGTACTCCCTTTATAAAGAAAGAAAGTATGAAGAAAATTACCGCAGTAATGAGGATGAATTGTTAATAAAGGTTTAAAATTGCAAATGGTGGTTTTGATTCAGTAGTAAGTTTTCTGTTGGCAGATCCTTCCATTCTTACAGAGCCCAGATATTTTGAGCAAAGAGCCACGAGAAGCAAGCCTTCAAGTTCATTGCAAGGTCTGGATTTAAGACTAATTTTTCTCAATGAATATATGCTTGATCCTGTTTGTGTGAGTGCCTGTATGTGCATTTATTTTGGGTGAAACAAACAACCACAACTTTCTGAATAATGCTTTCAGATTTTAAAGACATTTTTCCAGCATAATTGAAAGGTTTTGACCATATTTTGATTTTTTTTTAATTTCCATGTAAAAATAATTTCTGTAAGGCAAAATTGAAACTTTTCATTGCAAATGTTAACATTTAAAAGTGAAAATTATTTTAAGTGTCATATTAATATACTCACTTCCTGATATTTTAAAGAAAAATGAATGTTTTGCTTATTGATGGCTTATAATTTAGTGGTACCCACAGTTGATGTAGGTATAGATCTGAGATTATACAGTTATTTCAGTGGGAACAACAAACTTCTATCATCTCAGTCAATATGATATTTTCTGATGGGTCTTAGATCACACTAAGCTGAACAGGAAACATACCTCACTCATTGCTGTCTTTCAAAGATGTAGTTAAAAAAGATACATTTGGTCAGTTCTTACCATATATTACAAATTACAAAGTAAATTTATGAGGTGCAGAGGAGTAATGGGAGAAGCTGAAGGACAAAAAGAGTCCGGGAAATGTTTTGATGTAGGTTATGACAAGACATTTCTGGTCTAGTACTGATCTAAAGCCAGATGGAAATAGGAACTTTTCAACAATAACATAACAGAGGCAGAATGTTTATTAAATAAAATACTACAGTTGCTGCTTTAAGAAAGAGGCAGATGATACTGGCATATCGGAGCATCCTGATGGCCGCGAGAAAGCGTGTTTGCCCTTCAGGACCACATATGGGACATGTTCTGTATCCTGTGATAGCAAAGAGGTTGCACTACCGTACAGCCTGATATCAACACTGCAGTTGTTTGCAGCCTTGAATCCAGTATGGTATAAGGATAAAAATCTTCTAGTTAAAAAAATGTAGGCATATGTTAAATAAGGACTAATGAAAGCAGACATTTCAAAATAAGCAAGTCCGGGTGATTCGCATCCAAGACTTTTAATAGACCTGGCTGATGATATCCTTGAATTGTTAGGCTTGATTTTCAACACTGAATTTCAACACTCAAAGAATTCTGGTAGTCCCAGAAGTAAACAGGAGATCCAATTCTGTACCAATATAAACAACAAAAAAGTGTAATTATAGATTTGTCAGCCTGATAATGATCTCAGGCAGAATAATGAAACAGATGATACAGCAATCCTGTATTGTTTATAAAGGTAATAAAATTGATGGAAGGCACTTAGTCTTCTATAAGGCATTTCATTTGGTAGCACATGACATGTTGATTAAGAAATAAAATCAACATGGCACATACTGAATTGATTAAAACCTGGGCAACTGAAAGGTCTTAAAATATTACTGTAAATGAAGAATCATCATTCTTCAGTTGTTTGTCTATGAGCTCCACGGGGACCAGTATTTGACTCTATTATATTTAATATTCTTTTTCAATGCTTGGAAGAAAACACACAATGATACTGATAAAGTTGCAGATGAAAAATGTTGTGAGTGTAGTGAATAATAAAAAGGGAAGTCTTTGATGCAAGGTGATCAAGACTGTCCGGCCAGGTAGGTGCAAACAAACAGTTGAATTTACAGATGGCCAAGCATAAAGCCATAGACCTAGCATGAGAGGATGTTATTTCCAATAAAAGAATAAAATTTTTCTATTCTGCCAAGCCTTGATTATAAACTTCATGTGAGCATGAACTGCGATGATGTTGCTTGGAGGTTTTGTATAGAAATAAGGAAGTTATGCCACCTTTGAATATCACTGCTTTAGAGTACCATGCTCTGATCTGAACATGTGAACAGTTTAGAGAGGTTACATGATAATCCTTGGAGTTATCCTATTGGGAAATAAACCCACACAATGTGAACTCTAGCAGCTTAGTCTCATTTAATCTAGTTAAATTTGTCAAGTAATTAATTGTTTATCACGATTAAAAGGTGACTTGTTTGCAATCTAAAGGCACACACATGGAAAGAAAAAAATTGAAACTAAGGAAAAATAATTGGCAAGGTCTGAGGGCAAGATGTAAAAACAAGACAAATGCAGATCAGGAGAAAGCTACAGATGTTTTCCAAGCAGTAAAATTTTGCAAAGGTTAAGACTGGGGTCTCTACAGCTGGGATTATCAAAGAGGTCGGACTGCATCCAGGGCATCCGATGGCTTGTGTTCAAGAGGAAGTCAGACTCTGTGTTTGCAGAGGTTGCTTCTGGCCTTGGAATCAATGAATTTATATACAGAGGCATGTTTTCGGGTTAAGCCACTGCTGTGATGATACAATGCTGTAAAATATGGTATAAGTGCCATAATAGGTCTCCTCTTTCCTCTGACACCTGTCCTCTTTCAGTTCAAAAATTCTTAAGTGCTTATCAATTTTTGCAGTGTATCTGGGAAACCATCCAAAACTTTGATAATAATAGATTTTCTTCTACGTGGTGGTCTCCTAAGGGCAAGAGAACTCACTAGTACTTTCTGCCATGTCCAGCTGCTAGCTCTAAAGACTCATAATTGCATTTGGTCTTATATACTGCATGTAGTCTGGTGATACATGGAAAAGTTAGTGAAGATGAAATCAATGTAGCTCTGTCATACTCTTGTTCTGTAATACTGCGTTACAGTGTGGAACATCTGTTAGCTCTAGCGTTGTGCTGACTAATTGAAGTAGCCCAGTATAAATGAATTTTGAACCAATCTCACTGTATTACTGTTATGTGTTCATGGCAGTCAGAATTATTGGTCACAGGGGTATTGTGTTGCAAACGAACACTGAAAATGTGACTTTAATGGTTTTAGAGGAATTTGATTGCTCCTTCTGTTATACATCATTCACAGCCTGGATTCAAGCCACCGCAATGTGAGTGTTGGGGTGTGTGTGTGCTGGGAGCAGAGATAGTTCTCAGGAAATGAAGAGCATACCGGTACTTTACGTCTCAGTAAACAGCAGATTTTGGAATCGTCTATTCGGGCTGAAACCAATCAGTTCAAATGAGGAAATCCTGAGGTTTATGCTAGATATTTGTTGACCATCATATCTCCTCAGTGTGATTTGTATACAATGCCTCATTGACTGTATTCATGAAGCTCTCTATAACTGGGAGTAGTCCATGAAAGGTACCCAGTTGTATATGTAGCTTTCAACCTCATTTCAAGTTAGTTAATTTATTTTAGCCCTGTTATGATGGCATTATGATTTTGAGATTCCTCTGCAATAACTATTTAGTATCTATCACTAATTACATTTGAGTTCAATTTGGAACAGTTTTGTAGGATGTATGTGAAGGACATTGTAGCTTCTTCTTTTGATTCTGGAAAGGCATCTGTAATTGTAGCCTTACAGCATCTTGGGGCTGAATTCCATCCTAAATGATCTCCTTTGAATTAATTTCATGCAATGTAAGTCAAACAGATTTTGACCTTTATTCAGTTCTGAAAAGGTATTATGTAAAAATGCACCTTCTTATTCAGCAGATCTGCTCTATATTCAGTCACATTTGAATTCAGTGACAAAAAATAAATGTGTTCTACATCCTGCTGACAGAAGCGGGGAGCTGATGCAGATGTGGGAGTGTGGTGCGGGTTCCCTTCTGACTCACCGTCATTAACAGAGCTGCTGTGTAAGGGCTTCATTTGCCAAAGCCTCCGAACACCCACACCCTCAACTGGCTTCAGCTGGAGTAAAATGGATGGAGATCTTCGAAAGACAACCCTTCCTATTTGTATTAAAAGGCAAAATTCCACTGGGACTCCAGATGTAAATGAAGAAGGATTTTCTCTAAAGAAGAGTCCTATCGATAGCAGCCCAGCTAGAAATAAACATTTGAGTTTCATTTTTAAGGCAAAGATGAAAAATCATTAGCCAGAGGGAAAAAAGGCAACATGTTTATTTGTAAACAGAGCCAGTTTGATCCAAAGTTACTGAGCAAATAAAAGCTGCTTCTGTTGCAAATAAACAGCATGGCAGAAATTCTCTTTCTGTTGTTTGTGCTAAGGTGAAACACTGTTCCCCAGAGCTGCAGGCTGGCTTTTGTCTTCATGGTGCAGGACTAAGACTTGCTGGAGTGCATTGGCTGTATTATATAGCTGTGTAGACACCGAAACCTCGGAGAACTCTTTTTTTTTTTTTTTTTTTTTTTCTTCCCCGAGGCAGTGAGACAATCCTGTCAAAAATACCCAATGGATAAGAGTTTAGGAGAATTGATTCAAGTTGTAGATCTTGGTGAAATTCATTATACTGTTGACTGCTGATGCCAAGGAACTCTTGCTGAGCAAGCTGACCTTTACTCTGATTGCACACTGCCTTTATGCTAGAGGAATATAACTAATCATTGCAACTTTAACCCTAATGTTTAAGGCTGTAGTTTAGAAGTTGTACAAACACAGTGGGATAAGAAGGCACTTCCCAGGTCATTGGGTTCAATCTCTTTGTATGACAAGCAGCCAAAAGTGCTAATCTCCTTTATAACCTTTAGAAGTGATTAGGTTTCTGTTTCAACTGCTTGTTTATGAAAACTATTTAGGAACCTTCTGCTTTAAGGCACAGTCTTCCGATTTTCAGCCTAGAAGTGTGCATAATCATTTGACACATATATGTGTACACATATATATTTCTGTGACAACATTATCTTTTAAGGGAGTTTTTTACCATTTTAATATTTATTTAACATTAGGATTTACTTACAGACACTAGGCACATTCCCTTGCAGCCTTTGTTTTGCTATACTAAAATATTTAACCTCTCTTCTCCCTTTGAATGATAAGCTTTTCATATAGTCCTCTTTGAACTTGTTTCAGTTTGGATCCATCTTTTTTAAACATGGAAGACTAGAGTAAAGTGGTGGGAGGGAGAGGGAGGAGAAGGGGTCAAACATTTGCTTCATATCTGATGGAAAGACCTTCCTGATGCATTCAAAGATTGTATTTGCATATTTTAGTGTTATACTATACTGATACTTTAACAGTCATGACTCTTCAGTCATTTCCAATTCTTAACATACAGCAGAAGTGCTTATTATCAGTTCTCACATTTATTTCCTTTTCTATTTCTCCATTCTTCAATATCACCCAGTTCTTTCTGCATGGTATCCTGAAATTTTCATTTATAAGTGAGCACTTTCAGTCTTATATCATCAGCAAAATTCACAGCCCACTCCTACTTAACACCATTAAAACCTAATTGCATCATTAATACACATTTAAACAAGATCAACTTCAAGGAGGAGTTCCACTAGCTCCACTAAGACACAGGCTGGTATAAACTCTGACACTACATGACTGCTTTAGCTCATTCCTTAAACATCTTACCATCTCTTTACTTTCCCAGGCAGTGGAACAGCTCTTTCAGGACGTGAAATGCCTTGAAGATTAAGCTTTCAATTTCTTTTGCAATCCCCTAGAAATTCAATATAGTGAATATTTTGTATTTAGAATCATGGAATAGTTTGGGTTGGAAGGAATCTTTAAAAGTCATCTAGTCCAAGCCCCCTGCAATGACCAGGGGCATCTTCAACTAGATCAGGTTGCTCAGAATTCTATCCAACCTGACCTTGAATGTTTTCAGGGAAGGGGCATCTACCACCTCTCTGGGAAACCTGTACCAGTGTTTCACCAGCCTTGTGGTAAAAAAATTTCTTCTTTCTATCTCATCTAAATGTACCCTCTTTGAGTTCAAAACCATTACCCCTTGCCCTGTTGCAACAGGACCTGCTAAAAAGTTTGTTCCCATCTTTCTCATAAGCCCCCTTTAAGTACTGAAAGGTCTTCCCAGAGCCTTCTCTTCTCCAGGCTGAACAATCCCAACTGTCTCAGCCTGTCCTTATAAGAGAGGTGCTCCACCCCTCTGATGATCTTCATGGCCCTCCTCTGGACCCATTCCAGCAGGTCCATGTCTTTCCTGTGCTGAGGAGTCCAGAGCTGGACGCAGCACTCCAGGTTCTATGGGTCTAATGAGACCAGAGGAGAGTGGCAGAATCACCTCTCTCAACATGATGTGCATGCTTCTTTTGGTGCAGCGCAGGATACAGTTGGATTTCTGGGCTGTAAGTGTACATTGTCAGCTTATGTCCAGCTTTTCATCCACCAGTACTCCCAGGTCCTTCTCCTCAGGGCTGCTCTCAATCCCTTCATCCCCCAGCCTGTACTGATACCACAGTTTGCCCTGAAACAGGTGCAGGACCCTGCAATTGGTCTTGTTGAACCTCATGAAGTTCACACAGGCCTACTTCTTGAGCCTGTCCAGAACCCTCTGGATGGCATCCTGTCCCTCTGGCATGTCACCCACACCACTCAGGTTGGTGTCATCTGCAACGTTGCTGAAGGTGCACTAGCTCCCAACAACTATGTCATTGGTGAAGGTATTAAACAGTACTGGTCCCAATGTGAACCACTGAGGGATGCCATTTGTCACTGATCTCCATCCAGACACTGAGCCATTGGCCACTACCCTCTGGATGTGACCACCCAACCAATTCCTCATGCACCAAACAGGCCACCCATCAAAGCCCTACCTCTCCAATTTAGAGAGAAGGATGTTGTGTGGGGCCATGTCAAAGGCCTTACAGAAGTCCAGATAGGTGACATCCGTAGCTCTTCCCTTTTCCACTGCTAGAGTCACTCCACCATCGAAAGCCACGAGGTTGGTCGGGCAAGACATGATCTTGGTGAAGTCATGCCAGCTGTCTCAAATCACATCCCTGTCTTCCATGTGCCTTCGGAGGATCTGTTCCATGATCTTCCCAGGCACAGAGGTGAGGCTGACAGGTCGGTAGCTCCCAGGGTCCTCGTTTCTACCCTGTTTAAAAATGAGTGCAATGTTTCCCTTTTTCCAGTCACCAGGGACTTCACCTTACTGCTATGAATTTTCAAATATCATGGAGAGTGGCTTGGCAACTACATCAGGCAATTCCTCAGGTCCCTTAGAATTCTGTATGTTCAGGTTCCTCAGGTGATCATGAACCTGACCTTCTCTTAACAGTGGGAGGGACTTTGCTCCCCTGCCTGGCAGTCCATCCACTTGAGAGGTGGTGGAAAAGAGACTGCTAGTGAAGACTGAGGCAAAAATTGGTGTCGAGTACCTCAGCTTTCTCCTGGTCCATGTTACCAGTTTGCCAGACTTGCTCATCAGAGGGGACATGCTTTCTTTGACCTTCCTTTTCTGGATGACCTATCTGTAGAAGCCCTTATTATTCGTTGTTTCCCTTGCCAAGTTCAGCTCCAGTTGCGCCTTGGCCTTCCTGACCCCATCCCTACACATCAGGCAGCATCCCTATACTCTTCCCAGGATACCTATCCCTGCTTCCACTGCTTGTGCATTTCCTTCTTGCTCTTTAGTTTGACCAGCAGGTCTTGACTCAGCCATGCCGGTCTCTTGCCTTCCTTTCCTGATTTCTTACACCTGGGGATCAAGAGATTTTGCTAGTCATTAGAGATAGAAAAGAATCCTTAAAGATCTGCCATCTCTGTTCCGCTCCCTTGTCCCTGAGGGCAGTTTCTCAGCAGGTCCTATTGACTACGTCCTTGAAGAGCTGGAATTTTCTTTCCTAAAATTTCTTCTGTGCCCTGTGCTTTGTATTCCGGGTGACAATGCTGCTGAGGAGATGCACTATAGCATGCAGTGGTACTTCAGAGTTTGTAAGTGCTTCAGTCGTCACATAAAGTTTTTTGAATTTTTACAGCCTAATTGAGAGTTTCCAGCTTGAATACATGACACCAGCCCATCCTGACCACTTGAAGTCAAGATGGATCAGGATGTCCTAGTCAAGTACAGGTGTGAGAGAGAGAGGTTTGGTGGAATTCTTTTTACATAGTAAATCCTAAAATATCCATAAACTGTGCACTAGATGATTACCAATGGGGAGTAACCTAAGCTATGAACTCTTCAGGAGGGTTACCTTGCCCCCACTGCATGGTTGGGACTCTGAGCTGGGTGCCATTTGTCAGTGAGTCAGCACCATGGGCAGACAGTGGCCTTCAGAGGCAAAGGCTGGGTAGAGCTGGGCATTGTCAGCACTGCTGATGGTAGTTCAGTCTGTGTTGTCTGACCAGTTCACTTACTATTTCCATATAGCACCCAGAAAAATACTATTTCCATACTACCTATCTTTATATCTATATCTAATCTATATCATCTATATCTGTGTTTCTCTTCATTGTTGTAGCCTTCATGTTATTATTTTGTTTGTCCATTCTATTATTCATTATTTTACTGTATTATTATTAACCATTCATTATCTTAATATAAATTGTATACAATAATGGATGTATATGTTATCTATACATAATATAGATAGAAGACTCAATAAAACGGGTCTAAAACTCTGCAAATATCTGCTATCTTGCCAGCTATTGTTCACCTAGTAGAATGAGGAAATCAGTGTATTTATTATAAAGGTTACCCACAGTTAACCACTTTAGCAGTGGCACACACTTAATAGCATTTTAAATTAATGAAGTAAGAGACAGAAAGAGAACTTAGGTACTTTATATATGTGGTCAAATTAGTTACCTTCGGCATGCATCCCAGTGAGATGTACTCATATGTACAAATACATATATTCTTTCAATGAGAAGAAATAATTAAATATTGACTTTTGGGAAAAATTTTTGTTTATTTTTCCACATTCTGATATTGAATATTTACAGAAGGTAAAGCTTCTGTCACTAAGAAAATCCTGCCAAAAATGCATAGATTTGTGTCCGTAAGAAACCAAAATTTGGGTTTTATTTCCTGATGTTTCAAAACTTAGTCCACATTATTTAATTTGAGAAAGTATGATAGTTTCTCCTTAAATATAATGTAACCAAAGGAAAATGGAGAGTATTCAGAAGATTAACTGTTTTAAATGAAGCTGAAAGCTTCAGTAGATTTTAATTAGAACTGCATGATAAGATTTACATATAAAGCATATCCATTCAAATTTGGCTTTTGGCCAGTTCTGCAAAAGCAAAATAACGTTAAGAACTACACTTTCACTGCACATTTTATTTTATTTTTTTCCTGAGAATATGAAGCTTGTAATAGCAAGTCACATAATAAACTCAGCATTTTAGTTTGCTGTATTTTTTAATTAGGCTGAAATTATGCAGAAGGCTGAAAATGTTCATTAAAATACTGTTGTTGTTTGGTAGCTTATTTCCTGCTGCTATCCTAATCAAAAATTGGGTGTGATTCTAAAGAAATCCACTAAGCTTTTTTTTTTTTTTTTCCCACTCAAAATGAACACCACTATCATCAGGTATTCGAAAACACTGCCAACACAGTTTCTCTGAGGTTACTTTTAGATGCATTTCTAAGCACCTTTGCACATGAAACGATATTGCACTTTACAAAATGACAGGAATCGCACAAAATGTCAAACTTTCAATTGAAGTTGAAGATTCAGGTAGGGAAGGCCAGTTTTCAAATATTGTTGCTGGGGTTACGGAACTATGGCTCCCCTATTGCGACTCTTAGATTGATACATTTGTGTGCGTCAGATGGGCATTGGGTGTCTCAGAAGTGCTGACTTTTAGCATTTCAGTCTGAAACCCAGTTTCTTACTTCAGGGGATGAATTGGAAACTTGGTAGCCTTGGAATAGATTCTGTCTGTCCTCCTTTTCTCGATGGGATGAGTAGTACCCAACACTAGTTATTCCACTAAAACGTTTCCATCTCACGAAAGGTTTCATCCACAGATCGATCGAAAAGCTAACCAGAGCCTGGCTGGTCCACCAAGGAAGGCTGTTTTCATTAAGTGTACAGTATGCTTGGTTACCATCTGTCCACCTTCAGCTCCCTGTTTCAGATGAGTTTTGAGAGGTGGCTTTATCGGAAGCAGTTTTAACATGCGTCCAGGCAGGCCTTGCTTATGCTTTTGTATCTGCTCCTCTGCATGGGGTAACTTGCATTACAAAATGCAGCAAATTATCATCTGTCTCTGAAGTGAAAATCCCAAACACCCCAATTCTTGGAAGTGGCAATTTCTAGTGTTTTTGACTATAAACTCATCTTTTCGTGTTTAGCATCTACATATATTTTCATTTTGTTTTGCAAGATATTAGCTAATGATTCTGCTCAAGCACATGTTGATGACTCACAGTCCTACCTATTGCTTTTCTTGCAGAGTTCAGTAAAATTGCTTGCAATTAAACAAGTCTAAACAGTAAGTATATTAAATAGTAAATAAACGTGTTCTGTGAAATGTGGATATCTGTAATATCCCTTACATCACCAAATTACTGACTGATAAAACCTTCTGTTTATCACTATAGGTTAATCGTAGTCTGCAGTGCTTGGCATTATGGTTTGCAATAGACTCTAGGGAAATCATTCCAGTTACCATGAAGGCTCATCCAAGAGAAGGATCTGATAGACCACTGCTGATTTACATAAAAAGTTTATTTTAAACATAATTTCCATAAGTACCTACTTAATGTATTTCACTTACCCTGAGGTCCCCTAAGCTTTAATGTGAGGATATTCCTCTCATCATTATTCTAATTCTTAAAAGCTTTTTGTCTATAAAGACACTTATCATTGCATACTACAGATGTGATTTCTTTGCTTCCTAATGAAATAGATTGATGGATATTGTAGATGTAAAGTCTTGGCCAGATTTGGGAACCTGTAGAAAATGTGAAAGCACTCCGTATGGACACCCTACTGGAATTGTTCAAGCATTTTACATTAAAATAATATGATAAAATAAGTCTCTCAAGTTGTAAAGGCTCAATAGACACTGATGCAACTCAATGCAACATAAAGATTAGGTATTGCCAGATGTCATTTTTATCTTTTCAAACACTCCCCTGTCAATTATGAATAGCACCAATGACACTATCTTAGAGAATCAAGAACTGATTAATCACAGTATATCACGGTTACTACAAAATTAGTCTGTCATTAAAAAATGTCTTCTGTGTTTTACCCTAGAACTGTATATATAAATACATTTTCCATCACATTACAAAATAGCATTTGAATTACATGTTCATTTTTAGGCTTATTAAAAGTGATCTTTACATCCTCCCTTGGAAATCAACTTTTATTTTGTAACTCTTTCCTGAAAATTTTATCCAGTATTGGTAGCATACATTCTCTTTTATTCTACGCGGTTTACCTGTTGAGATAGAGGATAGGGGATAGAAAAGAGGATAGAAATTATAGAAAAGTATCAACAGAGTGGCCAAGGTATCTTTGCAGTCCTGTCAGATTGTTTCACAGCATAATTTCATCATGTTTTGCATGCACTTTGCCTGTGGCTTAAGCGATTATAAAAGTGCTGAAATGGAATTTACAGCCTTCATAAAGAACATAGCAGTTGTTGAAATTGTTTTAAAGCAATGACAGGTGAAATTTAAATTGGTTTTATTTTCTTTTACTGAACTTTTCCTTTTCTCCATTAGCATAAGAAATATGGGGAAGAAATTAGATCTGACTTCCAAGGAAAAAAAAGGAAAAAGAAAAGCAAAAAAAAAAGCGCCTGCTTCCCCCAACATCATGTTAATAATTTCATTATGAAAAACATACCTTGAGGTCTACATTTTGTTTCCACAAATCAATGAAAATAAACATGCTGGAGAGGGAAATGTTCATGGTTGTCATTATGAATGGGCCTAGGATGCAGACATCACAAATTTTGAAAAAAATAAAAAGGAGGTGATTCAAAAAATGAACTCTACCTTACTCCTATCCACTACTGCAATCAGTAACATTGAAAGAGAAAGTGGTTATGATAATGGCAATTAATTAAATTGCTTTCTTTCTTTCAGGCTTGGGATGTCTGCAATATAACTGTAATTTTTAGGAATGCGTTGGTAGTTTCATCTTTTCAATTAATTTATGATTTACCAAAACATTTAATTAGAAAAACTACATGTCCTGAGATTGCAAGATTTTTCTGTATACAGGATTTTTGCAGCATTATTTTGTCCCAAATTTTATAAACAACATCTTTACAAACAGCACCTGGAGGAAGTAATTGTCTTTTCTACAGTTCCTTGAAAGCACAGAAATTTCCCTAATTTCCCCTTTCCCTTCCTTTCCCATCCTCTCTCTCAAAGTCTGGCTGCTCTCAATACACCAAACCATTGCAATCATAGGAATGAAGCTCCTAAGTATTTTTAGTGCTGCCCTCTCTATCCTCGGTGTGGAGTGAAAAAATTCTTATTAGCATTGTCAATAGCTCCAGTTCTATCAAAGGAAAGAACAAACAACAGACCGGAAAGGAAATATGTTCTAATTTCCTCAACTGTGCTCTTTAGAGATGGCAAGACATCAGAATTGTGTTTTAAAGAAAGGTACTTCACCTTAACCCTACGTTTCAGCATTGCTACGAAAGCCCAGAAAATTTCACAGTCAACTTCAACAAGGTGCTCAGAAGTCCATCCTACAGCTTCAGTGCATTATGTCCTTGCTACATTGTTCTCCTCTTCCACTGTTAAATAAGCACAACTTTAAGATATAAATCTAGCTGTAAATAAAATGTAGATAAGTGTCATCATGGAATTTGAGAAAATTGCAGGTATGCAGGAAAAAGGCTCCTTAATTACAGCATAGAGAACTGGAATGGTAACTACAGACAATTTGCAAACAATGACTTCGTAGTACAGTATTAAGTATTGTTTATGTGTGACGATCAAAGTCAAATGCGTGTATGTCATTGGGGATAATTTCCAGATATGGGTAACTCCAAGCTTCTGCAACTTGAAAAGGACTGCAATGGACATACATTTAAACGACACGCTTCCTCATTGTCGTTGAGATATACATACAAGGCAGGCAAGCAGGCTGTTGTTCTCCAGTGCATTTGCGTTGCTAATCTACAGTGGCATTCAGTACAGCCCATGCTGGTACTTGGTTTCAATGTCATTCTCCTTTAATGTGCTAGGCTAAGAATTTTATTTTAGCAATCCATTAGTTTTCTAAAATGTTAGGGAGTAGTAATTTAAGAGAGTCAGTGAATGTACACTAAAGGAGATTTAATCAGAGAGGAATCCTGGGTTAAAGGCCTTATTTAAAACCCACAGAATGAAAGTGAATATTCAATGAGATACTGCAGCTTTAATCTATTCTTTTATATCTGTTTTTCAGCATGACATTCCGGCTTTCATTTTTTCTCTTTTCCACCAAAGTCTTTGAAGGATACCTTCTGCCACCTTCTATTCAATGCGATATTTGGACATACTGAGGTGATTTTGAGTAGGAATGTCAGAGGATTTTCTTTTTAAGCTTTGACTTTTCTTCCCTCTGTCAGTGTGAAGACAGACCTTTAGCTTTTCTTTGTGCCTTAATTTATGTACAAAGTAGAGCAACACAAAACGAAGGACTATGTAACGCTATTTTTAGGTAAGACATTTATTCTATGCAGGAGGCTCTACACCCTCAAACATCTTCAGATCAGGTGATATTTAATGTGTTAAGCCTCGGAATGAAAGACGTTTTTGCAATCCTGCACTGCAGATAAGCAACTAAATAGAACAGCTCTCCTGGTGTCTAGTGAAAACTGATAGGCAAAGTTTTTCCAGGGTGCTTGTTCCAAGGACCCCGATGCACTGCTGTTGCCTGTCTCTAGGAACGCTCTTCTTTGTGGGTGTTTTCTTACGTGCAAAGAGCAGAAGAGATTGTTCAGAGCAAATGATTAAAGATCCCATCTTTCATAGCAAATAAGTCAATATGCAAATAGCTTGAATATTTGAAAAGAATGTGACTATATGGACAAGTAATGCAGATAACTGGAGTATTGATAGGTTATCTGTAGAAAGAGCTTTCATTTAAAAATGTAAAAAGCCTTATGCTCTCAACAGCTATCACCATGAATGATGAACAGGAAAAACAGCAAAAGCTTTGTTCAGGTCAATAAGACTGTATTTTATCAAACTTTATTACGAGTGCAGACACATCCATTTGGGAGCTGATAATAAAGCTGTTTTATGGGAAAAGAGGCAGTTTAAAGTCGGTGTTTCTAATTTCTTTTTTTGGCTGAGTAAATCAGTAATCTGAAGAATACCTGTTGGTGATTTCTTTCTGGTAAAGGTTGTTTGAAATGACGGGAAACAAAGCTGCCTTTCTGTCATCAAACAGCTCAGAAGATGGATTTTCATGTAACATAAAAGACTAAAGGCAATTACATGGGTCACCAATGAAAGCTGGTATGAAAATGCTATTCAGCCTTCTAAAAAAGGCTACATGGAAAATGTAACAGATAATGGAGAAAGGCTGTGAATTATATCGATCAAGCATGACTGTTAGTGTCTGTATTTTCTGATTTAAAATACAAAACTCTGCTATAAGTTTTTAAGAGATTTGAAGTTGAGATTTGAGATTTGAAAGGTAATCAGACCCTTTTGTTTGCAGAAGATACTCCCAGCAATATAGAATTGTTTTTTGCTACCCACAATCTGGCAAAAAGAAAATGCCAGGCAATCAACTAAAGATGACTTCTGAATTCACACAGACACCAGCTTGCTAGATAGATTTGCCCAGTTTGCTATTCTCTGCTTTTTCTCCATATAGAATTTCTGCTAGATAGGATACAAAAAAATATCTTGATTCTCTTTTCACTCTTTTTCAACTTCTATTGTTTGTGAGCTCCTGCCATGCAATTTTGGAAGACATTTTGCAGGGTTCCCCACTAAAAGCAGTAGCTGCAGTTCTGGCAATGGTGTCAGCATCCCACACATGCTGCAGTTCTCACCAGAGCGTGCAGGAAGGTTGCGGTCTGTGCAAGTGTGTGACTGGTTGGAAGTGGCAACATCTCGTTCTCATATAAAAAAGTAGATATATTTAATATCTGAGTTCTTGCCTAATGATCCTTTCTCTTTCCTATGTGGCTTTCTATCTTCATTTTCAATTTATTTTTTGTCTTCTCATTTTCTTCTCATTTCTTCTGTTTCCTTGAATTTAGTGGATTTAGCTCAGGCAAGAGAGAAAACACTGTGATTTTGGTAAGGCTGATCAAAATGCATAATAAAGATTTGCCATAGTAAATAAATTATAGTGAATGTAGGAAAGCTAGTTAATCTCACCAGATTCTGATTTGTAATAAAGGAACGATAAGATCATAGAATCATAGAACCATTAAATAGTTTGGGTTGGAAGGGACCTTTAAAAGTCATCTAGTCCAACCTCCCCTGCAATGACCAGGGACATCTTCAGCTCGATCAGGTTGCTCAGAGCCCCGTCCAACCTGACCTTGAATGTTTCCAGTGATGGGGCATCTGCCAACCCTCGGGGCAACCTGTTCCAGTGTTTCAACAGCCTTGTTGTAAAAAAATTCTTCCTTCTATATAGGCTAAATCTTCCCTCTTTGAGGTTAAAACCACTACACCTTGTCCTGTCGCAACAGGCCCTGGTAATGTCTGTCCCCATGAATGAATATGCTCTTCTCCTGCCTGTTTCAATGATATATTTTTTCAGATCTAGCCTTGATTCTGTCTACTTCTATTCCAGTTCCCCTGGCTTATGTTAGCTGTCACAATATAGTCACTGAGGATGTTCCTATTGATTTTGAACCATTGCTTTTGATTATATTGCATTGATGGTGAAGTGGTCATTTCAAATTTAACTGTATGTTCAACAACATAGACCATTGCTTGGAGATTTGCCCTAACACTCTTCTCTGTCTTTCCAGACTTTCTCTGCACCATCTTCTATCTGAAATTCTTCCCTTAATCTTGTATCTTGAATCACTTACCCTACTTCTAGTATTTTCCTCTTCCTCTTTCTCTCTTTTTTCTGTCCTTACCCTGAAGTATTCCTTCTTGTTCCTATTATAACACTTTATATTTCTATCGCTATTATTTAATTTTCTTTATCTACTGGTTCTCATTCACTTGGGCACCAGTAAACACAAAAGGATACCCGTTGTAGTCAATTAGGTTTCATCCTGCTAAATTTTAAGGGAAATGGAAACTCTTTAGAAGAATTCAGAATAGTCCCACAGGAGACCACGAGGATTTTTTTAATGCACATGTCATTAAGATTTGTTACGTTATTAATAGAGCTGACAACACTACTTGCTGTCTCCTAAGATGAAAGATATATGAAAAAATAGGGGGCGATATAATCCCCAATTCCGTCATGCCTTGTGTGCAGCAAAAGACACAACATAAATCCTGTAGAACGTAATGTTCCTGTCTACAGATCATCACACAGATTAATCACAAACTAATAATCTCACCTGAGAACTAACAGGATTTCAAACATGATCATACTCCATTCTAAGAGCATACCATAATATTTGGACCTCCCCCTTTCTAAAATACCAGCATACATATTTTAACAGTTTCCTGCAGAAAAGCTGGTCAGCTAGGGCATCCTATTCTGCACTAGACTTCTGACTGAACAGCAAGTGGCACATACGTAATCTCCAGGCTTAACATATACCAAAATAATACAGTGATCAATACAGGGTAAGAACACTTGAATGTATATGAAGCAAGAAAAATGGGCAGGAGTGAATAATGTGGTCTCTTTTCATTTTCAGATGAATACTTGCCTTTCCTACCACCAACTAGGCTTTGAATATAGTCAATATGCAGCACAGGGAAGAAGTGCTGCAACTAAGAGGGCATAAATCATTGGTTTCTCCTTATTTTTATATGCCACACTGAAGTAAAAGAAACTGAAATCATAGTATACTGTCCTTATTCTATTTTCTGTCTCTACGTTCAGTAGAGATGCCTCAGAGATGTTATATGTTTTCAGCTAAGAAAAGAAATGCTGCATGCGTTTTTGAAGTGGGGGGACTCACAATTCCCATACAGAGGGAAGTCTGCAAAACTCTGGCGTGGAATTTCTGGCAAATAAATAAGCGTAGTAAGCTGAGCTAATGTCAATATCTTTGACTCTTTGCTTCTAAAACAGTTATCATGGAATGAGAAAGGTTCAAGCAAAAACCCGAGAAGTGTAGTATATGCATTGAATTTGAGAAAAAACCCTAAGACTGTGAAACTGTCAAGTGAGTTGAAACAAAATAAAAATGAAAACCAGAAATGCAAAAGAATAGAAAATGAGTATGATGTATAGAAATTGTCACTCTTGGGCTAATTGGAAGACTAATAGCTCTGATGAAAAGAGAAGGCAGTGAGAAGTTTGTGCATTTCACAAAAGCCATCCTTCCTGCCTCTCATCTGCAATCTACCTATTTGCATCTGAAAAATATATTGGCATGAAAAAGTTCTATTGTGTAACTGGGACTGTGCACTGGAGGAATGACAGACAAAGTGAAATAGGGCAAAACCAATTTTCCTCGTTAGAAAGAATACAAAAATCAGGATTAGAGAGGGCATCAAGGAGAATTCACTGTGGTTCCAGACCTAGCAAAAATATTTCAAAGGAGAAGACTATTATTTCATCTAAAAAGAAGTACATGTATATACGTTACTAATGATTGTAACCCAGAAATGCCTAAACATCAAAAAAGAAAAACATGACTCAGTATTTCTTACTGAGTATACAATTGGTCAGAGCAATTAAATCCTACCAGTGCTCTCGGGAAATTGACACCAGCTTCTTGTAGCTCATTTTTCTTCTTTCCAACACTTGAATTTCCTTAAAACATTCTAGAAACACACAAATCACTATCCTAATGTCACTTTGCCATACATGCAATCACAGCTGTTGCAACAGTGTTGTTAAGACAATTATGAAAGCAGGGAAAGATAGACTATTTGGTGATAAAATGGAAATGTAATAAAGAAAGAATCATTGTATGAATATTTCTTATCAAAGAGTATGACAGGCTCTTGAAAAAGGAAGGGAGTTTGTTGTGGAGTATTTTCAGAGGAGAAGAGTCATCTACATAATATGTCATGTTTATTATGACTTTGTCAGAGATTCCGTAATTGACATTTCATTTGTTTGCCTAGTTGGAATACGACAGAATAGTATCAGAAACTTGAAAACATTGTTTTTAAAGGTGTTTCCTTGGCCAAGGTTAATACTGTAATTGGTAACAGAGATGTGATTGTACTGCAATATTTCTATTCGTTAGAAAGCATAGAGAATCTGAAAAAAAAAAAAAAACCTTAAGTTTTTTTAAAGCCACACTGATGTCTGAGCATCTAAAGGAATGTAATAGATGCCTAACAGTATCTAACAGCTCAACAGTAAAATTTCTGTTACAGGTAATTACTCAAACTCTAACAGACAAAGCATGGAGAAATAACTGTGTTTCTGCGTACCTTTCAGGTACGTTTAGGATGCTTAAAATATATTGATCTGTGCAACTGCCAACTAACAGCTATCCCGTTGTTCTTTTTTCCTAACTTTTAGACCTTCTCCAACACACATCCTTCCAGTGTGGCCCCTGAGAACAGCTCAGAAAGGTAGGCCAGGGTATGACACGGCAGCTCACATGGGTAGTTCAAGGCAACTCAAGAAGGATCTTAATTGTCAGTGTTGTCATTCCATGGGGTCACAGCTAACACAAGGAAAATAAGTTACAGTGCCGTTGTTCCTTCAGCTGGTTTCTGAATCTGTCCAGCTTGTAGTGCAAGCGGGAACTGTACTGTGAAAGTGAGCCACAGTCCTGGAGAGGCCTTGGCTGCATCCTCAGTTAGGGGGAATCAAGTTCTGAACTGAATACACCTGTTACTAATATTGTAATCTAAAATCAAGTTTAATACATCATTTCTGCTAGACATTCATGGAGTTATCCCAGATGAGAATTTATCCTGTATTAGTGATGCAGACCTCTTAGCGGCCAGATGTCAGCACTGATTTGGTATCATTTGTAATTTGTCTCTGACTAAAAGGTGTGATGAATAAAACAAAGAAGAGGAAGTGAGTGTGTACAATGAATACCCTTCAGAGGAGTCATAATGTAGATCTGCTGTATGATTCATTATTTTTGGTTCTTCCAATATGAAATATGGATTTCATATTCGGTTTTTCTTGTAGGAATGTCTCCATTGGTCTTATATCTATTATGTTTTCATGTACTTGTATTAGCAAGAGGTAGCATAAAATAGATGACACTTATTTTAATGCTCATTGCATTAAAATAAACGGTTATAAGTATAAGATCTGGTGGACATGTTTCTATGATTTTATCATTTGTTCTTTTATTCACGGTGAAGATAATTATGCCTAAATGTTTGGGGCCTAAGAAGAAACCTAATTAACTGCTAAAGTCCCTCATATGATCAATGGAGACAGATCTGCCTGAACAAATGGAAGCAAAAACATTAAACTGAATAAAACATGATTCATTTAATGAATTCAACATTTTTAAAAAGGGTACGAAGGAGGATGCTGGGAACTAGCGACCTGTCAGCCTCACCTCTGTCTCTGTGCCTGGGAAGATCATGGAACAGATCCTCCTGGAAGCTATGCTAAGGCACATGAAGGATAGAGAGGTGATTTGAGACAGCCAGCGTGACTTCACCAAGATCATGTCTTGTCCAACCAACCTCATGGCTTTCTATGATGGAGTGACTCTAGCAGTGGAAAAGGGAAGAGCTACGGATGTCACCTATCTGGACTTCTGTAAGGCCTTTGACATGGCCCCACACAACATCCTTCTCTCTAAATTGGAGAGGTAGGGCTTTGATGGGTGGCCTGTTTGGTGCATGAGGAATTGGTTGGGTGGTCACATCCAGAGGGTAGTGGCCAATGGCTCAGTGTCTGGATGGAGATCAGTGACAAATGGCATCCCTCAGTGGTTCACACTGGGACCAGTACTGTTTAATACCTTCACCAATGACATAGTTGTTGGGAGCTAGTGCACCTCCAGCAACGTTGCAGATGACACCAACCTGAGTGGTGTGGGTGACATGCCAGAGGGACAGGATGCCATCCAGAGGGTTCTGGACAGGCTCAAGAAGTAGGCCTGTGTGAACTTCATGAGGTTCAACAAGACCAACTGCAGGGTCCTGCACCTGTTTCAGGGCAAACTGTGGTATCAGTACAGGCTGGGGGATGAAGGGATTGAGAGCAGCCCTGAGGAGAAGGACTTGGGAGTACTGGTGGATGAAAAGCTGGACATGAGCTGACAATGTGCATGGCCAGCAGGTTGAGAGAGGTGATTCTGCCCCTCTACTCTGCTCTCGTGAGACCCCACCTGGAGTATTGCATCCAGCTCTGGACTCCTCAGCACACGAAAGACATGGACCTGTTGGAGCAGGTCCAGAGGAGCCGAAAAACTGATTAGATTGCTGGAACACCTCTCCTATGAGGACAGGCTGAGACAGTTGGGATTGTTCAGCCTGGAGAAGAGAAGGCTCTGGGGAGACCTTGCTGTGGCCTTTCAGTACTTAAAGGGGGCTTATAGGAAAGATGGGGAGAGAGTTTTTAGCAGGTCCTGTTGCAATAGGACACAGGATAATGGTTTTGAACTCAAAGAGGGTACATTTAGATGAGATAGAAGGAAGAAATTTTTTACCACAAGGCTGGTGAAACACTGGCACAGGTTTTCCAGAGAGGTGGTAGATGCCCCATCCTTGGAAACATTCAAGGTCAGGTTGGACAGAATTCTGAGCAACCTGATCTAGTTGAAGATGTCCCTGGTCATTGCAGGGGGCTTGGACTAGATGACTTTTAAAGGTCCCTTCCAACCCTAATTATTCTATGATTCCTATTTTAAATAAAAAAGATATAAGAAAAAAAAATACAATTCTCTAAATATGTGCACCTAGTGCCATTTGAAGCACCCTGTAGTATCTGAGCCTTCTGCACGGGATGAACAAAGACATGTCATTTCAAGGGTTAAGCAGAATCCAGGTGCATTGTTACACTGCACCCAAAACTGTATGACATACTTAATTTTAGGCAACTAAGTTTGGTTCTTTGTCAATACAGTTGAAGCAGCAATTCAGTTGATTGAATGCTGGTGCCTATCGAAGCATTAGTTGAGTCGCTCTGATTCCTTTGACTTGATGTCTGCCAGCGGGGGGGCCTTAAACACTTAGCTGATATGCAGATACCCACATAAAGACACCTTGATGACAATGTCTTTATCTGAAGATGAATCCCCTCCTGCCACTTATGTTCAAGTTAGTGACATAGACAGGATGACGTTCTTGGCTTTTTATGCTGTGGTTTTCAGTACAGTTATATGCTGAATGACATTTAGAAGTAGGTGGGGGTTTTTTTGTTGTTATTGAGTAATATACCTATAAAATAGCAATTTTGCTGCAAGATGCTGCTATAGTTATGGCTGTGAAAGAGTACTTTTTTCCCTGCTACATATCATTACCTTCTTATGTACATAATTTTGTGTTATTTTTATCTCTTAAACTGAAAGTTTTCATATTCGAGGCATTGATGAGACAATCATTTTGGGACAATTACCTGATCTTTCTTTTTATGTCCCTGATTCTTATACAATGAGGAACTAGACTGATAGTTTCCTATTGCCTTCTCCACAGATTTCTTGATTTTGAAAAGACATAATTACCAACACTTTGAAGTACAATAATGGGCATAAATGTGCAAAATGCTGTTCAGCTGTTGGCTATTCATTCTTTACAACCTATATGCTCTGTTTGGTACGGAATAAGGACCAAATTGTGCAGGTGTTTTCCTGAAAGAGTTAATGTCTCTGCAAACCAGATGAGGATACTGTGTAATACTAACAAGATTAAAAGCTTTGAAGCATTAAGTTCAACAACATTAGTGATAAATAATAGGAAATGATAGCATAGCAGTCTGTCTGAACTCCTAATAGTAGTTTATCATCTTGCCTTTGAAATAGCACGTCTGAGATTCAGATCAATGCTTGACAAACTCATAGACTTTGCTCCACGCAGGATGTTCATACCGTAAGGTCATAGGCCCAAACTGCAAACAAAATGGAAGGTGAGATATGGACTTTTCTGTCCTCCTTTATGCTGTATAGAGAGAACAACTTTTGCTTCTCCATGTATTGGCTTCATTGTAAAGATAATATTTTCTATATTAAGACTTTAAAAGGGACAAAGAAGTAGCTCCACAACAGACTTTGTTATATAGAAAGAAGGCGAACATTGTATGCCTAAATCCAAAATGTAGAAAATTCACACCTTAATACAGTAGTGCTTTATCTGGAAGATGCTTAATTTTTTTTACCTAGAAATTTCCTACTTATTTCCAGTTTGGCTTTTTGGTGCGTCTTCAGGCACGCCCAGTCTCAACAGTGCAGAAGAACTTAGTACTGGTGTTATCCCTGTGCATAAATCACAGCAAGATTTACAAAATAGGCATGATTCTATGATTCCATGTTTACCTTGATGCTCACTCACTGAGATGAGCATCTGGTGCACCCGGACTCTGATAGAGCTGGTTCTGCTGTGTGGATATGGACGTACCTGAAAAAGGCAGGTCTTTGGCATGAGTATGACACGTGAGGAGCTGTTGCCACAGGTTGTTTGCCCAGAAAATTGCATGACATCATGCCGGGTAGCAGAAATACAATGAAAAGCTGCATCAACTCTCTTGTTTAACAGAAATATCTGTCAGAGGGAAACCATCATTCTGCATTGTGAACCTACAAGATGTGGACACTTCAACAGGAAATTTGAGATCCCAGAAAGTTTGACAGTCACAGTGTGACTACCATCATGCCTGAGGGGCTGAAGCTAATAGCTATTCCCAAAGAAACCTTGTAAGAACAAATCCACAACACTTGTTAGTTCTGCTATGGCTTGGCTTATTGTAGTGGCTGAGTTGTTCAAGTTGAGGTGGAGTAAACCTGTGCAAACTCATAGACAGTGATATTTGGGACACCTAAAAGTTAAAAAGCAAGGCCATATAAGGGGTATAGACTCGTTCAGGAGAAGCTAATAGCTGAATAAATATGGTTCTCTGTGTTTGACTTCATTGACTTTATTTGGGGATCTGCACGGAATTTGGTGATTCCAGCCAATTTCCTTGAAGATAATCCACCTTGTCCAGTGTAGTACTGCATCACAAGTGGCACTGGCTTAGCAGGCTCCACAGGAAGACTGAGTCCTCTGCAGGAGGAGCAGATTTACTGACTCTCACACTTTGAAGTGGTCTCTCTAGGATGAGGTCAGGGACAAATTAGAAGCGCTGTGGGAGAGATGCCACTCACCCCCTCCTGGGTCAATAAACCGAAGGGCCACTGTGATAAATCTTACAAGTAGAATTTTAGAAAGCTTTCAAACTGTGCATATTTGGTAGTCTGGATTATCCTCCCTTTCTTAAAATCTTGCAATTTTTTTGAGCCCCTTGGTGACATATAGTCTGGAGAGCACCAGCAGTATACAGATACAAAAAAATCCCCATTAGGAACTCTATTAGGTAGGCTGGTAACGTTGATTGAAGCGAAGAAAAAGAAGTTGTTACCTTTAGAAGACATTTAGTGTTGTCATTAATATTGGTTACCAACACTGTCTGTAGGCTTTTGAGATATACAGAAAGAAGAAAGATTTTCTGCAATACTTTGAATTACAAACCACTTCATTTTTTTGGAAAGCTGAGGTCCAAAATGTTGTTATGCTCATTTAGTTACATTTTGTGCTCAGTAATTGTTCACTGCTCTAAGTAGTATTAGCCCTGGCATAAGGCAGAAGAGATTTAGGCTTAGAGTTCTTGCCTTAAAACATTAGTTCAAATCAGATAATGTGCAAACAGAGCTGTAGAATGTTCTGAAAAACAATATTAGAAAAAACCTAATCTTGAGCTTTCTGTCTTGAAGCAACTGTTATTAATGAGTACAGGATGGTACCATCCCTTTTCTATTTGACATGACATACTCAGCATTATAGTAATTGTTTTTAAAAGAATACATTTATTTAATGATATATTTATATTACCTACTACTTTGTGTTTATATAATAAAAATTTGAATGATAATAGATGTTTTACATGTCTACTGGGAATTTCACAAAACCGACCACTAATGGGATGATATTTTGAATTATTATAGTTCCCGGTAATGTAACAAGAGGGGGAGAAAACACTCCTGATATTTTACTACTCTGAACATTTACTATGCAGTTTTACTCAGAAACTTATTTTGGTATCCTAATAAGATTAAGTAAATTTGAACAAATGCTGAAAGAACGATAGTGGGACCAACTTCAAGAAGTAAATAGCCTGCTAAACCCAGCAAGCAGAAATACACCAAAATGGAGCTGAGTAACCCAAATCAGAGATCAAAACTACTTATCACAATATGACAAAACCCAATGAGTGTTAGCATTTTGGAGGGGGGGGGGGGGAAGAAAGAAAAAAAACCTCACATTCAACTCTGGATCTGCAATTCAGAATAGCGAGATGCAGTTTGTCCTGCTTATATGAACACACTCTACAAATTAAACCAAAAGGTGAGTAGAATATGGATGTTTTGGTCACGAAAATCTTGAGTAAAATGGAGCAACATTTTGGTGTCTTCACTGAAGTTACAGACAGCAAAGAAAAAGAGCTGGTGTATCAGGAAACAGTTGTTTTCTTAATGCTGCAAAGCCTTTATCTATAGGCCTAACCCTGTACAGCACGAAGTGAGCTGGACCACACATAGGCTCTGATTCAGCAAAACACTTAAGGGGAACATTTTCAAAAGCACAAATGGCAGTTAAGCAATAATTTGCAATTGAGGATGAAAGTAGTAAGTATCCAGCTGTCATCTGTGACCTTTAGATCCGTGCCTACAACCTGTGAAGCTGCCAGTGCCTCCTTAAGGGCATAACAATTCAGCAAAATGTAGAAGTGCACGACTCGTGTTTTAGGAAGAATTACCATTAAATCTTCTCTTCTCTTGTACACCGTCACCTGTACGCAGCAAAATGCATAAGCGCATCCACTGTGGGACTAAAAAGGACAAAAGTGTTTCAACAGTTGCATTCTGCACACAGTGGCTCCCTTGAAAATAAAGTACTTCTCCCTCGGTAGGATTAGATCTTAAGAGAATACTACCTGTGAAAAAGAATTAATATTTAATATATAAAGAATTGGATACAATTTTATCATTTTCTTCCTATTTACTCTCTGACAGAACAGCTGGAGGTCCAATAAACAGTCTGTAACTGTGTTGAAATGCTGTCAGCTGGCACAGTTGTAAAAGTGTCTGCAAGTATAGTGAAGTCTGGAGTGACAGTATGAAATGATCTTACTGACATCGCATAGTTTTTGATGTTTATTATTGCTTTCTCTGCCTCAGACTTGTCTGGAAGCACTTTGTCTTCAAACAGCTCTCTAGATTTCTTTATACAAGAAGAAGGAAAAAGTATAGACTGTACGAAGCAAGAAAAGTAAAAGACAATAAAATTGATTGCATTTGTTTGCCTGTTAGTCACAAAAGCAGAAGTCAGGAACAAACTTTCTGAAATCAGTGAGGCAAACACAGCTTTGGAATACATGGAAATTGAGAGTAATTTCATTATCAATAACTGCAGTGAGAACAAGCCTGAAGACTCAAGTTGGAAAGCTTGTCAATGTAAAGGTGCCTCTTTCCATTCCTGACCAGCCTAGGATGAGAAACACTAGAAATTTAATGGGAAATGTTGCTCTCTTTGTCACTGCAGTTTGCATTCTCAAGCAACTTGGAAAGTAATAGGAATATTTTTTACATTCAAACACTATAGATTGCCAAACACTCTGTACTGTTCTTTAAGGTTGGGCTGGGGGTTGGTTTGGTGCAGGGGTAAAGATCACATGATGAAGTGATTAAACATATATGTCCCTTATTGTTTACGACTGAAAGCTCTAACTACTTGCTCAATCCAAAAACTCTTCCAGAAGATCCTCCACAAAGAAAATAAAAAATAATAATTTTGAGACTTATTCAGGGTCTTTGGAAATCATGGTAAATCATTCCAGATATGTTAGAGCACGTTCGTAATAAGACTACTTATATAAGAAAAGAATGGGGGATTTAGCCATATTTTTTGTCATTAATGAAGAATGATGCTCCCTGAAAAAAATGTAAATAAAAATTTAATTTTGTGCTTGACGTACTTATTCCATTTTGAGAATTTGATATTTTGCAATGGGGAGAAGACATAATTTGTATTTGAAAGTGGATGGTATTTTCCATGCTTTTGGTTAATAAATGAGCATTATAAAGCTGAGCCAGGGCCCTCCTGAGTATCTCTGTGAGGCACTGAGTTTTGTGATAAAGTCTAGAAACTTGTGTAAACTCCTATGAAAGTAATCTTACAGACATCACATATAACTAGACGCTGTAGTTGCGAACGCACCTGAGCATTGTAAAATAGCTTAATGCTATAGTTCAATGAAACAGTTTAATCACATACCAAATCCGTTGTAAAATCCCTGTTAATACATACTTTATTAATATGTGAGGTTTTATTATTCTAAAGCCAAAGGGACTGAGCATCGTGTTGCAAGCACAAAGTTGCCTGAGCCCATCTGACAGCAACGTGCTGGTGAGTCCCAGCGTGGTCAGACCCATTCCCCCACCCCGGGCTGCCCCTGGCAGAAGATTCCCACCATCTCCCTCTTCTCAGCGCTAGCTCTTGTGCAACCTCATAATGAGCTGGTTTAGAGCGCTAAACCACAGAAGAATATTCAGTGTTTTCGTTAGGTTGTTTTCCAGTTCGTTGGTGAAGCAGCTCACTGCGGAGTCAGCAAAAGATGCTTTTCTTTGTGGGAGCTAAAGACCAAGGAGAAGGGCAGGCAGAGCCGCCTGCCCCCCGCCAGCAGCTCTCAGCCAGGTGAGCTTTGCAGCTTTGCAGGTGTTAGTTATACTGTTAGTACGGGAGTGAAAACTGAATTGCATGTCCCTCTGTAGGTCAGGGAGACTTGGTAAAGTTTGTAAATCCTTGTCGGCTGTCTAGCTATTATGTCCTTTCTATGGGCAAGGGAAATAATCTTTGAATAATAGGCAACACCTCATTCCTTTAGTCAGAAACAAATGTCCTCATACTTTTCGGGGAATCAAATCCTCCAAGGGCTTGGTTCTTCCAAGGCGGGTGGATGGGATATTTACAATCACCATGTCTCTAATAAAATTCTCAGTGAACAGAAGATAAAAGATTTCTTCGAACTCTTCCAAAGCAGTAACTTTTTGTCTAACCTTTATTTGTTATACAATAGATAGCATTGGTATTTCTGCCGTAATCGGTCACTGAAAGAAGCTTGTCAATGCATGATGGTGAATCTATCAGTCTAATTACTATAGTTTATTATAGTTCCTAAAACAGTGCTGGTCATTTTCTGAATCATTACCTTTCATTTCTTGTGTTTTGATACAAAAGGTCTCATCAAACTGCTATACACAGGTATTTGCCATTGTAAATAAGCTTTCTAACAGATGAAAGCATTTTGGAAGAGAGGCCAGAGAAGATCTCGAAGACATTTAATCTGTTTACATCACCTTCAGAATAATATGCAGTATCTGTCTATAAAAGAAGCAAGTCCTTTTGTCTGTAAGGATTTTGCAAACTTAAGCTCAATATGAGCCTCCATTTTGGTTTCTGGATAAAGTCCGAAACGTCATTATTTCATAATCAAAGAAGCAGTTAGAATAGAGAAGCAGCTAGACGGAGAACATCCTGAGGCAGGCTATTCTAGGTTTCCAGGCAGTAAAATCCCTGTGGATGAAAGGCAAAAAAAAAGCCTACTAATAATAAGAGTTGCTGCTGGTTGGACACAACCCCAGTCTCTGTTAAACTTGACATTTGTGCCCCGCAGAAAGCAGAATTTTCTGCCCAGATTGGCCATAAAATCTGTGCAGTGAGTCAGCACTCCTCTCACAGCCAGGTTTTTGTAGATGCACATTATGAATTAAAATAGCTTCTCATATGAATCCTGAACATAGCAAAATAAGCTGATATTCCCACAGCAGGAGCTATGTTCTACACCTTTTTGTGTTAGCTAAACTACCTCTTCCTTTCTATAATTTGATTGATAGATAGGTGTTTTAAAAGATCATTCCCTTAATGCAAGTTAGTATTACTGTTTCTGCAGAGAAGCTTTTCCTTTTCATCAATACTCTTGGCATAGAAAAAAGATCATACAGACGATTATCTTTCTTCAAAAATACATAACAACTACAAAATGATTCCATTTTCCAAGGGTTGACTAGATTAAGCTGTAACATGGACTGATTTTTCATTCAGTCTTCTAAAACTAACAAATGTTCAAATTAGCCATACTTGCTGAAAACGTCTTTTTCCCGAGGCTCTCTGGTTTTGTGTTCTCTTCACCTCCTCAGTCCAAATTTACAAGAGTACAGCAGTGAGCCACACAATAGCAAACAGAGAAGTATCCTTGCTGTATTTCTAGCTGACATGAGTGTGTAAGATACAGTATGCACCAGCCAAGGAATCAGAGAGATCTAGGATATCTACCACGCTTTTTTGAGAAAGAACTCTCCATTCACTGGTTATTTACTCATTCTAATAAACTTCCCTTGCTTTCCTCATTTGTTCAAGTATTTGAGAACAGATAAGTAATCTGGGAAATTTTCCAGTTTAAACTATAAAGTAATAAATAATTGAGGTCCTTGGCACTTAATGCATGAAATAGGATCCTTGTGGTCTAAAACAAAGACTGAATTAAACAGTTTCACTCTGAAAAACTCTATTTTCACAATGGAGTTACCAGTATGAAGTTACAGCTCAGTCTGCAGGAGACAGAGGTTTCTCAGGGGCTGTTTCAGTACTGAAATGAATTGATTTAGAAACCGTGACCTGTTCATAAATGTCTGCAACTTTCACTTAAAGTGAAAAGTATTTTGCTTTTACCAGACAGGAGACATTTGATTGCTGATAAATCTATTCCAGGGAAGAAACACAGAATAAGAGAGCTGTGTAAGATGAGTCCTAGTCATATAAGTTAATAACCACCTAGAAATGGATCAGACACAACAGCGGAGAAAACTGGCATGAAAGAGGACAAAAAAAGGAGCCTGGCTTCTTTCATCTGAGAGCAGCCCTCTGAGTGCAGGGAGCCTTGTTTCTCCCATTGAAAAGTGCTTGCTACAAAACCAGAAAAGTCAAAGGAGTGGGAACTCCACCTTCCAGCCAAATGCTGTAACCGCGAGGCTCCTCTGGTCTTTTCTTCTGGTGCCCAAGGTGCCAAACCTCCCATGCAGTCAGATCTGCTCCCAACAGCTAAGAAAACCTGGAGAAGTTAAGCTCACCCTAAAGTAGGCACTCAGAAGCCAGCTAGCTCCACTGACAGCAGTGGAAATGTAAGCATCTGATGTATATGGGCATCTATATGTGGACATCTAAATCTAAGAATCTTATCCATACATTGCTTGCTGCCTGGAGGTGCTGCTACTTCTGTGCTGTCAAAAATAGAAAAGACAGACACAGGCTGAGCATCTCCTAACCAGCTTTGTGTTTAAGGGCACACATCTGTATTGTTCAAGTCCCTGAACCCTTTGAGGCTGAGGAAGGCACAGAACATCACCAGCTGTGGCACTAACTTGCTTCATACATATTACCTCTTATTCCTAAGGAGCAGGAATTCTCCCTAAAAAGAGAGAATGTACCATTTGACTCATTAACTCACCTAATGTAATGCCTCATTCCTAGCCATGAGTGTGGGTAGCAAAAGGAGCAGCTGCAGAAACTGGAGACATAAAAAGGGAATTTTCAGCTCAGTTGGGGAATGGAGCAAGGGTAATGGAGCAAAAGTCTGTAGTTTTGGATTCAAGTGCCCACAATATGCTCTGCCCTTATTTGGATCTAGCCTATATCCTTCATCTGGGAGAAACCTGCATCTAAAAGGAACATAAAGTTTCTGCTATTGATACTATTATAAAATTACATTCAGAACAGCTAGATCAGCATTTTGTGTAGTTCGTTACCCATAGTAACCTTCTGCCAAACAGAACAGATAGAACAGCTTTCTGTTGTTAGAAAGGTCAAATGGTCTTTGCTTTTTATCGGTGGTACAAATGATTTAATAGGTCTTTTAAGCTGCTCTTTGTTTATCCTGGTATTCTATAATGTATTACTAAGAACACAGAGATTTTTTTCCCTTTTTGATTATGATATATGAACCTCATCAATAGCATCCGTAGGTAAGATTTGGCTGTCTCCCAGAGCAATGAAGAAGAAAACGCTGGGATCACACTGGGTTTGTTTTGATTTTTCAGTGAAGGGGAAAAAAAATCAACCCTACTGTGAATTGCTATCGCTCTTGAAATCATTATCCACAAAAATGAGAACAGCTGAAATGTTTGGATAAAACAGAAGAATCAGAAAGATGAGATACCAAGAGCATAAAAAATTACTGGTTTTCCCCTTGTGATTCAGCCAGTAACAACCCCAGTGAGAACAAAGTGTATAAGTGCAGGGGGTATATTATACACTGAAAGACAGGTGAAGATGTATTTGTTTGTTATATCAACATTCTTTCACTTTTCTGTACCCCACAGAGTGACTTTTCTTCCTCTCCGTCACAGCGAAAGTTATGGCTGAGATTTCACCTTGCTCTGTCAGTAAGGACTGACAAAAGCCTGACGCTGTTAAAGTTGTCCCCTTAACTGCTATATTGCTTGGTTTAAACTTTCTAGGAGCTGTCATTTTCCAAGGACAGCACTCAATCTTTCTCTCTCTCGCTTACCACAATGTAACTGAGCTGCTTCTGTGCTTTCACCTGGGCACAGGTGGGCAACAGAGGCCTCTAATGCAACGCTTTGCTGCTTGTGTGAACGGACTCCTGTGTGCTCGTGTCTCCGATCTGATGAAAGCAACACAATCAGCACTGCACCGGGAGTGGGAATTTACGCTTCATGTATCGTCCTATTCAGAGAATCACGGAATTTTTCAGAGTTGGAAGGGACTTCTAGAGATCATCTAGTCCAACTCTCCTTCTAAAGCAGGATTGCCTAGAGCACATTACTCAGGACTGCATCCAGGCGGGTCTTGAAAGTCTCCAGAGAAGGAGACTCCACAACCTCCCTGGGCAGCCTGTTCCAGTGCTCTGTCACCCTCACCGTAAAGTTTTTTTTCTCATATTTGAACGGAACTTCCTATGTTCCAGCTTGTGCCCGTTAACCCTCGTCCTGTTACTGGGAACCACTGAAAAGAGTCTGGCTCCATCCTCCTTAAGCCCACCCTTTAGATACTTGTAAACCAAGTTCATCCCTCCTAGATCAGGCCATGAATTTCTGAGAATGGGTGGGTTTAACGGGCGAAGTCATCGCTGGCCATGATTCTGTCAGATATGGCTCCATAGATCTGAAAATGCTGCATTCAAGAGGGAAAAGGACAAATTCCAGACCCAAGCGCTCACTGCGATGTCTCTGTCTTCACTGTGCTTGGCAGCTGCTGACAGCCGTATGTGGTGTGTCCTCTTCTCTGACCACACAGCGGTGTGAAGATATTCTGTATGGCGAGGCTGATAATGACCTCAGGGCTCCCTCTTTGAGGAGGAAGAGGTTGCCGTCCCTGGAATCTCCCATGGCATTCCTTTCCTATACGACTAATATTAGTTGTGTTTGTAAGTTCTGCCTTTAAACAGTGATGAATAAATGGAAAGTAATAGGCAATTCTTTAAGTATTTTAATGGCAATTTTGAACTAATGACTCTCTCGATATGAAAGGTCATACTAAAATACTAAAGTACCTTATGTACTTTTAAATTATGTACATATTTAAATATCTCTGAACATTCTTACTTTTTAAATATGTATTTTCCGTCATGCTTGCATTTTTTGCCCTGACAAACTGTTGAGAACTGTTTTAAAACTACATAGTTTATATCCATCTCCTCCAGTACATAAAACCTCTCCATTTATAAGAAATAGTGTCAGAAATCCTACATCAGAAGAAAGATTTACAAACATAATTGCTAAAAAGTTATTACAACACAGAGATTCAAAAGAAATGGGATTTTCTATAAATTAAATTTATGCTAAAAATGCTCATTACTCTCGCATGGGATGAGGTTAATAGTCCTTTTTACTTTATAAGGCAGGGTATACACACCAGAGTGCTGGGCTTGAACCAGTCTGGAGTTTTAGAATGTGCTAATTCTTCATTGGAAGACATTGAGCCTGATTTATGTCTTTCAGTGGAGTGATTTCACAGAGGGAAACAAATACAAACCAAGCAGCAGCACCGACAAGGCAAACAAACAAAGTATTGGCTAAAACCCGACAATTTGACTTTAAATATCCTCTTTCATTGGTTGTCCGGCTATTGTAGAATTGGGAAATAGTCTATACTTTCACATCATCCCCAGTGATGAGCTGATATTCTTTAGCCATCTAGCAAATTATCCTTTGCTAATATTCTGTATTCAAGTTTAGAAATTAGCACATAGCTCACTTCCCAGTCCCTGAATGACTTTTTTTTTTTTAAAGGAAAAATAGGGAATAAAGGGCTTGTGATATAGTTTTGTGCCAGTATTTACTTATAAGCCTTTTCTGCTCACTGATCAGTCAAATATTCATGAACAGCAGTTTGTAGTAGCAAAAGACATTGAAACAGCATGCTTCAAAACCACGTCTTTGTCATCATGATCATCTTTATCATCATGAGCAACTCTTCTGCAGATTAGTGGTATCGGTTTATTTTATTTGAAACTGCCAATGCATTTTAAGGCTGTTAGAATTCAGGCCCACCTCGTTTAGATATCTCTGTATGAGGGTCAAGTGACACAACAATTAAAGCTGCAGCAGACACTGTTATGACCTTTATATTAATATTCAACTTACTGACACCTTTTTAGGGACTGAATCAATGAAGATAATAGCAAGGACATCTCACATTCATGAGGAGACAGACCTGAACAGGATGAAAGGTGTCGAACTGTCTCCAACGAACAGAAGGACAAACATTTGAAAATGCAGAAGCAAACCCCACCATTCTTTAAAAGAGGATTTGCCTAACCATTGCTCAGTTTAAGAGCAGTGAGAGTTAAGAAAGGACTTATCCTGTCTCCCATTCTTTTAATTATCCACATGAGACTTTAGAAGTCTGTTCTCTTGGGGTTTTTTGACTATGTCTATAGGTATAATGCAGGAGTTACATCATAGGATGCTGGGGGTCTGCTCTGTAACTTTTGGGGGCAGAGGGTAGACAACATGGATTTTTCTTTCTGATACTTTCAAAGTATCAGAAAGTTAGGAATTTACACCATTTATCACAAAGGCAGGGGCTCAAATTTCAATTAAATAAGAGCTGGGCTTAGAAAAGAACATCGATGATTTACAGAACTGCTGGATTGTCACAATGTATAGCTCCTAGTAAAGCTGGATAAAAGCCCATAGGTTTAATTTCCAGCAACCAAGATAACCATAGAATTCTTGGTAGATGTGTGATTGTAGTAAAAATAGATACGTGATGTCCTTACAAACAGAAAATCCTTTGCTGGTCTCAAGGATATTCATAGGCTAGAGTGTCCTGAAAGGACCCAGGCTGACCTGAAACCCAAACCTTGGCTGAACAGAAGCTGCTCTTTGGTTACGGGTTATGCTGTTTCCTATGACCTACACATCGCTGTCTCTCAACAGTCAGATTTGGTAAACTAATAAAATTGCAATTGTCTACTGAAACCTTTCCCTAGCCAAATCACACACCAGAGAGACTTCTGGGTGGAGATTAGTAACTCCACTGCAGACATGCTTAGTGATACAAATCAGTTCACCAAAGGGAAATAGGACATGGGCATGCCTCTCCGCTCCTCATGCAGAATGACGCTGGCGCAAAAGGAGGCAGAAGGAAATGTGGGGGAAAAAGGCAACTGGGCGTTTTTGGAGAAGCCACGTTCCTGCAGGGGCCGGGCTGCTACTGTCCTGAGGGGGCGAGAAATGCGTGTTGTGGGTTCTGCAGCACGCCAGAGCAGAGCCAGAGGCATCCTGCTTGTAACCCTCTGCTCTCCGAGCTGGGATCCTTCTCCGGCTGCTGCCTCGGCAAAGCACCTCTGCGATGCCTCTTGCTGCAGGCAGAAAACCCCCTCAGCTCACACGGTTTAATTCCAATCATAAGCAAAGCAGTTTATTGACTTATTAACGACACGTAATTAACTGGCGATCAGTGTACTTTATATTCAGGATCAATATTGGCAATACAACAGATAAATGATGATACCAGGCACTTCCAGAGCATTAACAAACAGCTACACATTTCCCAGCCCCCGTAACTAACCCTCAGGCGCACACCCCCCCCCCCCCCCCCCCCGGCACCCCCTGACCCCCAGGTAGCCCCCCTCTGCCCCCGGCCCGTGGGTCACAAGCCCCCCCTGCCCCCGCGTGGGTCCCCCCGCGTGTCCCCGCGGCCGCCCGGTCCCTGTCGGGGCGGGGGCTGCTGCCGGCGGCCGCGGGGCTGCGCTGCCCGACCCGGCCCGGGGGGGTGGCGGCCGGGCGGCGCCGCTGCCGGTCCCCCTGCAAGATCTCCCCCACCTGGCAACTCATCATCCCGCCTTTATGCCTCTTTTCAGGCCGAATCCCTCTCTTTTTCTGCTGCACTGCCCGGGGAGCCCATCCCTATCGTCTGCCAAGGGCGGGAGCATGCAGGCACCCCCAGAGCTTCAGCCTAACCTGCAGGCTAAAAAAAAAAAAAAAATTAAAAAAAAAAATCAGAACAAACATATACACATGTATACCCACCCCGGCACACATACAGACTTATGGTTGAATTGTTCTCTTTCTGGCTTTCTGAACAGTAAGGGTTTTTATCGCTTGTAACGGGACTGACAGGGAAGTAAACACAGTTAATAACCCTTAAAACATTTCAGTCTTTTAATCTGAAGTGCATTTTCTTTTTAAATGAAAATTTCCTGTTTCTGCCAAAGCTACAAAGATAGGAAGGATTCTTATCTCCTCGCTAACTTACAGGCTACGCTAACTGGGAGCCAATCAGCTTTTCTAGCTGCCTGCCTCTACAGAAATGAAAGAAAAATGAAGCTATTAAAGGGATAAGATCTATTTTACTGGATGGTACCCTGAGAAAAAAATGGGGGGGACAAGGGGGAGAAAAATGACATGTCATCAGTGAATAGTCATCACCAATTAAGTCTATGAAAGCCAACACACTGAACAGGGAACTCACCTGATTTTCTGTGAAGGAGGTGCCAAGTGTCCTCATCCAAACAGAACAATCTCTGATGCGTGCTCTCAGTGTTTCATGGCTCACTTAATGGGTGACCAGAATTCTGAGTTAAATGAAATACAAACAAACAGGCTATGTAACACCTGTATAATAACGGAGCTTCAAGAGAGAAATGTTTTTTCACATTAACTAGGGGAAAAAAAAAATCCACAAACTCCATCCTGCTTCCCCATTTGTACGGAGTTCATTTGAAATTTAAGACCTAAGAGCTTTCAGATGTACAAAGAATAAGCTGGATTCAGCAAATGGATGTGGCTCAAGTAAATCTGTTTTTTCTGCATCAATTTAAGAAACCTGTAACTATGCCAATCCCTAGTGTAATATCTGGTAACACTTTCACAGAAATGTGACAGAGATGGCTCTGATTCTGCATACAGTTGTCTTAATTTCATGCCCAGATGTGCATGTCCAATTGATTTTCTGTATTTTTTACCTGCAAATTGTTGTCATTTTTCTTTCGTCAATTCACGCACATGGTCTTTTTTCACTTTGTTGACCTTTCCTAGCAAGTACCATGCTACAACACCAACCAAAAATGCCACAACAAAATTCACAGCTAGTACTGCACATTTCAGATGTACAGGGTGTTTCTGGAGGGAGAGGATGCCATTTCCTTTTCCTGTTCTTCCAGCTCTGAGTGACAGAGGTGCTGCTTCCCTTTCACCTTAGGTGCTGTGCAAGACATGGTTTTCATCATTCTGACAAGTTATTTCCTATTGTCCTTCAAGATCCTTGACTTTTTTCCCCCTGATCCTTGGATCAACCCCCCCTATCAGGGTATGTGCAACCTGTTATTCTTCTCTTAAATATATGAAAGGGAATCAATACATTTTCAAATGCGCACAACTTTATTGTAGCTTTAGATACACACAACACGGTCTATTATACTTTTGCCCCCAAATCTTGGTGAAATTAAGGTACATTATCAGAGAACAAGTACCAAGAATGCCTCAATACCGCACGCTAATAACCTGTTAACGGCAACAAAAAGATGGTTCTACAATCAGAGAAACTTTGATTTGAAGGGACCCCTGGAGGTCATCTAGTCCAGCCTCTCCCTTGAAACTGGTCTTCAAGAATATCCACTTCTGTGCATAGGCCTAGTAAGTGAGAGAAACGTACATACTGTATTTCTAAAGAGGGCTACTTACCATGCCTGCAGTTATGGCGCAACTGTCTCACCCAGTGTATCCAAGTTAAATTTGTCGGTGTGAAGAGAAAATCAGGAGTTGGGGGGGGGGGGGGGGGGAAACAAAAGAAAAAAGAATCTGTAAAAATCAGTGCCAGTTCCAATCAGTAGCAGCAAAACACAGCATTTTTTCCTCCTTTCAGTTTCTCTAATTGATTGAGATGCTTTTTATACCTAATTTTCAGCTCATATGGTTTCTTTTATCTGCTGCAATATTCTCATTCATCTCTTCGTAAAAGACCTCATTTTTTTCTCCCTATCTGAATCTCAGTTTTCGCTGAGATAATTGGCTTTAGCTGTGATTTTCGAAAGCACTCAAATGCATTTTTCCAAATGGACTTAGAGCCCAAGTCGCATTATAAGTCACTGAGCCTGGGGGTTCTTAAGTGCATAAGTAGTTTCTGAAAATGGAACTTCAACTCCTAAGCCAAGTAGCTGCTTTTGAAAAGTTATCCTTTATGCAACATGTGTAAGTCAGAAAAGAAACCGAGTAAACAGAAATCTCAGTCTTGCTTCAGTTCCACTGTACATTATGTGCAACCGTTGGTCAGCATGTGTATGTACTTGGACAATATGCATTTCACATAAAATACTTGTAAATGACATCTTTGAACAGAGTTAGAATTTGGGGAAAATAGATTTAGGAACGTCAGACTACAATATAGAATATAAGAGAACAATTAAAAAAAAAAAACAAACCAGGCCAGAAATGAAATGTCATCTTCTCTGTCAGACTACACTAGAAAATCTCCAGAAAGTACCTATGGTTTTGAAATTACATCCTGCTCGCTTCCACTGAAGCTGATGGCAAAGCTCCCAGTTTCTTTTCAATTATTGTAGCTTCAGAGTTTCACATGTACTTCAGAAAGAAAGCGCGTCTCTTTCCCTAAAAAACTCAATATAATTCAAGTAATTCCTTCAGCAGGGCAGGTTATCTATCTGCCAGTTAAGTGAAACTTTATCATCCCCAGCTTTTATATTAGGACTGTGGTAGGTAATTAAAATAGAAACTGATATGATTTTAGCATTTCAGCCCTTATGAGCTATTTATTTCTGTTGTACATAAGGGAAATACATACAGTCCAACTGGACTGGACTTCAGAAACTTTTAACAAAGTTACCACCTTAAACACGAGTAGCTCTATCAAAATCCATAAAGCTGCATTTATATTATTAAGCAAGATTAATGAGCAAGATCTGGTACCTGATTCAAGAACTTATTTAAGAAAGGTCTAAAAATGAGGTACCTTTGAGGTAAAAGGCTTGGTGGAAGCAGGGTTGTCACGGCTAATATTGCTGGTGAGGAGCAGAAGGAGTTCTGTTATGTCAGGAATAAGGTCTGTGTGGTGGCTAGCAATGGGAATGACAAATTATTTCTCAGAGTAGTAAATGGAATCTTAAATGGATCTTCAATAACATGCTAATTTACTCTGGTGTCTTGACTGTGGAATTAATTTTCTAACTGCCAATTTCAGCTGGCCACGCAACTGCTTTTCTAAATTTCAAGGTGACCTTTGTAGGGCCATAGGAGATGTTTTAGTTAGGTGCATAACGGCCTCGGATCTTTTAAATACCTCTGTTTTGATTTTGCAATAAGTTGTTCTCAGTGAATTTATCAAGCATAGGAAATACTAACCGGACAGCCTTGGCGAGCATCTCTATTCACCGCCAAAATACACCCCAACCGGTTTTCAGATGCTAATGAGAATTGTTGTTGTTAACACTGAGATGGATGGCTCTCATATACAAAACCTTTATGTGATGCAGAGGTTGTAGACACTCCAGTGGAGGAAGAAGAAAGTGGGAAGTGAGAAGAAGGAAGGTGATGGCAAAGACAACGGTAATTTTTGGTGTAAAGTGCTGGACAGGAAGACACCTGGAACATCAAGCAAAGAAAATTGCTGGTTGATTTTGGCCATGATTAAAAGTAGGATGTCTAATCCTACTTTCTAACGACGGCAAGGTTCAGGACCCAATATTGTCTAATTAATTGAGCCAAAAATAATATGATCTTGACTGAGCAAGACTTTCTCAGGAATCATTAGAGACCCTTTATGAGCTTTCTTAAACCTAAAATCATAAATGAATGAGCAGCTAATCTGAGTTGTTCAAGCAGAGCCCAAAGCAAGGTAACTGTCTGCTTAAGATGTTAAAAACTGATGTAAGTTTATCTTTTAAGTCTCCTGGAAGGACTCAGTGATAATTCTGCAAGTGAAGACTTCATGCAGTTCATATCAGGGCCAAGCAGAGCAGGAACCCTTGTTCTTGGGAAAGCACCATTGATTGCCGCCCTGTAAGAAACCTGCCAATTAAGGGCCAGAAACAAACCTCTACCCCTCCATTGCCAGTAAATTCGCTTAGCAGTAAAATGTGAACATACTGCAGCCATCTAAAAATGCGTATCAATTATTTTCCTCTTAGTGCAACCAGGCTGCTTCAGGAGATAACGCAGTAAGGAAGGATGCATCTTTCTCAGCCCCACAAGGCAATGCATCTTCACAGCTTCTCGCAACAGGCTGTGCCTGAAGGCACAATTTTTTACTCTACTGAAACTATCAAATGAACAGAGTGTAAAACCAACAATTGTGCTAAAATCAAAAAGACTGTTTAAATAATTTGGTAGGATGGGTTTATAAAATAATTTAATAAATTTGAAAGACAAATCAATTAGTATTCTTACTGTGTCAGAAAAACAGGACTGTGTGCCAGAGCAATACAGCTGTTTCTCTGCTTTGGGGACCTGGCCTGGAACCTCTTCTGATTATTTTACAAAGAGCTCCTAAAAGCTCCACATATCAGCACACGTATTATCTGACAGAACACCCAAATCTGACAATAGGAAAACCCAAAAAGATGCATTAATCTGTGGTATCCTTGGGAAAGAGAGACTTTCCTCAAAACTAATCCAAACACAGTGAAGAACCATACAGCTGTGTGACAAACGTAGTCACGGTTTCAGAAAAAAATAATCTGAATAGTTTTCAATTTAGGTAATATTAAGATAGCACAGAAGAAATGCGCACGTTCTAAGTGGTTATAGGTATACTTCACCTAGGAACCTGCACCCCTGTCACTTGGCAAGATATGCTTTGCTCCAAGGGGGAAATAACTCTAAACAACACCCCTTGTAGCACTTCTCTTCAACTTGAGGGTCAGCTCTCAGGCAGGGAAAACATAAAAATAAACAGTTTTGGCTGAATTCCTTCAGAGATAAGAAAACCACCCCAAATCTGCCTTCAATTAGGTGACAGAATTTATCACAAAGGACTCCTAGACCTCCTGTAAGCTTCTTCCAGCATGTCGTTTAGTCTGCCTGACAGCATGGTGACTCTGCAACTATAGCCTATTTTATTCTTTTCAGAGATTTACCTTCAGATGTCTCTAAAGGCTTTCTTTAGCCCCCCCTTTTTTTTTAATTAAGTAAGGTTTTTCAAGCTTGAGGGCTGATTTTTTCCAACAATTGCTCAGCAGTCATGAATGGGGAACTAGGCTAAGCCTACTGCTTCAATTAGTTTAATTGATGGAGGCTGGGGTGTGTGGATTTTCTCAGCTGAGTCTAATGAAAGAAGCATTCAGTTTATAGAGGATATTTTATGCTGCAGAATGTAAGTTTGAGAGTGAGGAGATCAAAATTTTCTTCTCAGCTTCTCAAATGATCTCTTATGGGATTCTGGCCAAAACATTTCACTTCAGTGTTTCAGGGCTCAGGCAAATGACTTCTGCTGAATTTTGATGGGGTGATTTAAGAAGTCACCAGCCTCAGCTGGCTGTCTCCAACCCTGTAACAAAGCTCATCACAAAATATGCCAATACTTCAGCTATTGCCAGCGCCTGGCTCAGTAGGATAAACTGCAAAGAAGATTGATTTGTGGCGATGCTCAGTTGTACCCAGGAGAGGCAGATGAGTAGGTTGGTCTGCGGCCCCTGCCAACAGTGCGCACATCTGGCTGCAAGGCCAGGCTCTGGATGGAGAGCTGGGTTTGGTGCAGCCCTGAGCCTTCCTTACGGGGCTCAGGAGGGAAGTTTGCCTGTAAAATCATGTTTTGTGCTAATTACTTTTCTTGTAAAACGATGGTGGATCTATGAGTGAAAAGTGGCACGTTAACTGCCTATTTTTGTTAAATCAATACTTAATTTCCATTGGTATTTTTTTACTCTCCGTCATCTAAGAATCAAAGATATTTTTAGCTTAAAAGAAAACTTCAGTTGTTATACATTAATATTTTAATGCAATCACATAGGATTGATTTTTTTTTTTTTATTTCTTTTTTTTAAGGCTGAACTTTTCAGTGACTTCAGTAGGGATTTCTCCTTCACATTGATTTTACAACATGGCCGTATGTAACTAATAAATAATTTGCACATGAGATACATTTAAAATAAGACAAGACTTTAGAAAGTATCTGTGTGGAAGGCCTTAAATTAACCAGAGCTGTGAGGTGGAAATGTCTCCATATTTTTGTCTTGTTAGTGAGATTATCAAAAGAACCCAAAGGCTTTCTATTTCCCATGCTATATTTTGTTAAAGCACAAAACAATAACCTGGGACAGAATAACTCTTTCATACAGGGAAAGGGTTGGCAACCACTGTCTGAGACAGATTAAAGAAAATCTTAGGAAAAGGACCAACCAAGTTCCTTCACAACATACCTTTGCAAGCTGAGTCATTTCAGTCCAAAAGGCTGTACGCCGTGACTCGGAGGCTAGGACCTCACACAGTCTTCCTCTCAGCTTCCTGTTTTCACAATATTAAAGAAAAAAAATGTATAGTGTACAATATGTGTGCTGATATCTGAAAAGGAACAACGTATATAGATCCTCTGTTTGTCATAAATAGTCATTGCTCAGTGCTGGGCTGCACTTCCAGGATCAGTTACCCTTTCGGGTCATTGACTGAGAGGAACCGTGACTTCATGGTATCTTCTAGGACATGATTCCTTTTTCTGCCTTAAGGGAAGAAGTGTGCATCAATTTATGAGTTTATATAACTCTTTTTTTTTTTAAAGATACAGGTCAGTCACAATGTTCCCCTTTTTTCTTTTGACTCTTGCTTAAGATTAGAAGAAAATATTGGACAAGTCATAATAATTTCTCTATTTCTGATCTTGCGAGCCAAGACTCAAGAAGATGTTATGTCATTTTCTTGAAGAGCTTTATGTCCCTGTTTGACTAAGCAGAGTCGGTTTCCACCTGAAGAATATCCCTCCAGTCTATCAACATTTCCCAGGAGCTGTTTCATTTGACTACTCCACACACCCTTTAGACTGGAAAACCTGCCCAATCCTGTAGATACCTTTGGGTATTTTGGAACCCTTGAAATCAGCAGTGTAAAAGCACTAGAAACATTGTGAAGTGTAGATTTAAAAGTTTTCAGTTAATCAGTTATGTGCTAAATAGAAGAAATGAGAGAGTTAAGTTTCTGCTGCAGAAGTTTCTATTCTCTGATGTTTGTGATAGACTTAGTTATCAAATAAATCAAAATGAGGTTTTCATTTTTCTTTTTAACTTACATTTTCATTGCTCTAATTGAGGTATTAAGAAAATGACCCATCTGAATTTTTCTTCAATATTAATCCTGATCTTACTGATTAAATGACCTCAGCTCAGATTCAGATTTCCTGTGGAATGTGAAAGTCCTAACACCTTCCTTGTGTTTCCTATTAATTTTGAGTATTAATATCAACATAGACTAGTTAGATATGTGAATAGATGCATATAAACAGATACCTAGACAGATATAAATAGGGGGATCTACAGCTAGATTCTTCTCTAGACTTTATGTGAGTTCGATAAATCAGAGGTAGTCATGGATCATGACTTTTATTGGACCTAGACATTGTACAACAAAAAGTTACAGTCGCTACCTTCAAAATTTTTCTAAGGATGTGTAAGGCCAGGGCAACAGATGAACTGGGCAATAAGAAAGAGAAGTGAAAAAACAACTCGTGATACAAGCTTTGTTCTCAACGTCAAGGCCAGGATCTGTACCAAGATACCTGTAGTTTAAGTATTGTCTAGCTTACAGTCGCTGTGGCAAAAGAGGATATTGAACAGCTTTGCAGATGTTATGAGAAGTTAATCTGAATTTGGATAAAAGGATCAAAGTGCTATTTTTTTTTCCCCCAATTTAACAAATGGTAGAGAGAAGCTGACTTCTTAGGCTGACTGGAAGTGAGAGCTGACATTTCAGCAATGAGTGAAGGCTTCATAGGTAAGGTGGAGATACCTGCAAAGGGACGTGATGGTGAAGGCCTTCAGCTTATCTTCAGTAGAAAATAGAAAAAGAATGATGTATCAAGAGGGGTGACAGAGTTGTTGTGGTGTGCTGGGGAAACAGCCTGTCCATCCGAAGGCCAAACCTCATGGGAAAGGAGATGTGCCTTCTAGGCATCTTCTGTGTCACAGACTATTTTATTGTTCTTTTTAAGAGAGAGTGTTCTTCACCAGTGCTTCCAGTGGGGATCTTGGGCATATTTAGATCCATTTTGCTACCACTAGTTCCTACCAACATTCAAGATACCTGGAACAAATCCTAGCAAAAAGATGAGGATACTCAATTTGTTTCTATAGACCCCTTGTAGTGTATGACGTGAGTTTTCTTCAGCTTATGCTATCCCTACTAAAATATCTTTTTTTCTGTCCTGGATGCTTGCAGCCTTACTCATTTTGACCCTGACATTTCAAAGTCTGACAAAAGCACCCACCCAGGGCTGTTTGGATGTTGCTGAACTGGAGGGGAGGACATGGACCGAGGGTTCTGTTGAGATCCCTGCAGATCCTGTGACTCAAAGTCTCCCTGGAAAATATGCGCGGGGGTGAAGTATGGAAAGATAAGGATGGAAGATGAAAGGAGACCACCGAGCCCTGCATGAGATCTCAAAGTTAAGCTCCAGGCAGGGGAGAGAGACTGAAGGTGAGTGTTAATAAATGAGAGTAAGTGCTCTGTGGAGAGTGGTTTTACAAGGCTAAACAGAATTAGGATACCCAGAACTGAAGCGGGGGAGCAAAGGATATCATTCATACAAATAAGCTGGATGGTAGCTTGAGGAGAGAGGTAAAACCTTTATAAAATCTAATGATGTGTAAATACCACCTGCATTAATTATGCTGCACTATTGAATGTTAAAAATCTGAAGCCCGGAGCTAGAATAATTAATCTGCCCTTGTGATTGCCTTGGAAGGGAGAGAAAGGTACTGTTCCTGGCAGTGAAAGCCGAAGTTACAAATGAGGAAAAGGGAAAGTTTATTGTGCTCAAGGCCTTATTTTTGACAACAGAGAGTTTCTCAGGGATGTTTGCTGAAAGCCTAGGGGAGAGAGACACTGTCCTTTCATTTTCTGGTTTGTTTTTTGTTTTGTTTTTTTTTTTTTTTTTTTTTGTGTGGTTTTGTTTTGTTTTGTTTTTTTTTTTAATTTTTTTTTTCAAAGGAGCTGAGTCTTTTCAGCCTGAAATCCCTAAGGTAGAGCAAGCCATTTTATTGGTGTTAGAGATCTGATGATCTGAGCTCCACACTCTCCAATGAACTCACCCACAAACAAAGCCAAATCCCTATGCTTACAGTATCCCATGAAGGATGTAATATATTAAGTATATGTAGAAACAACAGTTTTCTGAGGGCTTGCTTTCCTGCAATGCAATTTCTTCTAACAGGGTCTTTTAAGCTGTGTGTGACAAAATGACCCTTCAACTTAGACTCAGCTGTTTATAGTCTATCTTCCTATCCTAAATTTTCAGAAAATCAGGACAAGTTGCCTTAGAGATGGAGGCACTATTAAGAGGACTGAATATAGTGTCACCAAGAGTCAAAGGAAAATTCATTCAATTATTCAGAGGCATGTATGAATGAATGTACCACCACGAGAGACTCTCTGGTTGCCCTGCTCATGATGAAAGAGAGAGACAAGCCCTGGCTGCTACAGCTGTCATTTCCTTAAACTGCTATTATTTTATATTATTGTAAATAATGTTAAGAGGCGGCTCTGCTTTAAACAGGAAAGCTGTGTTTTAGACTGGTTGGCCTTTCACTGGGTATGATATGTTTGTTTCCAGGAATAGTTGCTCAAGGAATATAAAAGCAAAAATACAGAAATGTGTAAATACATATCTCCATGTTGTAAATGGCCCTTGTCCTGGTCATTTCATATAAATCATAAAAGTTTGCATGCCAGAGAGAAAAATCCATCTTCCATCTGTGCTATGTTGATACTTCTTTCTATGGACAGCTTTGTAAAAGCTGTCTTGTTAGTATGTTTTAAAGAACAAGACAGTTGTGAGCCCTTTTGGAAAGAAATGCCTAATCAAGAATCTGGGGTGAAATTATCTTGCAACTGTAGTCCACCTCTAACAAACTGGAAACATTGTAATCTGCTAGTGTCCTGTGTTTAATTTTTCTTTTAATGGGAGTAACATTTACTGATAAAACATTTGCCAATCCTTTTTTGCTTTGTGGGAGGAAGGTTTGGGGTTTTCTTCAGTCTTCCTGATGAAAAATATATAGGTTTTTAATGTGTTAATTTAGTAAATTGAAAATTAAATATTGATTCACTGAGAGAATGGATGGAAATAAACAATAGGGGCTAGAATAGGTATCAAGCTGCTATTGCAACTTTCCAGGAAGTTAATGCAATTACTTTTGTTCTGGGGCAAGTCTGTTTGGAATAAACCTATCTGAACAGGTTCAGATTTATAGACACTAGTATCAGTTTTCATGGAACAGTTTTGTAAAAAGTATAGTGTTACCCGGCATTAAGGGACAGTGTATACAACCTCGCAAGACATCCACCTTTTTTCTGAATGCAACCTTTTTAATTATGTAGTGTTGAGAGTTTATTTTCTGCCTTTACCACTTTGCTGATATATGGCTTTTTTTCTTAATTTATTGAGCTCTACAAACATATTTTGAATTAAAAAACCCATAAGCTTCTGTAAGAATCTATGTATATTTATATTACATACAAGTATGGAAGCTATTCATACTACAGGGCACTTAATAAATATTGATCACAAAACCACTTTAAAATGTAGTCATTTTCATTAATTTCCTTACCCTAAAGTGAATATGATCTCATTCAAAAGTCTTCTGACATTTATGGAAGTCTCCCTTTGACTCCATATTACTTGATTGGGAGTCACTATCTCATAAGGTGTCTTTGGTGAGACATTTCACTTTCAAAATACCCATTTGAGACTTCTTTCTGTGAAATGGTCATATCTGACATGTTTTTACAAATAAAATATTGACCTTGAGAAGAAAAATTTAGAACAAGAGCAGAATGCTAAATATTGAGGAAAATATAGACTGAAATAAGCTACATTATTTTGGGTCTCTATTGCAGACGGACCATTCCATGAAAAATGTGAGGTTTTTGGCCTGGCCTCATCAATCTATTTGCATGCACACTTTATTTATATTTATATAGTTTCCTTTTTTCAAGATTGCATTTCTACAACCAACGTGGAATGTACAGGAACCCCCACCCTCTCTGACTGTTGAATCCTTTGAACACTTATGGGAAATCTTATTTCCTATTTTTCTTCTTCCAAAAGGAATATGAACCTGACTCTCTCATGTTATAGGGCATCCAACAGGAGAGACTAAGGGAGTCTCTGAGTCGCTCCTCCTTTGAACACCTCCTAAGCCAGTGCTACAAGACTCTCATAAAACCTGACTGCCCTTGAGCCTAAGCCCTTCTGTGCTTAGAGCTGACAGATATTTGAATTAAATTCTCACATACCAGTGACTGAGCCAGGAAACCATGGCTGATTCATTCCTTATTCTCAAACTCTTCCACCTTGCATGGTAAAATTAAAGATTAATTCAGCTAGAGAGAGAAAGAGAATCAGAAGAGCTGCGTGGGATGCCACTCGAGGGATTTAAGTGAAGAGATAGCAAGAGAGAACACTTAGCTTCCAGTCACTGATCAAAATAACTTGTAAATATTTTAGACCAAATTGACCAGCCTGAAAGTAAAAGACGGAGAGTAGCCTACTCAGCTCAGCAAGTTCTTTAGCAGCTGAGGCAGACTGCTCATACCTCATACCTCATCCCCTGAGGCAGAGGAGAAAATTAAACTTGAGCTATGCACACTGTAGATGGGTGTCCTTGAGTAAAAAGGGAGCGGCTGTTTCTTCTCCTGTCTGGTTCTGTGGGTGGTTTGCTAAGTCTATCTCTTCATTTCCATTTCTTTGTTTTGCCAGAGTTACCTGAAATGAAATTGAAAAGTTTGGGTTTAGAATCACCCAAAGACATATCCCAGTTTTTATTTTTTACTCATTTTTTTTTTCCCTTTAGTTTTTATTTTAAGGGGGAAAAAGTCATTTTGGCTTATCAGATCAGATTTTTCTTTCAGCCAGCTCACCAGAAAAATAATTACACACACAGACCACATTCCTTATTGTTTTTGCTCCTTCTACTGTAGAATGTATTTCTCAATGTCCTTATATAGTCGGGCTTCTATAAAAAGTCCCTAACTCAACTCATGCTACTGAAAAAAATGATATATCAAACAATGCTCTTGTTGATTTTTCAGCAACTTAGTAAATGGATCAAGTGATTTAAATAATGTTTGTCTCAGAGTTCTTCCAAATGAATTATTACTGTGTTAAGACAGCATGATTTGGAAAAACTGAACAATTGTGGGAACAAACAGAACTTTTACATAGTGTTCAGGTAGATGAATACTTCAGACAATTAGGATGTCATTTGATAGCCTAGTTCATTTGTGCATTAAATCTTTGCACTGCTTAACTTAAGATTTCTCAATTAACTCCTCAATATGCAAGGATTTTTGAAAGATTCAGCCAGAATAAAAAGTCATCGCACAACTGGAGATCTTTGAGCAAATGCTGATTCGGGTGAGGATGGTCAAAACCATCAAGGTCAAGGACAGGCTCTGTCCTAGATTTTTTTATTTAGGCCTTCCACCCCATATCACTTCTGTTATACATCAGTCACTCCAGTCTTCAGCAGCTGTATTTGTCTTCTGCTGTAGTTAATCCCTAAGGAAAAACATCACAATGGTTAGTGGTATAATTTTAAACTTCCAATACAAATATGTATTATGATCTTTTGAATAAATACATGAAATCTTATTGCAGAGCTGCAGCTGAAGCTGAGTTCAGGTTTGAGTTGGTTGGTTTTTTTGCCTTAAAAAACAGTTACGTCTTTTTGTTTGTGCATAAGCTAGTACTGTTGATTTCAGTTTTAGATGACATCAAGAAATATAATATGTATTTGTAATTGATGCTCTCATCGTATAAGAAAGACATTTAGCATTGTTATAAGATAAAGCTGTTACCACCTGAGAGTGAGTATTTAGGAAACACTAAATGTGATTGCTTTGATACAATGCATCTATTCTATCAAGTATACAGGACCTTTCCATAAGACGTGTTTCGCAGATTCATACACAGCTGCTCAGTCTGATGCTCAACAATAGAGGCAATATAAGCTTAAATCTTCAATATAGGTGACAAGGCTTGTCTTATGGTAATTCTTCTTTCCTAATAAAGCTGTGAATGGGCTTCAGCTAGTTACTCTCATATGCTACTTCCATTACGTGTAGGAAAGATTTGGGGATTAAAGGGCTAGATCTGATATTCCTATATGCCTCTGTAGATTAAAAGAAAATCTTGAGGGCAATTTCATCCCTTGTCTTTCAACACTAAGGTATGCTCACCTTGGAATAAAATATACATTTTGGAAAATTATAGAAAAGGAGAATACCCTGACTGCTTAAAAAAAAAAAAAAAAGGCATAAAAATTCTACCACTGCTGATTTTTGCTGTGTAAAGTCATAACTGAAAAGACAATTGAGGTATTTCCTTATCAAATTCTATGTACCATAAGACTCCTCAGTCCTCTGAAACTATGCCAAATTCCGTGCTTTAGGATTTCCTTTTCTTTCTTATTGCAGCAGCTTTTCACACAGCTCATCGTATCTTAGACTATAAACAGAGAACTTAAATCCTCAACTTAGTGAGCAAAAAAAAGCATGTGGAATCACCTCTTTCAAAAACTTATGAAGTGGCCAGATTCTGATTTTCAGGGGAATTCCTTGAATAGGCTTTACTTATTGGCCAAACTTTGCACACTTGCACAAGCAGAATTGCTTGACTTCAATACATAATGCCCAAAGTTCTTCTGCAATTCCTATCTGCATCTGCATACAGCATACATGCTTTTCAAAATCTGTTCCATTGTATGCAAATATATCTAAAGATCAATGTTGTTATTTCAGGAATTACAATAGGCAGTTACATTGTGCATATGTTTATTGAATAGCTAAATTCATAGAGGGAAAAGAGTCAAAATAACAGTCCTAAAGGACCCACCTGACCTCACAGTGTAAATATAATTAACTTCACGTACATCCACTTTTAGCATTCTGCTATTTTCCATTTGTTATACAAATTTTCCGTTTGTTGAGTCATGGGTAAAATTTTAACCTTGGTCCTGCAGTTGTTCGCCTAGACTAGTTTCAGCATGTAAGTGTCCTCAGTGGTTTCAGTGGATTACAGTATCTGGCAGATGGCACTACTGCTAATAACACCTGTTTTGGTCTACATGTGGTCTTTATACAAAAGAGTTATTTCAATGACCAGGGGATCGATAGAATGACAATATCAGAAGAAAACAATAAATGGTTTTCCTGCCTAATAAAACACATAATTTTCCAGGGAAAATAGGCATATCAGGTGATATTTTGACCCAGGATCTTGCCTTGGAAATCTTTCTGACTTAATGAAAAGCACCAATAAAAAAAAAAGCAAAATAAGGTTTACTGTGTTGATGTTAAAGTAAAATTGCATGAAAACATACTGATAAGATAGAAAATCATCTACTTCTGTAGGGGAGATATCCAATAAAGGAAGGATTTAGGAACACAAGGTGTAGATGGAACATTTTTGTCTAAGTCCCAGGTCGCAGAAGATAGTGATCTGTTGTTTAAAGTCACCAATATATTATATAAAATGTGAGCAGCTGAAAATAACATTGCTCATGAGTGAAGCCATGACTAGTCTGGCTTGTCCCCTAGGAGCCTTGAATTTGGTACCTGTCAATGAACAGATTCAGGAGGACTCTATTAAGCAATTTTTCTTTAACTGTCTTTGAATAATCTGCCAAGCTGTTCTCTTTCTGTATCTGCAACTCTCTGTGTCCACGTTTTTGTGTGGCAGCTTAGAGAATTTAAACATTAAGAGTTAGTGTTTGGAAATTGGGCATCCAGATTGCTAGTCATTACAGTACAGCAATTAGACTAACTAGATGAAACAAAGTATTCTTGTATAACAGGGGTCTTCTTCCACAGCCAACTTTATGCTTTCATCTGGCTAGTTTCTTTCTTCCCTCTCAGCATTGTGCCTCTATTATCCTACCATATATGTACCATGCAGAGGGACACTTCTTTCTGGTATTCCGTTGGGCAAATATTGCACACATATTGTTGTGCTACCACTGAAATGATTAAATATGCAAATCTAGATTGTCTCTTAGTCACGGTGTTATTTTTGTCCTTTTAAGGTAGGAGCTGTAACAGCACGAACTTTGGCACACAAAGTTTGCATGTGGAAGCATATTAGCTCTGTGGCTAAAGTCATTAGGCCAATTAAATGCTATGATGCTTTTCAGTGCAAAGAAATAGATGCCAGGAAGAATGTCCCCTCATCCCTATAACTTTTAATTGTTTCACTAAGAAATTTATCACACCTGATTTACATTTTTTGATTAAACACAAAATGGTTAGAGAGAGTGAAGCACCTCAAAACAACCAATATGTTGCATCTGCGCCTAGAGCTAACTGGTAGAAATAGCCTCGCAACTACTGTTTTCTCAGACCTTACACTTCCATGGAATTTAGCTCTCGCTTGGTGTTCCAGAAAGACATTTCCTTCTTCTTAGGGTCAAAGACTTCAAGCCCAACACTGAAAATAGACTCCAATGGTCTTATGTCTAAGAACAAACTGAGATCACTTGTATATTTCAAAGCGCGATTACCACGTTGCCAAAATGCCAGGAGGTGAAGTGCTCTTCCCACTTTTTATCCAATATATCCAGTGTACCAAAGAAGTGGTTTAACCACCAAGTTGCAATTTATTTGGTGATTGAGATGGTGGAGTAACATTCCCAGACATTCAAAGTCTCCTGCTGAAGTCTTTCCATTTTGTAGAAAGGGACTCAAGCTTAACTGGGATAGAGAAGGACAAAGAGAAAGGAAGAGAAAGTATTTAATATAAAATTCATAAGCAGTCTTGAGAGTGAAGCCAAGAGCCCAAATGTTTTCTTTTTTTGTATTGATGTTTAACCCCTAGACACTCTTCTCCCACTTCCTTTTGCCTTTTCCTCTGCTCTTTCTTCTATCACGGTAGTTACTAAGGTACTGAAGAAAAGGCTGCGGGGACCGACATTTAAAATAAAGGAGTAACTTCTGCTCTGTTATGTGACCTTACACCTGAGCAGCAGATTTTTTCAGAACATGTCTGTTAAATCCATGTAGGTCTTCTGGGAAGTCAGAGGACTACCTACCACCCCCTAGAGGAATTCAGTTCTGAGATGCAATTCTGTGCAAGGGTCAATGAACAGCAAGAGGTACCCAGAGAATGTAAAGATCAGAGAAGTCTCTTCACACTTCCAGGATGTGTGGTAGCTGACAGGACAAGATGTGGAAGTTGGTTCTGACTGCTTCAACTCTGCTCAAATCTGACTCCCTGATAAATTGTTGTGGGAGATGGTGGGAATGAGTGTCCCATTTCTTTAACCGTAACCTGCTGAATTCTTCCACGTGGATTACTGTAAAACAATGAAACCTCACAGATCTCTACAGTCTATCAAAACCAGTGGGGACATTCCCAGTGCTAATGGCATATTTGAATCGAAACCCCTCTGAGCAGGTGCTCTGTTCTTCAAGTCATGATAACACAATTTATTTTAATGGTTTCATAATGCACTCCATAATATATATAAAGATATTCATATACAAGAATGAAGTCTTAATGTAGTTCTGAGCAAGTGTCCTGTTTCACTACTGGCCCTTAACTACTTAATCCTGCATTAGTCATTTCAGTGGAATTTAATTCATGATGCAATTTTAAACTCCTGAAGTTTCTTGTATCCTGATAAAGAACTCAAAAAAAATATCTGAGAAAACGGTTTTGACTCCACAAATGTCTGCAACTCTTCTCCATCAGGGATTTTCTTCCATACTGATTGAAAGACTTGCAGAAGTTTTCTTCTATATTGTTATATATTTAGCACTCAGAACTATCTCTTGAGATTCTACCACTAAAAGGGCAAAATGTGACTGGCAGCAAGGTGGGAGCGAAAGTTATGAGCAAATTAGGTGTTGGAAACCTACTCTTCCTGCTGGTCCCCAAACCATCAGGCACTCTTGCTTCTGCCCTGTTTGCCATTCATGAAATCTGGGGGTTTATTTGCTCCCAGAAAACTTGAAATCTCTAGCTTCTTCAAGCTTCAACAATGTTGTTAGGTTTTATGTCCTAAACGAGTGGAGAGGGACGTCAGGAGAAATCTGCAGCTATTTGTCAGTGTGAAGCAATGCATTTTGAGAGTTGCAGTGTATATTTTCTTCTTACACTACCTTGCATGTGTGTGTGTATGTCTATATTGATGTTTTTTACTTGCCTTTTTCTTTTTAAGGAAACCGTGATAAGGGACCTGAATATACTGTAGAAGAGGACGAGAGGCTTGTTGAAAAGGAGAAGGAGCAGGGAAATGCAACCAGTGGTCATCTGATCTTATCACCTACAGGGATGGAGGAGACTATATTTATGCACAGAGAGGTCCCTTTGAGTTCTGTGTTCTTAAATATTAAGATCATTCAAAGAGCTATGAGAAGAGGAAAAGAGAGAGATGAAGTAAATTATGGACGTCATAATAAGAGAACAGGAACTTGATTACAGAGACAACTGGAAATCAGTAGTGAAATGTTTTGAGGGCTTCAACAAGGTTGCAAGCTTAATAAGGGTTTTGACATCAGAGCTTTGAATGATGATAAGCAATGAAGCGTCAGGAGGACAAACAGAGGAATGATAAAGCACCCCTCAGGCACCATCAGACTTTAGAGTTTTTGGCTTTATGATATAAATGTGTTATTCAAAGACATGAATGCATATCTAAACAGAACAGAAAGTACCACAGTATGGTCTGGTATAATTGATTTCACTGTATTAATGTGTGTATATATATATTTACACATATATGCATATATATATAACTGCCAGGCAAAACGAGTTTGAATGTCGAACCACCTAGAGCAATTACATGTAAGCTTTCTGAAGGCAAAAATAACAGGAACAGATATGTATCATTGGCTCTGTAATGGTTCAAACTCAAGGGTATTCAATTACTTAGTGACAGCTGATGATTAGTTTAGATATGTCCAATAGAAAACTAAGGGTGAGAGAGGTTTTCATGGAAACAGAAATGCTCAGAAGCAATTTCACTTCTAATTATTTTTCCTGAATTATTATTTTTCGCTTGTCTTAAAAGAGAGTGCTATGTATTATGAGAGGAATCAGAAGATTAACATCATTTTTTATCCACTGAGAAATGGGCCCATCTTTTCCAAGAAAAGGCAATTATAGAAAAGGTTACTTCCATTCACTCTGATGGAAAGAAGGTTCTGAAAAGATCAGCTAGGTGAATGCAAGACAACCCTACAAGCTAAATAACATCAGAAAGAAGGCCAAGAGCCATAATGCTTTGTGCTTTGATGAAAAACCAACAGTTTAAAGCTCTCTATGCTGTATCTCAAAGAGAGCAGTAAACATGGGCCATCTAAATCTTAGCTCGTGGCAGAAATGCAGAGATTCAAAAGGGTCCGATCCTAATAAATCTACAATTTTTCAAAGAAATTTCTGAGCTGCCAACTAGATAACCGGTTCTAAAGATGAAACTGTATTTTAAGTCATGTCTAGTTTAGGAGTAAACACAAACAACACTTTGACAGTTTTCATGCCCTGTTGGAATTCAAGTAGTTTCAGAGAGTGTCTGCCAAAGCAGTCAGATTGTCACACGTGATGTTTCTATTTCTTCTTAAACAAGAAGTGACCAGATACAGTATGTAAACACCACAGCAGTTTTATTTCCATATAATTCAATGGTATTCTGGTATCACAGGTAAATCTTGCATCTAATGCCTGAGATAAAAAGGCATAAATATGATTAGTGATTTCTAAAAGGTGTCTTTTATTCATGGATTATATGAAAAATAGTTTTCCTGGATTATCAAACAGCATAAGAGCGAGCCGCAGCCAATATGAAATTATTACCAAGCTCTCTTGAGATTTGATTTTCATATTCAAGAACCCCATGAACATTATAGGATTTGAACAGAAGGCTGGAAGGAAGCCAGAGAAGAAGTGCCTTTGATAGGTTTCATGTTTAAATACATTCATTCAGTAAGTACCTCATAAGCCAGTTGGTTAGAGAGACCTTCAAAGCCCTAGGCCTGCTAGCTTCTCTAGACAGCACCCTGGGAGAACTGGGTTCATCAGAGGGGTGATCCAGATGATACAGGAGGGGAACATGGATACACTTCCAGGTATCTGACAGGAAACGCAAATACAGGGGGACACAAGATTCGGGCAGACTCACTCCTACCTTATGCGCCTGAACATCTGTGAGTATCTGAGCCTTAGTTGCAGATTAGATGACCTACGTAGCGTAAGATCCAGTTTCAAAAGCAGGTGATGCTTGTGTTTCTTCACAACAATGATACCATATCTGACTGATCGAAGGTAAGACTATAAGTTAGGTAGTCAGCCATGCAGGTATTATATTACAAGCAAAACTGATATCTTGGTTCTGTAAAGTATCACTATCATATTGCAACAGATGGCGAATGCATGGTTAATTGAATCAAGTTCATGTAAACACAGGTACCTCATCATACATTTATGCATATTTAACTCAGCTTTCTTTTTATCTTGCAGTGAAGAGTAATCCCTGCCATTGGCATTTATCCACAAACACGAGTTTCTAGGAGATATTTTAAGACCTTTGTTAGCTAATGAAACTGACTTTCTTGTATGTTCTTTGAATACTTTACTCTGACCTCTAGAAGGTGTTCTGGCTTTGGGAAAATATATGTATGTACTGTTGCCAGCTATTAAATTATGTAAAAATTATAGTTGCTCTAAATTAAAATATCTCAGACCACCTTAATATCCACTCAATGTTTCCCATGCAAAACTTGCCATTTGACAATCTCTGTCTCAATAATTCTGCCCTCTTGTGGGACAGCTGGTGTCTAAGGGACCCACCCTGGAGGTTTTGGAAGTGAAAATTAGTGTTCTTCCCTTAATTTGCTCTGATAAAACAAGATTTTTTTTCTTCTTTAAAATTCACCATCCACAAAGTATTTGCAGTAATGGCTACCTGTAAGTATGATTTCCAAAAATGTTGCTTTACTGCACTTGTGAGGCAGCCAGCGAGAGTTTTACTGAGATAATAATGGGAGCAGATTGAAATCATCAACAAATGTTTTTTCCAACTCATATTTCTTTCAAAAATCCCCAATACACACATAACATCAGCCTTCTAAAGAATTCAGAGCTAACTTATTTGTTCAATATTTATGCCTTTGTGTGATATCATTCACCTGCATTTCTACCTCTAGCCAAATAATATAGCATACATTGTGCTTTAATCATGATGCCAGTTCTCTGTTTGAAATGAACATCTGTGAACTTTGCACATCAAGAAAAACAACAACCCAAAACTTTATTTATCAAGCTATGTACTTTCTCCCGACACATCAACAACTTCAAAAATCTCTCTTGCTAGTTGGACGGCATTATTAAAGCCATGGAACCCAAAGAATGGGAAGCCTATTGGTCTGTATTGTATTGTCAGCCACAGTTAGCAAAGGAAATGCTTTGAAGGAATGCCTCGTCTTGCAGAATCCTGCTATTGATTTTGTCAAGTATACTCAGATCAAAAGTTTGCACTCTATATGAAATACACACTTTGGCAAGAAAGTAAAATTGTATTAAAATTAGAACAAAATTCTGTTATTGAAGAGGCATGTAGACCTATTTATGGAAGCACTTTATTAAAAATAAAAAGAGCAACAGAGCTCTGATATCCAACAAACATACATTGTTACTGATGGAAGTCTCTTAAAAGTTTAAACTTTGAAATTGAAATAAGGAAAGGGTAGAAAACAGTTTAGGTAAGATCATACACATCAAAAAAGATGTAAAAAAATAAGCCAAGAATGACTACTGTATTGAAGGCCCTGTTTAATCACTCTCCTGGTAATAACAATAATAATAACAGCACCCCTCCACTCCCTACATTATTATAACAAATTAACATTTCTTGTCACAGTTTTGTCCTTAAGTAGGGAAAAAGAGCAATGATTTCATGAAATCCATGGGTGTCTTCACTATCGCTGTGTCTTCCAGCTGCAAGGTTGCATCTCAATGATTCAAACAAACAAGAATATTGCTTTAGGTTCAAGTATAATAAAAGAATGCCAGTGATATAATCAAATATAAGATGACAGTCTCCTATGACTGGACACTGCTGAAATGGCAGAAGAAAAAAAAATCAGGATAAAATGCATATTCATGGCTTTACATAATTATACCCATTATGTGTAATCAGTTGATTTTTTTTTACTGTAAACTTCGCTGTAAAATTATTTTATTACTTTAAAAGTAAATAATATTTTCCTTCTCCTCAGCGCTGGTGAGGTTACACCTGGAGCACTGTGTCCAGTTCTGGGCTCCCCAGTACAAGAGGGATACAGTCTGACTGAACTGAGTCCAGTGAAGGACCAGTAAGATGTTGAAGGGACTGGAGCATCTCTCCTGTGAGGAAAGGCTGAGAGAGCTGGGATTGTTCAGCCGGGAGAAGGGAAAGCTCAGGGGGATCTCATCAACTACACAAACATCTGCAGAGAGGGTGCAAAGAAGATACAGCCAGGATCTTTTCAGTGGTGCCCAGTAACAGGACCAGAGGCAATGGGCACAAACTGAAACACTGGAGGGTCCCTCTGAGCATCAGAAAACACTTTTTTGCTGTGAGGATGACCAAGAACAGGTTGCCCAGAGAGGTTGTGGAGTCTGTCATTAGAGAAACTCAAAAGCTGTATGGAGATGGTCCTGGGCAACTGGCTCTGGGTGTCCCTGCTTGAGCAGGGGGGTTGAAGCTGGTGATCTCCAGAGGTTCTTCCCAACCTCAACCAGTCCGTGATTTTGTAAAGAAAATCAGGGGATAATATGTGAGTGCATTTGTTCATTTTAATCTGTATACTTTTTGTCTGGCTCTTTATGGTAGCAACCATCTCAGATAATAATATTCCCTTTGTTAGTTATCTGGACTCTCTGCTCAGATCACCTGTCGCTCTGACAGTAGTGCTGGTTGGAATTAGCTACCTTGGGTACCTCAGACATGACCACTCATCATGGGCAATGACGTGAGCTACATCTGAGCCTTTAGAAACTACAGACACATTTCTCTGCTGGCTGCCTTTGTGTCACTAAATCAACGTACAATATTAGAATGAAGAGACAGGCATTTCCACTTCACATAATATTAAAAAAAAAAAAGTATTTTGTATTGATTACTCACTACCTTTTTCCCCAAGACTTCAAACAGCTCTTCTAAAGTTGATATTCCATAGAATGGCAGTGAAAAAGGACTGATATTTGATTCTCTTATTAATTAAAAGACAGAGTGGTTTCAAGTAGGAGCTTTCCCTTGCTCAGCTTTTCTTTTATTACTTCTGTTGCAGCTGCTCTGTGTCGTCCTTCTTCTCTGACTGAATCTGCCCACAGCCTGTACAGTTTTGTTTAATACAAGTAGTTTATTCCCTAATGTCCGTGTCCCACATAAAAAGCAGTGATGCATTGTTTCTCTGACTCTAGGCTTCATGGTGGTAGCAATATGTATAACCCACCATTTATCATTGACAATTGTTTTTTTGTTTTTTTAATTACTGTATTAGAAGCTAAAAACTCTGTTGTGAGCAAACAAAAACAAATAGATGTTTTATTTTCTCAGCCTTACTGCTGTGGTACCATACGTCGAAAAGCTTGGCAAAATTTGCTTGATTGGAGACACTTTATTGAAAGCCAAAACTCAATGGACATATAATTAGGAATATGTACTGGTTTTGGCTGGGGTAGAGCTAATTTTCTTCACAGTGGTTAGCATGGGTCTATGTTTTGAATTTGTGCTGGAAACAGTCTTGATAATAGAGGGATGTTTCAGTTATTGCTGAGCAGTGCTTACACAGAGTCAAGGCCTTATCTGCTTCTCACACCACCCCACCAGCGAGTGGTCTGGGGGTGCACAAAAAGTTAGGAGAGGACACAGCTGGGACAGCTGATCCCAACTGACCAAAGGGATATTCCATACCATATGACACCATGCTCAGCATATAAAGCTGAGGGAAGAAGAAGGAAGGGGGCAGAGGTAACAGGGAGTTATGGTGTTTGTCTTCCCAAGTAACCGTCACGTGTGATGGAGCCCTGCTTTCCTGGAGGTGGCTGAACACCTGCCTGCCAATGGAAAGCAGTGAATGAATTTCTTGTTTTGTTTTGCTTTTCTTGCGTCCGTGGCTTTTGCTTTATTCATTAAACTGTCTTTATCTCAACCCATGAGTTTTCTCACTTTTTTACTCTTCTGATTCTCTCCCCCATCCCACTGGGGGGAGAGGGAGTGAGCAGTGTGTGGGGCTGAGTTCTCGGCTGGGGTTAAACCATGACAGACACGCTCCAGAACTTCAATGTCTTACTTGTAGTGAGGGGCCCAAACCGAACACAGTATTCCCTATCCTTATGCCTTCTAGAATCTGACTGTCAGTTTTTACTGTCTCCTGAATTATCTGTCTTACAGTAGAAATACTGAAATTCTTGCAAAGAGCTTGAATGTCCCAGCTAAACTGTGACACATCTATATTTAGGAAATGGAAGAGCAAGTATAAGGAATTATTAGGTTATAATTGGATGAGCAGTATTATGCTTGGTTTAGCTTATCATTTTAAAAAGCCAATGGAATATTGGGATGCAACAGGGTATTCAGTCTTGTTCTCCAAAGGCTATTCTGATCCCAGTCTGATATCAACGTAAGAAAACCAGAATGTTTTCTCTTGTCAGTAGTTCATGATTAAAAAATCACAGCAATGCACATGATTCATGAAAATAAACAATTTTAAATGACAACATTGGCATGTATTTGTCAGATGTCATCACTGCTGATGAATTTAAATGCCTCTTCCAAGTGAAACACATCAACATCTTGTAACCAAGGAAGAAATTCTTTCCGTACTCATCTAGAGATGTACTTCATGAAGCCTGACTACAACATTGATACCTCTACCCATTACCTTCGAATAGACACTTAAACCAGATTCTTAGCAAAGTTTTCAAAAAGTGACATCTCAGACATAAAATTGCAGCTGTTGCACAAGCTATTCATTCTGAGAATAATGTGTGGAGACGTATTCTAGAGCTCTCATGCTATTCTTTTCATCGTGGCCTATGTCAAACATACAAATTGCATTGGGTAGCTTAACCAAGGCTTTCATAGTGAATACAGACAAAAGGCAACTTTGGTGCAGGGATGCTAAGAGTGAGTGGACAGCCTATTCTGTTTTGTCTGACTGAGACAGCATGATAGATCAGAATGTGAAATATAATCCAGTCGGGATTATTTTGTATGGAAGCAAGGAAGGATCTGTAACAGATTATTTTTTCATCCATGAACCATAGTTATGGCATCATCTTCCTCCCATTCCTTTCCACTCTACACTGCACTGGTACAGCCCCACCTCAAATACTGTGTGCAGTTTTGGGTCCCTAAATATAAGAAGGACATAAAACTATTAGAGTATGTCCAGAGGAGGATGAATTAGAGTATGTCCAGAGGAGGGTGACCAAGATGGTGAAAGATCTTGAGGGCAAGACTTATGAGGAGCGGCTGAGGTGATGTGGCTTGTTCATCTTGGAGAAAAGAAGGCTGAGGGGTGACCTCATCACAGTCTACAACTTCCTTAAGGCAGGCAGCAAAGGGGGGGTGCTGATCTCCTCTAGCTGGTGACTGGAGAGAGGACATGAGGAAATGGAATGAAGCTGCATCAGGGGAAGTTCGGTTTGGACACTAGGAAAAGACTCTTTACTAAGTGGGTGGTTGGTCACTGGAACAGGGTCCCCAGGGAAGTGGTCATGTCACCAAGCCTGTCAGAGTTCAAGGAGCATCTGGAAGACACTCTTAGTCATATGATTAGGTTGTCCTGTGAGGAACCAGGAGCTGGACTCGATGATCCTTATGGGTCCCTTCCAACTTGAGATATGCCACGACTCTATGATTCTGTATCTTTCTAGATCTATGCTGCAAGCATTACAGCCTTTCTGCAACACTGGAGACTGCTCTGGCAAAGACAACACAATGATGCGTATTGCTCTCTGTTTAATCTTCATAAAATTAACTAATGGTGTCTCAGGCTGCAGCCCAATGAAGGCAATCTGACCACTGGGTTTTGTTTACATGGCGGAGTGTTCCTCCTGCACTTAATGTCTCCTCAGGTCTGTCCACATTGTCCTATGACAGGGCTGTATGCACACAGGAGTGAATGAAGCACAAGACATGCTTCTGTAAGCACGAGGCTCTATCAGTCTCTCCAGTTAGTCAACTAACTGCAGTTTGCATCCTATCTCCTTTAGTACTCAAACAAACTTCACACTGATGGTTATTAACATCTAAACAAACGTCAGATACTTTCATGGATGACTTTTCCCACAAATGACTGCAGAAACTAAGTCTTGACAAAATAATATTATCAACTTTTCAGTCCTACCTGTTGAATTTAATTAATCCTTTGGCAAGAAAATTTATTGAGCACTCATTCAGAACGGAAGGTGGAGAATACCAGAACTTATCTATACTTTTTACTTTAATGTCACCTCCTATCTGTAAATCAGCTCTTTTCAAAACTGTGTGGATATTTATTGCTTTTGATTTGGCTGCTTTCAACTTTTTCTTTCTTAGCAGTAGATAATCTATGGTAATTTTTTCCTGGATATACAATAAATTTCCCTTAGTCAGTAGGGATAATATGAGGGACTCCTTCAAATTTGACCTTCAGTTTGTGATGGATGCAGTTCATGAGTGAATGTTTTATTTCGCAGTTTCCATGTTACTTCACACATAGAGCTAGTTTTGCTGTGACTTCTTAGTAAGTGGAATTAGCAAAGAGGTTATATTTGGTGAATGCAAGTAATTCAGAGCTTTTAGTCCTTTAGAACATTTGGAATCTGGATCATCCCTCTCACAGTATTCCATGCCTACTCTTCCTTCTTAATTTTTTATTACACAAATGCTAACAACCTTAATGAAAATGTAGCTCTGCAAGAATAATCTGTTTTCCTGATGTAGTGGAGGACCGGTTGTTCATCCTCTTCATTGAAGCATTTCACATTTGTGCATCCTCATGTAGCGTATTACATTTAGTAAGCACTTTGCAAGACCCTTGTTCTTTTAAATACTTGTTTTTCTTCTGACAGATGACACTTTCTGCCTCATTTGTTATCGATCCACTTGGAATCTCTCACTGACTTTCTAAAAGTTGGGGTTTTTTTGTCAGTGTCATTGCTGTTTTGTGCCTTTGACATGAAAGCATCCAACAACTTCTTTCTATTACAATGTTCTGTAACATTTCCAGTTTTACTGGATCTATTGTGTTGCACCTTCATTTCATGTTTTTGGGCTATGTTCAGAATTGAAACAAGGCTGTAGGTCTGAGAAGCTCTCAGATCCTATCTTGAACCTTGGATTTACTGAAGTTTTATGAATTACACACACCTTCCATGATCATCTGGCCAGATATAAACTACCTGCATCTTCATTGTTTAGTCTGATGAATGTGACGTTTATACTTCAAGCCTGAAATAAGAAATACAGGTACTGCAAAGCAGACAAAAAAAAAAAAAAAAAAAAAAAAAAAAATCCACCAGCATCATGTGAATAAGAGCCGTGGCAGCATATGTGCAAATGAAAATGATAGTGTGGAATACAGTTTTCATTTTGGAGGATGTCTTTTAAAAACCACTTGTGTGTAAAAGTCATTGCATAAAACATATAGTAGACATACAGATAAACTGGTCTTATACAAATTTTGCTACCTCTAATGGTACTATTTACTGGCTCAGCTTGTAGACTAAATTACTCAGTTGACCTTCTTAACAGATAAAAGTCAAAAGAGAGAACAGATTGTGGAAGGAAGAGTGTGCATATCAACTGAAGTTTCAAAAACTATTTGCAATGTATCATAATATTCCAGTATCAGGACATCACATCTACATCAAGAATGGGAAGAAGTAGATAATTTTTTCCATTAGTTCTCTCTTAAGAAATAATTTTAATTTAAAAAGCCAACTAATAAAACTTGCAGGTATATTAGGAATACAGAATCAGATTCCATACAGATAGTTATTGCTTTCCATTTCAATTTTATATTACTCCAGTTCTGATGAATTTTTGTAACTTAGAAGGCCAAAGTGATGTAGAAATTGAAATCTGATGACATAGTCAAATCAAACTTGTAATCAGGAAATCAACATACAAAACAAAATTCTTTGAACCATGTGATCTTGATGGCCAAAAAGACCAATCCTTGACCTCTCCATGTGGAATATGAAGTAACTCTTTTGCAGAATAAACCTAAATGCAAACCAGTATACAATAATTTGATCAGGTTTCTTTATCCCCTAGAAACACTGCTCTCTACAAAAGATCGAAGTTTTAAACAATGCCCAGAATTTGTAAATCTGTTGGTCCTGCCTCCAGGATTTACTTCATGCTTTACCACATGCCAGTATCCAGAATTACATGTAAATTGATGCAGAGATGAATTTGTGCTGACAGAGCTTTGGTGAGGCCAGACTCGGTGACAGACTGACATTAGGGAAGCCTGGCTGCTTACAATGCAGAAGTTTCCCCTTTCCTAAAGAAATTTGTGATTGTATTTGCCAGTTCAGAACAATTTATTTTTCTACCATTGAACAAGTGACTGAGCAAAGATTAATTATTGGAAAAGTTCACAGAAAATGAATTTCAGGCTTTAGCTTCACACTTATACTGAGACCTCAAAGCAAAGTCTGAGAATAGGACAAATCCCTGCAGAATTTGTTGCTTTGTCTAGACATACCAGGAGGGTATCATGACTGAAGCAGAAATGGTTATCTAAGCTAAGGGGCAATATTGGTGCAAGAACAAGTTATGTATAAACCATATACTTAGACTGAAAAGGAAATGTATGTATTCCTAGCCACTGGAGTGGTGAGATTCTGGAATTGCCTTCCAGTAGAAATAATGTGATTAATTATCCTACATTTATTGTGATAACTAGATAGATAGATTCTGCTTGATCCTGTTTATGGTGTTGGTTAGTCCTTTATCAAGCTGCAACAAAATGATACTTGGCAGCATGCTTCCCAGAAATCAGCATTTTGATTTGCCTAAACAGGACTGGTTGAAAAACTAAATGTTCTCCCTAGTTATTCCAGACATGTTATGTATTGGATTGTTTTTATTGCAAAAACAGAAGAGTCAGAAATGATGGTCTCAGTCACATTGAATTTATTTATGACTTCTGATAGACATGTGCAAGCAAATGTCAAAGAACACTCTTGATCTAAACTCCTAAAAACACTGGAATGAGAAAAATAAATTAATATTATAAATGTTCTGCTCTTTGTAACTGGAGTGCAAACTGAAGCTGTGACTCCTGAATTTCCAATCTAACAAAGCAGAGAGCTGCAGAAGAAAAACAGATTGCAACATAGAAAATATTACAACTTGGTAGTTTTGTGGCAGTTATTGCATTTATCCACTAACAAACAAGATATACTATGAGTCAACACTTTCCAAAATACATCAGTTTGCCTTTTTATGTCAGGGAGAAGGTAGTAAGGAGTTCATCACTTCGAGCAGTTTCCAACTCTCTCTCTAAGGCTGGTTACTACCCTTAATATAGAGATATCTCAATCACACCTTCTACAGGAGCTTAGGTAAGAGCACAAGAATTGCAGCACACACACTGTATTATTTTTATGCCTACGGGGAGACAAACTGTGCTGCTGGAACAATAAAATGTCACTAACTGTCCAGAAAACTCACATTCCTACTGGCCTCTTAACTATAAATTGCAGCAACATCCAAATTGGACTTAACCACATTGTGCTTCTGAAAATTTCCCTCAACATGAGCCTCCGAAAGAGTGAATAGTTGCATGGACTAACAGGGAAAGGAAAATCTAACTCTTGTTCCTGTTCTTTTCATTGCATTTGCTTCTAAATTTCAAGGTGCACTACCTCTTCCTGAACATAGGAAAGAGGGCCAGTCTACCTGGGCAGGGCAGCTGGCTGTAAGATCCTAGTCTACAAAACGAGTATTTGCAAAAATGAATATTCAGGAAGTGGGTTATCGCATCTACGGTAATAAAAAGATTTTTTTTTCCTCCATCCTGTGTGATGGGAGGATGGTAGGTACCAAGTATTGGTATCGAGTAGAACATAGAATCATTTAGGTTGAAAAAGGCCCTTAAGATCATTGGGTCGAACCGCTAACCTAACACTGCCAAGTCCACTATTAAACCGTGTGTCCCTAAGCGCCACAACTAGGTGTCTTTTAAATACCTCGGGATGGTGACTCAACCATTTCCCCGAGCAGCCTGTTCCAATGTTTGACAACCCTTTTGGTGAAGAAATTTTTCCTAATACCCAGCTGTGGTGGGTTGACCCTGGCTGAACGCCAGGTGCCCACCAAGCCACGCTATCGTTCCCCCTCCTCAACTGGACAGCAGAGACAAAACATAATGAAAGGCTCGTGGGTTGTGATAAGGGCAGGGAGAGATCACTCACCAATTACTGTCATGGGCAAAACAGACATGACTTGGGGAAAATTAATTTATTACCAATCAAATCAGAGTAGGATAATGAGAAATAAAACCAATCCTTAAAACACCTTCTTCCCACCCTCCCCTTCATCCCGGGCTCAACTTCATTTCCAATTTTCTCTACCTTGTCCTCCCAAGCAGTGCAAGGGGATGAGGAATGGGGGTTGTGGTCAGTTCATCACATGTTGTTTCTGCTGCTCCTTCCTCCTCAGGGGGAGGACTCCTCACACTCTTCTCCTGTTCCAGCATGGGGTCCCTCCCAGAGGACACAATCCTCCATGAACTTCTTCAATGTGAATCCTTCCTGCAGGCTTCAGTTCTTCATGACCTGCTCCAGTGAGGGTCCTTCCTATGAGGTGTAGTCCTTCAGTAATAGACTGAAGACCCTTCAAGTCCTGCCAGCAAACCTACTCCATAGTGGGCTCCTCTCTCCACGGGTTCACAGATCCTGTCAGAAGCCTGCTCCAAGGGGCAACAGCATTCTTCCGGTGTATCCACCTGCTCCATGGGCTGCAGGTGGATATGTGCTCCACTTGGTCCTCCATGGGCTTCAGGGGGACAACCTGCCTCACCATGGTCTTCATCACAGGCTGAAGGGGAATCTCTGCTCTGATGCCTGGAGCACCTCCTCCCTCTCCTTCTTCACTGACCTGCAGAGTTTTTTCTCTCACATAATCTCAATCTCTCTCTGGCTACTGCCACACAGGGCTTTTTCTCCCCATTCTTAAATGTTATCCCAGAGGTGCTACCACCATCTCTGATGGGCTTGGCCTTGGCCAGCAACAGGTCCATCTCGGAGCTGGCTGGCATTGGCTCTATCAGACATAGGGAAGTTTCTAGAAGCTTCTCACAGAAGCCACGCCTGCAGCCTCCCTGGTACCAAAAACCTGACTATGCATACCCAATACAAACCAATCTAAACCTCCCCTGGCACAACTTGAGGCTGTTTCCTCTAGTCCTATCACTTGTTACCTGGGAGAAGAGACCAACACCCACCTCACTAGAACCTCCTTCCAGGTAGTTGTAGAAAGCGATAATGTCTCCTCTCAGCCTCGTTCTCTCCAGGCTGAACAACCCCAGCTCCCTTGGCTGCTCCTCATAAGGCTTGTGCTCTAGACCCTTCACCAGCTTCATTGCTCTTCTTTGGACATCATGTAATCCGAGATAGATGATACTGCATGAGGAAGGTGACTCGCACGGGATAGTTCCTATTGGGCAAGTCTAGTCTGTGTTTTTTAGTAAAGTTTCCTGTAGGTAATCTACCTGTTCAGTGTCTTCTGTGTGTTGCATTAGCAACTAAGGCAATGTCCTTTCGTGTTGCTCCTGTGTTTTGAACAGTCTTCTTCCCTGATTTCAATCTCCTAAATTGTATCCGAGTTCAATTTATTTGCAGTTCCATTAAAACCTTGTTATATTTTTCCCTTCATGCTGATGCTGTAAGAAGAAGGCTTTTCATAATCCTTCTAATGCTTCTCATTGAATTGAAGCTCAAAAATAGAATTTTCTTCACTTCATTTCATTATGAGGCAAAATGTGCTCAGCAGCGCTCCAGTTAAAATGGTTTTACTGAGAACGGTTCATACTAAAGGAGCTATGTGGTATCAAGTGTTGTGTGAGAATAAAGGTAAATCATACATGGTAAAAGATCACTGAAACATTGGATCAAAAGGATGTTAGATCACCCAGGATGTCTTTTTCCGATGACTGTTTAGGCATTATAGCAAAACACTATAAAGCCCAATTCATCTCACCCTAACCTCACTGATCTCCTAAGCCTGTAGCCAGATCTACACAACAGTCTCTTGCTCCTATGTTTTTCCATGGGATGCTGTGAACAATACACTAACGTGACAAGAAGAGAGAACACAAGGAGAATGGTAGTTTGATGGGACTCCTGATGAAAGTAGGAATTTCAAGAATGATCATATGTATACCAAATAAGAGTCAAGAAATATGGGGCCTTTGGGGAAAGAGTAAACATAGGGGGACTGTTTAGAAGAACAGTACGGAAAAGGAGAAGAACTGGGAGTCAAGGATATCCAAGGAACCTAGCTTGGGTCGAGTGAAACATTTATTGCAGTACCTGTGGAGTTGTGCTGACAGCTTTTTCATTTGTATGATGCGTGCTAGTTTATGGAAATATCGCTTTTGATGAGAAGTTTTGATAAGCTGTGGATGAGTACTTGAAAGTTCAGGAGAGCAGTGGCGGTGACAGAGGCAGAGAGGGTTCTGGGTGGGTTTTCTTTCAGAATAGGTTGCACATATTTAATGATTTGATTATACAGCTTGCATTATAGGACAAGCTCAATTCTAGTGCTTACTTCCGTTTTAAAAACCAATACACATTGAAATTTGCTTAGCAAAATGTTTGGTCTATGCAGAAGTCCATGGTCAGTGGGTTCTGTTGTATTTTGTTTAGTTTGTGCTGTAGTAAGTCACAACAATATTCAGTTGTGATTTATTTCCTTAGAAGAATACCCTTTTTTGGTGAAGATTGTCTTTAGATTGATTAAGATGGTTTTGTGAGTGTTCTTTGCACATTGAATACACTGCAGTATCTGTAAATCATGGCTTTTTAGGGAACTCTTTTTTCTAGAGGCAAGCATGTTGATCTTTGGTTATCCTATTTGCTAATGCACAGCAACATAGATCAAAGTGTTCCTTCTCACAATAAACATCTAAACATGTGCATTCCAGAATTTCATCTAGTGCACAAAATGGCATCCTTGAAATTACTTGGATAAAACAACACACCTGCTGTGTGCTAAAATTAATTCACACATGCAATCAATGCAAGACATAAATATACAGCTACGACTGGGAAAAACTTTTTCACAGAGCAGCTACTTCATCTTTGACAATTCAGTCCTGATATTCAGAAGAGACTTATAAAATACTTTCAAAAGACAAACCTGGGAACTAAAACTCATAACTCAACCAAATACTTAAAGTCATAGACCCAACATAGACCCACAGACATATTGTTTTGTTGATGCAATAAATAAAATTTCTTCCTTCTTTTCTGATCCTGAAACAATTTATTAATATTTCACATGATTTAGGCAATATTTCTTGCTCTTCTCCAAGACTGGGACCTAATTACCCTAGCACCTATTCTCTTGCAAACTGCCCACTCTGCTCCACTTATGCTTATCAGAATTGGGTCGTACCAATTAGCACAGGAGAAGTTTAGCAGAAACCACTTGTTCTTACCCAGAATCCAATTTGAAAATTTTCTGCTCCTGCCTCCAGTCTGGAGAAGAGACTCTGTTTCTTCTGTCTCTGTCAGCTGGTCTAATAAAAGATATTATTTCTTTAATCCAAACTAGTTTCACACATATCTTTGACAATTGTGCCTGTAGCAATACTACTGTCTTCTTTATTGCCTATTATTAAATCATAACAATGTTCATATACATTAAACAGTCCCATGAACCAATACAGCCATTCATTATCCTGATAATTAGATCGTTAATGAATACATAGCAATCTTCTCATTCACAGAAACTTTTAATCTTTTCATGGCTGTATTTTCGTCTGGCTTGTTCCTTGCTCTGGAAACACCTTTCAACTTTTTGCCATGAAATACTTGTTAGCAAGAATTCAAGTTAACAAAGCCCACAGGCCTGGTCATGGCAGTGTCTTCCAGAAGCTCCGAGCTTTGCTGATGCCTGATTTAGTGCTGTGCCTTTTAAGCTTGTTTAAAAACACAATCCTGAAAAATCCAGTACTCTGCCGGTATGCCTGCCAGTTTGTCACTGACTCCGTCTCACTTACATGAAAATATCTAAGAGCAGTGAGTTCCCTTTTTTTCACTTTAACCGTGTAAAAAATATGTTCCTACTTTTTCCTTCACTGACTGTTGCTCTGCATCCCAGATTGCTTAATTTATCATTGGTTCCCATCTTCCTGAAACCTCCTTATGGGGAGAGGCCAACATAATAAATTCTTCACTGGTTCAGGGATCATTGGACAGAGAAATCATTACAGAATTAGAGCTTTGGGCTGTGAGCTCTTTTACAAGGACCTTTTGGTACGGGGACCTCTACAAGAACCCGTGCTGAAGGACAGCCTCCCTAGGACAGAACTGCTCAGAGATTAAATGGTTCTTACAGTGGCTGCCAGCTTAATGAAAAGATGCTGATTGATAGACGTCTGCCAAGAAAAACTTGTAAGGTATAAGCCCAGCTTTATGAACCTCCAAACACATTAAACCAGCAAATGCAAAGCATGTCCCTGTTTCCCAGTCAGCGAGGGCATTTTTCAAAGGGAATATTGGGTAGAATATTAGTGCTTTGCATCACTGGTGCTGTCAGCCAAGATGATTAGCACTTTGATCTATATGCAATTATGACTACACATTTAATCAAGGGGATTTTCATGCAGAAAATGTGCTGGAAGTTGGTGTTTTCTGTATGCATGTAAGAATGGGAGGCCCTTCTACTAAACCTCTCAAATATTCCGGCTTTCCGAGAGTCTCTAAAATGACGGTAACTGTTACATAACTCCCTCTGAAGTGTGAAATGCAAAGAATGCTACATCAAGACACAGGATAAGGATAATGTAAACTTTCTTATCTTGACCGACTAACTCCTTATTGCTAACCCCCTGTATTTCCTTATCTTAAAATGCTCCTGAATCTGCCTGTATGGCGGTTTCACAGACTTGACAGAACTCTGCTTCTACCTGAAAATCACACAGAGGGTTTGTGGGGTGTTTGCTTTTGAGTCCCTGTGTCGCTTTTTCTCTGGAAATAGATTAGTCATGAGCAGCTTTATTCTCCAAGTCAGAAGTCATTTAAACATCCTTCTTGCTGCTTGCCAAAGGGTTTTGATTATTGCCTGCCAGAAGAGATTATTCTCTAGTGAGATGGCATTTAGTGTCACCACTCCCCAAAACAGCCCTTTCACTGGGATGGAAAGCACATGCCTCCATTCCGAGAATTCTGTAATTCTGCCTCAGTAATAGACTTGCTGACAGTTGTCAGTTCACCCCATATAAAGGTTGATTGTTGTCCTCTATTTGTGAGGTCACTTGGTGATAATGCCTGTTAGGAAAAAGGGGTTTAAGAAAAACACTGATTTAATTCTATCTACAAAGATAATTAAACATTCAATCGTAATACTAATAAATGAATTACATTTATTTAACTAAATATTTAACTATACTTAAACCCCCAAGAAATTGCAATGAAAAAAATTTAAAAAAAACACATTGTTTCTGCCCCAATATTAGCTCTATTCACTTGATAGTTCAAGATCTTCCAATGGTGGTGTTTTGGAACTGTTTAAAGCAAGGACAATGAACTCCATCTAGATTCCTCTGCTCTCCAAGCCCCTTTCCCATGGAGGATGCACCTTAAAGAACTGGTCAGAGGTTCTTCTCTCAGCTTGTCAGATTAGGGGGGATTATTTCAGCAGATTCTCACTCTTGAATGCTGCTTTTTGAACGTGAACTTTCTATAAAGAATGAGTTGTGTCGTAGGTGCATTAAAAATGTAGGTAGCTCAAAGAAACTGGAAACGTAGTCAATGCAACACTAGGGATGGGCTATGAAGAAAAGTTCTCTGAAAGTGTAATTTTTCTATTGTACAAAATGGTTATTGGGGATGGTGCAGTGCCAATACCCTGAGACTCCTCTCTCTTCCTTTGCTTAAACTTGAATGAAACAATCTTCTTTACCATTCAACTTTACTTTGTCTAGCATGCGGACACCACATAGAAAAGCAGAGAATGATGAAATGAAACATGACACATAACGCTATTAAAGAGCACAAGGTGCTTAAAGGCTGCAATATCTACCTAATCTGTGGGATTCAAGGACCATTTTCTGTGGATCCACTAGGAAAATACAATTGCTTTTAGCATTTATGGTACATCCTCTTCCAGAGATCTCCAAGGAGAATGACACAGAATATTGTAATTTGGTTTTATCAGTGAGAATACTAATTCTTGAGAAGGTAAAGTGCATTTGTATCACATGACAGATCATAGAAAAACTTGATCTGCTGATGTCCTTTCATTTTTATGGAAAACCGCCATGAGGAAGCTTGGGAAAAAAATGCAGTCTTCCTTGGCACATATAGGGCCCAAGGGAATGACTATTAAGCTCAAGAAAAAAGTATACAACACAAAGCTTTTCATTAGCAGCCTAGTCAAGTGAAGCCTTCCTGCTTTTAGCTAATGATGCTCAGCTCAGACCTATGCTGCTGATACTCTCCTTCCATGCTAAAATTATACTTTGAAGTCGGTGCTGGAAGTATATTAGGAGATAATGCTTTCTCTTGTTTTAAATTCACATCCTAAATTAATCTGTACCAGCTACCCCATATAGGCATAACTGTATAAAACCAGCAAGATAAGGTAAGGTATTGGGTTCCTAATTTATCAGCTGATGCTTTTGAGTAGAATCTGTTTAATGGATATTAGGTTGGAAAAGGCTGTTTGAATGTGTAGCCTGCCTCCATGCCTAAGTAGAAATGATGTGTATTATATTCTTATCAGTGCATTGTCCAGTCTAGCTTCTGTACCATAGGAAAGGAAGGACTACAGCTAGGACACAGTTACAGTGCTGATGAGAGTGGTTGTTACTGGCTGCGGAGGTGGGAGAAACAACAAAACCTCAGTACTGCTTTTATCTGCCTTCGCAAACTTATTGTGCTTGCATGTGGTAATATAGGGATTATAGATGAACCTGTGAAATGAAAAGGATCTCAGTTCATCAGCATTATCTTTCCTTATGCAGCGACAACTCAAAGCAGAGTTGCCTAATATTGCGAGGATTTCTTCTGGGGAGTCCTATGCCATTGAAAAAAATGCGCCTGAGATTAAAGTAGTGACTAATTCAACCTGGACAGCTGTTTAATGAGCAACAACTCAGTACTTCTGACTGGGAAACAACTACAATCTTCTCTGTAAGCATTTCTCCATATGAATGGCCTTTGGTAAAATTGACAGAGGCATTCAAAGAGGTTCTTTTTGTTCTGTTTTATTTTTTTTTTTAAATATTTCCATTGAAATGAAGGAAATGAAGAAGATTCTTTTACATAAAAGAGTAACAGATATCACATACAAACACCCAGCAATAGAAGACGTACTGTTCCTGTGTTTCTGGCAATGGGGCATTATTGCTGCTGGCCAGGCTGTGAAACAGACCCAGGGCAAAACTACCGCAGCCTCTGATGGATCTTTCGGGTGACTTTTCTTCCTTGTTTAGGCATCTAGATGAAATAGCTTGGAAGTATTCAGTATCCAACAGCTCTGAAAGTATTCCTACAAGAGCTGCTACTGCCTAAGCTCTTCCAAAAGTCTATTCATAACTTTAGAAGGATTCACGGATAGACACATGGCATAAAGAAAGGGGAAAGAACTGAACGCTAGTTCTGAAAACAGGGAAAAATTAATGCATGAGCTCTGACTGCTAATGGGATCACATCAGCTACACTGAAAAACACAGATCATCTCTGGGAAACAGCATTATAAATGGAAGGAAGGCACAGCAATAATTGTCATTAATTCAGCGGCAGCTGAATCTTTTGAAAAAAACCCTGAAATCCCGGCTGCCTTGCTGTTGTGACTGAAATAGCTCTGGCTGAGGGTAGCAAATACATGACAGAAACAAACCTCCATCGTTAATTTCAGGTCCAATTACATAAATCTAGATGAGTAATTAGATTTTAATGAAACTGAATTGTAATTCATTAGATTTTAATTGCGTTAATATACATTTTTATATGACATATTGTCTACGAATTGCATTCAGATAGTACTTCTATTTTAGAAAAATTACCATTAATGATCAATTCACTTTGACAGTTTTATAAATCCCCTGGATATTATGGTTCCCAGTTTGTTTTACAGGTCTGAGATTTATCCTCAGGCCTTGTAGAACTAGATGAAGTATAAGCCCTCCAACTTGAAAGAGCCTTTATGAATTTGCTGAGTCTAGCAATATGGATAGGTGTACAGATATGAAAACAGATATAATCATTAGAATGATCAAATCTGAGTTCAGATTTAACATATGCCTTTAGGTTTTCTTTGAATTAGTTATGTACAAACTAGGACACGACATTTAGAAAAAAATGACCAGTTCAATCTTAAATTAAAGCTCATTATTCTTTAAAATGGTGTACAGACACTGTCCTGTAATAACAGAAGAAAAAAAGAAGACATTAACAATTACTTTATTCCGTGTGGCATGAGAAAAAAATTGCTGTTTTTCATAATCTCAGTCACACAAAAATTGCCATGAATCAATGAGAGCTCCAGTCTGAGCTGATATTTCCTCTCTCATCCAGATGCTTCCCTCTGTTTCTCTGTGCTGCCAATCCACTTGAAAAAACAGATACCTACAGAACTAGAAAGGTATAGTTGCCAACTGTGATTCTGGTCAATAGCATATATCTATGATCCTTGACAAAGAAAATGAGTTATTCTTGGCTTAAGATCTCACAAGTTTTACTCTTGGGAAGTGAAAAGTAAGATTTTGTTTGTGGGCTTTTTTATTTTTTAAAAAATCTGCACAGAAGCTATGTATGCCACATAAAGTTCCAATCTCTCCATGAAATAAAACCGAAAAACAATCCTATTGTAGATGACTGATACTGCTTACAGAGAAGCTGATCTTAACCCTCCATTAAACTCTTGATGTAAGTGAAATTATCTTAATTTCCTTAGTTCTCATAGAATTGGGACCCAAACCAATTCACCAGAATAAATGATCAAAGTGAGGAATTTGTGTCGAAAACGTGGCTGGTGTCTAAGGGTCCCAGGAGATGTAACTTTTGTGCAAAGTTGTTAGCAAGAAGGCATTCAGGCAATAAGGAAAAAAAAAAAAAAGAGAAAAGATGTAATTTTTCAGATTTCAGATCAGGACAAGTCTTCAGCCTTTAACTCAAAAACTTCATGACAAATTTTCTTAACATTTTGAAGGAGCATTCTCCTCTGTCTCTTGTAAACGCACCACTTTAAAAACAAGGAGGTATTTCAGGGGCATGAGCTAGGACGTATAATATAAACTGCTGTTAGACTTTGACCCTGGTTCAGGGCTATGCTTAGCATATTTGGAAAACGGGTGGCCTAAAAGTGAAGCGCACCTTTCTGAGGGATGGCAGGCACGTACAGGACGACCAGGCAATCAGGCCCAGTCAGCATGGATTTATGAAAGGCAGGTCCTGCTTAACTAACCTGATCTTCTACGACAAGGTAACTCACTTAGTGGATGAGGGAAAGGCTGTGGATGTTGTCTACCTAGACTTTAGTAAAACCTTTAACACTTTCCTACAGCATTCTCCTGGAGAAACTGCCTACTCACAGCTTGGATGGGCTGGACTCAACCGTTGGACTCAATGATCTTAAAGGTCTTTTCCAAACTTAATGATTCTGATTCTGTGATTCTCTGTGTTGGATGTCTTGTGGAGAAAACACAAGATGAGTGACAACGTTAATTGGCAGGTCTAAAGTATGGGCCATGCATGTTATTTTTCACTCAGTTTTGAGGGAATTTTGGCCTGAAAGATAGCATCTATCATACAAAATTCATCAAATTTTATGACTGTAATCTTATATGAAAGTCTGAGTCAACTAACAACATCTATCGGTGCCTGGATAAGTAGGGTCTTTAAGCAAATCTTCACGTTAAAAAAAAAACCCTGGTAATGTAGGTGCCATATGGACTTTGATTCTGGACATTTTCCTAAATGTTGAGGAAGAGTAGATCGTAATTTTACAACATACCTATAGCAAAAAAACATCTGCACTGTCCTGGAAAACTAGACAACTAATTATTGATAATTAATTGCGCCTCTGCTTCTGTTTTGAGGAGGTGGAGGAGGAAATAAGCATGTCCAGTTCTTGCAATGCAGCAGCATCATTATCTTCCTTCACACCCAGTGCACCCAAGATGAAGAGCAGAGCTCTTTGTGCCACCCTGGCCTGCATTTTCACTGAAGGGGATATGGGGCAAATAGTTCCTGATATTCCGGCTTCAAAGGATGTGTTTGAACAAGACCAAGCAGTGAATGTGTAAAGGAAACAGAGGCTCTTCTCTTGTCCTAGTTTGTGTTCAGTGTGGCGATAATTCCATCCTTCCCTGCTAAATATCTGAAAAATAACTCTTGGCCTGTGTGGAGTTTGGCACGCAGGTTTTTCTGTGGCTTTTCTATTTCTTTGGCCTAGAGAGCAGAAGTAATTCATGTCTACATACTCATTTTCTTGCTGCTTTTCACATGGTTTTTTTTTGTTGTTTGTATGTTGGTTTTTTTTCTGTGGGTTTTAACATTTCCCACTATTTCTACATAATTCCCTATAATAGCAATTTTTCTTAAAGCATTCAATAAACTAATGATTGTGCAATTCTCTGCTCATTTTTCCATGATTTTAATCAGCAAATTAATGTCGTATCAAACTAAGAAAATTATATAAATCTACAAATCTGCCTGTCTACCAAACATGTATAGGCCTCGGTGATGACAGAGTAGAAAGAATACTTTAAAATCATGCTTTAAGTAAATGGTATTTGCATACTGTGTTATTGCCATATGGGTTGTGCTTGCGAAAACAACAGAGGACAATGTGTGTTTAATTTCTGGTTTTCTAAAAGCAAAGTGACACGAATAGTCAATGGTCTTTTAAAATAACAATTAAATGTAGGCTTGGAAATTATTACAGATGTCCTTAGCTCTGTGTCCAGGTAGAGATTCATGCTGGCACTGGCTTTACAGCTTTATGCAGGCATGGCACTAAGGAGAGGTTGAAGAGCATGGTACTTCTTTAGCACCCACGCTACTTTCCCCTGGAAACATTGTGGGAATCGTTCTGGGGTGCTCCAAAATACAGGGCAACTATAGTGCTTTACTTCAGCCTCAGCAGTCTCTGCGTCTCCTACTTGCCAGGAGAAATATGCAGCCTCTCCGTCCCTCCTGGGGCTCTGGCTGCAGGTGCTCAGGCCAGCTCTGAGATGCTGCGTCCGGGCTGTGCGAGAAAGAGCTCGGACAACCGAGATCCCCTTCCAGCTGGGAGCTGTGCGGAGCTGGGGCCTGTGCCTTCGGCTGCCTTGTGGATACAACTGTGCCTGGCCATGGTGACGTGGAAGCATAAGACCAACAAAAGGTGTTTCAAAAAAAATAATCAGGTTTTAATGGTCTCATGAAAAAACCTGACCCCCACCTGGCTACACCCTCCTTTCAGGTAGTTGTAGAGAGCGATAAAGTCTCCCCTCAGCCTCCTTTTCTCCAGGCTAAACAACCCCAGCTCCCTCAGCTGCTCCTCATAAGACTTGTTCTCCAGACCCCTCACCAGCTCCATTGCCTTTCTCTGGACACGCTCCAGCGCCTCAAAGTCTTTCTTGTAGTGAGGGGCCCAAAACTGAACACAGCATTCGAGGTGCAGCCTCAACAATACCACCTGTTTTGTTCGGGCAAAAGCAAACATATTTACAAGGTCTTTACCTTTTGAAATGTATCTCTTCTATTTGACAATACAGCAAATAAACATGTCTTTGATACAGGACTGCAGAGATCAAGCTTACAAGGTGCAGCGATTTTCCTACTATAACAGGAGAATGCAAATAAGGACAACATTTAATTATGTTGCATACCAAACAGGACACTCACTGCTACTGCATGATAGTTGGCAAAGCTGAATGAGCTCATATTAGCTCTTACCTCTTAAGCGAATTTAGTATGATGATTGGCAAGGTTCATTGTGTCGCTGGAGAAGACAGCAGATTAAATCATCTTGGATCTGTAAATTAAGCAGCACAAATTTTCAAAACAATAGCTCTGTATTACGGTGCCTGAAAGGATGTATTTGCTTAGCAATTATGACTTAACCATATATTCTAAAATAAATGCGTACATACGATAACCTGACAAACAGAAATTGGCCAAGGAGCGGAAACTGTAAGGAGAGCTATCCCACATTTAGCCAGAGTCTCACAAATTAAATGTTAGGTAAGAACTTGCCACACTTGCTTTCAAGCAGCCTCCTGGGCATTAGGTCTGTGGGTTCACAGGCAGCGCGAGGGAGGCACTGGGGGAAGAATTCAGCCCACAAAGCATTTGGAGTTCAGATTTTCCAACAGCACTCCTGAGCCATGCTTAGGTATTGCAGAGGATACAGTGTGAACTACAGCTTACCCAATTACTGAATTTTGTTTGGATCAATGGTTTAGGAATTGGCACCTTCTGAAGATATTTTCATAGGGACAATAAAATCGTTCACGTTCAAATCATCCGAAAGTAACAAATAGACTGATGCTTGTCTCGCTAGACTCAAGTGAAAATTCACTTCTGCGTAATTTGCTTCTTATTTTGAATAGGTAGTAAGTAAGTACAGTGGTTCTTCAGAAGTATTCAAAGACATGCTCTAGCTTGAGGGCTTTGTTCTGACAACATATATTTTCATCAAAGATCTATTTAATGAACTTTTCACTGTATTTGACTGTTCAAACTACTTGATCAAACACTTAGTTGCATGTCATTTCTGTCAGCTGGTTACAAAATAAGACCCTAATTTCCTAGGCAAATATTGCGGAATGTGAACCTTACGGTTAGTTCATGCAATTAGCTAGACATAGGATTTTTATATTTTCTTTCACAGGTTTTGTAAATTAATAGAGAAAACAGCTATAAAGAGATGCAGGCACAGATTTAACATAAGTCCTTCAGCTATCTGGATGATCACTGCTGCGGAAGAACTGATACAGGGTAGAAGAGACCATTTGCTCAAAGTGGGCTGTGTTTCCTTCCTGGGTACTTGTTTTTATTGTGGCATTATTTTTTTTTTCTCTACAAAAATACACTTTTAATATTTTTAAGCAAACATCTATGGGATTTTTTTTTTTATTTTTTTTTTTTTTTTGGCCACTCCTTGCAAGTAGGGGCATCTTTCCCATTTGGTAATGAGAAGAAATTAGATTCTTCTGTGCCATTTCATTTATATGAGAATCTCCGTGAGTTTGTAGCATTACAGGGACTATGATAGAGGCACAAAGACCTATTAATCACATTGCCACACAGTAAAAAAGTAATTGAATATATATTCGTTATTTTGCATTTTTTACCTAAGAGGAAAAATTCCATCTGTCACCCTCGCTGCAGTCTACACTCCCTGTTTTGTATTCTCTATTTTTAAGCAAATAGTGAAAGTAACATGCCAACAGTATAACACTGCATAGATTGAAATGAAACTATGCTCCCTAAACTAAACTAAAGGAGAGTGTTTAGAAACAGAATACCATTTCTACTCCCTCTGCCCCTCAGTGATTCATGCTGACATAGTAACATCAGCTGAATCCAAGGGCAAGATTTTCTGCAGGCTCCTCGGAGCACACTGTTTTTCGGTTTTTGAAATGTTCACAGGCCTGACGTGGTTGTCCCCTGAGTTTCCAGGTAGCTATGTTACTACAGAGAGAACCAGGATTTTACACAATGTTTAATACAGGGCTCAGAGAACTGCTGTGTGGCTGCGCTATATTTAGAGGAAGGCTTCACTTAAAATTAATACCCACAACAGAAGCACTAGACGCCTTGAAGACCTCCTTTGGTTCAGCATAAAGGTAGCACTGATAATCCATAGAGCCCAAAAATTATCACAGACAAGATATTCTTTATGTTACTGACAAAGTACTTCTAAGAAAAAATCCAGCTGCTCCATGTATCTTCTTCGGCTGACTCAGGACAACAACCAGCGTCAAAAAAAAACAAAAAGAAAGTGGTCTATTTAGTGGGATTTTCGTGGAAGATTGGTACCAAAGGCCAAAATTACCTTCCTTACAACTCTGCTTTGCACCTGGCAGAATTCAGTAGGCCTCTGACTTTTTATTACCTTAACTTTAAAGTTCATTACCCTGCTCAAAGGCATTACCCACTTCCTTTGCTTGATCAGATGGTCTGTAACATTCTCCCTTCATGATGTCCATGATCTCTTTGACAAAATAACCAGTTATTGAAGCAAGGACCAGTAAATGACCTGGCTGTCATGCTCCCCTCTGAATGTTCTCCCTCTCTCTCTTTAGTCCTTGATGTCTTTTTTGCGCCATGACATAACATTAAGAGGGAAGGTAGAATGTGCCCTTCATTAATTTAAATGACTTGTAGCACAGTACTAAGGATGTCTTTCTAGAATGATGTTGGTTACAGGGCACCCTCAGAAGAGCTGGTTCTCCCACTTCTTTGGCGAATGTTTAGCAGGCTAGTTTCTGAAAGGGAGAGCAGTTTTCTCTCTAGCGTTGTCCTCAAAAGAAAGCAGTTGTCATCACTGTGTTTTAAAAGCAGGCCAATCCCTCTGCTGTGTCTTAGGGACGCTCTGAGAAGATCTCTCTGATAGATCCTTGTTGGACACTGACCCAGTCAAGCAGTGAACTTATCTATGTCATGGTTAGTGCAGTCTGGTCATGTAAAAAGGGGAACTGTAGGCACTAGAGAGACTTGGAGTTAAAAACCAAAACAAAACATGTTTATTGATTCAAGACTAAGCAGCTGTCATTTGGGTGGAGGAAGAGAGCGGTTCAAGTTGCAGTTTTGAATCTGGTTCTTGCCTCTGCTGTCAGAGCATCTGTCCTGTTCCTGGATTTTATTCAAAAGCTCTGTCCACATGACAGAGTTTCAGTGGCAAAGGCTCTGCAACCACAATTGCATCCATGCTCCATCCCCAGCACCAATCCAAGGCCAGGAGAAGCTTTACTGCCTTTTTATGACTCTGACATAAATGAAGAAAGCAAGCAACCAGAAGCTGACGGGATCTTTGGGAACAGCATGATGTCAGTTTGGTGGGGTGAACTCTTCATACCCTCAATCGATATAGCTGGCTTGGCAAAAGCTCTGCGGCATGGCCTCCCTCTGTGCTCTTGATAAGGAAGATGAGCAGTGGCTCAGGACACAGAGCTGCAAGCACTGAACGGGCATAAGAAACAGTAATAAATTTTTATAAAAATATTAAAGGAAAACAAGATGAAGGGAAGAGCTGGCCATAGCAGGGAGTACTTCTGGTCATGCTCAAGTGCTTAACATACAGTGTTGTCCTGAGCATTACATCCAAGAGCAAAGTGGAAAAGGCAGGAGTTCATGCTGTCATTCTGCCTCCAGGCAAACAGGATTTAAGAAATCAGTGAAATTCAAATGGAAGAAAAATCCATTTCATGGTGTCAGCTACATGCATCAGAGAGTAGGGAGGGCAGAGAGAAAGACAGAAATCGAGCCTGACACTTTGAAAATGTATGTGGGACATGCAGGCAGTACGAGAACTAAATGTTATCTTTAGCTAGGATGGCTGTGCAAGCTAAGCCTGAGCAGTCATTGCCACACAGCAATCCATTAGCTGTCCCATGATCACGGGCAGATACATGCACGCACACATACAAGCATACACATACACACACTGGTGAACAAGAAAATAAATCACAGCAGCCAGATCACCCTGAATCCTGCAGGTGTTCAAGCTCAGGTGCAAACTGAATTTCCATGATTGGAACAGCAAGCATGGCCAGCAGTCCTGACGTCTGTATTCTTTCATGCCACAGTGGGAAAAGAAGATACTGCGTCTGAGCAATGTGACTGAGACTAACCAGAAGTGACGTGCTCTAGAGAATGTATGAATGTACAGAGAAGGTCATTCGAGCACTCCTGCCTATCCTTCCTCAGAGCCTTGCCCTCAACAAAATTGGCTGACCCATATTCAAAAGTGGTGAAAGGAATGTACTTATACGCAGCAGCACTAATCTGACTTTGAAGCAGAGTACAGTGGGATTTCAAATGCTATTGTAAGAATAAAAAAAAAAATTAAATAACCCAAATGCTATTGTAAGAATAAAAAAAAAATTAAATAACCCAGGGGCCAGCTTAAAATGTCTGCTAAATTCAAACCTTTATGCTTCTTTGTGCTTTATATATATCACTTACTAATTGCCTGGGTTTAAAAAGAAGATGCCCTGTATATATGTTGTATTATTGTCATATTATATTATTATACTTTTATAATTATTCATTATATTGTAATTACAAATACCTACATTACAAGGAAGCTGTACATGTACCCTTAACATCTAGGACAGGCTGGATATGCTATTTACATTAATTATTTTGCCTCTTCCTACATTTTTTCTGCATTTCTGCTGTACACAAGACAGATTTTTTACAAAGTAAAAACCAATAATAGAAAATGAGTGCCCAAACAGACTTTGCACTTTAGGTGCAAACGTATGAAAGAGGGTAGATTTAGATTGGATATCAGGAAGAAATTCTTTACTGTGAGGGTGGTGAGGCACTGGAACAGGTTGCCCAGGGAAGTAGTGGATGCCCCATCCCTGGAAGTGTTCAAGGCCAGGCTGGATGGGGCTTTGAGCAGCCTGGTCTAGTGGGAGGTGTCCCTGCCCATGGCAGGGGGGTTGGAACTAGATGACCTTTAATGTCCTTTCCAACCCAAACCATTCTGTGATTCTGTGTGTGATTCTGTATACAATTTCTTTCCCTCCCCTCCCCTCCCCCCTTTCCTTCTTTTCTTAGACATTTGCCATATATTGGTAAACTTCAAGAAAAGGCCCCAATGTCATACTATTATATTTAAATATATTTCAGGATTTACCGTCTATAACATGCAAATATTACTTTCATGCTATGATATTTGCATTTGTTGTACCCTTAAATGCCAAAACTTCATTAAACACGAGTCTGCAAATGTTGCTCAGCTTTTCCCAAAGCCAAGAAAAAGGCTGGGCATATACTTAAAACTGACAAAACTAATGAGGTCATACACAGAAGAGTTAACCTTCTTCGATATGAAAGAGCATAGCAGGATTAAAAAATTCTATCTGAATATTAACAAATGTATTAGTAGTGTCTGGAGATAAATTAGATTTTTTGCAAAGATAACAGTTACTGTCAGGAACAAAGGTTTAAGTGAAAAAAATTTGCAGTATTGCACGAGAGCTTGGGAAATGCTGAACATAGGGTGTCTGACTCAGTTGCAGACATTCGCTATCTCCACCTAATCATGATTCAGAAGGTTGGGGTCCCTTGGCATCACCTGAAACAGAAAGTATTTGTGGCCACATTTGGCCATGAAGTTCAGTGGTCAATGCACTTTTGTAGGGGATTTGTCTCTCCTTAGTCTGAGTTCTATCTCTTACTTCTCAGTGCAAATTGATTCTCTGGCTTGAGAAATGAAGACTTCTTGGCTACAGAAGGTCTCTACACAATCCAAATGTAACCTCTAGAGTCAGGACCAGAACACAGGACATCACTAGCCACTAGCCTCATTGCTTGTGACTTGGTTTTAAGTAAGTGACAAATAGCTTTGCTCTCAACCCAAGCTATGCCAATAGCCTGGCAATTAGAAGAGCCTCCAAGGAAACACGACAATGAGTTTGGAAGCCAAATGCTCAGCAGAAACTAGATGCCAGGGCTCTTCCTTCTGGTATGAATCCTGGAATTACAATACCCGTAACTAAAAGTTGGTGTTACTTCTTCTACCTGTGCTTTGTCTTAGAGTGAAAAGCTGTCTCCACCAGTAAATAAAATACACTCACAATCCTCATCTGTTACTGCTGCTGGCTGACAGAGAATGGCCTGTGGCCACACTGCTAAATGCTCTCAGCATCCACAGCAGGGTCACATCTGAACTACCTTTTGGAAATGATCTACTGATTGTCTCGATGCTCAAACTGTGCCCATGGGGACATGGAAGGAGTAGGGACTGGGAGGCAGCAATTAGCGTTGGCCAAAACTATGCCAGGCCCATCCTAAGACATTAACAGCATGGGTGATCAAGCTGCAGCACCTAGAAATGCTTCCTAATATAATTTGCTATACTTATGCAGCACAGCTTCTGAGGGCAATTTGGAAATGGGAGATTTCATTTTTTCTCCATTGTCTGTAGAGAGGGTGCAGGGAAATGAGGCTTAGCAAAGTGCCTACGATGAAGAATTATGAATCCAGGCTTGGCTTCCTACTTTGGGAGGGGGGCAGCAGACCGGGACATTACAGAGCATATGGGGGGATCTTAGGATTTAATACCTGAGAAATTTTGCTGGCCCAGGCTGAAGACTTTTTACTTCTGCGTATACTTAGAGTGGCCCACGTCCCGACAGGCCCGAGCACACCCCACACTCGGGTTCAGTTCATGGCTCCGCTTTATCCGATTCAGAAACCGTCTTCTACCAGTGATTGGATGTGGCAGGTGTTTTCTGAGGACTCGGTCGCATGCCCAACGTGTCAGCCCCGCTGGCAGGTGCTGTTCTCTCTCCGAGACAGGTTTTGCAGCCCATGCCGAGCTTTGTGCCAAAGCAGCCAGCCTGCAGCCCTGTGACTGCAGCACACACACACCTCAGGGGAGCCGCAGGTAGGATGCTTTCCTCACCGGTCCTTCCCGTTTATTTTACTAGACAAATGGATTAACTAACTCTGAAATACTAAAGGTCTCCTTGGGTAGCAAACTGCTCTTAACTTCACTGGTTTCTATGAGAATTGACATCGCTCAGTGTCTCTCTGGGTTCGCTCAGCACCTTGCAGTCCTAAAGGGTCCTCATGGGTGTGAACTGAATGCAAACAAAGCAAGGCCTGTGGCATTATGAAACTTCTATAGTAGATATATCTTCTAAAGGTGTTACAGAAGCAAATGCAACTCATTACAACACATGAGAGAAAATTAGACACCTTTTCTCGACATTCACATCTGTTAGAAAGATCGGATGTGGGAAGAACAAATCTGTAGCTGATGTTAAGTAAGTGATGAGCATTTTGTTAATAACAAAGTGAATGACCTTCAAAGGCAAAGTCAGGGAAAACAGAAGAACGCTCATTATTATTAGGGGCTGCACATGGGACTGTGACATAAGGATTACCAGAAAAAAAACCACAAACAACTTAGAAGACCTGAAGTTTCAGACAGTAGCAATTACAAGAACCACCTATGGCTGAAGTTTCCTTTTAGATACACTCACACTTGAAAAATACTTTCTATGTCAATCAACAGGGACGTTTAATTTATTATCATGAAAACAAACCATTCCAAAGCCGTACTACTACTACTGATAACAATAATAATAATAATACCTCATATTGAAAACTATTAACTAAATAATATTATCATCATAAATATATATATATTTATATAACAATACCATGAAACATTTGGAGTTAGCTAAAGCTCTAATTCAGAATTTGAAGAACAGGCATTTACAAACTCATTTTGCATTTTAAATCAATAATTATTTTGATTAAAGCAGCCAAAGAAATAGTCGACTGAATTTGATTTTGATTTTAGAAAATCACAGTCGCAGTTCAGCAAATATGATGAGAAAGAATCCATTATTAAAATGCTTTCCCCTTTCTATCTTTATCTCTCACCAGTGGATTGTGCTGGCTCGTGCCTTTATGTATTAATTCATTCCTGTAAGCTTGGACGGTTGTTTGCTTAGCAGAAGGATTGCTTAGGCTAACCTGAACTTAGCTGTGGCTCAGCTTTCTAGATAATTTCCGTAGAGAAAAGGTAGCAGTTTGACACCACTCCCCCATACAGACAGGTAGCTGAGCACACGGTAAAAATCTAACCATAGCAAGAGGGGCTATATCTATACTAGTGACCTCAGAGTAAGAGAATATGCCTTCCTTCCTTTCCCTTTTTCTTCCTTTTTTTTTTTTTTGGTAATAATTTAGGGTGGTGGTTTTTTTTTTTTTTTACCATGTTTTTAGTAGCATGACACAGATTGCATCCATCTAGCTAAACTCTCTTTTCATCCCCCTCCCTCCCCCGCCAAATGTGGTCTCATTCGTGATAACTTTTCGTGAGCAGTTTTTGTCTTGTTAATCCCCAAACCACGCTCGGATATTGTCTGGAAGGATGTTAGGTGTCACGGATCAAAACTGTGACAAGAAGCACGCCAAAAAATTAAACAGTGCAGGTGACCCCATGCCGCTGCTCAAGCTGCGTATGTTTAACAGTGTATTTATAGTTAGGGAAACACAGAGAACTCTGATATTCCAATTCACAATTCCTTCATAATACAGCTGTCATGATTAAACAGTTAGCTTTTTTTAAAAGTTAGCTTTGGCACAAAGACAATCTAAAAGAATGTAGATGAGGACTGTGGTTGTCTGTTTACTGCTATGGGACCTAGCCTTCAGTCCAGTTCTGTAATTACCCAGTGCTTCGGCTCCTGTGTGTTTGGTTTTTTCTTACTCGAAAATCCATGAAGTGCAAGGTCTTAAACCACAGACAGATGCGGCTGAAGTGTGTACTCAGACCTAGAAGCCGGCAAGTACTCCTGTTCTTCCGCAGCAACACAGATCTACTGACATTACAGTAATTTCAAATGTAATAAACTAACCAAGCACAGAATGGAAACACCAAGGCGAAAAAAAAAATTAAAAAAAATAAATACAGAGGCTAGTTCTTGATACATTTTTTCAAAGCCTTGAAATGTCTGTCTGTGGTCACTCATATATTCCTGAACTCCATGAATAGGATTACATGCAAGCCTATGGATCTGCTTTTATTTCGTCCTCTGCAACATTTCGGTTGGCCAGATGTGAATTTGAGGAAATCTCACCTATAACATTTAGATGATCACCCCCAGTAAAAGGAGACAAAATTACACAGGCAAGTATCTCTTTTCTTGCCCTTTCTTGCCTTAGCTCATTATCACTGGCAACGCATGGAGATCTTCATATCCCAATCTCTGCTTTGTAGGATATTTCACACACAGTAGACTCACTTTTTGCGCTCTGCTCACAAACCAAAACTCACCAAAGTTTTTCCCAGCAATTTCTCTCTACCTCTGACTTGACAGAGAGTGGCCTACACAGCAAGGTCTCATATTACTATGTTTTTATTCCTTTTACAAAGTAAAACAGTCCAGTTATTAGTGTAGTCTGAAGATCTAAAACTAACATAATGATAGTTTGAGGGAGTTCCCTATTTATTAGATTATAGTCAAATTCAGATTAGTCTCTGAGGCCAAAAGCCTCGCAGTTTATTAGAGAAGGATATGATAATTACTGCTAAATTATCAAGCTGCAACCTTGAGCTTTTATGAGGATGAAATTTTAATTAAATATTCAGTTTCAAGTGATGTTAAAAAGACTTGCAAAAAATGAGCCATCAGATTAGGAAGCAAAAAGGTAAAGTGTATTTTAAACTCTAGTTCTTTTTTTTGGGCTCGTTTTCTTTTGTTCTCTTCCTATTTCCTTCACATTTTCCGTATTTATTTTCCCTCACTTTCCCTCTCTTTATTCCATTCACATTTCTCTATTCCTCAACTCCAGCTGAGCCCTTTCTGGCCCAGGAAAATATAATATACTTGGAATAGGATATTCACGGAATCTACTTTGTTCTAAACCTTCTCCTGAAGCTGCCTTTTTTCACCAGTAACTGTGCAAAGAATCCAGGCAACAAGATTTTTTAGTTTCTTCATAACACTATATTTAGGTATGTAAAATGAAAATGAGATGAGTACTCCTTCATTATTGATCAGCTGAGCTGGGACATTGAAGAAGCTGGGACTGTTTAGTTTGAGGAAGAGGAGGCTGAGGGGAGACCTCATCACTCTCTACAACTACTTGAAAGGACACTGTAGAGAGGTTGGTGCTGGTCTCTTCTCACAGGTAATGAATGATAGAACAAGAGGGAATGGGTTCAAGCTGCAGCAGGGTAGGTTTAGGCTGGACATTAGGAAAAAATTCTTCACAGAAAGAGTGGCCAGACACTGGAATAGGCTGCCCAGGGAGGTGGTGGAGTCACCATCCCTGAATGTGTTTAAGACTTGTTTAGATGTGGTGTTAGGGGATATGGTGTAAGGGAGAACTTTGTAGAGTGGAGTTGATGGTTGGACTCGATGATCCCAGTGGTCTTTTCCAACCTAAATGATTCTATGATTCTATAAAAGTGAGGACTTCCAAATAAGACAAAATACTGCCAACAAAGGAACACTTTTGCAGAGGACCGGCCATCTGTAGATCTCTCAGTGCTGTATAAAGGAGAATCAGTATTAGTAGTCTCAAATGCTGGGCCAAAGCCTGAGGCACAAAGTGGGAAAATGGCTTCCCAAAAGCCATGCTGAAGATCGGTGCCAGGGTCAGGAACAAGGTACTTGACTTTAAATCATCAGGCTAATTCCTCAGGTACTATACCCAACAGCCTGTCCTAGCAAAGCAATGTCATAGGTACCTTGCTTGGTAAAAAGGCTTAACGAAGGCCAATGTGAGTTTTGTTTTCTCAAAAGCATGTAAACAACTTGAAGAATGTGGCCACAAACATCTATACATATATTTATCTGTGTGTGTTATTTGTTATTACATATTTCTTATCTTTCCCTAATATTTTGAGTATTGTAGATGAAAGGAAATACCTCAACATTGTAAATGCAGAGGATACAGGTGAGTAATTAGAAATTTGACAGCACAGATATGAGATACTACGTACGATGTACTATGAACATGCATTATGCAAAGAAGGCACTACAGTGAAACACGACCCCTCCCCCCCCGGCAATGAACTACGTTACTTAAGGAAAAACTGGTATTTGTGTGCAACAGTATCTGTACGGCATTTCTGTGTTTGATTGTCCTGGACATTTCAATTCAATATTGTTGATGAGGCACTTAAACAGAAATAAATTCAGTTTATTTCTGTAATGGGCTATTATGTGTGTTTCGAATGTTTATTTGCCTTTTTGCTAATTTTCAAGTTTTAATCATGTGCAATGACACACTCATTTGCAAGGTTCTGCTAAGCTCAATATATTTCCTTTTCTGCATTCTATTAAAGGAAAAAAACAACTGATCTCTGGAAACATTTTTTTTGAGGAAAAATCAGTACGTTTTGCAAGTGGCATTGTACTAACTTAGCTGTCTCAAGATTTTTAACAGCCCAAGTGTTGTCTGAACTACGAAATGGCTCCTGTAATTTATACCGTGGGTACTCTTGCTTATTTGGATGAAAAATTATAAACCAGTCATGCTTTTTTTTAATTATTATATAAATTAATGGGAAAAAAAGGAATTTAAAAAATTCATGAAATATTTTCCAAATTATGAGACAAAAATATATAATAATTTAATGGAATCTTAGCAAAACATTATGTAAAACACTCTAGGTACTGCATAATTTTGTAATAAATGCTGCTGACATCCCACTTAACCAGAGCAATTTAACACAATATATTTGTGTTCGCTGCTGAATAGATTGCTGAGATTTGCACAGACTATAGTCTGAGACATTAATTGATTGTCAGTTAGCAAAAACGAATCAACACATAAATATGTTATTGCAATCAACCTAGGAATGGTGGTTACGAGCATTTGTCCTCGATCACTGTTGCCTTACAGTTTGCATTGGTTTCCATTCCACTTTCCGGACCTTCCTGGCCCATGTCAGTTCTACAGCCACTGGTGGCGCTGGCCCCATTTTGCCTGAGGGCACCTGCAGGAACTGTTCTGGAAGAGGGTGTAAGAGCACCCAGCTCCCAGCTGCCCTCTCAGAGAGGTCTCAGGCCTTTCTCCTCCTGAGTGCAGAACTGGCATGTCCTGGGAGCTCTGGAGTTGTTGGATCTGTGTGGGTTCCCCTGAGCACCAGGCTTGTGCAGCAATGGATCAGCCCTGCACACATGCATTGTATTTGATATTTCCGGGGTATGCGCTTGTTTTCTTGCTCCTCCACTGAATGGCTACCCTGTGTATGTGCTATAAGCCCCATGCTTCCAACAGGTAGCCAATCTATTGGTCATATACAAGCTCACTGTTTCATGTGTGTGCCATTAATCTTGGTATTTCTATGAAGCCACAGCTGCTCTGTGCATGTGCAGTAGCCACCATATAGGACAGGATGAGCTGCGGTATGCAGTCCTCTCCTCTGTGAGAACAGGAGATGATACACCTATTAATGTTTCTGGAACAGAAAATTGCAGAGATTTCACTCTTTATCCTCAGGCACTACAGTCCTAAAATACCATGATTACTAATAGCGATAAACAGCCGTGAGTTGGCAGTAACAACTTCCAACACTTTAGTTACAAAATGAGCTACAACTCCAGACTAAGCTTCAGCTGGACTCAGTAACAAAACCAACAGAGCTTGTAAACCCATCAAAATTATTTAAACACGTTTAAAAAAAAGATAAAGTAAACTGAAGCACTTGGCTATAATCAGGAGATAAATAAAAGACAGAGATACAAAGAATTAAATGAGTCTCTGTATCTACACAAAAAGTCAATGTAAGTATGTGCGCATAAAGCTACTCTATATTTACATCTTCAAAAATCATTCATTTAAAAGGTCAATAAGCAAAATTGATTACAGCTACCGCATACAATCAACGATTGTCTTCTTACAGTATATAAGAGAGAGTAACATGCTAAGGACATTAAAAAAACACAGTACCCAACGACCAAGTCATTCAGGTCATCATAACCTATGCTAGGAAGGAGGAAACGTACTTGGAAATGCAAAAAAGGCTCGCCATTTCACACAAATTACTCCCGTTGTTGTGCAGTAGTTCTGACAGCGACAAGCAATCCACAGTGAATCACCCATTTAGCGATCTGAGCAAAGAAGGCACAAAAGGAAGTGAAGCAGTCACATGAAGTCATGTTCTTCCCAAACTCTGTCAACTGCAAACTTCTAAGGAGTTTTTTTCCAGTTTTTCTCACGCTTAATCTAACCCAAAAATTCAGTTCGCTCTTATTTTCTAATACTGTCTTGATTTATGATTGCTTCTTCTCTCTCCACGGCATAAACCTCAACTGAACCTGAATTCCTGAGTGCATGCACTCAATAAATTGCCCAACCACTGCTATTTTCGTGAAGTGAACGCTGGCTAGATTGTAGCAGTACTTCTCCCTACACTTGCTCTTCTTTCATTTTTCTGACAGTTCATGTCTCAACCCTATCCTACTCCCTTTAATCTGCTTCCTTAGATCCTCCCCACTGACAGAGTTTTGGATTTCACTGCACAATTTCTTGTCCATAATGTATTTACCTGGTTTGCTGTCTTGTGAGCTAGTCTCGTTCGAGCATTAAATGCTGTCTGAGGATGTAGGAAGGACCCATGCTCAGTATTTTTCTCTTACTGGCAGGTTAATATCTAAACAGAAAAAAAGCAAACTATACTTTACAGTTTGGCAAACTAAACTTTAACCAGCAAAAAAGTGAACTATAGTTTGGTTTTAAGCCATTGGCAGTCCAGGGTCTTTTTTCATCCTTGAAACTGGATTTCTCTGCCAGCAAAGTGCTACAGTACAACCTTTTACCTATATACCGCACCCACAGAATTTAGTTTTATAGCTATTCACCCAATTAACATGTTGCCGTCCAGTGCTGAGGTTACCTTCCGCGCCTGCACACCACTCCTCAGTTTATACATTGCTGAGTGCTCCTTTTCCATCAATGAAAGGGGAAGCTGTTCTTTGGAGTTTTTCTCAAAGATCTACTCTTTCACTCCAGCAGCTCCTCCCTTTCGCTTCTCACTGAAGTAATCATCTTAGTTATTAGAAAATTTAGAAAATCTTAAGTATGGGGTAACTGCGAAGTAAGCAGGAGGCAGCAAGAGTTGGAGTTGGCATGGGGCACTGAGACAGGAATGGGAACTGCAGGAAGGCCAGATGTTGGAAGACCTCTCCCCTGTGGACTACATGAGTAGGGCATCAACCAGAAAAGTAAGAAAAAGGGAGGTTCTTCAGTCACCTCAAATAGTGACTACAGCTCTGGAAGAAGCGATCCTGAGGCAACCTGTTCATCACGTTATTCCAGAGAGGAACCTCATGAAGTTCAACAAGTGCAAGTGTAGGGTCCTGCACCTGGGGGGGAATAACCCCATGCACCAGTACAGGTTAGGGGTTGACCTGCTGGAAAGCAGCTCTGCAGAGAGGGACCTGGAAGTTCCAGTGGACAAGTTGACCATGAGGCAGCAATGTGCCCTTGTGGCCAAGAAGGCCAATAGTCTCCTGGAGTGCAATAAAAAGAGCGCGGCCAGCAGGTCGAGGGAAGTCATCCTCCCCCTCTACTCTGCCTTGGTGAGGCCACATCTGGAGTACTGTGTCCAGATTTGGGCTCCCCAGTTCAGGAAGGACAGAGAACTACTGGAGTCCAGCGGAGGGCTACAAAGATGATCAAGGGACTGGAGCACCTCTCTTACGGGGAAAGGTTGAGAGACCTGGGTGTGTTTAGCCTGGAGAAGAGAAGGCTGAGGGGGGATCTTATCAATGCTTATAAATATGTAAAGGGCGGGTGTCAGGAGGATGGGGGCAGACTCTTTTCAGTGGTGCCCAGTGACAGGACAAGGGGCAATGGGCACAAACTGCAACACGGGAAATTCCATCTCAACATGAGGAAAAACTTTACTCTGAGGGTGGCAGAGCACTGGAATGGGCTGCCCAGAGCTGCTGTGGACTCTCCTTCTCTGGAGATATTCAAAACCTGTCTGGATGCGTTCCTGTCCAACCTGCTCTAGGTGACCCTGCTCTGGCAGGGGAGTTGGACTAGATGAGCCCCAAAGGTCCCTTCCAATCCCTACCATTTTGTGCTTCTGTGATACAATCAGCACATAAAATTTGCAGTGTTCCCTGAGGCCCTCGGGGCCCCTCATTTCTCTCTGGCCTAAGGGAAATGCACTATTTACTTGTCATCCATCTCAGTAGCTGAGTTGGTATAATTGCAGTATCCAGTGATAATTCTTTTGCTAATATCTTTTTTTCTACTTTAGGGAAAAAAAAAATTATTGATTAGATGACCTTTATTCTTGTGCAGCTGCATCTAAAGCTGAGTTTTAACTGCTCTAAATACAAAGCAGAAACACCAGGCACCTCCAGACAAAAGCTCCGTCTGAGATTTTTAGCTTATGAAGACAGCTTATGTTTTAGCCGCATCTAGATAAGCATGTGACAGTGACAGGGTACCCATTCTGCTCTGCACACAAATCATCCTAAGCAACAGTCTTTGCCTGAAAAAATACTTTTGACAACTGAATAAATCAGACAGCCGGATCATAACAGATAAGAAATATTCCTTCTGTTTTACACACAGGAGACTAAGGCAATTGCCTGAGGACAGCAAGTTTCTGTAACACAGCTGGGAACTGCATCTTGTATCTTGAGTCCCATTCAAATAAAAAAAAAAAAAAAAAAATCACCCTTTCTCTAAGAATCTCACCAAAAGACATTACATAGTTATTTTTCTGCATCTGTGGTAAAATAAAATATGCAACTCTAAAGGTGGAGGAGAAGGGGGGTGTAGGGCTTATGGGAAACATTTATGACTAGCAGAACTTCTCTAGAATTTCATGAATTTGTGTTAATAAAGGAAAAAAACAACATTTCAGAATTAAGCTCAGGATTTTACACGTCTTACACTAGCACATCACCAGTAGCAACAGATTCACATTAGGTGAATCTTTCCTGATGCAAATAAAAAGAAACCAATATAGACCCCTATAATGAACAAACAAGTATTTAGACTCAGGACATCTGGGGCTGGAAAGAATCAACTGTTTACAGAAAACTAAGAAGATGGACATTTTCTACATGAATCAGTCTGAAATGAAAAAGGAGAAAATAAGAACAAAGAAGGAATTACTTCACTACAGAAAAACACTTTACAGATAAGCTGTAGTAAAAATTAACAATGCCATTTTCTAAATCCTTAATAAGCGTGCGGTTCTGTTATGGATAATTATGCAAACATCCCTTCCCAAGTTTCAGAAATTGTTAGGATAATATTGAGTGGCATTTTCAGAGATTATTGAAAATGTTATAAGCAATCTGATTTTTTCCTTTGTGACACCTGATAATTTCCCCATTAAATATCATTGTTTTGCATAATAATAATAATAGCTAATTTACATGTGTTTTACATGCCAACTGTAGTATTGCCATTCATATAACTAGCCAACTTTTCAGTAGTTTCCCATTTTCAGAGTTATAAAACTCTGAATAAAATTATTTCCAAATCTGAGACTTAGTTGATAAAGCTGATAGCCTAATCATTAGTTTTTGTCAATTCATTCAAAAAGCCTTTGGATGAATAAGAAATATCTCACCCTTAGAAAGAATTTGCTACTTCACGTCATGCGAGTAGACTCACATTGCTCCTGTAAAGCTGTATAAAGCTGAAATAATTTAATCCAGTTTCTCACCTCAGAGGTAGCTGAAGATGGTTTAAGCCATATGTTTATTTTACAGTAAAGTACCCTGTAAGTGAATCCACAGTCGCTTACCAAGCTTTGTCACAAGTCGTAACTAGCAGTCAGCAGTCTGAAGGGTTCTGACCATCATAACTAAAGAATTTATTTAGTCGCAGGCCAATTTGCAGAACTGGATGAATTCTGCAAAAAGACTTTATGAGACTTAACTTTATAAGGAAATAAAATTGCAGATGAAATTCAATGTATAAACATAAACGGGCACATAAGGGAAAAACAATCGTTAACTTGTACGACGTTCTCCAGTGCTAACGAGAAGAGATATTTGGGGGCTTATAAAGCAAAATACATTCTGACTTTATCAAATTACAGTCTCTATGCTGGATCCCCTGGAAGTCTTATGATTAATGCTCTGGTTGTCCCCTTCTTTACCTCTACAATCCATATTCAGAGGTCCCTAACGCCACAGTCTCTTTGCTAAGCTCCAAACCTTGCTGCAATTAAACTGGTCACCTAGAGCAGCAGGCTGAAGAAGCCAGACAGGGTAGGCTGAATTTTCCTGCACCATGTGGGCTCTATTTCCAGCTCCTCTAGGGCTTACTTTCATGGTAGACAAGCTGCAACGCCACAATCCTTTAGTATCTTCAATAAATGGCTCTGGTTCAGCAGAGCATGCGTGATATTCCTATGATGTTCCATACTTTCAAGCTAACAACATTCAACCTCACACAAACAAAACAGAACAAATTACTTGCTACCAAATCATACTTTCTTGCCTCCTCCTCTTTTCTACCTCCCATTTGAAATCAATACAATGTCCATCACAAAATCCCTAAAGCAGTATATGAAATAGAACTACTACTCATTTACTTCCATAAATACTTGCTCTGGCCTTCCGACAAGCAGCCGTCCAGACATTTTTTAATGCAAAAGTTGCACCTGGACCACCCTGTTCATAAAGTAAAAGTCTGATCAACGCTATGTGATATTGCACCTACTATACTTTCATATTTCGACAATATCCTGTAGCAGAGAGTTTGATAATTTAACTGTATTGGATGAAAAAAATACTTCCGTTTTTTTGTTTAAACAGGCTATCTGAAAATTTAGTTAGAAGCCCCTCTTTTGTTATAAGGAACAAAAAATTGTTCTCTATTCATTTTCTTCATGCCGTTCAATGATTCTTGTCCATCACCACATTCTGAAGAATTATTTTACTTGAAGATGAGTATTTTTAATGTACTTTTTCCTCGGTTTGAAGCTCTTTTACATGTTATTTTTGTAATTTGTGTAGCTTTTCCTTTTTTTTTTTTTGAAAAAAAAACCCAAAAAAACCAAACCAACCAAACCAAAACAGGGATAACCAGTACTACAGACACAAGCACAATCCAAATTTGTACACTGGTAGAGTGATACTTTCAATATTCTTTCCTGATAGCGTGTTTGTTGTTTACTACCACTGAGCTTAATTTTTTATAGAACTAGCCAAAAGGACAGACAAATCTCTATTTTAAGCAGGAAGAGACCACTATCACGCAGTACAGCTTTGTGTATGTATAGTATTTACTGAAACGGATCTCTCAACGTTGTTTTTCCAGCTGCCATTTTATCACCCAATTTGTTTGTATTATATAATTGGGACTTTAATTTTGATTATCTTCAACAATTGTGTGTCACTAGCAAATATTTATTTTTTTTTGTTAAAAAAAGATTTTCTGAACAGCACAAATACCAACACAGGTTTTGTTGGGACCTAACCAGTACCTGCCTGCTGCTATGAAAGTTAACCATTTTTATTATCTGTTTCTTAACTTTTACTGGCAACTAACCTATTGAAGATTCTTCCCTCTACTTTACAATTTAGTATGGCTTGAAGGCTATGTACCTTGTGGAAAGCTTTCTTGTCCTTGACCCACATTCAATTGCACGTTCAAAAACGTAATGGATTTGTGGTGCATGACTTCGCTTTGGAAAAGCCATATTGACATTGACCAATACATCTATATTAAATGTCTATTATTGCTATTTTTTTTATCCAGCATGGATTTCAGATTTGTCTAGAGTTCCCAGCATCCCTCCTAAAAGTCTTTTTAAAATTGATACCATGTTTGTCCCATTTCCTTCATGTGACTACCCTTAAACAACAGCATCCAATATTTTTAGCAGATTAACAATTTCATATTCCAGTTCCTTGAAAACTCCTGAGTGAGTGCTATCGAGACTGGGTGATTTATTGCTGTTCATTTTATTGATGCTTTCAAAAATCACTTGTATGACATTTCAGCTTAGGATATTTCTTCAGATTAATCACCAAAAAATACTGGATCCAGCACGGAAAGCTCTCTAACCTCTTCTGCAATAAACATAGATACAAAACACTTTAAACTTCTCTGCTAGAGGCTTATCTTCTTTGAAAGCTCCTTTTATTGCTCTGTTATCTGTCAGCTCTACCAGCACACTACCAGCTCTCTGTCTGGCTGTGACATGTTTTAGAAATATGCATTAATGATGTCTCTAGTATACAGGCCTTTTAAGTCTTCTCTTTCGCTCTTAGTATTATATTATGTCTTGCCTATCACGATTTGCTATATTTTGCTCGGGGGGGGGGGGGGGGGTGGGGGGGTGGGGGGGGGTGGTGGTGAAGTTTCATTATTACTTTTATAGGTTTAGGAAGTTGTTCCTCCAAGTTTGGTGGGGGATTTTTTTTTTAGCCTGCCTTTGTTAATGCCAGAACTTAGGCTCTTTACTGGTTTTATCATTTGGACAGAATCTTTATTGGAAAAATGTTTTATTTCTAATGTCTTTATTCTGTTGTTTAACTACATGAACTCCTTCCTGTCCTCTTAAAAATCTTTTTTGATTGGTGTAATAATCTGGTTATATTGCCTGTATATAGCCTCCAGACATTTTATCACTCTGACATCTCTTAACTATTTTCGTCACTTCTATGCAGCTTTTCTTTTTCAATGTCATGTTACTGCAATGGAATTTTAAAATTTTTGCTTTGTGCTTGTTCTCTAATATTTTAATTTAAAAAAAAAAGTACAAATATATGCAACAAATTCCAAGTGCTAGTAGTAGATCAGGAAGCTTGCCAAAGGCTGGACCTAAATAGCAAAGCAGATGTACTTTTAGTATGCTAACAGTACAACTAATGCCAATTTCCATTTGTGCCTTCCGGATGCATTTTTTGAAAGCAGATACTTCACTCACCTGGTATAAAATTTTTGTACTCACCAAGATTCATATATGAGGTAATGTAAGGACTTCCGAGCTTCTCACAAAGTAAATGGCTGGCTACTTCTTTCTTCGCTGAAAAATCTTAGTATTGTTACTAATAGATTATCATTGGTTTCTGAGGTTATTTTCTTCTTTTGAGCCAATGTGTTTCTCTTTTAAAAACAAGTATTCATTGTTACTGAATTTTTCTGATTAGTGGTAATGACATTATGAAATACTGTATTGTTGAAATACATATAGAGGAATATATATATTTTACCAAACTTTACTTTCCAGACTTCAACTGGCTATCTGATCTTAACCAGTAATGAATCATAGCTTTACGATAAAAGCATTTTCTACCACAGTACATGAGAATTTTCCAAGAAACTTCCATTAAAATCACAACAAACTGGGAGCCTAATTTTTCACTAGTATTCTAAAAACAACTGGAGTTCTGGCTTATTCTTTATCTGTTGAATCACACCGCACTTCAAGAAATCAGCCTTGAGAGATCGTGCTGTGTTTCCATAGCAATGACTTCAAGTTATAAAACCAACTCTGAAGGCCGGGTCCTGCTCTCAGATGCATAGTGCTTATTTCAATGTATTAAAAAAAGGAAAACACAACAAACCACCTGTTACTGTGTTAGCTCTATGCAGAGGTAGCAACACACCTCTTTGAAGTTTTAAAAAGCATCTATTTTAACAAAATAAAAATGTGTCTTTTATACATTCTAGGTAGAAATGAAATGCAATTTAAACCCAAACCTTATTTTCTAAAAGTGATAAATCAGCTCTGAATGCCACAGCAGACATCAACATTATCTAATAAAATAGGTTTAGTTTTCTCCAACACGGTTTTTAGCCAGTCACTGTACGCTTTCACTACATTATGTTGAAAGCAGTTCTATGTAATCATTATTAAAATTCTGTAACTATGAGAAGTTCAGTAAATTTATACCCATTCTTTTAGATAGAAGACTGTAGGAAGTGAACTTAAATACTCCTGATTACTTCTGACTATCCACACTGCTTAAGTGCTAGGATCAAGAAGAAAGCCATTCTGGATCAGTCCATGAACACTGACAGGCGCACGTCTGGGAACGACTTAAAAATGCACCAGATTTCCTCTGTCATACAGAAGGCATTTATATTTTTCATGTAGAAATGGAAAAAAAAAAATTGTCTGTGCATACATTTGCATACATATATTTTAAGAACAGAATTCATTTTTAAAAAGTTCCCATTTTTGAATGTGGTAAGCCAGCTTTGAATAGTAGCAATTACGGAATATACAGAAAAGAATTCTCATCACTTTCAATAAGATCATCGCGCTGTATGATAACACAAGTTATCTTCTTTCTTGACTCCAACTTAACAGACCGTACCTTTCTCTTTGTAAAATACTGAAACAATTACGATAGGCAGAAGGTATTTTTACTCAAATCTACCAGTAAAGGGAGTCAGGGAATGAATTTTTCAAATTTTTATTACATTAAACATCGGGATATTCCATTATTCTCACAGTATTTTTTGAAATGTGACAAAACTGTAGTTTAAAAAATGAAAGCTATAGATGCTTTTTGTTGTATTACTGTTTTCTCTATCTACACTGCCCAGCTGAAGAAAACAAACATGAACGTAGTTTTTCTTCCTTACCTTTCACACTACCTATTGAATATACTTTCCACATACTGTATAGAAAGTGATCAAATTAGACAAAGAAAAAAGGCAATAAATAGTTTTTCATTGTTATCTCTTCTTTCTACTAAATTCACACAAAGGGACATGAAATACCTTAGGAGATATTTTATCTACTAAAATGCAGCATCCCACTAAAGTGTCAATTACAGGTCTGTACATAAGTTCAAATCTCAAGTACACCTTGTGTTGATTGCCTTTTGCATTTCCTGAGATAGGAAAACTTCAGGAAATCATTTGCATTGTGGAGCAAAACATTCTACCTTAACTCCAGGGAAGAGTGATTTACAATGTGATACACAAAGGAAATACAAAATGATGAAATTATTCAACATTTTAAAATACCCTTCATTCACGTACAGAAATATGCAGTACTGACTATGTGTGTGAATTAGCTTTAATTGCTTTCTTACCAAATGTAGTTAGTGTGCTGGGAATAACAAGACACATTGTTCAAATACCAAGACGGTAATTCCACGTTTCTGTGAAACTCAAGTAAAATGGCAACCCTTACCTTCTAGAGTTTCTCTACCTGAACAGCACAATGTACTATCAGAATGCAACAAATATTTCTTCGACTGCATTGTAGCATTCAGCTGTAAACCATTCTCCTGCGAGGCTAATTATTTGTGCGCTCACCCCTCTTAAACTTCTGTATGAACTGTAAACTTTGGGTTTACTTTGTGAAAATACAGTTGTACCTCGGGGCTCAAAGATACCCGCAACACTACGCACTAGTGAACTCAGTAACCTAATAAAGATGTAATACAAATAGGCCTAAAAACTTCAGGAGTATTGTCTGTTTAAAAACATTGCGATAAGCCTGTTGTTTTCAGTCTAATTAAATTCTACACACATATTGTAATCGAAATGTAAAAACTCACTTTCTAAACTCATATTATTAAAAATATATATATATTATCACACACACCATTTAAATCACACTTTTTGGGCATATATTTATTTTTCATAAAAGTATTCATACATAAGCAACTAGGTTTTTTTGTAAACATCATAGGGAATTAAAAACATTGCTCACTTAAAAGTAGCAGAATCCAGCCTGTAATTTAATACAATTATATAATACTTTAAAAATAATTACTTCAGTTATACTCACATATATAATATATATAAATAAACACATACACACACTTGGTTTTATATATGCATGTAAGCAAATGCATCTCTGCCACAGCCAGGTAGGGCATTAAAAGAAATGTATTTTCTTTTTATTCATGTTCAATACATAGCAAAGATACACTATCCATTCACAACAAAATCATACCTACACAATATGAAATTCATATCGGGCTTTTCTGCAGTGCCAGTAATCTTGTAGATTCTCTTTACTGAATATTACAACTACGAAGTCTTAGAAATACAATCACTTTGGAAGTTTATGCAACATTTAACATGCTGGTCAAAAGTAAAAGACAAAAAAGGAATGAAATATTGGTATCTTAAGTAAGTAGAAAGATGAGGACCAATACCTGTAAAATACCTTAAGACTGGGAGAGATATTTTCAGCTTACATCAAGTGGTAAATAATTTGTCTGTAAATACTTTATTTCCTCATTTTAGGTACACAAGATTCACCAAAAAAAAAAAAAGTGCCCTAAGTTACAGTGCGTCCTTGTCCATGTGCCCAGAGACACAATCTTCTACTAGCCACACAGTGCTGAAAACACTCCTGTGAAATGTTTTCAAGGGAACCCAAGAGCCATGTGTAAAACGTGTTGATTCAAACTATGCAGTGTATACATATCCAGTTTCATAATAAAAATGAGTTCAGTAAAGACCCTTCTGCTTCAACAAACTCTCAAGAGACAAATCATTGGCACCTCAAAAGAAAGGCACTAGACAAACACGATGAACATCAGTACAGAAACAACATCCACAATAATCTACGGCTTCCACTGAAATAGTAACAGCGTATGCACATGTTCTTTCCCTCAAAATTCAGTACAAGTTTATAGATCTGAGAAACATGCACTACTATAAAAGATTTAATATAAATTCTTATTTCAGAGAAGATGGATTAAGTTTCAGTTCTGAGATAGCTCACAGAACTAAAACAATTTACTTGATCACAACTGACAGGAGCAGAAATGAACTTACAGATTTTCTTTTAAGAAGAAGTGCTCTTTTACCACAAAGATTTGCTACTCGTCTCAGAAACCATTTTCCCTCTGGGGATACTCAGTCAGTAGTATGTGATCAATAACTTCAGGTATTTCTGTATTTGCAGAGGCATAGCATGGCACGATCTCTATTAAAACTTCCCATAATGTTTCTTGCCTAATCTATATAAGTGTAGCATATCACTCTAAGTACTATAACATACTGTAACATGATGAGTCAAATGCAATTAATCAGTGTAAAAATATTAAAAGTAATCATTACAATATTTTTTTTCCGATTAGTCAAGAAGTAATAGGGGTGCGAAGCCAAAGTGAAATAGGATGTAGATATTCCTTAAATCCCATTTCAGATCTGAAGCTTACAATAGATATTCTTTCCTCCTTCCCAATTTTGGTTGCACATTGGAGCAATCACCTTCTAAATACATTCACCTTCCCCCTCCCAGTGCAACTGTGCACTTGGAACAATCTTATTTTTTTTGTAGATGTACAAATCCTCAGACTCAAACCTCCAAAAACTATCATGACTGCGGCAGCAGCGCATCAGAAAAACTCTCCATTCCCTATAGCAAGAAGCAGCACTAATATTTGCTCTAAGTACAGAGAAAGCACTGGCAGGCAGGTGGGGTAGTTCTAATAGTTGCTATTCCATCAGTCCTCCTTAGGATCACTAAATTCTAAACTCTGAAATATTTCATTGGGTTGCGTATTTATATTCTAGAACACATCAAGCGCATAAAAATACAGGAAGTCCTCAGGGGCAATGAATTTCTAGGCACTTAGTTTTCATTCTTTTCTACAGAAATTCTGTAAATTCTTCTAAAGATCCTATTAGACACCAGCGCGTCGCGGCCCACACCACTTCATGGCAAGGGCTGAATGAGACCTTTACAGCAATTACAGAAGTCTTTCCGAGTAATGAAGATCCATCACACTGTTACCATAAATTACATTTTAAACAAAGACAGATCACCTCAGATTGTACACTACTCCACAACAGATTTCAAATGTTTCTATACACAGCAACAAAAGGAGCAACTTTTATAGTCGCGGAGAGAATCAACTGCCGCCAGGAAAAAGGAAGGAGCTGAAAGCTGAGGGCAAGGCTGTCAAGACTAGTAACCAGCTCCGACAACTACAGTGAGAAAAGACCGGAGGATGGCACAAATTTAAGCAAGGGGAAAACAAAGAGACTTGTCCTTTCAAAAGGTTTGATTTCAGAAGATTTTTTAGTAATATAAGCAATATAAATATGCAAAAATTTAATAATTCCCTCACATTTAATGTAAATATGTGGGCTCTTTGGGCTGTAAAAGCACTAACATATAACAAATTATATACCCAAATTACTTATAACTATTTAAGGGACTTATAGTAGAAATGTGTAAAATCACTTTCCTTAATAAAAGGAGCGAGTGGTTAACTTAGAAGTGGTAAAAGTCTAGCAAGTGCTTCATATGTCTCAGACATTATTTTGTGACTGTGGTCGTACTTATATCTACTTCAGTTTATCCACCTGAGCGTAAGTATAATAAAAATAAGCGTTAGTAAACATTTACTTCAGAAGCACTTTGGAGTTTACAGAAACTCAGTATGAAAATGCAAAATATTCTGAAGATTTATTAATAAGACTCCAATAACTCTAGAGGTGCACTCCAACATGCCAGGTTATGTATCTGCCACCCTATTTCTGCATTTTTTTCAAGCAGCTGTGGGCATTATATGACACCACATCTCTTTAACAACTGCAGAGAAATGACAAGACAATTAAACCGTAAAGAAGTGAAAGACACATAAACAAACCTTTTTCATACCAGAAAGACTCTAGAAAATAGTAGTAGTAACTGGTTTAATTTGGAATGACAAAGGTTTCTGGAAAAAAACATACTGCTTTCTTTTTTGGTTTGTTTTCTTTTTTAACCAGAAGTCCTCACATTCACCTTACAACTTCATGGGCAGATTACTGTGAGAACAGAGTAAAGAGTGCAATTTCCATGGGTCCTGCTGAAATCAATGGAATTCTAGTGGTCACAACAGTTCAGCATATGAACTAAAACACAGGATCAGCACCTGGTATATAAATAAAAAAAAACCCCAACAACTAAAAAGTGCCACTTTGCCATAGATTAAACACTTGCTGCAAATGAACAAAACACTGCAATTTCTACTGTTCCAAAGTTCAGGGCTTTACTATGAAGTTGTATGAAAATGCCAAAAAACGGACTGCAGATCCCTGTGACTTGATCCTTTCAAGCTTCATTAAGAAAAAACGGTTAATAATCACAACATTTGAAAGCTGAGGTTCCTAGGTCTGAAAGTACTCATTTCCAGCCACACCAGAGTATTAAAGGTAGTGTTGGTAGGGAGCTCACCTGAACAATAACAAGATTTTAGTATCTGCTGCCCTGAATCCTGGAACAAGTAGATGAACTGTATGAAAAATAGAAACCTCAGATTTCAAATTAAACTAATGGGTAGTTGCTGTCATTGCTATCAAACTAGACTGCTCCTAAATTGTAAATGAAAAAGCATTTCCTAAAATTATATTTATTGTAGGACTAGTAAGATATTAGCTTTAGAATCTTTAAACATTTTAAAAAACACACTAAATGCCTCTAATGAGCAGACAACATGTAACAATGGAAGTTTCAGTATATTTTTTGCACCTTTAGGGGGTTTTCCCCCTTAAAAAAAAAAAAAAAAAATCTTTTCCACCCTCAGGTGCAAACATATTTTTTTTTTAAAAATTCAAAGTAACATAGAAAAAAATATGTTACCTGTCAGTGTCCAGTAATCTGCACAATTCTGTACCATGTACCAATCAGAACCAATGGAAGTAAACTATAAATCCTTCAGCAGTTCTTTGGAACTGAATCGTTCAAATACTTTTTCTTTTTTTTAAACAAAACCCACCAGTGTTGTATCACACATACCTCCTTCAGTGTTTTAACCACAAGCTAGTCATACATCAAGAACTCCCTGTGTGCAAAGCATTAAAAACAGCAGATATAGATTATTCCACACACTACAGACATGCATCCTGCAAGAAGCTATCCGGATAAAAATTTAGATGACAGCATCACTTCTATTAGAAACACAACTACAAGAATAAAGGAATAAGTATAACCATGCCAAATTTTTCTTCTACTTTGGTCATGTAAAGTTATCCCATGCAGATGTTCCGGAAGCTCAGCATGCAAGTTTAAAACAAAAAACAACCAAAAAAAACCCAACCAAAAAACCAGCATTTTCCCTGAATATTCTTAAACCACAATATCTAATAAGACAGAAATCCAATATTCTCATCATCTTTTTAGTCTTCAAAATTCAAATTCAGTAGTAGTGCATATACATTCAAGAGATATAATAATTTGAACATATCTATAATAAAGACATTTAACAGATTTTTCAGCTCTCAATTTCTTTCTCAATGCGTTAGGAAACAACTGCAGCAGCAACAGCTCACATAAGCCACTGTTCTTGTTCTTTTCTGTACTTCTCAGACCACTTCTGAGTAAGCTCTAGGTAAACATTTGGTTTATGGGGCTTATAATCAAGGTAAACCACCTGTCCAGTCCGTTTGGGGATAGCTTTTTCAATCTGAGTTCCCTCATGCCATTCATTAAAAGATGTAATAGAAATAATTTCTGGTCGCACCAAAAGGGCTGCGCTGAAGGCAGTCTCATAGTACTTCCCATTGACACGATTACGGGTGTTGTGGTTGTTCCATGGTCGGATACTGGTATCAATATACCCTGGCCCCACACTTGGAATAAACATTAAGTTGTTACTATCGCAAAAGGCTTTTAAACTTGCCCAATTATGATGAGATGAGCCATAAGAGAAGCCATTGGTGGCAAAGTACGTGTACATTCCGTCAAAGCCACTTCTGTGAATGTCATGCTTATGTCTCTCTTCTACAAGAAGTGCAATGAATAACGCATCATATGGAGTATTTCGAATAGTCTGGGATCCAGAAACAGTTAACAGATTTGCCCATATTTCAGGAATTGTTACGTAAGAATCATAAACGTAGAACATGGGAAGAAATCTGCCTGTGCTGGTCTTATGCCTGTAGAAGGCTGGATGGCCTCCATATCTATAAAGCAAACAAGTATCATTAAGACAAAAATTGCCATTTGGAAAATACTGTTTCACAATCTGAGCTGAAGACTTTTCCTAAAAACTAATTTAAAAAGACAGTGCATGTGCTTCAAAGCATAGCAATTCATATCCATTTTCAAGACAGTGTTTGCTGAAGTAGTAAATAATGAATCTGCAAAGAACCTTTAAATTACTACAAATTAGTAACTTAGTGTCAAACTGTGCTATAGGTATTAGTTTTCTCTGAAGGGCAATCCTCTAATTCAGTATGAAATAAGACAGTCTAAGTAGCATTGATAAACAAAACGACTAGTAGCTGTACAGAATTTTTCAAGCTGAATTAAAATCAGTAGAGGTCAACACATTGAAGCTCTAGCTGCTAGTTTGTTACTATAAAAATGCATGTTTAATTTATATGCCATGTAGCTAATACTTTAACTGCTTTAATTTGAAGTATCATAACTTGTGATACCAATGAAAGCAATTTACATTTGAGTATCTATGTAAAATCCATGCTTCAACATTTGAACAACAGACTTTGAGTTTTGCATCACTGAAATGTGAAGAAAGTTTCTTATAGTTCTCTTCAATCTTGGTACACATTTTTATATATTCTTCTAAGTTTTAGATAATACACAGAAGTCCCCTAAACCATCATGTAACAAACCACAAAGGAAATCATTCTGAAAGCACTCACTTGTCGATGATGTATTTGACATTGTGGTACATACTGCGATCATCTCTATCTTTGTAAGGTTCAATATGAAAAGTGACCTAAAAGATGAAAACGTAGTAAGAGCAACACAAACATAAATTACTATTGAATACATGGGCACCGCATATAATATGAAGCAAGTACCAGTCACATAAATACAGTTCTTTACAGAGCAAACATTTTCATTTATCTAGTTTGAGAATAATTGGACCCTAATTCAACTCCTGCACCGCTAAGCTTCAGATCCAAGGAAATTTGGCAATAAAGTAAATATTTAGTTTTTCACATGAAAACAAAACACTGCTTTGTTTTTCATAGGCTACAGCCAGTAGTAAGCATGCTTCAGAAAACTTAAAAAACTACATCAGAAACTAAAAACTGAAATAAAATATTATCTATTAGAATGTCAAAGAACCGATTAACCAATGAAACAGCTCAATATTTAATTTCCAAAAAACGTATTAAATTTGCTACAGACAATTCTCCAACGAGAGTTTTCAGTGTCAGAACAGATGTTACCATACAGGACAGGAAGACTTTAAATTTTATAAATTTATCAACAGCAATAAACTCTTGGAACTAAACCTAATATAATGTACTAATATAATATAATTTCAAGTTTGGAACTTATGGAATTATTTAACCTATACACGTGAAGTCATTTCAATGTAAAAATGCCATTGTTTTCAAATATACAATTAAATGGAAGAGTATATTACATTAATCAAAGCAACTAGTTTTCCAGAAGCAATTTTAAAGCAGAATGCATTTAATAAAGTCTTCAGCAATTCTGCAACAGTAGCGAATTTCCATTGTAGAGGCAATATCTACCTCTATTGGGTACAAACTATAGAAAAATACAGTGTTAGAATAAATCACTAGGACTGACAGGACAGGTCGAAGAGCACTATAATTTCCTATTTCATTTCCAACTACCGAAACCAGGCAAATCAAAAGGAGATATCTTTTAGCAGACTTGCACTTAGCAGACATAATAGAAATGTATTTTGGTATACTGAGGTTCCTAACACTTAACTGTAATAACTTACTAGTGCCAGAATGTTTAAAAACATTAGAGTGAAGGGAGCATTCCCTGGTAGTATCTATACTGAATATCTGTATTCCAGTAACTACTCCAAGCAGTAACAGCAGTTCCATCCATATTCCAGTCATTACCACACTATTACATGCATTTTCCTTGGTGGCTTATTTCATATTTCAAGCACAAATACAGGCTGGGCAGAGAATGAATTGAGAGCAGCCCTGAGAAGGACTTGAGGGTGTTGGTGAACGAGAAGCTCAATGTGAGTCAGCAATGCGTGCTTGCAGCCCAGAAAGCCAACCGCATCCTGGGCTGCATCAAAATGTAGCCAGGAGGCTGAGGGAAGTGATTCTGCCCCTCTGCTCCGCTCTGGTGAGAGAGACCCCACCTATGGTACTGCATCCAGCTCTGGAGCTCCCAACATAAGAAGGACACGGACCTGTTGGATTGAGTCCAGAGGAGGGCCACGAAGATGCTCAGAGAGCTGGAGCACCTCTGCTATGAAGACAGGCTGAAAGAGTTGGGGTTGTTCAGCCTGGAGAAGAGAAGGCTGCAGGGAGACCTTGTAGCAGTGTTTCATTACTTAAACGGGGCCTACAGAAAAGGTGGAGAGGGACTCTTTATCAGAGACTGTAGTGATAGGATGAGGGGTAACTGTTTTAAACTGAAAGAGGGGAGATTTAGATTAGATAGTAGGAAGAAATTTTTCACTATGAGGGTGGTGAGGCACTGGAATGGGCTGCCCAGGGAGGGTGTGGATGCCCAGTCCCTGGAGGTGTTCAAGGCCAGGCTGGATGGGGCTTTGAGCAACCTGGTCTAGTGGGAGGTGTCCCTGCCCAGGGCAGCGGGGTTGGAACTAGATGATCTTTAAGGTCCCTTCCAACTCAAACCATTCTATGATTCTACGATCTTGCCTTGGCTCCTTTGAGAGACTTGTATGTTAACAAATACTTTTTGTTGAGAGCTAGCTCCATCAGATGATCTGAAAATTCTGGGGAAGGATAATACTTCTTTTTTTTTCTTTTTAATAATTTACTATTACATATGTGCAATTTATGTCACATAATGAAATTCACACAGCATTTTTAACTGTTTCAAAATTACTTCTCTATCTGATTTAACTTTCCTACTTTCCTCCCGCTTGTCAAAGAATCTACAGTTGCTACTAGTGACAGGAAATTTCCCTGAGAATCTGAAACTTGCATGTCCAACTAAAACCAGAGCAGAGGTACAGGCTGTATTTTTAGTCCCCAGTACAGACCAGGGACTATAGACAACACCGTCCAGAGATGAAACGTATACAGCTACTCAGATAATTCAAAAAGTCAAATTTAATACTCGGAAAGACCATAAGGAAATGCATATTTTCTTTATCCCAAGGGAAAATACAAGTTTTACTCTAAAAATAAACAAAATCAAACCACAATTTTAGACTCTACTGATCAATCCATGTCACTGATTTGATATTTTGCCTATTTCAGGAAGCTGGTAATTCAGTCTTTATAGCATGTCATGCCCTGGAGTAACCTCAAGTCAGAGTAGCACCCCTCAGACCTTACTGTCCAAGGCAAGTGTTCCTGATACCTTCTGGAATAAAGACATTCAGTCAAACTAGAATTTCTAAATCTCTCTTTATTACTCATAGGTGCTTGCTCCTGATCTCTATGATCAGGAGCCAGCAAGTTCTGCAGTAATGCAAAAAATAAAGTCAGTCTTTCTTCTCAAGCTTCCTTAGTTAATAGATCATTCTATTCCACAGTATTTTGCAATATGTAATACTTTCCTCAACTCCAAAGAGTCATTTGAAAACAACATGTTGTCTGATTTTAAAACCTGCTTCCTAAAAAGAAAAGCAAAAAATATTCCATAACACCATACCTTAGATTCTGTAAGCTTTAGATCTGAACCAAAACAGAAACAAGGCAGATTATAATATTTAATCTAGTTATAAGGCAATATTGCTTAGGTCTTATCAAAGTTCAGTGTAAGTCAAAGGGCACTTACACCTGCTTCTACGACCCAAATGAAGTGCAGTGTCACAGGAGACAGAAATAGAAGCCACCATTACATTACAAGCCTCCCTGCTCCACACCATCAGTTAAATGTAGTAAACTCTTACCAAAGTTTACTTTCCTAAGTAGTCCTGTTTTATGCATCTTAAAAATATTTTACCTTTAGATTATATTTGTGTGCATAATCCAAAATAACAGGCACCAAATCATCAGTTGGCTCTCCATTTTCATCAGCCATACCCGGTGGGTACCATGAAAGCACTATTACACCTGAAAATACAAAACTTAAGTTTTAAATCACGTTGTTTAACACAAAACATGTATGTTATAACATTGTCGTGAGTTACAATTATTGTTTGATGTGAAATCTACATAATATAAATGAGAATTTCAAATTACTTTTTAACCAATTACAAAATCTCAGTATTCTCAGAGTGGATTTTAACTTCTCTCTCTGTTTAAAAGACAACAACCCAAACAGCGGTAAGATCATCTGTCAAGGGAACAGATCTGTGCTCCGTGTCCCCAGCCTGACACTTAGAGCCATTCCCTCCACTTTTCAGCACAGCATCCTAACCTCCAGGTTGTACCAAGAGGATGAGATTGTTCCCAGCTAAGGCATTACAGCTATGCCACAGCACAGGCAGAGAATATCAAGATACCTAGGGTCAGAGAACACTCAAGAGATAAGGGCTATGCATGTGACTAAAGAGATTCTTATTTTATGAAACTTTATTCCCCACCATATTTCTGCATTGTACCTCTGGCTCTACTACAAAACAACCATTTCATACTAGAAGCAGTGACTGTAATCCCACAACCTTCCTACTTGCTGAAAACAGTTACTATGCTGTAGTCTACCCTTCCAACCATGTGAAATTAGTTTTTAAATTTATTATTAAAAACAAAACAAACCCTTGAGTAACCCTCAATAATTTAAGGATGTTACTATTCCTGTCAAAAAAGATGACAGCAAATATAACATCACAATGCTGTAAGTTTTCCTGATGCTCTCCGTGAAAGCAAAAAGAACACATAATTCTTCAGAAGGTCTAAACCCCTCCCTTCTAAAACAAAATGCCGTCAGGTAAGTAAGTTAAGCCTTTTATGTGTGTAGCTGGAAATAACATCAGGAAGAAGTTAAGACAGAAACAAACACATTAAATACTGACGGGGGAATATTTTCCTAACAATACCATTTAAAACATATGGAAGAATAAGTCACAATGTGATTCTTGTTAATTAGGTAAACATTTAAGTACTCATTACAGGTCACTGAGGTAGGGAAGTATGTACTCTAAATTCCATCTATTTTACTAATATTATAACATTTCTGACTAACAATTTCCAAACAAACAAGCCCAAAATTATGAAAAGGAAAACATAAATTAGAGCGAATACAGAATAATCTTCTAACATAAAAATCAGAAATTTGAGCTTGCTATACATAGAACTTAGTTCAACTACCCTCAGCATAGTCTCAATATTTTATCAAAAACAGAATCACAAATAATAGACTAATTATCACAAGAAATAGTCTGGGCAAGGACAAGAAAAATGCAATATTTTACTGCATTTTATCACCCTATATTTTATTTCCCACAAAAGACAAGGACAAAACTCAAGTGACTAAGAGGTAAAGGACAAGTAGAACAGCAGCAATAAACTCAGGTTACACTCAAGGTATCTTGAATACAACACCTGTTGAGACCCTCTTCTATACCATTACGAAACAGGGAAAAGTTTAGGAGACAGAATCGCTCATCAAGGACCTAAACTAACCTTTTCATTGTTCTTTCCCTAAGAAAGACTACTTAATATTTTCTTTCCTGTGGTTAGAAAATAAAGTTATGTACCACTTCAGCAGTCTAAAAAAGGATGGACTCAATGCCAAAACCAGTAGCATAAACATGTTTAAAACCAGAGTTCAGTCATTCAAGATAAATGAAGGACTTCAAACTGGACTATCGCAAAAACAGGATGGTGTAAAAAAAAAAAAAAAAAAAAATCACAAAAAAAATCCCCAAGCAATCTGAGGAATAAAATCTATTGTATTAATCCATTAACTATTAGGAAATTAATAAATAAGGAAAGAATTATAACATATAAGAAGAATACAAAGAAGAACTGCATAAGACTCCTGCTCCTCCAATCGCTTAAATACTTCTGATCGTTACAAAATACTATCTGAAATAACCACTCATATTTTTCTCCTTTTGTAAGATCCCTGATAAAGCCTCAAAAAGGCTAGAAGAAAAATTATTATTTGACAGAATGCAAATAATGCAGTCATGGATTAGACATTGGCTAAGAGACAAAAAGAAGAAACTGTAAATAGTCAGCCTCACACTACACCAAAAATGAACAAAGTATAATTCTTATAAAAAAAAGATGCAGTATTTGAAGTAATGACCTGAGGAAAAAAAGCTGGTCAAATCTAGATGGACAAGAACAAATTCAAGTGTACTTAAATACGTAAGTCAGAACAACAGCAGAAAAAAAAACAAACATCACTTTTCACAAATACCAGTAATATGTTACAAAGAGCATGTCACAGTAAGCATGAACTGTTCTTTCACATTGCTGAGTTTTAAATGGAAAATTAACTTAAGTTATGAGAAAAAAAAACTTGTTTTGATAAGCTTTTTTCCTAGTTATTTCGCACCATTTCTACCAGCAGTTCAGCTTTATAGGCTGACATTTGTATTAAGAGGATGAGAAACATCACAGATTCTGCTAAAACTACAAGTGCCCTCTCTGCTTTCATCACACTCTCATGCATATTTTGCTTTAGATAAGACTAAAAAAGCGCTTACTGGCAACTAATGCCTGAGATTTCTCTGCAACAGTTTTCCCACTGTTGCTAGCGGTCCTGTTAATGGAGTTATTGTATTACTGAAAAGGGTGAGAGATTTCCTAAATTTGTATTAACGCTTGTACAAAATACAGGTTAGGTTAAAAAGCAAGAGAAAACAATAACCAAGAAGTAAACATTATGTATGTAAACACTACTAATGGGAATATAACAATTACGTCAAACCTTAGCGATGAGGTGAATGAAAGAGATTCAATTCAAGGTAATTAGCACGCTGAATAATACTATGAACTCTGGTCATGCTCCTCCAATTACACTTACTGAAGCTTTTCAGAGTTTAATATTAGACTATATGACTACTTATTTTAAAGAAGATGAACATAAAAAGGACCATAAAGCCCAACGACAAAGAATAATACCAAAAATGCATTGAATATTCTTATGTATATAGTCCATCTTATTTAAGAAAGGGAATGTCAGTTTGATTTGGGAAAAAAAGATACTTTCTGGACAAAGAAATAAACTGTAATTAGCTACACTGAAACTATCATGCCTGAGTTCAAGAAGGTTTTGATTAGACATTTCCATAGTTAATGAGAGCACCTATAAATACACTGCATAAAATGTAAACTGTATAAAAGCTATAATCCTGCATGTGCTTTAACATATGAATTAATACATAATCACACACAATACATTATTACACACAAAGAATTCAGAAGAAAAAAAGAAGCTCCTATTTGATCGGACTGCTCCATAAACATGTTAACATAATTTACTGAAATATCTTCTTAAAACTGAAGTATTCATCTCCAAAAATAAAATACACAGACAATATATTCTAGCAATGGTGTCTGTATTTTCTACATATGTTATCACTGCGTAACAGCAAGTCACGAAACACACGCACCTACAGGATTACAAATATAGTTCTTACGTTTCTGTGCTGTTACGCTCATCAGACACAGCTTTGCAGACATAGGTTTCGGTTGGGGGTTAAAACTCAGACATACAAAGACATACACTAGGTTCAAACATTTTCAGAATTACACAGAAAAAAAAATGGAAGAACTGGTCAGTTGTGTTCATTCACATAGTTAAGGCTGGATAAACGAACAACATGCTGAAACGTTAACATTCATTACCAGTTGAAGCAGAACGCATTTGTTTCATGTGGGCTTCTATGACAGAAGGGTCTTTGGAACTGTAAGATCCGAGTTCAGGATAAAAGTTGGACCCAATGTCCTCAGGAGGATTATGCCTTCCCTTTGGATAATTGTTTGCAATTTTGGGATCCCAGTGTGGCAACAACGGATGGTTCCAGTGAATATATTTACCATCAAACTGTGGATTCCCAAACCAACTATAGTAGAATATATGAAAGTTATAATTAGGAGAAGACAGCTCTTCTTCCAGCTTGTTTACAGGAGGCATAGATGCCTTCATAGTATTGACTGCGATACCATGCAAATTACTGACACGCGTTGCAGTATCTCCTTGAATCCTATTTAATGAGTTCTGTTTATTGTCTAAGAGCACTGTCCGTTGTTGAAGCTCGGGCAACAAACCAAGTCCAAACGGATCCCCAAAGCCAGCTCTGTCAGGTCTCAGAGTCTTCAAAGCCATCATTATGGAGCAAATAAACAAAATAAAAAGCAACAAAATGATGCATGTTCTTCGGCGAAATCTTGCCATGATGTCATAGTTCAGAATCCAAACAGAAGGATTTTGGCCGCAACTGATCAAAAGACAAATATTTTAAAGTCAGATTTCTTGTTACCTAATTCAATAGCATGAAATGCTTCATAATTTTTCTACATAATAGAAATAATGCAGAGACAAATGTGACGCATTCATTGACTGTAAAACTAACAGCTCTTTGCAACAGGGAGAGAGGAACAAAAAACGCTTCTGAATTTGAGACTCTGTCAGGTTGTGAGGTTCTACCACCAAGGACTCATGTATTTTATAAAACATCTTACTTTTGAACTTCATTGTTTTCCTAACACAAGTAAATCCCATGAAATGGAAATTCTGGCTACATTATTTCAAAACTATCATGTTTTGACAAGTGTGATATAAATAGCACAGAAAAAAGAAAGAAAAAAAAAGCAGAAGCCATGAAAGGAGAATAATGTAGCAGAACAAGAGTAAAGGACAAAATGGGATATGACAGAAATACAGCTTATTTTCAGAATACAGGTTTTATTTACTAACCTATTTACTGGCTTCGGACCAACCACTTTGTATTTAGTTAATCAATACATTGACTAAATACTTTGGCAAACTGAATTTGAAACAATGATGCTTTGCAACTTTACAAATGTAAAATTCTAATTTGTTTTCTGAATTACGTAAACAAAAAACAGCATAGCATTAAGGATGTACCTCAACCAGAAAACCTGTAAATTAGCTGCTGGCATCCTGCGAGGGCAACGTCACAGCTACGTGACACTACAAAGTCCCAGGACTAAGTTCAAAACAAGATCAATAGTACACAGCAAGATTGGAGCCCTGAAAGTAGGGGGAAGAAAATCAGTAAAACGGAATGACTGGTAACTTTATTTATAACTTTAATTCCTGTTTCACATTAAACACAAGAGAGCCAGAGAAAAGGATTAATGAAATTTAGGTTACCACAGAATTATGTGGAACAAGATTATGCATAAAACTGGCAACGCTAAACTGAAAATTCTTAGAATAAACTTCTGATTCAACAGCCATTAGACATAGCATAGCTGTGATTTTGTATTTCTGTCACTGACTTCCAAATTTTAGAATCTCACTTGAATTTACTGAAATACACACAGGTCGTTTTATAAAACTTATAAAGCATCTCACCTTAGTTTCCTACAAATGTTCTTTACTACTGTTAAAAGTGCATTAACATACAGCTCAGTTGTCACAACTCTCTATTTGTTACTGCTGTGATAATTTCAGATAAGGAATTTTAGAACATGCTTTTTAACAACACAGCCTGAATTGGATTAGCAGCATGACACTGTAAAAAAGGGAAGCTCTGCTTCCATTTCCAACCTTAATCCATTCATCTGTTTTAGTTACCTCTGGGATTCATCCGGTTTTCACAGTAAGGTCACTCATGCATTTGAAGAGCAAAACCCTGTTAACATCTCAAAAATAAACAACAAAAAACCCCCTATGCACTGACTCAGCTGAAAGAGTATCACAGCACTAATACAAACAAAAGAGTCAATAGCACAGATGGGGGAAGGGAAGAGAAAAAAAAATGATGCTGCTTATTTTGCCCAACTGGATTTCCCTTTGGCTACTGTCAGGGAAAAGGATTTTATGGCATACATACAAGCATATATGCTTATAGTACTTAATTTAAGACTTTCCATTAACAGATTTCACATTGCTTTACATCAAATTACAGGGTTCTTTTTCTATAGCTCACAATCCATCCCAAGATCTTAATTTTGTCAGAGAGATTATCTGGAGTCAGAACATTTTTCTCCTAATAAGAAATTGCCTTTAAATACATTCAAACTACTTTGACTATTTTTCTGATCTTTTCAGTCGTCTGTCTAGTCTATCACGCTACCTCTCTCTGGGAGTTTAACTCAATTTTTGGATTAGACAAACTGAAGTTTTCTAAAGGGTCAGGAGTTTTATTTTTTTTAAAAAGGAAACAATATCATTCACCTGGCTAATGTATTTATGTATTCAGTTTTCTTTAATTTAAACAGATGTTGTTGATCTTCATCAAACAATATACAGGACTTTGAGTGATAGATTACTTCTGCAATTATTATTTTATCTCATCTCTTCTGTAAAAAAAGAATTCGTGACTGTAACGTCTATAATTAGAATGTCCATAAGGTTTTTCATTTGGGCTTTTCTATTCCATATTGAAGGAACTGTTCCTTTTTATTCTTCGCTTGACATATCTGCTACTGAATTCCTCCTCTATTGCATAAAGATTTCTATCATAAAGTTCTTTTTCTGAAGTGTCACAAATTGATCTTAGTGCTCCACATTCTTATTTTAACAAGTATTTTTTCAGTGGAATATTTATAATGAAAGTATACTAAAAACAAGCAGCATACTGACTAAAATTTGACTAGCATCAGGACAGACCCTGGACTACCACAGCGCATTGTGAACCTCTAGAATGCTTATATAGAGGCTCACCATCAAAGTGCAAAATTTCTAGAACAAGTGAATGATACCTATGGTAAAAGCTTGTGTTTTGGGGAGACATCCGTCTCAATGGTGATGACATAATTCAGTCCTAGCACAGATAACCATACTGTAAAAGCCGCCTTGAAGAGCTACAGGTTGGCAATGGTTGTATTATATCATTTAATCTTGTTCAGAGCTACTCTTTAGAGACAGTGACAGATAAATTATGCTCATCAACGCTAGTGCCACAGCAGAACAGTAATATTGGGGAAACAGACAGAGCAAACATGCCATGTGAAACAGCTACCTGAAGTTACGTCTATCCTTGGAACTGGAAAAATCTTAGAACACATTTCTGATTCAACAGCCATTACAGAGAGCATAGCTGTGATTTTGTATTTCTGTCATGGACATCCAAATTTTAGAATCTGACTTCAATTTACTGAGGTACACTGGTCATTCCTACATATTTATGAAGTATCTTGCCTTGGACTGTTGGGTGCACTTGGATCTAACAGCAATTCCCTTTCTCAGTAGGAAAAAGTTATCCTGAATAACTTCAGCTTTATGCAGATTAAGATCTCACACAGAAAGAGTTATTCTGGCTCCTCTGATGACTTAACTAGTAGCAGCTTTTGGATTCTCACCCCAAATTTGTTGAACAATGTTGGTGTACCAGCCAAAAATGTAAGCAGTTCAGAGCCCTTTCTCCTGCCTAGCAAACTCATTTTTAAAGAACAAAAAAATCCATCTGTAAGAGGTCAGAAAGAATAAATTAGTTCAGATCATCAGTCTCTGCCTATGGGCACAGAAGAGGTCCAATGCAGAGCAATGCCTTACCAGAATAGTTAGGCATCCTCAGCTATTTGTGGATCAGAGACTTCCTGAACAAAAGGTCATTTCTTTGTACAATATGAAAAAACACCTTCTGTTTAGAAACTCACCTGCTAGTTTAATTTCATGCCCCTAGTTCTCAAATTAGAAGGGAGAGCAAGCAAGCATTTGCTTACATTTCTTTATTATTATTTACATTTTCTACTTTACTGAAAAATTAATTGCTTCTATCAGGTCTCTAAATTTCTAGTCTGTTTATTGTACTCCTGTTGCTGGGTGCATTTAAACATTTTTGAGGCGTTTCTTTTCTGTACTGTTTCAGCTCTACTACATCCTTCCTTTCTGAGATTAAGGGAACGCATTTGAAAACAGTGTGATTTTCAACATGCATCCTGGACATAAAATTTCTTTTTTTTGGCCTTTTTTCTTTTTAAATTTTGCTCCCTATCCTTTTTCCAAAAACTTCTCATTTCAATTCAGTTCACCGCAAATGCACGCAACCTGACTTCAGAATTATTATCATCCCTAAATCTAGTTCCTGAGTGGTAAAAATGAGCTCAGAGGTCATTATTGTGAAATTAAAACCGCCTCACTCTGTGCACTACGCTACATATTTTTAAAATAAATAATGTTTTTTTTTTTTTTTTTTTTTTTTTTTAATCACCCAGTCACTCCGTACTGCAAAGTCCTTTGGCAAATTTTCCCGTGAAAGGTGCCTGAAGAAATTAGGATCTTCAGTTAACTCTGTCAGTGTACTCTTCACTACCACACACACTTTTCCGAATCATAAGTTGTTACTTTCAGGTCCAGACTGAAAGCACAGAAGTCACTTGATGCCTTTTGGTTTCTCCTTTTATGATTACAGATACTACAATTTCCTTTATTAAACATCAAAAAAAATGAAGCTTTACCATGAAAGGACAGAACCTGCATTTCCACAACATTCAGTCCCCTTTTCCAAAAAGAAAAACCTGTTAGTTTACTTTTAGTTTGTAAGCTGCTATATAGACTTAAAAGCAGAAAATAAATTTAAGTATATTTATTCCTCCATGACTATCTCTGTTCCAAATAATTTGTTTCTTATGTGGGAGTAAATAGTATGAAACATCACACTACCACGAAATATCCAGCTGTTCTTCTTAAAACTAGTATCTCCATGAAAAAAAAGGCATGCATGAAAAATGTTGAAGTATTTTCTAAACTGTTCTCCAAACTTAATAGCAAGCCTGTCTCAAGAATAACCTCTCCCATTCAAGCTCATACTTGACAGCGATGGGGTTTTTCTTCCTCCCTCCCTCCTACTCTTTGTACCCTTAAGCTATCCTGCAGACAAACCTTCTCTTTGTCCTTCACATTATATGAAGAAAAAAAATGAGTACAGACGGACAGACAACAAAGCTCCTTTTCCCTATCGCGTTTCCCAAAATAAGGATGTTTCTTTAGTCAGAGAAAAAAAAAGGGGGGTTTAATTACTCCAGATCATGTTGGTCATATGATAAGTCAAGTTTCAATACCCCACCCTATGGCTGCTTTTTTTTTTTTTCCAGTTTTACTGATTCCAAAAGGGAAATACGCAATGCAAAGAAAGTATGTTCACATAAAACAGATGTCTCTATTTTAGTAAGAGCCAGCAAATACTATAATTTATTTGTTCTGATGCTCCTTAAACATAACAAATGAAAGTGCAACGCAGCAGAGAGCTCTGAAAAATTTTGACTTTCTTGATGCAAGGGCAAGGTCAGCCAAAAGTCACCGAGGCTGGTAGCTCATGGCCAGCATCAAAGCTTCCCAGCAAAGTTTTCTCAGCTTAGCTTCTGCTAAGATTTACCAGCTCGTAGAAGCTGAAAACTCTCAAGTGACAGATCAGCTCTAGATGGAGCTGAAGCTTCTAGGCCTTCAAAGCACTTCATTCTGGAGCTACAGTGCAGGCGTGCACCGAGAAACATTACCTCAGTTCCCAAGTGGTTGACCAGGTGAGATTTAGTAAGCTTCCCCGAGGGCTGACAAGAGCCTGTCCAAACCACAACGTTCACACAGCACGTTCTGGTCTGAGGAACGCAAATAATAAAAAAGAAGCAACAGAGGTTGACCACATCTTTCTTGGGAAAGCCTCAGAAGTGTTTCTGGCATCAGAAAAATTGGGAAATTTCTCAAGAAGTGTCTACATAGGAAAAGTCTTTTTCTAAAGACTTTTCTAAAAAGTCCTTGAAAATCATTAAAGAGGGAAGAAGACATTACATACGGCATGCCGACGCTTTATAGCTGTGCTTCCATACTATGTATATATATGTATATTTTTAAGTACTTTCAATAGCGTAAGGTTTCTTTTTGGTCCACCCAATTTAGAAAGAGGTATTTGAAATATGGCAATTCTAACATGGATAACTGTATCATTGACAAAAAAGGGAATGTGATTTTTTTCGCTAACCAAGTTTGAATTTAGAACAAAGACAGCAGCAAGAAGAAACAACCCTGCTGCATTTTTTGTTCTAAACGTGATAAGACATAAGATATAAGCATTAAGTTATATCTACTATATAAAGAGGTTTTGATTTGAGCCTGCCAGGGTTCTCCTTGCTCCCAAAGGACACTGAGCCACACACCTAGCTTCGAGCAGCCGCGGACCCCGAAGCGAAAGCGGCCTCCAGCCTCCTCCCCTGGCAACGACCCGCGGACCGTCCCTCCGGCGGCGGTTCACAGCCGGGGCGGCCGCAGGGCAAGGCTGTTTGAGGGGAGCGGGGAGGGAAGCCAGCTCCGCGCCGCGCCCCCCTTTCCCCCAGCAAAGCCACCACACCGCCAGCGTTCACCGCTCTTCTCCGTCCCCGAGGAGCCAAGAGCCGGAGCCTTCGGCCAAGCGCCAGCCCCGCGACGGGAGCCGCGCATCTCCCGCGGCCGAGCGGCCCTGGCAGGAGCCAAGAGCGCGGGCACCGCGCAGGGGAGTCCCCGGCCCCTCCGACAACGCCTGCGGGCGCCTCGCCCTGCTCTCCCAGCCCCGAGAAGCGGCCATCCCGTCTCCTCACTGCCCCTTCCCCAGCCCCCGGGGCCGGTAGCGGCACAGCTGAAGCCCAGCAGAGCAGGTGCCCCGCGGGCAGGCGCCGTTACTCACCCGCCCGAAGCAGGGGCGCTGCCCGACGGCCGGCGGGCCGGGGGCCGCGCTCGCGGGGCAGGCGGGGGCGGCGGCCGGGCAGGCCGGGGAAGGGCTCCGAGTCGGGCCCCCGCCGCGCCGCTCCGTCGGGGCTGCTGCGCAGGCGCGTCGGCCGGCGCAGGCGCGGGGCCGGCGGGCGGGAAGGGGCTGGCGCGGGCCGGGGCGGTTTTCTGTGGGCAGAGCGGCGGCTGGTGCTCCGTTAACCCGCCGTTCTGAGGCCTCAGCGGCGCGGACCGCAGGCTTGCGGGGGGGAAGCGGAGCCTGCCTGCCTGCCTGCCTGCCTGCCTGCCTGCCTGCCTGCCTGCCTGCGGCCGGGCGCTCGCTAGGGCTCCTTGCCTTTGCCTTCTGTGGGGAACGGGAGCGAGCAGCCGCGCGTTAGGCCTCCTTGGGCCTCGAAATAGCTTTTTTTTTTTTTTTTTTTCATTTTCATTTTTAAACTCAAAAGGTCTACAAATTCTTCGGTTCTGTAGAATTCTTTGCTGGGTGGTTGGTTGCTTTTCAGCTGGGGAGGAACTTGCTCAGTGGTAACGGCTGAATAAAGCCCGTGGCTTAAATCTGTGGACCATAGCGTGTAGAAGAGCGGCTGAGGATGGGCTTTGAGCAGCCTGGTTTAGTGGGAGGTGTTCCTGCCCAGGGCAGAGGGGTTGGAACTAGACGATCTTTTAAGGTCTCTTCCAACCCGAACCATTCTATGAGTTACGCCCTCCAGTATAGTGTAGGGCATTCAAGACAGTGGTGCTCTGAGAAAGGCAGTGCGTTGGGGTGACTGGCCATCTGTATACCACGTCAGCTGGATGGGAATAAATCGGGGGGAAAAAAAAAAACAACATGGGTAAAAGTGTGATAAATACTCCTGTTATACAGTCATTTTGTAATTACGATAATGTAAAAATGGTTCCACTGATGTTTTGTGTGCTAATATTTCATGTGTGCTTTTGCAAAACTGAAAATGGGCTATGAATAGTTGTCAGAGTAGTAACCAAATCAATGAAAAAAATATATACCCGGTTAATACTGTAACATCAGGAGTCTGTCAAGAAGAACATTTGTTGATGAGTGCTTCAGATTGACTCGATACAAATTGTTGCGCTAGGCAAACAGCACATTTTTCCCATAGAATGAAAACATTTCTTCCCTCTGCCGTATGAAAAGTGACTATAATTATCTGGATCCCTGTGGTGTAGTTTGCCTGAGGTGTTTTTTTTTTTTTTTTTTTAAGAATCTCTCTAAGCCCTGAGAGAAACAGAGTACAACAGTGACCAGAACTGTGGTTTCATTGAAATCAATAGTAAAACTCTCATTGATTTCAACAGAGGCAGTATTTCATCTCGTATGTGGATGAAAAGGCTTGGAATGAGTGTGTCATTCTGTAGATATAAACAAGTAAATTCAACAGCTCCCATGGTTCTCCTTGAGTTCTGAGAAAATTGACAGGCCGAATTGTTGCATGATGTTTTCTTTATGCTGTCTGAGTGCTCTGATGGGAAATACATTTGCAGTAATGCTTATTTCTAATGTTATTTCTTGAGTGTATCTGAATAATTTCATTAATGGAATATGTTGTAAGTGATTCATGAATGTCATGCTTTAACAATAAATGAGTTGGTATATGAATAGACTGGAGGGTGAGATTTGAAAACTTGATATCCATATCTTTTCCTCATAGTCTTACAAAATTTTTCTTTTACTGCATTATTTTCTTTCGTTTGTTGTCTTCTTTCTTGCTTTTTCATTTTTTTCTCTTCTTTCTTTTTTCTTTCTTCTTTCCTTCTTTCCTTAGAATCATAGAATTGCCTAGGTTGGAAGGAACCTTTTAGATAATCTAGTCCAACCATCAATCTAACTCTGACAAAAACCATCACTAAACCATATCTCAGCACTGTGTCTACCCATCTTTTAAATACCTCCAGGGATGGTGACTCAACCACTTCCCTGGGCAGCCTGTTCCAATGCTTAATAACCCTTTCAGTGTAAAAAGTTTTCCTAATATCCAGTCTAAACCTCCCCTGGCACAACTTGAGGCTGCTTCCTCTTGTCTTATCGCCTGTTACTTGGGAGAAGAGACTGACCCCCACCTCTCTACACCCTCCTTTCAGGTAGTTGTAGAAAGTGATAAGGTCTCCCCTCAGCCTCCTTTTCTCCAGGCTGAACAACCCCAGCTCCCTCAGCCACTCCTCATAAGAGTTGTGCTCCAGACCCATCACCAGCTTCGTTGCCCTTCTCTGGACCCACTCCAGCACCTCAATGTCTTTTGTGTAGTGAGGGGCCCAAAACTGGACACAGTACTTGAGGTGTGGCCTCACCAGTGCCAAGTACAGGGGGACAATCACTTCCCTAGTCCTGCTGGCCACACTATTCCTGATACAGGCCAGGATGCTATTGGCCTTCCTGGCCACCTGGGCACACTCATATTTAGCCCGCAGTCTGCGAACACCCCCAGGTCCTTTTCTGCCAGGCAGCTCTCCAGCCGCTCTTCCCCAAGCCTGTAGCGCTGCATGGGGTCTCTTTGAAAAGAAAAGATAGCATAAGGGTGCTCTTCGCGTCTGTTTTATGGAGGACATATTTACCATGTGGAAGAACCCTTACTGGAACTAAAACTGTTCAAAAATAACATAATCGGAAAGCTTAACAGTGGAAATAGTAAATCTGAAGCTTCGCTTGGTCATGTTCCATTAAAAGTACCTTTTCATAGCATAAAAGTTTACTGGTGTTAGGAAATAAACAGGAAAAAAATAATTCATTTAATCAGAGGGAAAAAAAAAACCCCTAAAATTTATTGTTCTGACATAGTTCTATTATGTTGGAACATTTTTGCTGAACAAACTGAATCTACTGGCAAAGATTTAAAAAAGCAGCAAATCAAAACTGTTATATCACACAATTTCCTCCAAGCCTTTCTTCATAGTAAGGAAATTAAGTAATTATGTTTGGTTTAAGTTTACATGAAACGAGAGAGGTTAATATGATTGTGGTAATGTTATTGGTTAACTTACATTTTTAATGTCTTGGATTATATTTATTTTTCCTTCTTGGTCTTATGCTTGCTTATTTTGCTGTGTACCTTTTGAGGTGTACCTTTCTCTAGCCTGCCTTCAGTGTGTATTCTTTCCTGCAGTTTCCATAATTTTCTCTTCTATTATATCCTGTATCTTCTCACTTGTTCTTTATTTATGGATATAATAGACTGTTCTGGCTTCTGAACAAACACAAAAGAGGGAATAGGCTGTACTTGTAGCCTTTCCTTCTATTCTTAATAGTCCTATCTGTCTCAAAATCATGAATCTCTCTATTTTCTTTCTAGTAATCGTTCTTAATTCAGAGCTCCTTGTTCAGAGTTTTGTGAATCTCTGCCACTTTGATACATAGCCACCTCTTTGAATCCTTCTTCCCAGAGCCTCTTACTGCTGCGTCCCACATTTTCTCGGGCAGAAGCTAAAGACAACCTTGCTGTTGTGCCACAAAAAGTGGCAAGCTGCTGGTCCGTGTTTCAATCAGTTTTCAACAGCAGTAGAGATACTATACTATTTTGGTGGGATTTGAGTGACTATACACCCGCTTCTTACAAGTTCTGAAATGTAATTTTTAAACGGTAAAGACTGATCGTGCAGATCGTTTAGAGCAATGAAAGCTTTGATTATGAAGACTTCAATAGTACACAGCCAGGTTACCTGACTGCTGGCCATGGACAAATGTAGATCTCCAAGCTGTGAATATAAACAAGCCATATTACAGGTCATACTCTTTTTTTTTTTTTTCTGCCATAAAACTAATCCCTGGATTTATTGAATAGTTCACTAAACTGATGTATGTATTAAAGATTTGTTCCAGCCTTTCAGAAGTGAAACTATGCTGTACATATAGAATATATGTCAGAGTCTAAAGTGATTTTGAAATTTAGAAAACCAGTGTTTCTCCTTAGAAAATGGGGTTTGCATATTTTATAATTTGTGTTGTGAAATTAAAAAACAAAACAAAATATAACAACAAAAACCCCCCAAAACAGGAAAAAACCCAACCAGGGTAAGCTAGAAAAAAGGTTGGAATTAGAGCCGTTGGAAATATGCTGTACTCACCTCAGAAAGTTCTCTTTACTTTTTGTATGTCTGGGCAATATATGCAAGTAGAAATTCCCTTTACTTACAGAGAGAAATAATCTAATGTAGTCAATAACTTTACAAGGCCAAAATGTTGTGTGCTTTGTTAATACAGGAGTGCCTACCAAGGTTATTGAACTGTATGCTGTTAAATGTATTTGTAGGAAGGTTAGTCATTGGGCAATGAATACAGAAAATATATTGGACATCACTTATGTTAGCATGTGTTTGGATGTGCGTTTTCTTTCTCTCTTTCATTTGTTACTAAGTTTTAAGACCTTTTCTGGAAAGGTGTAGCCAGTTAAAACGTAACTCTAATACTCTTTTGTTCGAAGTAGAGTTCCATAGTGTCTCAGAGGGTGAGGGGAAACAATTTTTTCTCTCTGCCCATAAAGAAAATGGTGCAGAAAGAATTTACATATTGTTTTCAAGATTTTCCCTGGAGTACTTATCAATCTACGGATATATTTGATTTGGAGTCTCATCTCCTTCAGAAATTAGAAGCCTCATTTGTGCTTCCTCTTAGATTAAATGAACTGTGATGAGACAATGATGTTTTCTTCTTCTGGCAGAAAATGTAATTCAGCCTAGGTAGTCTTGTGCACTGATTTTTTAATTTTTTCCTTTTTTTTTTCTTTTCAGCAATTGCAGCAGAATAAGTCTTCAAAATAAGATGAATGTTTATATGACAGGGTGATATATGCTTTAAAAATATCTGAATTACGTGGTATTAGCAAGAAAAGGAGACAAAGCAAGGGAGAGTTTTAAAAAAATATGACACACTTAGCCTGAGGGTACTCTTTAGAAATATATCCATTTGGATTCAGAGTGCTCCAATACCATTTAAGCATCCTTAGTTTGGTTAGTATTAATAGAGTAAATAAATTAGCTGAATAATATTTTGTCACATTTCTAAGAGTAATCAGGCATTTCAGTTGCTAGTCATGCATTAATGCATACAAACTTTCAGAAGAAATAAGTACTCTTCTTATTGACATACAAGACAATTTCCATATAAAATGCAAATACACGTGCAGAGATTTCCCTTAGTGTATGTTCAAACAGGCTGTAGTCTTACAGTTTTAAGAGGCCCCATTTTAGAGTGCCAGTTATGTTTCTCAAGATGCAGCAGTGTGAGGATTTTGGTTTTTGTGGTCAGGATAGCTCTGCAGGATGAAAAAAAAGTTCTAGTCTTGAAAGGGGCCCAGCAAAGACGGAGACTGCATAACCCTCTGCAGAGTTCAACAAACTACCACCAGTGTTTAAAACTGTGAGATTCGCAGGGACCAAGTGATTAATCACTGCCTATATGCATGAGTATTATCATTAGTAGAATGACTTTTTTTGTGGAACATCAGTGATGAAGATGTACCCATATCAGACAATGATGTGCTGTGTTTGCCATTCTAACATTTTACTAGATTCTATTTTAGGAATAAATGAAGCACTGATAAATTTCATATTGCGACATGTAACTGTTGTACAAAGGCTACTATATTTTCATTTTGACCACTAGGTACATGATTAATCTATAGGTGAATGAACAGCAACAAATATACAATTTGTAAATTTTTTTTAAAGTATTGCTGGTTGACATAAATTATTTGTCTCATTTCCCAGTGACAACAATTTTAAACAATTTAAAACAGCAATTTTAAATTTTACTCATATATTAAGCATAAATATTGGCTCAAAGTAAGTCAAAGGTATGTAGTACCTTAAACCACCAAAAAAGTATTGCATGGCCTGAAAATAGTAGTGCAACTGTGATGACAAGAAGCCACAAAAAAATGTATATATGCTGCACTGTGAAAGGTGCTGGCATTGACGGAGTCAGAAAGGAATGGGAGGGAATGTGTGGAATTAGACTATGGAATGAGAACTTCCAATAGCGGAAGCACTATGAAGCATGGATTTTCCTCATAAAGAAAAGAGAAAAAAATGTATTTGTGTTAAAAGTATTCCTGCCTTCCATTCCAGTTAGTCTGAGCTCATAAACTAGAATGGGAAGTGTTTTACCCATTTTTATTACAGTATTGTTCTATAAAACAACATTGTTTCCATCTGTAGATCTGTGTGGACGTAATTGAGATGCATAAAATGATAGGTGCGTATTGCTGACATAGAATCTGTGTTGTTCTTTCAGTCGTTCTCTACACAAACTGCACCTGAAGAGTGATTCTGTCTACAAAAAACTTTCCCTGTATTGGGGGTCTCATTTTTGGAACACTGTTAGAATTTGCAGTAGCAAAGCAAGATCATGGAGACCAGGATACGTTAAGAAGGCGCATCGCTTCACAAAAATATCTGTTTGTACTGTATAGCCAAGCATACAGTGGCTGGAAGGTCGCCAAGTGAGTGCAGTAATTTCCGTAATTATGCACTTAAAACTGTCTGCATCATGAAGGCATCTGATTAATTTGAAGATCTTATTGTTTTATGTGATGAGGGAGGGATGAACTCCAGGCAGTTATTGTTGCACTCAAGACTGTAGGCAAACTTGGCAGCTGATTTGTCACGAAGAGAAAAGGAAACTTCACTGAGGTAGCAAATGATCAAGCACTGCAGCTTTCATTATTACAATCACTGACCATTTTTGACATTAGATTATTGACAGAGCATGATTCTCCATTGGTCAGTGTCTCTATAATGATAACAATATTAATTTATTACCTATAGCACCTAATTGGATGAAAGGGCTTCTCAAAATAGATGAAAAGAGATACTGCCTATCCTGAGGGCTTAGAAACTTCTCAAGCATGATTCCATGTGGCGTTAGAAGTGAGAGTTACTTGTAGGCCATAAATGGGTTTATCCTGTCTTATTGTCATCTTAATATTGGTATTACCACAAGTGGAATACACCACAAGTTTTAGTTGGCTAGCTTCTTGTAGGATCTGCAAAATAAATTGGTCTGAACGTGGACCTTAGTGGCGCTGCAGATCAGCTCAGGAGAAAACCTATGCAGAATATTGGAAAGTATAGACAATTGCATGGGTGAGTGTGGAAGGTGGTAGCAAAATGCCAATCGGGAGCACAGATTTTATGCAATTTTTTGCTCAACTAAAACAAACGCAATAGTCAGGTATGTAGTTATTTCTGGTTTACTCTCAGGGAGCAATATTGTCAAGAGGTGTCGTGCCAGTTGGTGCTCACTTGGAAATATTTAGATTACTTGATTTTTCTAGGAATAGAGTGTCCTTCTTTGGGGAAGAATACCTTTCTCTAGTATCTGCATACAATCATAGAATCATAGCATCATAGAATCATAGGGTTGGAAGGGACCTCTGGAGATCATCTAGTCCAACCCTCCTGCCAGAGCAGGGTCACCTAGAGTAGGTTACACAGGAACACGTCCAGGCGGGTTTTGAATGTCTCCAGATTTGGAGACTCCACCACCTCTCTGGGCAGCCTGTTCCAGTGCTCTGGAACCCTCAAAATAAAGAAGTTCCTCCTCATGTTTAGCTGGAACATCCTATGCTCAAGTTTGTGCCCATTACCTCTTGTCCTGTTGCTGGGCACCATGAAAAGAGCCTGGCCCCATCCTCCTGACACCCACCCTTTAAGTATTTATAAGCGTTGATAAGATCCCCCCTCAGCCGTCTTTTTTCCAGACTGAAGAGACCCAAATCCCTCAGCCTTTCTTCATAAGAGAGGTGTTCCAGTCCCCTAATCAGCTTTGTAGCCTTCTGCTGTCCCCTCTCCAGCAGTTCCCTGTCCTTGAACCTGGGAGCCCAGAACTGGACACAGTACTCCAGGTGTGGCCTCACCAAGGCAGAGTAGAGGGGGAGGATGACCTCCCTTGACCTGCTGGCCACACTCTTCTTGATGCACCCCAGGATGCATGTGGCCTTCTTGGCCACAAGGGCACATTGCTGGCTCATGGTCATCCTGTTGTCCACCAGGACTCCCAGGTCTCTTTCCACAGAGCTGCTCTCCAGCAGGTCAGCACCCAACCTGTACTGGTGCATGGGGTTATTCCTCCCCAGGTACAGCACCCTACACTTGCCCTTGTTGAATTTCATAAGGTTTCTCTCTGCCCAGATCTCCAACCTGTCCAGGTCTCTCTGCATGGCGGCACAGCCTTCCGGTGTGTCAGCCACCCCACCCAGCTTTGTGTCATCAGCAAACTTGCTGAGGGTGCACTCTATCCCCTCATCCAGGTCATTGATGAATATATTGAAGAGGACTGGACCCAGTACTGACCCCTGGGGAACACCACTCGTCACTGGTCTCCAACTAGACTCTGTGTCCCTAATCACGACCCTCTGAGCTCTATCTTTCAACCAGTTTTCTATCCACCTTACTGTCCATTCATCTAACCCACACTTCCTAAGCTTCCCTATGAGGATGCTGTGGGAGACCGTGTCAAACGCCTTGCTTAAGTCAAGGTAGACCACATCTACCGCCCTCCCCTCATCTATCCATCCAGTCATGCCATCGTAGAAGGCTATCAGATTAGTCAGACATGATTTCCCCTTGGTGAATCCATGCTGAGTACTTCTGATAGCTTTCTTTTCCTCCACGTGCCTTGAGATGACACCCAGAACGAGCTGTTCCATCATCTTTCCAGGGATGGAGGTGAGGCTGACCGGCCTGTAGTTCCCCGGCTCCTCCTTCTTGCCTTTTTTGAAGACTGGAGTGACATTGGCTTTCCTCCAGTCCCCAGGCACCTCGCCTGTTCTCCAGGACTTTTCAAAGATGATGGAGAGCGGCCCAGCAATGACTTCTGCCAGCTCCCTCAGCACTCTCGGGTGCATCCCATCAGGGCCCATGGACTTGTGAATATCTAAATGATCTAATTGATCCCTCACTCGCTCCTCCTCAACCCAAGGGAAGTCTTCTTCTTTCCCTGTTACTTTATTCAATGCCTGGGACTCCTGAGGGCTGGGCCGAGCAGAAAAGACCGAAGCAAAGAAGGCATTCAGTAACTCTGCCTTCTCCGCATCCTCCGTCACCATGACTCCTGCCTCATTCAACAGTGGGCCCACAACTTCTCTGGTCTTCCTTTTGCTTCCAATATACTTGTAGAAGCTCTTTTTGTTGTGCTTGACGTCCCTAGCCAGGTCTAATTCCAAGGCGGCCTTGGCTTTCCTTGTTTCATCCCTGCACGCTCTGGTGGCATTCTTGTAATCCTCCCAAGGGGTCAGTCCCTTCTTCCACTTATTATAAACTTCCTTCTTCCACTTGAGCTTTTTCTGAAGCTCCCTGCTCAACCATGCAGGTCTCCTGCGTCCCTTGGCCGATTTCTTTCTCTTAGGGATGCACCGATCCTGAGCTTGGAGGAAGTGGTCTTTGAATATCAACCAGCTCTCTTGAGCCCCTTTGCCTTCCAGAGCCCTAGCCCACGGGATCTCTCCAAGCAGTTTCTTGAAGAGGTCAAAGTTAGCCCTCCTGAAATCCAAGGTTGTAATTTTACTTCTTGTTGTTTTGTGGATAGTACCCATGATCCTGAACTCAATCATTTCATGATCACTACAACCTAGGGTGCCCCCAACCTTAATGTCCTCCACCAATCCCTCTGTGTTTGTCAGTACCAGGTCTAGAAGTGCTCCTCTCCTTGTTGGCTCCTGTACCACCTGTGTCAATAAGTTGTCATCAATGCACTGGAGGAGCCTCCTGGACTGTCCATGCCTGGCTGTGTGGTCTTCCCAGCAGATATCAGGGTGATTGAAGTCCCCCATGAGAACCAGGGCCTGCGATTGCGAGGCTACCTTCAGTTGTCTGTAGAAAGCCTCATCAGTTTCCCCATCCTGATCAGGTGGCCTGTAATAAACACCCACAACAGTGTCCCTCATATTTGCCTGTCCCTTAATCCTCACCCATAAGCTCTCGACCCGCTCTTCATCCGCCCCTAGTGAGAGCTCAATGCATTCCAAATGCTCTCTCACATAGAGTGCAATTCCACCACCACGCCTTGCTGGTCTGTCTTTCCTGAAAAGGACATAGCCATCCATGACAGCATTCCAATCATGCGAGTTGTCCCACCACGTCTCAGTAATTGCAATGAGATCGTGGCCCCGCAACCGCACACAGACCTCCAGCTCTTCCTGCTTATTCCCCACGCTGCGTGCATTGGTGTATAAGCATTTCAGAGAGGGAGTTGTGTGTGTAGTTTTGACCCTTGAGATGTGGTGTGCCTTCTGGCTTTCAGAAATACTGGCACACTGGCCCACGAGCGCTGAGCAACTACGCCCTGGCACCTCACCAGCAAGCCCAGTACCATCCCCACCCCCCTTCAAATCTAGTTTAAAGCCCTCTCAATGAGTCCTGATAACTCTTGTCCTAGAACCCTTTTTCCCCTGGAGGTCAAGGTATTCCTGCCTGTTACCAGCAGGCCAGGCTGGTAGATCAGGCCATGATCAAAGAACCCAAAGTCCTGCCGGCAGCACCAAGCTCGAAGCCAGGCATTGATCTGCTGGCTCCTCCTATTTAGCCCCTCATCATTCCCCGCAACTGGGGGGATAGACGAGAACACAACTTGCGCTCCTGATCCCTTGACCAGGCGTCCCAGGGTCTTGAAATCTTTCTTCATTGCCCTTGGACTTCTTCTTGTTACCTCGTCGCTGCCTACCTGAAAGAGCAAAAGTGGATAGTAGTCTGAGGGCCGTACCAGGGAAGGAAGCATCCTCTTCACGTCCTTGACCCGGGCCCCAGGGAGGCAGCAGACCTCCCTATGTACCAGGTCCGGCCTGCATATTGGGCCTTCCGCTCCCTTCAGTAATGAGTCACCTATGACAAGGACCCGTCTTTTCTTCTTTACCGCAGAGGTTTTGATGCAGGGGGAGGTCTGACTAGACCTTGCTGACGGCTCCAAGGTAGGAGAAATAGGAGAAATATTGTGCTCGTCATCATCCAGGTTCCTCTGTAGAGCACTGTACGTGTTAAATAATGGCACCTGGGAAGATGGGGTAGTCACCGGGCAGTCTCGAGTGCGGCGCCTGTTGCACCGTGCAGGAACTTCCTGCCATTGCCCCCTGTCCTCCAGGTTACCGCCTTCAGTTGAGGTGACAGAGGATAGGGAGCTCTCTGTTGCAGGGGTTCTATCTGCCTGCTGGGTTTCTGTCATGGGATGCAGGATTCTACTCCAGGAATCTATCTCCCTCTCGCATTCCCTGATGCTCCTCAACCTACTTACCTCCTCCCTGAGCTCCATGACTAATTGGAGAAGATCCTCTACCTGGGCACATCTCCTACAGGCATGCCCATCATTGCCATCCGACACCAGCGTAAGAGCAGGGCATACCCTACAGCCCGATGTCTGTGTGGTAGCATGTTCCCACAAGAGCTCCGTCTGAGAGGCGGCATCAGACCTGGTGGTTGTGGAGCTCATGGACGCCACAGTCATCTTGCGAGTAGTTACCATCACTACCTGGCCGGGTTAGCAGTCTTTCAGCTCTATCCTGCACGAACTGCTGTGCAGACCGCTGTGATCGGACTGGTGCTTGGCCGCCCCCTTCTCCAGCCCAGGAAGTACACTGCAATGAAACATCCAGACTGTTCACTCTTAAGAGTTATTGTATGACTCACTTTCCACCCACTTCTTAAAAATCAGCTTATATGAGTCAGGAAGTTAAGCAAAATACAGTTCGCAGCATAGATGATGACTTGGAAATCGTTTTATAGTTACTGATCTTCTATTGTAAAGATAGTTAGTCCAGCCTAATGATATAGTATTATGCTGCAGGCAAAATGGAGGTTGATTGGCAACTCTGATGCAGGGCTGAATTCCTTCCAGAAAGTCACTGGGGATAAAACAAGCACATCTTAGGGAATAAACATATCTCTTGATTAAAAACAATTCAGTGCATTTCATAACTTGCAATTTTCATCCAAATAAGTAGAAAATCAGGAGAAATTACGCTTCCTGTTTTGCTAAAGCGGAAACCATTTTAAAAAGCATTTAATCCACAGGAACCAGCAGAGGTTGAAGTAAGCTATGAAAAACGAACACAATTGTAAAAGTGTTCAAATAAACTCCTCTGCTGTCAGCACATTTCAGCCTCTGCTCTTGGTTCAAGGGCATTGCTTTACATGAGCTTGTAGTATGGGATCTGCACAGGTGATTAATCCTCCAATCTTGAAGGGACACTAAGGAATACTTAGATACTTGTTAAACAGAGCCATGGATGCACATCATACTATGTATATGGATTTGTTCTTTTCTTTTCCAAGGGTGTTTTAGTATATGCTTTAAAAACCAAACAAAACCCCCAGACTCATTTAGTTAGCACAAAAATTATCGAATCAAAGGGAATAATTTATAATCTATCTTGCAAAATGGTATCATGCAAAACAGAAGCAACAGGGCACAAAGTGGGAGATAAAAGAAACAGTATAGCGTTAGCACTGATACATTTCAGTTGCTGCTGTCTGAAAGTTAACCTTGAGATTTTGATGGCCTTGTAGGCTTCTGTTGTGTTAATTTGTGAGTAAAAGCAACAGATGCCTGGAAACAATTGTTTGCTGAAGCCTCATGAGAAAGATGGGTGACGAAAAGAGGGGCAAATGATAGTTCACTGTATTTGCTTTTCTTAGTGGAGTTTGAAGTGACCCGTTCTCCAGTTGATTCTGAAAGAAGAAAATAGAAAAATAAGTGAAAATCTTATACATGAAACATGATGTATTTTATAGATAGTAATTCTTTGTGTACCGACTGGAATCAGAGGTCAAATGCACATTTTGACCATCTTCTTTGTGAGTGGTTAACAACATGCTGGGAACTAAGTTACATAACAGTGCATTAGAAAATAGCTCAAAGAAAAAACTCTTCTATTTCTTAACTTCTAATGCATTATTTATCAGGGAAGCCTGATAGACTGTAAGCATTAAAATTTTAGGGAGTAGAAGTGAACTTTTTGTTCTGTACATGCAAACTATGTAGAATAATTAGGTTTTAATCCTTGATGGTAGCCTGTACAGGCTACTGAAATTAAAATAGCATGTTTTACAAACATGTTTTTTCCGTCAGTATTTCCCTTCAATACTCCTGTTTTTAGCCTGAAGTAGAAAATATTACTTTCAAATCCCCAGTCATTCTGCTTTCAGGAAGTGTTTCAGATAGTATCTGTACTAGCTTAATTTACCACCACCACAGCTATGACAAAAATATCACCAAAAGATTTTTAAAATAAATTAGCGCACAGTCTTGTGATGTCTTTTGATTCAGTACTTTCAATCCTGAGACATTGCTGCTTTTCCAGGAGGCAGTAGGAACCTGGTGTGATGTGCTAAAATGTTATCAATCTTTCTTGAAGAGGCATAAAAAATAAGTAATTCTGGAACCATTTTCTTGTGAGGTCACTGGAGGCTCAAGGTTTGGATTTAGTTACTTAAACAAAGACAGCTAAGATGCACTAGGTTCTCATAAAAACCCCATTCATTTGGAGCTGCAAGTTTCAACACAGCTACAGGAGATGTTTGCCCTTCTGGTACAACTTTTGAGGAGGTATCTGGAGTAACATAGAAAAGCACTGGATGCTTATGTTTGTAGACAACCAAAGTCCACATGCATTGTCTCCCTAGTGCATTCTACCTTCTACATGGAACTCCAGAGCTTCAGTTCCCCTTTCAAGGGTGGCATAGATACTTATGTAATTATGAAAATCCAGGTTCTCTTTCTGGATATGCCAAAGATACTTATATATTGTGTCATCATTCTTTCTGAACTCAAAGTTCACCAGGTGCTTTGAGCACTTCAGCACCTCAGCTGCTGCTGTTGCATCTGTGGCATTGAATAAAAGCTCAGGTTTCAGTGGGTCAATGCAAAATTCTTCTTCTGAGTCTAAATTTATAGTTAAACTAGAGTATCATTTTCAGATCTGTTCCTATAATTGTATATGTCCTATCACAGTCCTTGGTAAATTACTTTGATAGTTAATTGTTAAAAATTTGTGCACTGTTATATTTGTGCATTAGCTGTTATAGTGCCTTATATCCTAGTCTGCTACTTTGGAGATCCCCTTATTTTTGAAATTTCTGTTCTTACAGAGGTAGAGAGACTAAGTCACTCTTTGTTTTTTTTGTTTGATAAGTTAAATTTAATTCATACCTCTAGAAGAGATGTTTCACAAGGCTTTGATTGTTCTTGTGAATCTTCCTCAAATCTTCTCTGCTTATGTCTAGTGTGAACTCTAGGCATAAGAACTAGATACATTATAGCAACTTAAACCTTTTTTTTCCAGTGACATTTCTTTACAGGGAAAAAAACTTACCTCCTATAAGGGTATATTTACAGGTATCTTTGATCCCTGGAGTCATAAATAGGACTGCAAGAGTTTATCTAGTCCTTGGATACATTTCTTGCATGAAGGCAGTATATACTGTATTCCTGTTGTTCTTAAGGGATGGTTGTAAAAAATTTCTTTTAAAAGATTGTACAGCCTTCCTAAGCAACCTGTTACAATGCTTCACTGTCCTCGCTCTTAAATAGATTTTAATGATTTCTAATTTAAATCTCCTTTTCTGGAATTTTAGCTCCTTGCTTTTTATTTTATCTTCAGATTACACAGAGATGGATGAATTTTCTTACTTGACATCTCCTCTTACATTCTTAAAGATTTATCATATATGTTTTGTGTCAAGCTATGTGATCATGTGATCATTTTTATTTGCCTCTTTTGGATAGTCTCCAATTACTCCATATCCTTCCTGAGCTGTAGTCCTTCAAAATGCAAAAAAGATCAGCATATGCTTTAAGACTACAGAGTTGACTAAAAAATGGATTCGGAATGTTTTTAATGCGGCGCTCTTGCATATAAATCCCAGAATTACATTTGCTTTTTAATCATAACAAAATTATATTCTTAACCTCTGTTCAGAGACTGTGATTCAGTGTAGCATTAAAACTTCTTTTGTAGTACTGATGGCTATCCAGTCTAGTCTTGCATTCTTCCTTACCAAACTGTTAAGGTTGATTTTTTTTTTTTTTTTTGTGTTATCTAACATGAAACCATCATCACTGCTATTTTGCTGGTGATCGGACTGGAGAATATTTTGTCCACCAGCAGGCTAACAGTAGTGAAAGTTTCTTTTAGGTCCTTATCTGTTTATTTTTAAAATGAAAACCGTATGTTCAAATATATATCGTTTTAGAGCTCCATGGAAGCTTTTCTGATTGTCTCTAATGTGGATGTATTTGATGCAATTGCATTTTGTAATGTAGCATTTAGCAATATGAGTCCAGAATCAAAATATCAAAATCACAAGTCAAGTGCCATGTTAATATAAGCTCTGTGATTTAGTATAACAGCACTCACTGAAGCGAACAGTTTTGGTGCCGGCAGGATCCACAGCGGAACGCTCTGGCGAGGTGCACAGGGGGGTTTCCCAAACTAGGGGAACCTCAGGAGGAGTCAAGAGAGCCGCCAGGATCCTGTAGCTCTCACGACATCAGCTGATGAGACCTGAGGGGGACCAGGAGCAACTGCGGCCAAGACACTCCCCCCAAATAAAAGAATCCCCTGGGGAGTGCTATGACCAGGGCGCAGTGTGACAGTTTGGGCAGCAGGGCATGCAGGAAGGGCGCTGAAGCTCTGCCAGCTCCACCAGGGAGTGATGGTGTCCCCCCGGCAGAAAGCCATGCCCTCTCTAAGCTCTGCATCCACCATGACTGACACGGCTTCACAGACAGATCGGTGGTGGGAATGCGCTGCCACCCAGGTGCCAGGCTGCAGGGTGTCCCCTGCTCTTAGGCCAGCACCGGAGGGCAGCAGTGAGCCCAGGGAGAGAGACTCCTCCACTTAGTGATGGAGCTCCGGGAGAAGGTGAGTAGGTTGAGGAGTATCAGGGAGAGCGAGACAGAGAGATGTTACTGGAATTGCACCCTACCTTCCCTGAGACAGGCCCAACAGGCACACAGGACACATATGGAGGATTCCCTGTCTTTTCTCCACCTGGCTGAACCCAGTCATTTAAGGGATAGGGGGCAATGGTGACAAGTTCCTGCCCAGTGCAGCAGATGCATCTCCTCGGTGACTTCCCCAACTTCCCAGGTGCCCTTGCATGATAGGTACGAGTCTCTGCAAGAAGAACCAAACAATAATGAGGACGATGGTTCATGTAGCTTGGAGGTGTTGCCAAGGTTAAGTCGGCCTAGGCCCTGTGTCAAAACTTCTTCTGTAAAGAAAAAGAGATGGGTCATTGTCATGGGAGACTCCCTTCTGAAGGGAGCAGAAGGCCCAATACGCAGACCAGACCCACTTCTTAGGGAAGTCTGCTGCCTCCCTGGGGCCCGGATTAAAGATGTGAAGAGAAACTTGCCCTGGTATGGCCCTCAGATTACCATTCATTATTGATTTTTCAGGAAGGCAGTGATGAAGCTGCAGCAAGAAGTCTGAGGACAATCAACAGAGACTTCAGGGCCTTGGGACGACTGTTTAAGGGGCCAGGAGCACAAGTACTGTTCTTCTCTATCCATCCAGTTGCAGGGAATGACGAGGGAAGAAACAGAAAGAGCCAGCAGATCAATACCTGGCTCCGAGCCTGGTGTCACCAACAGAATTTTGAGTGTTTTGATCATGGATCAGTTTATATGACACTATGCCTGCTGGGGGCAGACGGGGTACAGCTGTCTCAAAGGGGAAAAAGATCTTTGCACAGAGGTCATTGATGTGTTTACTTTTACATATCATTAGAGTATTGGAAAAATTTTAAGTGTTGCGAAATTTACCAATTTTATTTCTTAGACTTTGAAAATATACTGGAATTTTATTTCTTTATTGGTGAGATGAACCACACCCTTTATTTCCTTCTAGGAAGAGTATCTTCATCAATAACTGTTATAGCAACTATAATAAAATTAATTTTTAGTAAGCATATTTATTTCCATACAAGTTTGCACATGCTGAGTTGTTTAAACTAGATGGAACATAGTTGTCTGATATCCTCTTGTCACATGAAGTGAACTCCTGATCTGGTTGAGGTTAAGGATAATAATTTTCTCTGACTTAACTTAGGGCTAAGATTTTACCTTAGGGCTTCTTCCTTTGGTGCTATTATCTAAAAATGCCTGAGCCGCTTCAGGTGCTTTTTGAAAGCTCTTTTATTTTCTAAATATTATCATTATATTCCACTTGTTTCTCTTCCTCCAAGAGTTCTCCTGCAAGAGTCGTTACAGCGCATTTCATTTTGTTTTCCAACAAAACCAAGATACTGCTCTGTGTAAATGATTGTTGAAGGCAGAACAGACTTTGCTAGTGAGGACTTCATCTTCTTTCCTGGTCTTGAAAACCTATAAAAGGTATCAAATAATAAATGTCAGAGTGAGCTGGGATACTTACTGCTTTCTTTACAATGGAAAGCACTATAATTAACTTAAGTATGCAACTTGACTTGCTAACTCATATGACTGGGAACTACAAGGAATGTTTTTGCTACAAAGTGCCTTTCCTGTATCTTCAACACAGTATCCATTCACTAGCATTCCAGGAAGGAATCGAGCGTATTTCTTTCCAGCATATTCATTTTTCCAGGTCCTGTTATTGACCAGTGAAATCTAAGCAGCTTCTAGTGCAACAGCTATAGAAGACCAGCCCTGACTCTTATTTTAAGACCGTATCTTCTCCATTGAGCTGTGGAAAAAAAAGGAATCATAGGAAATAGAAAAAAAAAACCAAAAACATTTCATGCTTGGGAGCAGATCGTCTTTTCAGCACAGGAGTAACTGTAGGGCCATGATGCTAATCAAATGCACTGGCAAGTCTTTGTGGGAGAATATTAGTTCAGTCTAAGGCAATCCATTTCCATTTCATTTGAGTCAGATCTCCTTGTGTTGGCTCTCCCAAAAGAGTTGCTCCCCAACAGAACATTGCAGCCTTTTTCACATCACAGGTCAGAGGATGCAACTTTCCTCTTTCCATGTGAAAGTCAAATCAAACGTTTTCAACTCGTGTTCAGTTTTATATTCCTCATTGGGACTATGCTCTACATAATTTCTGTCTGTGGTGCTGAGGACTATGACCTGCTTAGAGATGTCTTCCCTACTTCAATAAGGGGGGAGAAAGCAATTTCCTTACCTCATTTGCCACAAGCAGGGTTGTATTTCCCCCTTTTCACCTATTTCTCCAAATTTGGTAATCCTTATTCAACGGGTAGTTCCACAGAGGACAGTTGCTCTTGGAGGACTGGTATGTGGTATGTACAATCACATGGAGGAATATCCAAAATGATCAATCAAGAATAGAAATAAAAGTACAATAAATTAAATTGTCAATCCCTAAGAAGTAAGTAGTAAATATATAAAATCAGACAACTCAGATAATTTGTTTTCCATACTGACAAATACCTTCTCCCAAAGCAAGGAAATTCAACTCTTCTGGTCTTTTGGGATGTATTTATCATCATTCATTTTATCCAGCAGGACCTTAAATCACTTTTACTGTATAGTAAATCTGCTTTAAATAATGTCCAAAATCCAGGAAACTTATCATGTTGACCTTTTCTGTCATGATAATAAGAGCAAAGTAAATTAATGTGTTGTTTTTCTTATTTGTAAAGTAATATGCCAACCATGAGTAGTTTCATACAATATCCTTAGCACTGCAGAATCTGCTCAAATAATAAAGAAAGAGGAGTAATTTGTATTTGTTTGTATTCCTTTTGTGTGTCTGTTCCTGTCCCTACTGGTCAACAGATAAAGTTATTTTTTTTGTAAATTGCAAATTTGGTTTAGTAATACAGACTTCAAAGAACCTCAGGCTAAAGCTTTGAAGTGGGTCTGCCTGCTTTTCCTGAGATTTACATAAAAAAGGGAGAGAGGGTTGCATGTGTAAATTAAGTTTTATTAAACTAGACAAAGATAACTTAAAAAAACCCACCTCGCTGTTAGACTTTAAAAAGTGAATTTGCAAACAAGTCGTTGCATGCCACATCATACTACTTTGCTGTACTTTCCTTCCAGCTTGCTACTGGTAAAGTGACTTCTACCAGTTCTCTGTGTTGCAGCAAACTCTTGACAGTCCACCTTCAAACCCTTGCTTAAGTCTTTCTTTCCATTGCTTATGTGACTTGGCAGTGACTGCTTCCTGCTGGGATTAATAGCATCACTTTTTTTCACTTACGTTTCAGGTTGTCTATGTTTTTGATATCTGCACTTTTGAATATTTTTTGATATCTCTATTGCCTTTCTTTGAAGTCCAGATGGTGCTCCCAAATGGACATAATCACACGCAGGAAAATAAACAAAACCGTCTTTTGTTTAGCAGCAACTTCTAAAATTAAATGTCATATATACAGTACAATGCAAATTGCAGATAAATAAATAAATAAATTAGGAATCATTATTTGGGAAGCTCTCACTTCTTTTCCTCTTATTGCCACCTGGGCATAATTTTCAAAAGTACTCATTGTGCCTCGGTTTCTTAAATTTTTATAATAGGAGATGAGGTTTGGTTCTGTTAGGTGAGAGAAAGGCTTAGACACCTGCAAAGACTGGTGGATACTGGTGGCTATTTGCAAAGCCTGGCTGAAGCAGACTAGAGCAGAGGACTTGGAGGAGGGTAAAGAAGTGGGTTACATGGATTCTCAGTGGAGGTACTGATGTTCTGAGGCAGAAAGATGGAGATTAATGGGTAAATGAGCTTCAAGTCTGGGAAACTCTGTTGCTGTGTGATAGTACTGCTGAGATGTCACCAGACAAATGGGCTTCTTGAAAGCATGTGACACACAAGGCCAGGTAAAAAATGGGACAAAACATGGAAATAATTATTTTAGGAGGATCAGTGGTTGAGAAGGAGTAGAAGAATAATGAATATGAAGTGAGACTAAAATGGATGAGAAACTAAACAATGTGTTCAGGGATGATAGCCTATTAGTTAAGATTTCTGATGCAAGATAATATGGAAAGGGAATAAGAATATTAGAGCAGGAAGAGGAAAACGGGAACTGAACTTTTCTCTATTCATTATCTTCACAGAAGCATATCTTTAGTTAATAAACAGGTGTAACAGTTTTCAAACATTCGCTGTATTACTTCTGTTACAACTGTCTCTCCTAATGAGTAGCAACCTAAACCATTACAAACTTCTCCAAATATATGTAAACCCATGGTATGGCATAAAACTGTGTGGATAATAAAGAGAATAATAAATGGATCATAGAAGCAAGGAATTTGCATGTTTGCGTAGTGTAGTATTTAGATTTCTCTAACCTGGTATTTACTCTGACAGCTTGAAAGGTGAAAAGTACAGTATTGCATTGTCTGTAATTTCCTGCAAGGTAAATCCGAACATCTCTGTTGAAATTGTAACTGTAATTTGCTAAGAAAAGCATGATTCAAATCTACAATTACTGTTATTTCATAAGGTATTTCATAAGACATAAGTAAAGTCAAATAGTTTAACGAAGTCCGAAGTCATAGTCCCCTGAGAAGCTTCAATACCCAACAGCAGAAAATCTATTTTATAGCAGAGTTTGATAATGATTTTCTAGGCCATCAACCTGAGTAAAGAAAGACCTTACATTTTCCTTTAGTCTCACATAATGGATTTCTATATAAAGTAGAAGCAAATAAGATATTCTATAACTTTATTATTTTTTCTTTTTTTTACTTTTTGAATCCCACAGTGATTATAGTATGAAATAACAAGTTGATTCTATCTGTTTTACATAGGAAGCTATACTGTATTTATCACTGTAACACCTAATTATCACCCAGTGTTTCATTAAACTTGTGGACAACATTTGTCATGTGCTGCTTGATTCATTTTTTTTTTCTTATTACAAGAAAAAGTGTATGGCAGGAGGTGTATTTTGCACTGTTGTTGATATTGCAGCTGTGCTACTGCTTAGTGCACGTCACATACTGATTTGGGAGAAAATAAGGTCAGAAGAAAGGACTTGTATTGCTGCCAAGTTTTGCAATGATTTTAGCTGTTGGGGCAAATTATTTTTTGCAGATCTGAGTTGTGAGCTTTGTGAACAACACATACAACCTCCACGTGGAAAGACAGCAAACTGTTGATAACAGTCTTTCCTCCAGCACTTCAGAAGAGTTTGAGGAGACATCATTTCCTCAAGGATCAAGCCTGTGAAATAATTTGGTATTCTTCACTTTTTTTTTTTTTTTGGTACTGGGACAGAAAAAAAGTATTTTTCAGCCCATGTTCTCTTTTTGCCAGTGACCAGTTAAGAACATGAATTGACCAAGCCTATGCTGAGTCCCCTAGAACATCATGCTTGCTTCCAGCTGTCAGCTGTGAAGAAGAGACTGTATTCACAGCTTTTCAACCATGATATTGTCTATTTACCTTCTGAACTCTTTTAATATCTTTAAAACCTACAAGCTTGTATGGTAATGTGATTCTACGTTTCAACTGCACGTTGGATGAAAATGACAGTATTTAATTTTGGGGTGTTTTTAAACTGTTGCCTGATAATGCACAATTCTTTTATAGTTCTCGCATTATAAGAAAATGGGAAGTAGCTATTCCTTTTGTATGCCATTCATGATTTTATAGTAATTTATCTTATCTCACACCAGGCATCTCTCTTCCAATAGGAATATTATCAATTCAAGTCTCCTTGTAAAGAAACTATTTCATTTCCTAGATCATCCCTGTCACCTATATACTTTTGATATTTCTACTATACCTTTTCTTAGATGGGGAGATCAGGACCCCACACAGTATTTGTCATAGGTGCTCATCATGAGTTTACACCATGTCACGATACTGGTTTTGTGTGTTGATCTCTGTTTTCTTTCTAGCGTTCTGTTTGACTTGCTGACCTCTCTTGAGCACAAAATTTTTTCATAAGGCTGTCTCTGCTGCCTCTTTTCTTAACATTAAATAGCTACTGTACATACCACATATGTGTAGTTGGTTTCGGTTGTTGTTTATTTTTTTTTTTTTTTCCAGTTTTTCATTCTTTTTTGTTTCATTATGCATTTACTGACATAGACTTTCATCAGTTATGTTACTTCCCAGTCAGCTATTATTATAGGCAGTTCTTTTTGGTCAGGTTTTCTTTTAATAATCTCTTCCCCTTCCATTATGGAAGCTGCACAATTGCTTTCACCTTTTGCTTCCAATCTCGTAACTGGTTAGTAATCAATGAGAGGCCTTATTGCTTATCCATGGCATAGTTTCTTTAAAAGCCAGTGACGCTGGACTTGAGCAAAACCTTTTAGAAATTCAGGTATACTGTACTGTTCTCTCATAATCAGTTTTCTAATGTATTTTTTTTCTTGTCCTAAACATGCTGCAGAAATTCAGCTTCTGATGCACTTGAATATTTCATCACCTTAGCAAATTGTTACTAAAGATCGTTTTGACATGTTGCTGTGTACTGAACCTGCGTGGTTGCCAGGTTCCCACCAAGCCACTCTATCGCTCCTCTCCTCAGCTGGACTGGGGAGAAAAAATATAAGAAAAAGCTCGTGGGTCAAGATCAGGGCAGGGAGAGATCGCTCACTGATTACTGTCGTGGGCACAACAAATTCAATTTGGGGAAAATTAATTTATTACCAATCAAATCAAAGTAGGGTAATGAAATAAAAACTAAATATTAAATCACCTTCTCCCCACCCCTCCCTTCTTCCCAGGCTCAACTTCACTTCATATTTCTCTCCTTCCTTTTTAAAATTAATTTTTTTATAGTTCTTTAAAAAACCAAAAATATTAATACGGTGCATTTATTTAACTTTTCAATTTCTTAGATGATACTGAATTTGAGTATATCATGATCTTCAAGTGTAGCATTCTCTACCAGATCTTATGTGGTACTGAAGACTGATGTCTCTTCCTATGTGTTCCCTCACCAATCACTTCAAGGAGTCATTGATAGGAGACATTAAAGTCACATTGCCAGTTGACATAATGTTATGCAGTCTACACATGAATAGTAAAGCTTTCATTAATGTTGTCTCTGACCTCGTAGCAATTTACTGTCATTGTTACCATCCTGGGTGTTTAGGCAACACTATAAGCCTAAACATTTTCCTTATTAATATGGATGATTTATAGTTAACCTGATTTAATGTTTGACTTGCTGACTTTCTTCTACTGGTCTAACCTGTCACCTCTCTTTAAATTATACCCCATCATCCCATGCATTATCACTTTCTAGTAAATTTCTGAGATGCAGAATAAATATGAACTAAAAATACTGTTATGTAAGATCTTAAAATGTCTAAATGATAAAAGAAATTCATATATAGACTTTGGTCTGAATAAACTGACTTCTAAAATCTTTGAAAACTGGATTGGATCACTGCAGCCTAGACTTTTTTTCATTTATTCCATGTTTTAACTGAGGAATGGTTTAGACAAAATAAAACTGTCAGGCATAAAAATAATTTCTGTGGCTGGTTCAACTGGCCGAATTTAACACATCTACTGGCATTACTATATAAAACTGAAGTTAGTCCCTCAAAGAGAAAATCACTCAGGAAACCATAGAAGCTGAGGCCTGCATTAAAATATTTCTTCAGAGTGTCATATGTTAAGCAGCATTTGTCCCTTGTGATTTACAAGACCTTCTGCTATAGCTATCATCTATAACAATATTATCTGGCTTTTCCATAGCCTCACATCTTCAGAACATTAAAAAAATACTAACAGTCTTCACTAAGTCCCTCTGAGGTAGATGTATGCATTATTAAAGAGTTTTTCATTACCTGATTACAAGATACTCTAACAATGCAAACCAGTATCTGACAATTGTATAAGCTTGTTTCTTGTGCACGTGGAGGTTGTTTCAGATATTTTTTAACATTTTAACTATCAGATGATAAAATGACTTCTTTGTTTCTTTCAAAAGCAAAAGGAAAAATATTGTGTGCTTTCCCTAAAATTTAGGAATAGGTTTTATTGGGAAAAAAATGTTTTTAATGAATCTATCCAAGATAAAGGACATCTCATCAGGACAGATGGTAAATAAATGAAAATAAAAAAAGTCTCACTGAAATCTCTGCTATCACTGGTATGTGTTGCTAATATCCCAAACAGTGTTTATACAAGTGCAACAATCATTGGTAGAGTTAATTAAGAACTAACTGAGTAGTTACAGGATAATATTTTTAATAACCAGAAGCAAAAATAGTTTTAAAAGTTTAATCCTTTCCTTCTACGTCACTTTTTCTCAACTAACAGTAATCACTTCTTGCCAGCAGTTCAGCGATAGCCTGGCCATAAAACTTTTTCTCTAGAGCTGGATCTGCAAATCTGAAGCTGGGAATAGGGAGCGAAGTATTTGGTAAATGTTGATCAGGGAGATAACTCCTCTATACCTTGCAATCACAGTGAAGGAATGAAATTTCTTATGGCTTTTATCCTAGGGATCTAGCTGTCTTTGGGTACTGGTCTGGATGACTACACAGACATTTATGTAAAGAGATTTTTGCCCACTGGAGTCATAATTAAATAAAAAAAGACTAGCTTTGAAGGTTTTCAAAATGTATGTCTAAATATCACTGTTGCAAAGAAAATATAAGCTTTATTTAATCAATAGAATAATATCTAGCATGATTTGTAAGAACTACTTGTGTGTGTATGGGTGCACTAAGGTAGGCATATGAAGAGTCTTCAGCAGTTGCTGCTTTCTCCACCCACAAATAAACCTTTTTATTTAAGTGCTGAATCCTTCTGTCCTTCATGAAAACCTGCAGCTCCTCTTGAAGACTAAGATAAGCCAATCAACTCCTTTTACCAGTTGCACCCAAAACGAAGTGAAGTAGTGCATATAAAAATATTTTTTTAAAAAAATGAACGATACAGAAGACAGCATGGCTCTTGCTCAAAGGTTGAATGCAAATGCATGGATGGAGAGAAGACTATTTCTTCCCTGACAGCAATTGGCCCTACTTATCTGGAAGAACCTGCAGAAAGACAGGTTGACTAGATAGAAATGAGAGAAATGGTAATTTTGTAGCTTGGTTGGAGAGAAGGAGAATATTAAGTTGAACAGGGAGTGGAAACAGACAGGTCTCAGAGGCTTGGAAGGGAAATCTCTTGAAGGCATGGAAAGCAACTGGGTAGACAGAATCGAATAGAGGTTCCTAGGATAACGACTGTCTCTGCAAACTTTCAGGCAGGCCTGGAAATAAATTTTTCAAATCTCTTGTTGGTCTGTCTCAACTAGGAGATCTATGTTTTCTCCCTTCAAAAGATAACTTTAATTTGTATTCTAATAAAATCTGGGCATTAAAGATTCATAGGGCCTTTGCTGTGCTTACTTTCAGAAAGAGTTGCTGGTGGCTCAGTCTATACATTTGATCTTTACATAAAACAAAATCCTGTAGGGTGGAAGCTGCAGGTTCTCTCTGTGATTATGTTTATTAATCTTCCCTAGCAGTAACAGCACACTGAAACATTAGACATTTCACTCTATGAAACATCACTTCTGTCCCTGGCTCAGTTAATGGAGTTTCTTGATTGCCTTAATATTCCTAGGTGCAGTACGCTGTCAGTGAGCAGAGAAGTCTCTGAAGTAACTTAGCCTGGAATAAAATCAGCAGTTTCATCATCCAGATGAAGTTATTTAAATAATGATACTTTCACTGTGAGAAGCCAGATTGGTTGAGAAAACAGTAAGATGGATACTTTTTGTTTCTTGTTCATTAAATCAAAGCTTCTATGCACAAGGCCGTTAATCTATTCCTATGTCTCACTCTGTTGTTATAGATTTAGTATAAGTTATATTCATTCACCCATTTAATGACCATACTTGCATTAGCAATACAGGTATAGGCATCAGCAAATTCATTTTTATCATATGCTTGCTTTTGCAGTTTTTAATAAATATTATGAAATATTGTAAATGTTGGTTTGAAATCTCTAGTACAATCATTTTAGAATGACTCATGAAAGAGGTTGTTTTTAGTGGAGCGTGCTAGTATTTTTCTGTATATGCATAGAATATGTTCTTGTTCAGAAGTCCCTTGGGAGTTAGTCCTGAAGGGCAAAGGGGTCCAGGAAGGCTGGACGCTCTTCAAGAAGGAAATCTTAAAGGCCCAGGAGCAGGCTGTCCCCAGGTGTCGCAAGTTTAAAGGGCGGGGAAAATGTCCAGTCTGTATGAATAAGGAACTTCTGATGGGACTTAGGAATAAAAGGAGAGTTTACCACCTTTGGAAGAAGGGACAGGCAACTCAGGAGGAGTACAGAGATCTCGTTAGGTTATACAGAGAGAAAAATTAGGAAGGCAAAAGCCCAGCTGGAGTTCAACTTAGCCACTAACATTAAGGACAACAAAAAAAGTTTTTATAAATACAACAACAAAAAGAGAGCCAGGGAGAATATCCATCCCTTACTGGATGCGGGGGGAAAGTTGCAACCAAGGACAGGGAAAAGGCTGAGGTACTTAATGCCTTCTTTGCCTCTGTCTTCAATAGTCAGACCAGCTATCCCCAGGGTATTCAGCCTCCGGAGCTGGAAGATAAGGATGGAGAGCAGAACAACCCACCCATAATCCAGGAGGAAGTACTCAGTGATCTGCTTCTGCACCTAGACACACATAAGTCTATGGGGCCGGATGGGATTCACCCAAGAGTACTCAGGGAGCTGGCGGGAGAGCTCACCAAGCTTCTCTCCATCATTTATCCACAATCTTGGTCAACAGGGGAGGTACCAGATGACTGGAGGGTGGCTAATGTGATGCCCATCTACAAGAAGGGTCGGAAGGAGGATCCGGGGAACTACAGGCCTGTCAGCCTGACCTTGATACCAGGAAAGATCATGGAGAGGATCATTGTGAGTGAGCTCGCATGGTGAGTGCAGGGCAGCCAAGGGACCAGGACCAGCCAGCACGGGTTTAGGAAAGAGAGGCCCTGCTTAACCAACCTGATCTCTTTCTATGACCATGTGACCCACCTTCTGGATGTGGGGAAGGCTGTGGACGTTGTCTATCTGGACTTTGGTAAGGCCTTTGACACCATCCCCCACAGCATTCTCCTGGAGAAGGTGGCGAATCATGGCATAGACAAGTGTACTCTTCACGGGGTTAAAAACTGGCCGGATGGCCATGCCCAGAGAGTTGTGATTAACGGGGTGAAATCCTCCTGGTGGCCGGTCACCAGCGATGTCCCTCAGGGCTCAGTTTTGGGGCCAGTTTTGTTTAATATCTTTATCAATGATCTGGATGAGGGGACTGAGTGCACCCTCAGTAAGTTCGCAGGCGACACCAAACTAGGTGGGAGTGTTGATCTGCTTGAGGGTAGGAAGGCTCTACAGAGGGACCTGGATCAATGGGCCAAGGCCAATTGTATTAGTTTAGTGAAAGATGGTCAGGTACTGGAACAGCCTGCCCAGGGAGGTCGTTGAGTCACCATCCCTAGAGGTATTTAAGAAACGAGTAGATTTGGCACTTCAGGGCATGGTCTAGTGACAGAGATTGTAGGGTTTTTTTTTTTGTGTGTGTATGGTTGGACTCGATGATCTCAAAGGTCTTTTCCAACCATGAAGATTCTATGCTTCTATGATTAATATTTTATTATTGCTGTACTTTTTTTTGTAGCAAAACAAAGCCTCTTGTGTCCCTTACATATGTTTTTCAAGCACTAGAAATAAGCACATTTGTTTTAGCACAAATTATAAATGAAATGATCCACACATCCTTGGAAAATGATTGCTGTCATGCTTTGCAGTAGACATGGACTTATTGCAAATTACAGTTCATTAACAAATGTGGAAGAATACATGTTAAAAGCAATGCCATTCCTTAAAGCTTTTAAAGGGTAACATGACAGTTGCTAATGCACTTGCCATAATTTCTCTAAATGTTTAGAGAGTACAAAACAGCAGACTTAATATGGATTACCATTGCAAGTGAGAACAATAAAGTGAACACAGATGCATTCCAAGGGATTTGATTTAAAAAAAAAAAAAACCAACCAAAACCCAAACATTTAATTTGGGCAGTTAAACTCTGCTGTTCATATGATTTTTGTGTTTAACTGAACTAATGGTTCCAGTACAGAGAAAACTGAATCATTCTACTCAAGGATAATATAAAGATAGATGTTTCACTACACTTGTTACAAATTTAGTAGTGATTTAAGTTTAGTGAAAAATCGCAAGAGCCTTGTTTAAAACTGGTTTCACTTGATCCAAAGTTGGAATGCTATGATTTAACAAGTATAAAGAAAAAATGGGAAAACAAAAAGACTACTGTTTATCAATTTAAGATAAAAATTACTCAAAATAATATGGTTGAAATGAAATCTTCGTATCTATGTGGGTAACCCTTGCTTCCTACTTTTGTGTTTTGGTGGTTAAGTGACACATGATCCTTGGTGGAGTTTGACATTCTATTCCTGCAAAACCCAGTAAAAGTTGCAAGTGATTTGTTTCTTACTAATTCTTCTCCCTTTTAATCTAAAGAGAAATCCTAGCTTTAAATAAACAGGTTTGAAAATTTTAGATTTCAAGTCTGATGCAGAAGTTTTCAGCCACAAATATAAAAGCTATTTGTAAAGGACTATTGCATTTATTGCCCACATGGGAAATCTGACTCATAAGGTACTAAGGTGATTTGAGTATGACTGCAGACTAGATCTGCAGTGAAGCTAGAAAGGGAATCAAAAGTCTTGTATTCCTTGATCAGTATCCTGTTCATTGGACCATAGCTTTTTATCCTTGCTCTTTCCACATGGGAAATTATTTAGGTGCATTAGGAGTTTCTTGTGTTGTGCTCTTCGTGTTACTCCTTGAGCCTTTGTGAGGGTGGAATTTGTTGTCATTTTCCAAAATCCATATATTTTGTCTACTGTGATAGTAGCGAAAGCAGAGAAGCACTGATATATTTTCACCCTCCACCAACAAAAGAGAAAGACGTATGCTATATAATTTTAGCAGAGCACTGACAGAAGTCATCGCCAATATCACAACCCCTTCACCTTTTTTACCTGCCAGCAAAGTCAGAATTTAGGAAACCTCACTTGCATTAATGGATTTGAATGCTTAAACTGTAACTAGAAAGCTTGACTTCAGACTTTCCGAAGACATTGTCCTGGAAGGATTCAGACTTATGAGTTGTGACTTGCCTCTCAGGCTTATGACACAAATATTATGTACTAAAGATAAAGCCCTGTCATTATTTTACACAGCAAAAAGAAATAGAAAAATAAGACCCAGAGAAAGCTGATGAAGGAGAAGGCATGGGCAGTGATGTTTGTAACATGAGAAAGCCCTGTTCATTGTAAAATTTACAGTTGTATCAATATATCACTGGAATGTTTTATGTTTGAGAACGTATATATTCCAGAATTCTCTAAGTAAACAGTGCCAATTCTTTAGTGTTTTGCCATGTTTCTTACTATGTTTGCTACTCTTATGAAGAAGAGGAGAGCAGAAAGACACCTGGGACCTTGAGATCGACTCACAAAGTGTCATATCCTCTCTATGCCCACCACCAAAATACTTCCCTGTCTGATGCAAGATCCTGAAATTTGAAAGTCACAATGTGCCAAAAGAATAGGTGAAATCAGTGGTTCCTCTTTGTTCCCTAATGTGGTTCTGAGTCTCCCCAGAAATTGAGTAACAGCTGCATTATGCATTTTACCTTTGTTTGAGCACTGGGAGTGTGCCTGCTGACCCACCCTGGGCAGAGGTCTGAGCTGGGAGACAACTAGCATCAGACATACTTCTTTCTACAGACTTGTACTTCCCCATCTGCAAAGTGTTATTCCTTTGGGTTTATGACTGAAGCAAAGAGGCTGGGCCCCAGGGACTGGGTCTCTTTTGGGAGGCAGGCTGTGGGAACCGACCTTTTCAGTGGAACCCGGTTCTCCTCCCAGGAGCAGGGGAGAGCGGTACCATTGCATCTGCGCTTTGACCTGGGTGGAGAGGTGGGAAATAACAGCACTTTTTCACCAAAGTTTGTGCTTGCCTCCTCTTGGGAGAAAAAGAAATGAGAGTGAGCTCTGCAGCTGGGGTGGCAATATCAGCTGGGAAGCAGTGCTGTTGCTTCTCACCTTAGTCTGACACCAGCTGACACAAGCGATTCTCAGTTCTCCTGGTTTTAGGAAACAGTAGTTAACAGCTGCAAAGTAGCTTTCTAAACTCGCTTTTCAGTGCGGTCCGGCTTGCGCATCGGTTTGGCATGGTGGGCTGATACACGTGAGATGCGAGATCCCACAGTGTATTCAGACCTATTTAACAGCGTGGAGGCTAAGCAATTTAGGCACAAACCTAGGGTCAAACTGAGTTTAAATGTGTGGTATATTTGTAACCTAATATGCTGGCCATTTGCTTATCATTTAGATGTGACTGACTGACAATAGAAGAGCACAGGGGCTTCAGCAGGATGGGTACAATCCAGCATGCGTCACTTCACCTAAAGGTGAAGATATCTATAGATACAGCTGAGAAAGGGGGGCAGGGGGCAGGGAGGGCAGTCTGTGGAATGAATCTTGATGGGGAGAGAAGGAGGGTGGGTGGGGAAATAATTCAGATTTTCTTAGATGCATAAAATGGCCCTGCATTCCTAATTCAGAGAGGAGAATGCCTTCTTGCCTCAACGCTCAGTGTTTACAGTATAGATATGAGTATTCTTGGAATGAAATAGACTGGGAAATTCTTGGTCATAGGACAGAGGGAAAAATGTGTTCAATGCTGTGTATGTGCTAGCTATGTAATATATTTTTTCCTGAAGTAATTTCTGATGTGGAGGTTTTCTTTTTGAATACTATATTCTGCACGAATAAAGATTCATTCTAATGTCACCAGCAAAAGCTACTTTCAGGCAACAGGGCTTTTTTCCACATTCTCTGAATTTTCAAGAAATAATTGTCACCACAGTAGAAATCGTCTGCAATATTTTAAATGAACACAGCATGACATCTGACAGCATATATTTTCCTAAGAACTGAAGAAGTGATAGACACATCCAAACTATCAGTTGAATTCTTTTGGACTCTCTCTACTTATTCTGTCTGTCTGTATAAGTACTTCTCCTGCCTTAGCAGTCCTCCCTTTTGTGCCCATCCTCTAAAAAGAAAATCAGCAAAAACCCTGGGCAGCACAGTGTTTACAATGAAAAGAAAGGAAAAAAAAAAAGCCAAAACAGCCTTAAAGAACAAGAGTATTTTCTGAAATAAAATGAAAAAAGCACATGCATCTTCTTTGAAGTTCTTTGAACAGTGTAACTAAAAAATAAATTAAATCTCAGGAGGTGATTTTAAGACAAGAAAAAAATTTCTCATCTACTGTTTAGGATGGGGTAGAATTTAGCACCACTTATTTTTATTTCAATGAACTATTACTTCACTGTTTTTACTCCTCTCATTATAATTCACAAAGTTTATTAAAAATACATCATACCGTTCCCTGTGGGAGCTTCTCAAAGCCTCTAAGGGTCATAAGAATTTTCTTTCTCTCTCTTCATTCTATTACCACAGTGAATTCCCCGAGGAAATAAGAATGAATACTTGGTTTATAAAACCAGGCATCAGATAAGGTTTATTTTAGAGGGCTGTCCTTTTTTTTCTTTTTCTCTTTAACCTAATGGAGACAGTGAAATTTTAAATCTTTTATGATTTCTCCTTAATAAATACTTTGATTCTGTCTATATAATTTCAGATTTTATGAACTTGTATTTTCTGTTGGTTTTGTGTTTGTTTTTTTTTTTTTTTTTAATTTGTGCACACTCTCATTTTGTGTACACCCTCAGTTGCCTTCGAAGCTATTTGAAATTTAATGGAATTCTGTATATTAGAGGGCTAAAATAATTGGACAGAATTAGCAAAAGCATATTTAATTTCCATCAAGATAAAAAATAGAAGGCTTCAGTTACAAGAAGCAGGTAGTGACAGTGGAAGAACAGCTGCTTACTGTTTACTTTAATTAACACAGTTGGAACAGCCAACAGATAATTTAAGAATAATTAGTTTTGAAAGTGGTTTAATCACTATTTTGATTACCAACAACTGAATATAGAGATTCCAAAAGGGAAACTGGAAATTATGTTTCCATTGGATACCTTTCATTTTAGCTCCTAAACTATGAAAACGATGAAAACTGATTTATTCACAAATTACTATTGGTGATTAGGTTGTCTGGTAAAATGTCTTTTTATATACCAAAATTTAAACTTCTGCTCTTAAAATCTTTCTGATTTTACTAATTCTATTTTTTTCATGAAAAATGTGGTTAATTCAAATCAATTTGTAAAAAAGTAGTTACCTAATAGTGAATCTTTTTACACTTAAAAAAATAAATTAAAAAGATCTAATTTTTACAGGGAAAGAAAGTTGGTTATAACCTATCCTATCCTAAAAAGGCACAGATAGGGCATGCACCAAAAGGCAGAATTCAAGGCTAAATGCAAGACTAGAAAGTTTCAGATTTCTTATGTACTCCATTTCACTGTGAGTAACAGAAATTTCTATAAATAAGAGAATTGGGCTGTACTAAATTTTTTCTTTGAGTTTTTCTGTGTTGTAGACCACTTCCTCTCTCTATTTGCAGAATTACATGGGAGTGGAGAGCCATAGGGGATTTGGAGCCAATGGGGAGGAGCAAGGTCTTTCAGGTCCCTCAAGACATCTCAGAGATATCTTCAACATCTGGGAGCCTTCATGATGTCCATGTGTTTTGGAGGCAAATTACTTTGCAGATGAGAGAGAGCAAATCTGAAACTTCAGACAGAATGCTTCCTGGGGGGCTGAACATCTAAATTACTCAGCCAGGTACATGATTTGCCTCAGAGGCCTGGCTGGGTCCTGACTTACACCGAAAGAAGCCTGAGTTCACAATGTTGTCTTGTGTATGCAGTTAGCAGCAAGAGTCCAAAAAAGATACAATACAATATCCTCACTAACAGTATTTTAGATCTCTTTTTTCTCAATGTAATCAATGATGTAAACAGTGAAACATAGGCATGACAGTATTATAAAACATTAAGTTTTGCAGATTTATTCCTTTTCAGCAGGGAAAATCAAGCCTGACTGGTCAGCCTCAGGTTGTCTGATTTAACTAAAATCCATTAGCGTCACTAAAGCTATTGGGTAATAGCCAGCTTATCACAGAGGACAATTAGCCTGATTTGCCTTTTTTTTTGGTTCCTAATGGTGGAAAACATCATTAGCCTGAAGCTATGTTTCTTGTTAAAAGAGAGACTTTCTCACTATGAGCTGATTTTTTTTTTAATTATAAATATATGTCTATAATCATATTGCCTTTATAGATTATTCAATTCTGTGTTCTCAGAAAGTAATTTAGAGATATAATAACTTTGAAGTTGCTATTCCTGATATTCTGTAAATGTGGTATCAGAACATGCATATGGACCGTATTTCTTGTCACTGGAACTACCTGAAGGGCTTGGTAAATGAGAGGAAGAGGGATAGGAAATTATTATTTAGATTTCAAAAGCTATATGATGATGAGATTTACATTTTTTTAAAAAGTACTTGTCAAATGTTATTCAGTTAGTGTTACTGCTGTATCCTTTCTTTTCTCTTTGAATATTATCTTTGCTTTCTGCATTCTGCCTCTTGAAAATTATGTGTAGAATACCAGGAGACTGACCTTTCTGTCATAATTTTCTGATGTTCATTATCAGTTTGTTACTTAAATCATAGTGTACGGAATACAAATCCTGTATTTCTAATTAGAAGCTTTGTCCCAGGTTTAATTGTCTAGGGCTTTTTGGTCATTCTGTCATTGTATGAAGACTAGTAAATAAAAATGGGAAGAATAGCACTCTGTAAAGTATTATACATACGTGGCAACTGTTGTAAATGTGAGTTACTACGTTGTATTACAGATGTTTACTTTGCTTTGGAAATAACCATTGTGTTTTCTGTGCTGCTCAAGTTGATATCTTGAACTTAATTTTATGCTTAACTTCTCTTGTGGGAATGATGGGTATTTAGTATTGCTGAAAATGTTGTATTGAAATATTTTAGTGGGTGACAGTAAGAACGTTTGTTACCCGGGCTGGAAGTCATGATGTTAGCTTCTTGCTATATTTGAACCATGTAGGGAAGCCATTAAGTATCTTGAGTCAGAACAAACTCAAGGTTTCCTTGGTTGTGGAGTATTAACTTGTATTCAATAATAAAGCAAGTCTGGTTTTGGTTTCATATTAAACTATTAATTGCTCAGCTGTCCTACTCTGCTCTTTTATTGTTGCTGGAAGAGCTGTCCTTTTGTTACAATAAAGGTATATAATATAAGAGAACAAACCATAAGTTAAACAAGTAGTCCATATTTGTTATTCCAAGATACTTGCCTTGTCATTCTTGTTTTCTGTCCTGTCTCACTCATCCTTTCTTTCTATGTCCTTTTAGCACATTACCTCATAATTTGACTCCAGTCCCTCTCACACACCCTGCTTTCCCCCTTCAGTTCTCTGACTACCCCAAATAAATAGTCCACAATATCTGTTGTCAAGGAGTAAAGTTAAGCTTCCTGATCCTCCTCTTTCTCCATCCCATGTTTCATTATCTTCACATTTAACAACTTTAAAGTTCAAGTTTGCATACATACTTCCATCTTCAGAAATAGGGAACAATATTAATTTGCATGAAAAAAACCTGTAGGGATTTAGTTTTGTTCATTGTCACCAATCTAGATAACCTTTCATTTCAGAAACTCTTCTTTTGTGAAAGAATATCTGCGGCCTAAAATTCTGTAATTTAACTTTCCTATGCTATCTTTCACGGTTCAAACGGTCATTGAAGTAAAATCCACCTTCTGAAATTATTAAACTTCTTCATGCTATACTCAGTTACCCTTTTCGTTCTTCCAGCTCTGTGTTTCTTCTTTCTCTGTAACCACTCTTCTGCAGCTGTTAGCTTGATTATTTTTTTAAAAGGTCTAAAGCTAGAGGTAATGGACCTTTAAAAACCTTTGCCTTTCAAGCAACAAAAATAATAAACATCCTCATAATTGTTGAGCTGTCATTACCAACAAGGAAGCATATAGATGGATGGATAGGTTCAAATGAATGCATTCACCAGGATAATATATATGTTTTCTTATTATCAATGTTTATTGAGTAAATGATAAAAAAAGCATAAGAGAAAACAATCCTACCATCCTGGGATTATTATGCAGTCTAAACACTTGGTTGGATAAGAAATTTTAGATTTATTTGCTGACTGTTAAAAAAGAGTATTATGCACAATACATAACTTGGGTAGGCTAGGCCCCAGGTTGCCTAAACACATCAGTAGCTCCTGTTGTGTTCTGCAGCCTTATTAAGATTTATATTATGTAAGAGATACCATGCCTGGTCTCTCTACAAAATTCATGATCAAGTTTAAGTAATACCACTATTATTCATCAAAATATCAGATTTTATTTATGGGTCCCAAGTGTTCAGTTTGAACCCCATGTAACATTTTTTCGTGAAGTTAATCTCAGAACAGGAGTGTTGCTAACAAAATCAGTTTTTGGTTGAAAACTTCAGAAAACATAATGTTCTCTGGAAGAAGATCTGGTAATGGAGTATTTAAATAATTCATATTAAAGAAATCTTAGTTGTTCAGTGAATCGATTCTGATAGACATTCTGCGTATGTTGATGGATAATGTCACAGTCTTCAAATAAGCGTATCTCACTTCCATTGCTGTTAAAAACACTGAGGTTGGCACGTTTATTAGCTTCAACTCTCCATTAACGCAAAGTGTAAAAGTAATTTAAGCCTGGGGTACAAAAGTAGCAGCTACCACAGAAGGACCCTAGGAAAGCCTGGGAAGAGACATTTCCAGAAGATGAGATGTCGACTGACAACGTGACACAAACCAAGACCACAGAAACAGTTATAAATATGATAGAGTTCAGGAAGGTGAAAAAACCCATTTGCTTAGAGCTTGTAGCATTGATGTCTCCTTTGTTTATGGACAACTCTAGAATCACTTGAGTGCCTATAATAAATTTTAAATTAATTTCTAAAATTACATCCAGAAAGTAAAGTCTTACCCATTTCTGCACAGTTGCTATCTGAAAAATATAGGTGCCTCAACTCTGACTTGAAGCTCTAGCTTAATTTGCATGTTTTGTTCATGCCAAAATAGATGCGAAAAAATATCCTCATTGATTTCTTTTTTAATCTCTTGCATGAATGCCATTAATAATATAAACTGTGAAACATAGGAATGATAGGTTTATAAAGCAGTTTTTTTACAGATTCAATTCCTTTTTTAGCAGGTGTGGAGGTGGTGTCAAACCTGACTGATTTGTCCAAATTCCAGGCTGTCACAGAGTATAATCAGCCTATTTTCAGAGGGCTGAGAGTGTGAGAAATTTTGAGTATTCATGGCCCTCCTCTGGACACATTCCAACAGGTCCATGCCCTTGCTGTACTGAGGACTCCACACCTGGAGTATTGTATCCAACTTTGGTCTCACAGGGGTGGAGTAGAGGGGTAGAAGTGATCCCTCGACCTGCTGGCCACAAGCCCAACTCTCTCAGGCTGTCTTCACAGGAGAGGTGCTCCAGCCCTCTGATCATCTTCATGGCCCTCCTCTGGACTTGCTCCAACAGGTCCGTGCCTTTCTTTTGTGGGGGGCTCCAAAGCTGGACACAATACTCCAGGTGGGGTCTCATGACAGTGGAGCACAGGGGGAGAACAACCTCCCTCGACTTGCTGGCCATGCTTCTTTTTACACAGCTCAGGATGTGATTGGCTTTCTGGGCTGTGGGCGCACATTGGTGGGTCATGTTGAGCTTCTCATCAACCAGCATCCCCAAGTCCTTCTCCTCAGGGCTGCTCTCAATCCATCTTCCACCCAGCCTCTATGTGTGCTTGGGATTGCCCTGACCCATATGCAGGACCTTACACTTGGCCTTGTGGAACTTCATGAGGTTGGCATGGGCCCATCTCTTAAGCCTGTCCCTTTGGATGGCATCCCTTCCCTCCAGCGTGTTGACTGCACCACACAGCTTGGTGTCATCGGCAAACTTGCTGAGAGTGCACTCAATCCTACTGTCCATGTCGCTGCGATAGATGTTAAACAGCACTGGTCCTGATACCAACCCCTGAGGAACTCCACTCATCACTGGTTTCCACTTGGACATCCAGCCATTGACCACAACTCTTTGAATGCGACCATCCAGCTTATTCCTTATCCACCAAGTGATCCGTCAAATCCTTGTCTCTCCAATATAGAGACCAGGATGCCGTGCAGGACAGTGTCAAATGTTTTGCATAGGTCCAGATAGATGATGTCAGTTGCTCTTCCTTTATCCACCAACACTGTAACACCAGTGTTACAGTGTAACCCTTATAGAAGGCCACCAAATTTGTCAGGCACGATTTTCCCTTAGTGAGGCCGTGTTGACTGTCACTGATCACCTCCTTATTTTCCCTGTGCCTTCGCATAGTTTCCAGAAGGACCTGATCCATGATCTTGCCAGGCACAGAGGTGAGACTGATTGGTCAGTGGTTCCCTGGGCCTTTTTCCCTTTATAACCTATCACAAGTTTTAATTAATAAATGTTAGCTGATAATTTTAACTGCAAGCATTGAGAAACTGATACCTGAGTAGCTTTTTTTCTTCATGCACTATGACATAAAAGAGTTCGGGAGTTATGAACTTCTCAATGCCTGCAGTGTGCCTGTATATAATAAAAGGCAGTCCCTTAGTTGAATAGCTTGTCAGAACATAGAATGAGGCACAACCTGAGAAAATAATAAGATGACATGTAGTAAGAACCAGTGGCTGAAGTGAAACAGGGGGAACATTTTACTCTGGCTTTACATTCCCTAACATTCTTCTTAAGTAGTTTTGCAGACCCTAAGTATTCCATGTGTCTCAGGAGAAGATGCACTGAAGAGCATGGCATTTTCTCAAGATGAAACAGGTATGAGCTTTCTTCAATCAAATAGATATTCTAAACATGGAAGTAAAATTTCTTATTTCTGCCGCAGCTCTTCAGCCTAGTGCAGTGCTAAACTTGGCTCGGCTTGGGAACTCTCTTCTAAGGTGTATGTAGATCTTTTGACTTCATTATCAGAGCAAATCAAGTAATGAGCAAGCCTTTGCTTTTTATTTGACTGGCATAGATAGACTTGTAGGCACCATGCTGTAGACACATTCAAACAAGTCTAAAAGGGTAATTCAGGGGCTTAAGCATATGCATTATTAATTTGGAAGTTTCTTCCAATGCATAATAGTCAGTAGAGAAGACAAGTGTTGCATTTATACTATGACTAAACTGGGCGTCCTAAATAAAATCTAGAATTTCCTACTAATGTAAACTTTTGGTACTGTAAAAATAAGTGATAATGACATTTTAGAAGTAGCTGTTGTATTTTTTCTGATATATTTTGCCCTATGTAACAATATTACAAACCTGCAGCTTTTTTAGCTGTGATACTGCATTGTAGAGATCCAGCCCTCATTTTGACTAATGCAGGTAACCAGAGCTAGATCAAAAATTCCAAGACTTCTTAATGTGTCCTGCATGTCTTTGTCACTTGTATCACTCTTCTGTCTCTAATTATTTGGTATATGGGACTTCAGAAAAAATAGACTAAATACTGAAATCAGATTATGATCAATTAAAAAGTAACAAAATGAAAACTGGAGGGGAAGAAAGAAAGGGGAGCAGGAGGGGAGACAATATAATCAGTTACTTATAGCAAGAACAAAAAGACCTGATCTTTCTGTCCTTGTACTCCCTTTCCTGAATAATTCAAAACAGTAAAGTATAGCAGCCAAAATGTTATGTTTACTGTCTGAATTAAAGTGGCTAAGAAGAAAATCTTGGCATATATGTGAACTATAAGTGAACTATTAAGGTGAGAAGGATTTTTCAAAGTCATTGTATTTAATAAGCTAAAGCACTGCTGTATGTTAGCTCTGTTCTGTATCAATTAAGTTTATTTAATTTGGCATTATTTTCCAAGGAGACACATATCCGATATAGCTTAAACTCATAAACGTTGTATTTATTAGAGTTAAAAAAGCTAGATTTTCAAGTTCTGACATCAGTTGGGAACCTGGTGATTTTTTACTGGTATTATTTTGCTTCATAATATTGATCCTTCCAAGAGTTATCTTCTATTTTTTCTAGATGAGTGTAAAATAACCTTAAAATCATGTATAGATGCACCACAGAAGTACTTCTTGTTTCATAGCAGTAACACGGCATTAAAATTCTAACACCTGTATTCCTCTGTAATAGATTACGTCATGTGTTAAATTAAGTGTGAAAAAAATGTTGCAGGATATATAATTAGAACATAATTGCTTCAGTGCACACCTGTCTAAAAACGTATTTGCCTTTAGTGATGTGCATGGATGTATCTAGTCTAATAATTTGCTCTTTCCTTGTAATTGGATATCCTGCAGCTTAGACTACAGTACATTTTATATTAACCTTTCCTAAGCTAGAAGATAATACGGACATGCATGACGGAAGCCTATTTCTACTGGTTTAGATGGGGCCCATTGCTTTTGCTGAACGCAGAAAATAACTGCTAGGTTGCTTTGATATTAAAATTGAGAAGTGCGTGTGAAACACGGGATAAGGACCTTCTCAGGTAGAAGGGTGCAAATGGGTTCTGAACGGTATGAAAACACTTCTGTATTAAAGAGCAAATAAACAAAACATTTTGAAGTGATGCAGTTCCGAGGATTTTAAAATACCAAACATCAGACAAAATAATAAAGGTCTGAACATTCCTGTAAAGCACAATAGCAAAACAGATGAGGTAACGTTTCATACTTACAATTAAAAGTGGAAGTGTATATCTCTCCAATTAAGTCAGTAGGAAGGGTTTGGGACCGTATATCATTTGTCAGCATCGATTCCAATTAAACTCAGAGGTTCCCACTGTAAAGAATGGTGAGTAATCAATGAGCAATTAAGAGCAGAAGACCTTGAAAGTAACTTAGTGTAGTAAATCTGGTATTGAGACAGTGCCGGCAGATTGCCATTAAACCACTTACACCAGTGATAACACGCTGCGGGCAACATCATTTGTTGCTCTTTTAGCCTGGACTGTAGTGCAAATGGCTTTAGGTTTAACTTCTTAAATTCCTAGGGCAAGAACCAACATAAGCCTGTAAATCCTGATCTGGGGCTTGCTAGTTTGCCCCCTGTAACAAGCTACTTCAACTCCCATTTTTATTATTAGTATAGAAAAGATAGAGTCCTTAAGGATCAAGTGAGTTTAAAGTTATTAAAGACAGAAAAGATGTTGATACAGGGAGTGCCAAAGGTGAATTTTAGGACAAAAGTAGCACAAAGTTTAAATACATTAATTTGCCCTTAGGTGCTGTAATGAGCTTTTATTCCAGGGTTGAGGAAGGGAAATACAGGTCAAATGAACTTTTGTCAAATGCCACAAATTCAAACATTATTTACATAATAACTTAAGATTTTATTGTCAAACACAGTATCTCTTTGAAAGATGTCTTGCCACTTCAAAGAGTCTTTGTCATGCTGCATGTATGCAATCTTGTTAAATTAATACATTCCTTTTTTTTTTTTTTTAATTGCTTCACTAACACCTAATTAATCTCGTCTCTGATTTTGCTTGTTGCTGGAATGTGTACCTGCCAGGTCAGGAGCTGTTTCCTTTTGAATGAGTAAATGTTTCCCCAGGCAAAATACACACATAACATATATGCCAAATATACATATATGTATTTATCAACATAGATTGGATTTAGCAACTTGCCACTATAACTATCCAAGCTAATTTGGGAAGTGAAACTGCAAGTTGTTGTTGAATGACTACTGACTCATTGATGACTGGAAAACCACTATGCTGTCTGTATGCCTGGACATTTGTATCTTTTCTAGCTTTTGAGTTGTATATCGTCTTCCATGTTGCAGCACTGCGTAGCATTTAAAATTAAGTTCCTGTGTTTAACATACCTGCCCTAGTTGTTACACTCAAAATCTTTGTATGGACAGAAAGGGGGGCCGTACCTTACATGTGAAACAAAGAATTTACTGTTAGTCGTCTTAAAATCCTAACAGACTTTACTAAAACAAAATAAAGTTATTATGATTAGTCCAGTTAAAATTATACTAACAGTTGCAGTCCACATTAATACCAAATACATCTCATTAGTAATATGGTTAAAATTGTTATACCAAAGTTAGGGTCATCCTTTTGCTGCACCGCTGGTGGTAAAGGAGTGGGAGTGGGGTTGCAGTGAGTTGTAAGGATCCTGAATTCCTGACAGGGAAGAGTGAGAAGCTGGTGATGAAATTTCTTCCTCCTCTTTGCTAGAAGGACTAGCTTTTTTTTTTGCCTTTTTCTTTTTTTTTTTTTTTTTTTTTTTTTCCCCTGTTGTCATTCTGATGTCTGCTTGGGCTATTTTAATGTTTTCTAACATGCTTTACATCTTGCTTTTTCTTCACTGGTCTGTAACTCTATGTTACATCTCCATTTACAATATACAGCATGCTTTATGTATGTGAGATACTTGCTCTTTGTTTTGGGGGTTTTCTTGTTAGTCCTACAACAGTTTTTGCCCACCTCCAAATTCTGCATTTCCTTGACTGACAACTGGTGAGCTACGTATAGCCCTGGGGGCTCCAGTGTTACTCTGCACCGCTGTTTTTAAGATCTTTTTTTTACACATAAAAGATATTACCTTTTCCTAATATTCTAAAACTATCAAGCTACAATGACAACAACAACTTTGTCTTATGAAAAATTCCAATTATATGTACCAGTGGAGTTTACCACTCACAGTTTATATGCGTATCCAGCTGAAAGAAAACAAAATTTATAATTTTTTAATGATGCATACAGAGATTATCTTTTTTTTTTAATTTTTTCCCAGACACAAGCCATATGCTATTTGGGAAATGTACTTTTTGTGTCACACAATGTAAACAAGATTTCTTTTTGTTGGAAGATTCCATGTTGGATTGATGATAAACTTATTACTGAAAACCAAAAAAGATTTTACTCCCATATTCAAATACAAAAACAAACAAAAAAACCCCTCCAAAATCACTGGAAATTTGCAAAACTAGAAACTCAGATTTCTTTAATAACTTTTTTACTGAAACTACTTGTGCATGTTTGGATAGAAGTATTTCCACAAGTCTGACACTGCAATTACGTACAGAAAATTGACTTGAAATAGTTCATGGGCAAATCAAGTCCTCACTCCTTCAGCTACATTGCTATTTGGTATGTTATTTTCTATGGCAGATTAATTGCATCTGTATATCCTTAAACAGGATCATAATGCTGGAGGAAGGAAGTATGTGTGGTTTCTCTGTAAGGTATTCTTTAATCAGAAAACAAGAATTACTTGTGTTGACAGGTTTATGTGCATTCTGTCTTATAGCATATGGTGGTGCTGATAAGAACTTGTAATACTCTGTCTAAAGACCTCACATCTTTGCAATATGCCTGACATCCCATGCTCATTTTGGTCTATGGTAGGAAAGAAAGTGAAATACAATACTGAAGCTTGAATGATAGGATTTATGAAACTTGGTGGCTTTTCCCAAACAAGACTGATGGAGTGAAAAAAACCCACCACAACAAACTCCTTCAGTTACTTTTTCCCATGTCTTCTGTTGTGACAAAATAAAATTTCTTGATTTAAGTAGAGAAAATTGATTTAAATGTCAAGTAAAATTATTCATGATAATGTTTTTCAGGTATCTTTGGTTTAGCTATCTCTATCTTAGTCTATCTTTATCCCCTGGTTTAATAGACGGTTCTACAATTTTCCCCGTACGTCTGATGATCTAAGAATATAATAACACTAATAGTGCAGCTTTGTCTTGCATAACATTTTGTGTGCATGCACCAGTGCAGCTTACCTGTTCCTCCTCTAAGAAGCATATTCAGAACCAACTCAATTTAAAATGTTGGCCAAGAAATTTCAGGCTTAATTCAGAAATTTGCGGACTCATCAACAGCGCTAAACTTGAAACATTAATCTCTTATCCTGTGTTACAGACAGCACAATCATGCCAAATGTTGTAGGTAAGGGACTGTCAGCAGTTTTAGTCTAAATGTCGATTTTGAATGCCATGGATGCCATGCTATCCACTGGGCGGATGGGGTTGAACAAACAATGTGGTTTGAATGATCTGCCAGTCTGGAAACTCTGGACATCTTCGAGAGGATGTGGCTGTTCAGAAGCCATTAAAGCAATTCATGCAGCTTGGACAGCTTTGGGCTGAAAACATAAGTAAGAAGAGGATGGAGGGGGAGGTATGGGGCAAGTGGATGTCAATATTTTTGTCCTTGATGCTGTGAAATATTAAGCTCTTACCTGAGAAGTCCCCAGAAACTGTAGCAACAGATTTCTCTGTTTATGTGAATGTGCCGAACTTTTGTCATTTCTTGGCTTGGCTGTCAGGTTCAGATCTTGTAATGAAAGGTTCTTTGTTTTGGGATTGAGCAGAGGCAAGCAGGATTGACAAAGATGTTTACACTTCAGAAAATGCTCTGCATTCTCTACAGCGTAGAAGAAACTTTTGTCATGCCCCTGTGAACTAAAGAATCCTCTCCAAAGAATACACAAAGAATAGCTGTGATTTTTTTTTTTTTTTTTAAACTCTAAAATGAGCAGAGCATATGAGAAAGGAAAATTGTAATTGTAGGTAAGGGCACTAAATTGGATGACATGATTCATCGGGTTATTGATTTCAGTAGAAACGTCTCTCAACTTACTTGAGGGAAACTATTTCAAAGATAACAACATGGAGATACCAGTTAATATTGAAGCTGTCAGGGTGTCTTGTGTGAGAATGCATTTTTAGTTTAATACATTAAGTGAGGCAATGCTATTTTAAGGGTTTCTTTTGGCTTGTTTACAGGAACTGGTAGTAAATAAGGAGAAATACAATTATACCTTGTATTAGATATATACAGTCATGCTATCTATTACGACTTTAGATTACTCGTCTATATCTGTTTCTGCATTTAGTTTATGTGGCAGGATTATTTAGGAATGATTTTATGCACAATAGCTTTTAATATTTTTAGAGGTAGTAAAATCATGCATGCTATGAAAAACCTAATAACTTTCGTATATTTGTTACAGGATACTGATATGCCAAGGACTATCCATTAAAAGATAGCTGGACTGTAGGAAATAGAACTTTAGTGAGATGACAATTGAAGAGTAATATCTTAAGTAGAGACAAATTCAAATATTCGTAGACATGATCATCCATCAGCTGAATAGAGAGCTTTGAAACTCTGTATAGAGTGCCCTTCTCAGACAGTTACACCTTGTTGTGGTTATCTTAGCCCTTTTCATCTGATTAATGTGTTTCTTAAAACAAGGTCACCAACAGGATGGGCTATTCTAGAGATGGTATATTCATACTAAATGCAGAGGTAACACAATTTTGTACAAAGTGCACACCTCATTGTCATTAGTTACATTAACATTTTAAGATCCCACCAGGTAGCGTGAAACCACCCTTAAGCCCAAGTGATTCTTTTAGTGTCTGTACTTTGATACAGACCCATACTCAGATGCAGACAGGCAAGTTTTTGTGCATGTTTGGGAGAAAGTTTGGGACATAGGAATAACAATGCTTTTTCTTGCATTCACTACGTCTGCCATCGTGTGTCCCACAACAGTCAGCTGAGTCCTTCCTGTACAGTTCTCAGCATTATGTATTACAAGGTCAGAATGACACTGCAATGATTTGATGACAGGGGACAAAGTTGTGGCTTTCTCTCTATGACAGTGTGGACAGACTGAGTCTGGGTAGGTAAAGTCAGGCCAAAGAGCACACTCCACAGTACATAGGCTGCACTGCTTCAAAGGGTGGCTGTAGAGGGAGCATCTGTCTTGGATTGTCATAACAATATTAATTTTTCAAGTGGAGGGAGCACCTTTCACATTGATTTGATACCAAGAAGTCCACGACAGACTTCATCATCTTCAGGCCTCTGTGTTTTTAATTTTTCTTCTTTGTGTGTGCATGTATTTTGGTTACATGGACTGTTTCAGGCAACGAGTGCCAATGCTCAATGTGTCTTTCTTGCTATGACAGAAGGGCAGAAGCAGAGACAAATACATCCATCACAGTGAAACAGAATCAATAATTCAGCCTCCTTTCTTGTGACACAGACATCTGTTGTCCCTCAAGCCTAGAGCAAAGAAAAGACCTGTGCCAATTCCAGTTGTGGGGAACATACTCTTGCAACAGAGCAGGTATCTTTCTGAGGGCATTGATTCATGAAGAAGGAAATGGAAAGTACGGAGAAATAGGGTGTGAAGGGAATTATCAGGAGTTTATTTTACAGGACATCTTAGAAAGAAGAGGTAGATGCATGTGTCTACATACAGGGAGTGTAATATCCTTGAATATACCTACTACCACATGGGAATTCAGCAATTGAGAAATTACGGTAGCATTCAAAGTTGATTCAATTGTTACATATCCTCATGTCCTTCAGCCTTTACCATTACTATTTTGGTAGACGTGCTGATGGAGAGTATTTGGCTGAAATTCAGGGGGGGGGAAAAACCCTCAAATGAAATTCTTTCCTCTTTAAGATATGCCTTTTGTTATGCACAACAATAAATTGAACAGGCTGTTACTGGATTTTTAATAAGACCATAAACTTTCTGCTCTATATGTAAAATGAAACACTTGATTTAGTTTATAATGATACAAAAAATAAAAGCTACTGTAAAATATATATAATTCTCTGAAGTATGAATTTGATTTCAAAGAATAATGTTGACAAAATAAACAGCATCTGATGCAGCTAGACAAGAGGCAGGAGGATCATTAAAAACTGTTACATTAATTTATTTAAAACTTGAGGGTCTGATTTCCAATTTAAACCAATATGTTCTGTGAAAGGTCAGCTTGGGAGGTGAGTGAAGTCACTAACCAATACAAGATTCAGCCAAGACAAAATATGTATGCCTCTTCCAATCTCCTTGCCTGCAGGCATATGCTTTGTGCCAGTCACAGTTAATTTTGCACTAGAAATCCATGTGGGACTGCCAGCTGGAAGCAGGGCGAATGAAAACAATGCATGTAAGTGCCTCGAACTGCTGGAAATATGATGCTTGGCATTTAGATGTCAAAAAAATTGCTACTTGTTTATTGTCAAATTAAATGCCCTCAGACTAAGAGCTCATCTATAATTGAAGTTTACTTTTAAAGCAAACTTCAGCAACCTCTCTTTCTGCTCTTGACACCCATTTTTATTATCCTGAGAGGGCCTGGAAGTGTGTCGCAACACCAAAGAGATTTCAAGCTTATGTGTCTTCAAGGAATAATAGATTATGATTAGACACTTCATTTTAAGGCGTGAAGTTAAGATCAGCAAGTTTAGCAGGTTTTTTTGGTATTTTCACCAAAAAAAAAAAGAGAAGGAAAAAAAAAGCTATTACAGAATCATGGACTAATTGAGGTTGGAAAGGACCTCTGAAGGTCACTTGGTCCAATCCCTGCTCAAAGCACAGCTCTATGTTGTTAGTGTAAACTATTTAAACAAAATGGGTTCAACATGACTGAAGAAGGACAGGAGAGTTGTTTTTTTTTTTCCCCTCATCTATCTGGAGTGGGTCTGAAGGGTTACAGATCAGTTCTGATAGGAATGGAGACACGTAGATTTGGAGACTGAAACTGGTGATGCTTATCTGAACCAGTGGTTATGCAAGAAAATTATTTTTTTATTTCCTATTTACTGTCCCTGCAGAGTTCATCAGTCTCTTTTTCCCTGTACTTCTCTAATAGTGCACCACAGCATGAATTCATGAAGGTTTCTGTTAAGTGGAAGTCTGTTAGGCTCTTGACTGCACTTTACAGGTAGTGATGGATAACAGAGGAATCCAGAAGCATATGAAACAGTGCATTAGGTAACCCACTCCCAGTCCAAAATATTTAAGTACACTTTCAGCTAGAATTCAAAAAGCGTGAGATGGAGAGAAGCCTAAAAAGAAAAACAGGTTTGGAAAATGTTTTGTCTTTAAACTTTAGCAAGTTTTCTTATGCAGAACTAGATCATCAGATTAAGAAAGAGGCATATGCTGTAGCTGATCATTCAGTGAAAGCTTATATTTACTGAATGGACTACCACTGTCCTTCAGGAGTAATTCCTCTGACCTTACAGGTTCTCTTGACAGACACCTCTTTCTAGCTTTTATTTTATGGCCTGATGGTCCATTTCAGCTGCTTAGCTCACATGCATTCTTACTGCACCATTTTAACATTCAGATTCAAGAGCAAGGAGTCTCAGTTACTCCCTGCTACAGAGATTTCAACTAAAACTCTATGAAATTGAGTTTTAAAGCTGCTCAGGGTTTGAAGGCTGCCTCCCAGCTACCTTTGGCTCTTCTGCTGCTTCTTGTAGCAAAGCACTGATTTTATGTGCACAGCAGCATGGCACAAGCGCAGCTTTTTAGGACTCACCCATCTCTTGTAGCTTTGGGTGACAGAAAGAGATGTGAAAGGAGAAATGTCGTATTGAATAAAGAGGAAAGGACAAACAATCCAATTAGTTTCTAAAAAAAATAATAATAACCTTAGCTGTTAAATCTGTCACTTCAGCCTTTTTAAAACACTTTGATTTAAAGTAATATACATGTTTTAAGCTTATATGGTTGTCCAATTTTAATAAAAAATAATTCTAGCTGATTTAACAGCCACTTAATTTTCTTTAAAGGAACCAAACAAAAAAAGGTGCAATTTTTTGCTATAATTTCTGAAACGTATACTACAATAAATTAATTCATTTTTTTCACTTCTTGCAGAGTTTTATGATGCTGTAATGCAAAGGCAGCCTGCCTGGGCTGGCTTATTATATTGAGCTAGATGATTCCAGTGGCTAATGAAACCTTGGCAAACAATGAAACCGTGGAAACTTCAGATAAAGCAAATAAGATCAATGAGAGAGGTGGAAAATAATTCAATAAAGTCACGATTTGCTAGTAATGGAGGTGGGGGAATGGGGAGAATAGACAAGGAGTGGCAAAAGGAAGCAGCTGAAGCAGCTGAAACTAGTAAGGAATAATGGAAATAAAGAAGAGGGGACTGACAGAGATTCAAAGGTTTTCTGAATTTTTTTTTTTTTTCAGGAAGACATAGTACTTTGTTGCAATTGTGCCAGCGATGAAATTCAATATTATAACCAGGGAATGATGCCCAATCTGCCATCCAGATCTTTTGAAGATCATTCACAGCTTGACTTTTCTATATCAAGGGTCTTGGAAACAATAAGACCCATGTCAAGGATAATTACAAATTTGTTTTCAGTGGACCTGGAGACAGTTCTATTGTGTGAAATATCTCCCTAAAGAAAATGAGCAGTGACTCAGTGAGTGCACTCTTAGGAAAAAACAAAACAAAACAAAACAAAACCCAAAACCCACACCAGAACAATTTTTAGAAGAATATGTTCCTAAAATTTCTAGCATGAGTACCTGGATAAATTACATGGAGTAAATTAAAATTCCTATTTTTGTAAAATATTGAGTACCTAAAAAGGATATCCAATTTAAAAAATGTTGCCTATAAATTTTATCTTAGCCTACTTTCATAGTAACCTGCTGAAACATTTTACTTTCCATTACAATAGACCAGGATATTTGTTATGACAGCTCTGCTAATGAGACATTATCTGCTACACCCTGTAACATGACAATTTGTAATCACATGACTATCCATCATAATTTTGTTTTGCTTTGTAAGGGTGGCAGTATGACATAATTCAACATCCTCACCTTGTCACTAGCAGGATTTATGTGGGAGTGCAGAAAAGTGTTCACCTGTTTCCAGAAAATAAAACCTTCACATGGACACGAAGGTCCATGTGGAGGAGAAGAAAGCAGTGGAAAACAGTCATCAGGCTTAATTTTTGTTTCTATGGTCTGAAGGTGAAAGCCAGCTTTTTGTAGCACAGAAGAGAGGGATCCCAGTCTCTCTTTTGGATCCAGGCATTCCCCAAAACAGAAATTTGGTATTTTGTATTAAACCCATTGCTAACTTTTGTACAGGATGAAATTTCATTCTTGCTCCCCCTCTCTTACCAGCCACAGGTCTTATAAAGGACCCTTTTTCTTTTCATTGTAGCAGCATTCGATTTCATGTCCAATGTAAAGTGACAACTCACTAAACACTATTTATCTATTATTCATCATGAAATATCTTTCTTCACACTACACATAAAATAAAACAAACACAGATTCAAAATGAAGAGACCTTATTTGTAATATATAACTAACTAGATTTGTAATGTATAACTAACTAGATAAATTTAAGTGCTTCTGTATTGAATTTAACTATTAGGCTGATGCATGAAGTTACATGTGTTTCATCTTTCATAAAAAATACACAAAATGCAAGATATTTTAGTCGCCTTTGTTAATCTATATTGAATGCATTGAATAGATTCACTGAATTCAATATAGATACCTTTCATTCCTTGAATTCAATCTTTTCCTTACTGCAGCTTCTCCGTAACTTCACCATCCTAATATTTTTAATATGTGCTGCTGTGTCCTGGCAATGAAGATCTATTACCCCTTGGGTTTCGTTTGTGTGGTTGTTGGCTTTTTTTTCCCCAACTCCCCTCCTTTGGTTTCTTTCACAGTTCTATTGAGCTGGTAATAGGAACCATAGGAGCTCTACTTAAAATAATTTCTTAAATCTTTTAGGTTTTTTTGTTCCACTTGCTAAGGCTTGTCTACATCTGTCACACGGGCAATCACTTAATGCTTCTTTTTCATTCTACTTGATTCTTTTTCAAACCCTGTTCCAAATTTCTAGGTAGAAGTTACTCAGTTCTTCTGTTAATGCGGAATATTTTGATTGTGTTCATAGAGTTGTTTTCAATCTTAGTCACTTTTTTATGCCCTTACTCAAAGATGTATTTCTTCTGTCCCCTCAGCCTGAGTACTAAAGGGATGAGCGCAGTATAAGAACAGGATAGGGACAGTCATTTTCTTGGTCCAATAGGTGTGCTGGTGTGCCTGACTGACCTTTGTTTCTTTTTTTCCTACTACTAGCTCAAAGTTTTCTAAGCCCACAACCTCCTCAACCTATTTTTGTTTTGGGTTTTTCTTCTTTGATTTTTTCTCTTTGGGGCGAGATGGTGTTTTGGGTTTTTTAATCCCTTATCAAGGAACTAGTTTACTGGAAAGTTCATTGTGAGAAAGGAGGCGTGACTTTTCATGTGTACTACTTTATAATAATATTAAAAAATTACTATAGCTGTCTTCTGCTGCAGATTTCTTTCTCATTACAGGCAAGTTTTTTTTTGGTGTGTGTACAGTGCAGACTTCAATATAGGGAGCCCTAGCTAGCTTGGCTAGTGGAACAGAAAAGCAATTTAAATGATTTATCATGATGGAGCTGTATAATGCCACATAGTTTATTGTGCATATGCATAGTTCTCCATGGGCTAGAACTCCTGACGGGCCAATGAGTGAAATTTATGCATCACTTGAGATCCTCAGATCTCTCAGTTGCTGCCTAACTTAATAAAATGTCTAAATTTCCTCAGGGTACCAGTACAGGTATTCCCTAACTGTTCAAATGCTCACCCAGTCTGTCAAACTGTTCGGAGCATGGATATATGCCTAGGTGCTAGCTGACCTCTCTGAGTACAATTTCTTTATTCTTCTTTTTATGAGATCTCAGACCATGCCCACAAGAGAAGACCAGGACTAGAAAGGGCTTTGTGGATCTCTGTGGATAGTGTGTGCACTAGCAGAGAGCTGGACTTTATTTTCATAAGTATATCAAAACCCATCTCAATAGTTGAGGGCTTCTGCTAACTTCCCTTTGACAGTTTATTCCTAGATGTATTTGTGCTGACATTGTTCCTCAGTTGAAGTCACTCTTCTTCCCCCTTAGTGGAGGAAGAAGCCTTTGTTGTGACAGATTAAAAAGAGCAGAGCTCTTTTAGCCCTCACTCCTATGATAAGCTTTTCATTGTCCCTATCATCTTAATAGATCTGCCCTAATACTCTTCCTTTTTGTTTAATACGTCTTAAACTTGACAGTCACTGTATCTTAATGATGATGTGCCAGTATTGCATTTGCCTTTTAGATAGTTGTATCACATTAATATCACATTAATTAACCTATGATCAACAAATACGATCGGGTCCTTCTGCTTTCACGACCTGAATTTGAAATTAAAAATAAGCTTTAATTTAAATATTTTTAGTTAATGCACAGCCATGTGTACAGTATTGCTGAATATCCACTAACACAGCCCTTCAGGTCATTCACCCCTGTGTTTTGTTAATAGATTCTCCTATCTTTGTGATGACAACTTCTTTTCTAGTAATGGAAATCTGTAAAGAGATCAGGCCCAAAGCCAATTTTTGCTTCCCCAATCAATCACCACAGCCCAGGAGTTTCCTGCTTAATCCCATTTGGTGTTGCCTCCTGTTAGGTCAGTTCCTCGCTCAGGTTAGGTTTCTATTAATCTTTATATTTAGCTAAACTACTAGATTTCAGTGTGTCAGAGTGTTACAGCCCAGATGGATGAGTTCTTACTTCATTACCCTACTGTGGGAAATAATTTCATTTTTTAAAAGCTCATGTTAAAACTTCACTTTTTTTAACAAACAAAATTGAATCTATAGATAGATGGAAAACTGTGTCCAAAAGCTTTGCATGTTATTTGGGTCATATGAAAAAGTCTATATTTATTGCGCTAAACTTTTCTCTCAAATACAAATAATATATTTCACTGTTCTTCAGATTTGTTCTCTCCCTTTATAGAAGCTATCTTAAAATACATGCTATATGGCCTGCAACTTAATTTTTCATTTTTTTTCACAATCCTGGGATGGAGTTGACCTGGTGCTTATAATTTGGAAATGTTTAATTCCTTGAGATCTGCTTTCACTTCTGTTACAGTATTTTTAGTTTCTTTATATACACTTTTATTTGCCTTACCATTATCTGCAAGGTCAATGTCATGCTCTGTTAAAACCTGAAGAAAATTGTCTATTTAGTTATGAAGTCATTCATTATACTTAGTCTCCACCTTATCATTTGCATTTTATACTGCTGCCTTTTAGATCTCTAAAAAACAAGGTTATGTATCTTCACAACCCAAGGTCATTTATAGCTGTCCAGCTGAGAACACAGTCACTGTATGCATCATAGAATCATAGAATCTTCATGGCTGGAAAAGACCTTTGAGACCATTGAGTCCAACCATACAGACACAAAAAAAACCCCTACAATCTCTGTCACTAGAGCATGCCCTGAAGTGACCAAATCTGCACGTTTCTTAAATACCTCTGGGGATGGTGACTCAACCACCTCCCTGGGCAGGAGGTTCCAGTGCCTGACCACTCTTTCAGTAAAGTAATTCTTCCCAATATCTAATGTAAACCTCCCCTGCCACAACTTCAGACCATTTCCCCTGGTCCTGTCATTATTCACCTGGGAGAAGAGGCCAACACCCACCTCTCTACAACCTCCTTTCAGGGAGTTGTAGAGGGCAATGAGGTCTCCCCTCAGCCTCCTCTTCTCCAAACTAAACATGCCCAGTTCCGTCAGCCTCTCCTCATATGACTTGGTCTCCAGACCTCTCAGAGCTTGGTGGCTCTCCTCTGGGCACGCTCCAGCACTTCAATGTCCCTCTTGTACAGAGGGCATCTGTGTCTCCCAGTGCTGCTCACAGAATCACAGACTGGTTGAGTTTGGAAGGGACCTCTGGAGGTCATCTTGTCCAACCCCCCTGCTCAAGCAGGGACACCTAGAGCCGGTTGCCCAGGACCATGTCCAGATGGCTTTTGAATACAAAAGCCACAATCTCTCTGGCCTACCTGTACCAGCACTTGGGTACCCTCACAGTAAAAAAAATGTTTCCTGATGTTCAGAGGGAACCTCCTGTGTTTCAGTTTGTGCCCATTGCCTCCAATCCTGTCACTGGGCACCACTGAAAAGAACCTGGCTGTATCTTCTTTGCACCCTCCCTCCAGATGTTTATATACATTGATTAGATCCCCCTGAGCTCTCCCTTTTCCAGGCTGAACAGTCCCAGCTCTCTCAGCTTTTCCTCACAGGAGAGATGCTCCAGTCCCTTCAACATCTTACTGGTCCTTCACTGGACTCAATACAGTCAGACTGTATATCTCTTGTACTGGGGAGCCCAGAACTGGATGCACAGTACTCCAGGTGTGGCCTCACTGGTGCTGAGGAGAAGGGAAAAATCATCTCTCTTGACCTGCTGGCAATACTCTGCCTACTGCAGCCCAGGATGCCATTAGCCTTCTTTGTGACAAGGGCACATTGCTGACTCCACAGGATCCCAAGGTACTTTTCTGAAAAGCTGTTTTGCAGCCAGGCAGCCCCCAGCGTGTGCTGGTGCGTGGTTCTACCTTTCGGCATCAGACTTTCCCCGTGTATTCTGTGTGATGTCTGCCCCCCCCAACTCGTGGCTGTAATTCAGCTGGAGGGAAAGATGCTTAAAAGTTGAATTTTGCAATAGCTTTAATAGCTCTGTCCCTGTATGATTTTAGTCTCAGATTTTAATGGGTCACTTGGGAAGTTATTGAGAACACTAGCTCCTGGAAAGATTTTGTACGTAGACACACTGATGACTGTGAAGAGCCCTATTACTAAAGCAATAATGGTCATAAATGCAGCTTAGCTATACAGCTGGATCTTTAAAAAAGTGCAATGAATATTTACTCTTGCAGCTGGCCAAATGAAAGTTAGTGATAAATAAAGGCGTCACTCCTGTGTCTTTTTAGTGATCTTTTTTCCTCACTTTTGGTAAATTTGCAGGCCTAAGAAAGTCGGTCTCTGTTATTCTGTTATTTCCAGTTATCCTAAACCAAACGTTTTAGTGCTGAGAACATCTAACAGTTTGCAGAAAGTAGCTATTTGTATAAACAAGAAACAAGGAGCAAGAGCATAGATTTGACCTCATCAAAAATGTCACCTAATGATCTCCTTTCAGAGATAGAGGTTAAGGGACAATGATCGTATTATTAATTGATACTTTGATTACAAGCTTCTGTTTAATCCGGGGGGCCGGCTAAAGAAAACTAACAAACAAAAGGGCTGTTTTGGGGGATTTTTCCTGTCTATTACTTTTCTCCTTCATATAAAGGTGCCTGGCTCACTTATTCTTTAGCAATGGACATTTTGCCCTCTAGTGGTTTCTCTCGGTTACAAAATGGTCTGGGAAAAAATCTATTTCTTTACCTAGGAATGCTTAGATTTGATTTTAACTTTTAAACTGTGCACTCAAATTCATCAGACTCCCCCTAAATTGTGGTGTGGAGCTGCAAAGAAAACAATTTTAAGATTACTTTGAAAATGATGGGATTTTTTTTCTTTTGTCTCTGCGTCCACTTATGCACCTTTAAGACTCTACTTTTAATTACAGTATGCTCGAGTCTGGGATATATTTTACTTACATAGATTGTAGATGGGAAGTTAAAAGTCACCGAATTTTAGTTTGAAAGTATTGGCAATGAAATTAGTTGGCAAAGATTTTGCTTTTAAGTGTATCTTTACTTCAAAACAATGACACTATTGACATTATGAATAGCATTATTTGTTGCTTTATTTACAAAACAAAGTAATGAAGATGTATTATAACTGGAGTTGTAATATACTTGATAGGGCAGCATATACCTTCTGCAAAATTTTTCTTTGATTCAATAACAATGATCCAATTATGGTTATTTGGGGCATGAAGTGTGGATAGACTGAATGGTTTTACGTTAATTCTAAGAGCCATAGTCGCTGCTTTGGTGCTCTGGGAGTATAAGAATGAAATGGTACCATTTATATTTTAATTCTTGGGACTCCAGCCTACTGGCTTTCTGTTGTGATATTTGTAAGCATTTTTTATTATGTGAAGTTTTGCTGAAGTGAATGGCATGTTGGCACCCTCAATTTATTTGGAGCTGTGCAGAGGAGGAATAGTACTGCATAAAATATGTAATATTCTTCTGAAAGATAAGGAAGAGTCCTAATTAACATGCTTGGTGCAGCATCAATTGAGATTAAATATACATGCTACTCAGAATTGTTCTGTTCAAGATAAGCTAAAAAAAAAAAAAAACCAAAAAACATTTAGGAGATATTACAAGAAGTCAACTTCAATACAAAGTTTCATTGCATCTGTGAATTCAAGTACTTCCTGATTGGAATAAGAGAGGTTAATAGATTAATGCTCTTCCAGTTCTCTGCTACATGGTTCCCAAAGCGTTTAGTTTAACTAATCCCTGGAAACAACCACAGATGGATTGATGATACCAATGGTTTTAGAATGACTGGATTAGAATAAACGTGGATTAGGTGATGCTTGAGACCAACAGCTGTAACGAAACTACAACCACGCTCTTCCTTACATCAGAATCAAGCAAGTTTCCACTGACAAAAATATTTTAAAAAAAAAAAAGTACTTTGTGCTCTTAAGACTTGGCAATAAATGAAATGTCAGACTATTCTTTCTAGTGCTTTACTTGCAAAATATTTGTTTATAAACACTTATTTATTAAACCCTTTTCCTCCACTCTAGAATATAGAAGACTGTCACCCAAAGCACTGCTACTTTATGAAATACTAGTATTTTTCATAGGAAATCCCAATTAGATGAGAATAATGAAAATGCCTAGAAAAGTTGTAGAGAATTCTTTCCCTAAATAGTGTAATTTTGAGCACTGGTCTACAAAGATAGGACAGGAGGGCCACCAAGTAAAGAAAATTGTTCCAGAGGCTTTTAGCTGTTGAATACTAGCCCTGAAGGGCTGTGGGTTTGCCAAAGTGGCATTAGCACCTATGGCATGACTTGGGAGAAAGATGGGTTAAGAATTTCTATGGTTCAAGGGGAATCTTCTTAGGAAGCCTGGAGAAATGTATTAAGTTCAGAGAAAATCTCTCTACAGCTTATCTTAAAAAGCAAATTTTTTGGTACCAAAATGTTCTAAAAAGTAGCAGAAATTGTATAATAAGGACTAGTAGAAGAATAGGGATAGAAAGGGTGTGTGTCAGGATTAAAGAGAAAATAATGTATTATTCTCCTAATTATTTGTAAATTTTTTTCTCTCTGTAGCTGGTTCCCTGATTTCCTGCTGCTGTTGTTTGGTTTGGTTTGGTTTGTTTGGTTTGGTTTGGTTTGGTTTGGTTTGGTTGGTTTTGGTTGGTTTTGGTTTTGTTTTGTTTGGGGGGGGGGAAGAGGGTGAGGGATTGCTTTTTGTATGAATTCAAGGCCACTTCTTTTCCCAGGGATCTTACGATCTTAACTACCATTGCTTCAGATCATCTTTGGTAGGCATTTTTGGTAGTCAGGTGGACACTGCAGTTCCAAAACATCATCTGCTGTGTGTGACCAAAGGCTCTGCCTAGAGCTGCAAGCAAAGTTGGCTACTCCAACATAGCCCAGATCTGCCCATTCTGTCTTCCTGCTGAAGGCTTCTTCCCCTGTAGCAGGAATGAATGAGACAGCTCTGTAGCTCAGCACTTCAGGTCACTGATTTGTGAACTCCTTCCTAAGAATTACCACTTCAAATACGTGCTAATAGGAGAGGCTGTTAATTTGTGGTGGCTGTGGGATGAATAGCGTTCTCACAACTTTTGAAGCACCCCCCAAGAGCAGGGGACGTTTTAAGGCATTTATCACTTCAGTACCACTGCTTGGTCTCCCTGGAGTCAGGAGTCCAAGTCTCCAAAGTTGGACCTGGAGAAGCTCCAACGACCCAGAGATCGGAAGATATGCACGGTTCCTATGAATGCTGCATTGAAGTCAAAGTTAATATAAAAGAAGTTTATTTTGGACAGGCTGGCTTACAGCTGAAAAATGCCACCATTCTTATTTGAATAAAAGAAAGTTTTCTGAACTTTACAGAAGATGAACCGTGGTGTGGATTTTTGTTTTTATTTTGTTTTTTCCTCCAAAATGAGTTCCCTTATCCCTAGTTACTGTTCTTAACACTATAATTTATTACTTTATGCATATTTAACCGCACAAAATATTGTCATTTTTTCCCTTTATATATAGTAGGAAAGCAGCATTGAATCAAAAATGAAAATTTTATGTCTCTTTTGTTCTTCATGTGGAGCACCATAAATCTTATGAATTGTTGTCATATGCTGTAATATGCTTAGCGGTTGGTGATTTTTAATTAGATTAATCAGCTGGTGTTAATGTTCAAACTTCTATTGCAAATAGTCTAAATCTTGTATTGAATATTGAAAATTACATCATTATAGGCATTTAAACTGCAATTAAAAATAATTAAATGATCCCAACCAAAGCAAGTGTAGTAAATAGAAGAACAGATTAAACTTGATTTTCTTTTAGTTTATCTTTCTCTAATAAATTGTGCTAGAGCATTAAAATATCCCCTGGGGAACATTTACTGTAGGTTAATAAAGACTAAAATTATATTTCAAAGTTTTATATCCATGTCATATGAATATCTAGATAGAGGATAAACAGCTTCTGAAAAATCACCTGAAAACAACAATCCATCATGTTTAGGGAGAATTTTCTTCCAGTTTGCTATGCTAGCATTTTTGCTATAGTATCAGTGGTCTTAGGAAAGATGAGATCCCCTAGAGACACTCTTGTGTTGTGGTGGGAATGTCAGCCAATCTGAAGAGTTTTTAGAACCAGACTGCATTTATTTCTAAAGAAAATAATTTCCCTTCATTTCACCTGCAGCTATTACATGGTGCTCTGCAGTTCCAGTTCTGACATCCTTCTAACCTCAGCCTAAGGCTGACTGCAAAAATAGCATCTTCAAAAGTTTTAATTCATTAAACTAGCTAAATAAAATAAGAGTTTTTTTCCCATTTTGTGAGCCTTTAGTCATTGTCAGGACTATGCAATGCTTTTGTACTTCTGTGTTGCTGCAACCATCATACTCCCCCTCCTCTCAAGTTTAATGACTACTTAAGATATCAAGACACTATAGTTCATGCTTTAATCAGTCTCAAGAACTTTAGATTCAATAAAGATTACCTGCAAATGGTACCCAACAAGGATTATCTCACATTATCTGACCTCCAGAGAGAATTTGAATCCTAGCTCCTAACAGTGAGGCGTGCTTGTGAAGAAGGGAAATGCCAAGCTAAGAATTTCTGATATCCTTCCCCTCTCTGGAGGTTATGCACCTGACCTAAGTCTGCAAGCACGTACCTTCACCTACCCAAGCCGCAGCCCCAAAGGTGGGGCCTTAGGAAATAGTGGACTCTTGTGGATTGTTTCCCTCATTAATGATTAGAGGATAATTAGAGTTTTTTTCCAGGGAGCTGAAAATCCCATCCAATGTCCACAAAGGATTCAGACCCTGTGCTACACACCATTTTAAATGATAACTTTAAAACCTGTTTGAAGGATTTGAGATGAAAAGTTGTACTACAGAGTATGAGTTGATGCACTTCAGCATTAATAACAACATTTGTGCAGTAAGGCCCTCAAGGGAAAATAGAAGCAGAGTATAAAGAGTAGACCAAACTTGTAGATTAGTAACTGAGAGTGCTGTGATTCAACCATGAAAATTGCCAATTAAAATCTAAATTGTGTCAGAAGAGATATTTACAGTAAAGAAGGAAAAAGCAACTATAATGGTATGATCTTTATGTTCAAGAAAGGTAAATTGAACCTCTGGGTTCAAGACAGGACTGACAAATCTTCCACTAGATTAGACAACGTGGGGGAGTAGAAGAAATCCATTTTTTTAGATCAGCACAATGCAGGCTGAGGTATTATATATTGTTGTCTGTCAATATCTTGAATATTATGAATAATATCACAAAAAGTTAGAGGAATATTTGTTGAATTAAGGACAATATTTTAATGAAAAAAACCCAACGTACATATTTGACTTGAATTAGGCTTGAATCTGTGGCTGCTTGTGAGCAGGAAATTTCCATCTAGGTCAGATTGTGGAAGAGATTGTATTTTGAATGACCTGTCAAGCTCTGGCTTCAACCTCTATTTCACTAGTCATACAAAGGAAAAATAGATTTGAAGTTTTTAAATTGCCAAGAACTCTCATTTTCTCATGAGTCTTACTGAGAAAGTGATCTACTGAATTAACCACCTCACTCCCTCTACTGTTAAAAACTGGCTGGATGGCCGTGCCCAGAGAGTTGTGATTAATGGGGTGAAATCCTCTTGGCGGCCAGTCACCAGCGGTGTCCCTCAAGGCTCAGTTTTGGGGCCAGTTTTGTTTAGTATCTTTATCAATGATCTGGATGAGGGGATTGAGTGCACCCTCAGTAAGTTCACAGACGACACCAAACTAGGTGGGAGTGCTGATCTGCTTGAGGGTAGGAAGGCTCTACAGAGGGACCTGGACAGGCTGGATCGATGGGCCAAGGCCAGATGTATGAGTTTTAATAAGGCCAAGTGCTGGGTCCTGCATTTTGGTCACAACAACCCCAAGCAACGCTACAGGCTTGGGGAAGAGTGGCTAGAAAGCTGCCCAGTAGAAAAGGACCTGGGGGTGCTCGTGGACAGCCAGCTTAACGTGAGCCAGCAGTGTGCCCAGGTGGCCAAGAAGGCCCACAGCATTCTGGCTTGTATCAGGACTAGCGGGGCCAGGAGGAGTAGGGAAGTGATGGTGCCTCTGTACTCGGCACTGGTGAGGCCTCACCTCGAGTGCTGTGTTCAGTTCTGGGCCTCTCTGTACAAGAGGGACATTGAAGTGCTGGAGCGTGTCCAGAGGAGAGCTGCCAAGGTGGTGAGGGGTCTGGAGACCAAGTCATATGAGGAGAGGCTGACGGAACCAGGCATGTTTAGTTTGGAGAAGAGAAGGCTGAGGGGAGACCTCATTGCCCTCTACAACTACCTGAAAGGAGGTTGTAGAGAGGTGGGTGTTGGCCTCTTCTCCCAGGACCAGGGGAAATGGTCTGAAGCTGTGGCAGGGGAGGTTTAGATTAGGTATTAGGAAGAATTAGTTTACTGAAAGAGTGGTCAGGCACTGGAACAGCCTGCCCAGGGAGGTGGTTGAGTCACCATCCCTAGAGGTATTTAAGAAACGTGTAGATTTGGCACTTCAGGGCATGCTGTAGTGACAGAGATTGTAGGGTTTTTTTGTGTGTGTGTATGGTTGGACTCGATGATGTCAAAGGTCCTTTCCAACCATGAAGATTCTATAATTCTATGATTAGTTTCCGGAAGGTTTTGCAGCTCAGTAACAGGCTGTGTAGCTTGTTCTTGCCCGTCATTTCAAGTTAGATGCTTCAAGCTCTTTTCGATCACAAAAGAAGTTTCTGGGACTGTGTGTTTTAAGTCGTGCTATAAGTGGCTGCTGCCTCCAGCAGCTCCACGCCCAGGGTTTCCTCCTGCCCATCCACTGGAGACCAGCCTGGGAGCTTGAAGGTCCAGGGGCTCAGAGATCCAGGGGATCAGTCCCGGGCTGAACTGTTTACCAGTTCAACCAGTAGGTCAGATAAGTGCATATCCCAGAGATGCAGGCACACAGACATACATAGGACACTGACAAGGCTGGCTACACTGACTGCACAGACAAGGTGCTCCCTTAAACAGCAGCTACGTGTGTGACTCACTAGTGCTGTAGCTTGGTACTGACAGCATGCATAAGACACTCACTAGGTTCACAAGGACACGCACATTCATGGATCCCCCAAGCACAGGCACAGCCCCTCTGTCCACCTGATACCTCTGCCCGAATCCCTCTTACCTGCCCCATGGGTCTCCTACTTGTCAGCCAGTCCAGCATGGTGCTTGCTGCAAACACGCAGCACTTGCACGCTTGGCACACAGGCACTCCACATTTGCAGGATCCCCCAGATACCAGCACACGGACCCTCTGCCCGCCCATGCCTGCCCTCCCTTTCAGGAGCCTCCCATAGCCTTCTGATCACCAGCTGGTCCAGCTGGGTCAATACACGCCCACACCCTTGTTCCTCCCCAATCTCATTCCCCGGCACTTTCTTTTGTAAGCTCTGTTTAGACAACTGAATCTCACCCTTATCATCTCTGTTCCCAGTCATGCCTATGATGTAACTGACTGTGTGAAGTTTGATATTGCTGATTAAGTCAGGGAATGGGCATTTTGGTAATGCCCAGGTAAATCAGAGTGGTCCAGCCTGTGGTCTACAAGCCAGATCTCAGCTATGGGCAGGATTCTATGACTGTATATATAATTTCTATTGCATCTGTGCATGCTGAAGTACTTGTCTGCATGAGATGTCACTGACAACATTACTACATTTCGGGACAGCTCCATCGCTTGTGCTGATATGGGACATAAAATAGAAAAGTTGGATCACTCTAGGACAGCAGTTTGGAAATGTGGCTTTATCTGATATAGATGATATTGCTTTTGATTTCCTCAGTCACCACCCTCACATTGATTTGATCAGTGCCCTAATCAAGTATCCCCAGCAACATTGTAAGATAGCATATCAACAAGAGTGCTCACGGCTTAAGCATCTTAAAAGCGAAAACTTATTTCTATAGCAACATTATGTTTCATTTGCATAAATTCGGTTGCTTCAAGATTTATGGTAGAATGAGTGAGACTTTTATATTAATTTGTATTTCTGTCCCTTTTCATGTTGTCATTGATGATGCAATTTCTAATACGTATTTTTCTAAGCCGTACAGTTACATTGACTATAGCAGCAACACCAGCTTGTGTGCCAGGGTGAAAAATGTATTTTCCTTTTTTTGGCTTTGTCTGAGTAAGTCTGTATAAGCAATTGTATTCTTGAAGCAGATTTCATGACAGCTGCTTCCAGCTCTAATTCTTTCTCTTACCATCTGTCTTCTCTTAATTCTGCTATTAGAATGGCAGACAGAACCCTAAGGATGCTGTGAGTTTCTGAGAAAGATGGACAACCTCTAGCAGCCTCTGAACATCGAAAGTACAAAGTTGCATTTCAACTCAGCTCTGCCTTCGTGCTCCAAATGAAGACCTGGGGGAAATGAGAGCTTTGCAAATGCTTTGTGTTGAATAACACAGACTTAGAAGTCTGAAGATCAATTAAAAAGCAAAAAAAGTTTACTTAACGCTTTTAAAGGAAAATTACACCACCAGGTTTCTCAATCTGACTAATTTCAGTAAAAAAAGAATCCTCCTACTAAATCCTGTATTCAAAAGTTCTGTTTCAACTGAATTAAAAAAAAAAGAAGTAAGAAAAGTCTGTGCATATCTAAAAGCAGGTTACCACACCATCTCTACTGTAGCACTTCTAATTGCTACAGTGAGGAAAAAGTATTATATCATCAGAAAAAAATGTTATCTGCTCAACATACCCTACAGACATTTTAAAGGTGGAGGTTCTTGTAATTTAACCTTTTTTGTAAAGGTTTTTAGTCAAGCTGACAACCTGTCACAAGTGGGCCCACCTCCCCCCTGGGACTGATACTGGGACCCACACTGTTCAACATCTTCATAAGTGGTCTGGATGATGGGATTGAAAGCACCCTCATCAAATTTGCTGATGACACTAAACTGAGTGTTGAGGTGGACAAGCCAGAAGGCAGAACCATCTTAAAGAGAGACCTGGACCGGCTGGAGGAGTGGGCTAATAAGAACAGTATGAAGTTTAACAAAGACATGTACTTCACCTGGGATGATATAACCAAACAGCCCAAGTACAGGCTAGGATCTGTGTGGCTGGGGACCAGTCTTGCTGAAAAGGATCTGGGGGGTCCTGGTAGACAGCAAGCCAAACATGTCACCTGTGAGCCACTGCAGTAATGACAGCAAACTGGATCCTGGGCTGCATCAGCAGGGGTATTAATAGTGGAGATAGAGACATCATCATCTCACGCTACTCAGCACTTGTCAGGCTATACCTGTAGTACTATGTCCAGTTCTGATCCCCATAATTCAAGAAAGATGTAGACTGGAGAGGGTCCAAAGGAGGGCCATGAAGATGATCAAAGGGCTGGAGAACCTGCCCTATGAGGAGAAACTGAAGGAACAAGGTCTTTTTTCCCTGGAGAAGACTTAGAGGGGACCACATCACAGTATTCCAGGGCTTAAAGGGCAACTGCAAAGAGGACAGAGACTCTCTTTTCACAAGGAACCACATGGAGAAGACATAGAGCTATGGATACAAGTTGTACCGGGAGAGGTTTCGTCATGATACAAGAAAGTAATTTTTTACAGTGAAAGAAATCATTCAACGGAACAACCTCCCCAGGGATGTGGTAGAGTCCCCATCACTGGAGGTTTTCAAGATGCAAATGGATAGGGTGCTAGATAATCTCATCTAGGTTGCCTTCCCCACAAATGGTTGGACCAGATCATCTTTTGAGGTCCTTTTCAGCTTGGGCTGTTCTATGGTTCTGTCACATCTACTAAATCTGTTCTTGGAAGGGCAAGGAAAAAGTAACTTTTTAGGAGACAACCCCAGTGCTTATTTAAGTAATTCTAATTGTGTAATAAATTAACCATTTCTACTGAATTATCTAACTACCTAATATCATCCTTCTTCAGGGTAAGTAGGAAGGCACTGACAGGAGGCAAACATATACCTTGACATATACGAAGCACTACTACTGACTTATTCTTCCAGTTAGTCTTACCATTAGAAGCTACTTAATTCTTTTCTTAACTGATACCTGAAAGGAACAAACATCTGTGAAAGGGAAGTACTTCATACATGTATGTTTGTTATGTTCGCTTTCCACCTCCTGTCTTATTGTTACTAATTTTTGCTGACAAAGGGTTGTCAAGGAAGTAGCAAGTGGAATAGTTCACAGTCTGAAATTAACATAAAATTGGCAGCTTTGCAGCCACATAAAATATGAGATTGGCAGAGTGATCTGCTCAGATCATGAATCAAGTTGCCCATTTATGGTGCATGTACCATATCCATTATCTGCAAAGTCACTGAAATATGTGAGCAATGATCTCTCAACATCTTCGATTACTTTGTGCTAGACTTGTCTCCTTTCTAAGTTGTATGTTCATGTTACCCAAGGTTCATTCATCACGTCCTTGGCTATTGATGAAAAAAGCCCATTGTACTCATTTTTAAAGCTTGCAATATCAACAAATATTTTTTCTTTTTAATTTTTTTTCCAAATTTCAATTAAAAAATACAGGCACACTTTACTGCGGATATAGGATTATTTAGATCTTTATTTATTATATTAATTCATATTAATCCCCCTCCCCCCCCCCCAGAATATTAATAACATTTGATGCTGTAAAAAATGAAATCTTAAACATCTAGTCCCATTCTTTTGTGCAAAAGATGGCTTCTTTTTTTCATAGGTTCAAGAGCATATTAATGGGGATTATTTTTGGCTCAAAAATTGGGAAAGGAAACAAATTTGTCATATGATGTTAATCACATGGAATATAAATCACTTTGTAGTAGTGAGAATTAGGAAGATCAGTCATGCTTCCTGAGGGGAAAGGGAACAAGGGAGTTGAGTTTTAGTCTATTCTCAATAGAATATTTAATAGCAGACTTTAATACTTCATAGAACTAAAATTCAGTACATCATTTTAGTTCTCTCCTGATAGTGTTGGGCAAAACCTGATATTAATTAGATACTACTCAACTTTTCCATAATGAAAACCTCATTCTGTTATACAAAGTGTTGACATAAATTGCATTTAGGCATTTTCATGGAGTAACTATTATGTTGTTTTTTTGTAAACTGGCCTCATATGTAATCTGTTAGGGTGACGTACATCTTGCTTAACTTTAATGATCTAAAAACTAGATGTATTATCTAAAGGAACTGTCTGGGATTCTCAGACAGTCAGTGGACAGAGAAAGACACAGTCTCAAATGCAGATTTATACTGTATATTTTAAGTTTGGCTAAACTGCATTTGGAAAAAAGTAGCCATTTTTCTATTAATGGAGGTCTTTATAGCACTGGAAAATTCTAGAGTAAAAGCTAAGATCTAATCAACATTTGTTGATGGCTAAGGTTTCGTCTTTCATCTTCACACAAGCAATCATTTGATTAGCAAGAAGAAAATACTGCTTTTGGTTTCTGTGACTTTCCTGATATTCTCAGCACATTGAGAAAGTTTTATGGGTCTTGCATCCTCTGTAATTTTCAAAGCAGAACTCGGTTTCACTTGACAACAAAGCTTAGCCTGTCTGTGACAGATCTTATGTTAGATGGATGCATGAGGATGTAATTAGCACAGGTATGTCTTTAAAAGTTCGTCTGTAAGTTGGAGCCAGGGTGATGGGTCGATTTATGAGAACTGTTGTCATATATTGTCAAAGAATGAAAAATGTCTAAAGGTAGTTTACTTACTACACTCGTGATACATGCTATTCTAATATGACAACAATAGAGGCCACTATGGCTCCAGAATTCAAAATCTGAAGGAGCCTACAAATTACTATTTCCTAGAGAACAAAAACAACAATAGTGTTTTCAGGTAATATCTTTTAAATTGTAGTAAAACATGAAATAAATATGTCTTGGTGATAGTAAATACCACTTGCTTGAAAGCAGAGTAAAGCCAGTGAGAATGAGATTGTTTTTAAATTAGATTATAAGTTTAAATATTATATAGGAGGGTTGAAGCATTAGTATAAGAATAAACCTTTTCATTTTGGAGGTATTGGGCAACATTATTTTTTAGAGACTTTTAGATTAGAATGAACTTTTCATTTTTTTAAGGGAAATGGTCTTATGGCTCTCTGGTTTGTATTTTGGAGAATATACAGGGCACTCACTACAAAGGCAGAGAAGTTAGCATCACTGTTTCTACCTGTATGCTGCATTGAAAAATATACTTTTAACATTTACTCTAGTTAATACTGGTTCAGCTCCCACTAGGGGGTATGAGGTAGTGGAGTGGGTATTTTATTTTATTTTTTTTATTTTATTTATGTATTTATTTTATTTTATTCTATTTTATTTTATATTCTACCAGTATTATTAGGTCTTTCAAAGGAGCAAGGCATCATTATTAAAGCTTAGGCTACTAAATGCATAGATAGATACATGTTGAAGTTTACACTGAAATGTTATTTAGGCCTTGGTTTTGACACTTATATGGAAACTCTGAAATGTTAGCTGTGATTTATTCTAAGCACTAAATACTGGTAAAATTAAGGAAGTCTCAGGTATTTTGCTAAGCTTGAAGAAACGCAGGATTTGCTTATTTTCTGTTTTTTACTGTGGTTTGATATTACAACTCCCAGTTTCTGAGCACAGCCAGGGGGAACAAGTACAAGAGTGGAAATTTGTTCAATGTATGGCAGACTGCCCAGTAATTAAATATGCTTCTTTTTAAATGCATCATCCTCATTTGAATGGTTGCTTCCTTTGGAATTTGGCTGGGAACTGGGTGTGTTAGACTGGACCTAAAATACAAACTGATGCTTGTCCACTTAACATGCACCATGTGGGCAAGGCTTAAATTTGCACAGAGCACCAATAAAGGCAGTGATGCTCAGTACGGCCGCAACTGCAGAGACTAATGGGGACATAGCTGAATTGTTATAACTTTGATGCCTATCAGTTTCACTAGGCAAATGGCCAGTTGCTGGATGAGCTGTCTAAGGGGACACAAGATTTAACGGTGACACCATCAGTAAAAGTGTCACTCACTGAGTTGGAGAAGATCCATATTTTTATTTGGGTATTGTCCAACAATGAATTAAAGTAATTTTACACAGTGCATTGAACAGTCATCAGATGGCAGTTGGCTGCTTTCAGCTTGAGCTGGATTTAACTGTCAATTTACAGATGGGATGTTTAAATCCTTGCAAATGAATTCTGATATCATTTCTGTGTGGTAGCTAGTGAATACCTTTAATTTTGAAATAACTTCAGTGAAACTCTGCATTTAAGTCAGCATGTTATTTCAGAGTTACAATTGCAGAATCTAGAAAGAAAGTAATAGCAAGCTTATCTTGCTTTCCTTCATCATACAATTACACGTGCTGTGGATGATACCAGAGATCATGAAATTAAATGTGACAAGTCTTAGAGTAGCTAGAAAGTTCCTCTTTGTCTTTTATTTTTCCTTTCCAGTGTCTAATGAATTCTGGATTTTTTTCCATTTTCCCCATGTATGTCCTCTGTGTCGTTGTTAGTAAGCTGTTTAACATCCCCATATCTACATATCAGATTTTGCTCACTATATACCATGTTTACACATGTTGACAGAGCTCCCTAGCTGAGATACTTTAAATGTGGCAAAAGGAGAGCTTTGCTCATAAAGCCACATTACCTTTGTCAGGTCATAGGCTAAGCTGAGAAAAACCTCTTGTTTGCTGACATAGCTGTACCCATCCTAGAGATTTTGCCAACTTGTACCAGTCAGGCAGTGTCATTTTATATTCGTAGACTTTTTTCCCAACATAGCTGCATTGACAGAACACAGCAGTCTCTCCTAAGGAGTACAACTGTTCTGTTGTGATGCGGTTGATTCAGATAGCTCACAATCTATAGCTGATGCTTCATATAATTTATTCATATAGTTCATGATCTAAGGATCTTGCATTCCTTCCCTGTGTTCATTTCTTGCTCTCTTGGAGAGCCTCTGGAACAAAGATTTACCTACTCCTTACTCGGCAATCATGACAATACTGAAAGAAAAAAACAACCCACCAGAATGTGAACCTTTAACCTTGGTTGTGCAGGTGGCATAGAATTGGAAATTCCTTTTAGGTGCAAGGATTTTCTTTTTATAGATTAATGTATCTGTGATTCAATTTCCCTTAGGATTTTTCAGTCTAATCTAGACGCTTTCATCCTGGTATATTATCAGAACTAGATTCTCTGCTACCGTGGGTTGTTGTGATTTGTCTGAAAACCTGCCACACTCTGCGGCAACAGCACTGTCTCAAGACAGAGCAGTTGTAATTTGAGGATGCTAACATTAAGAGAATTAATCTGCCAGCCCCATGGACTGATTCCTCACTTGCTCAGGCTCAAGCTGTCATCTGTAGGGCCAGGTTTGACCAACATCACCACATCAGTCAGTCGGTCCTGTTTTAACGGCCATCAGCAAGGCGAAAAATGACAGACAAAAGGCAATTACAGTAAAAAAAGTGTTGTTTGAAAAATGACCTTTCTACCCTGTACTTCTGTGAATGTGAGAAGTACAGTCTGTAGTCTGTTAGGTTTAAGAAGTGGAAAGATGCTCTCTCAAAGTCAGCACAAACTTATTAGGAGAGAAATGAATATCCTGTGCTTTCTGTAAGAGACAGAAATAAGGGGGACAGAGGAAAAGGGGTTAAGCAAAATTAGGCATAGTCACAGGTGATTAAAAGATCTACCTAAAGTACTTTTCTAGTCCTACCACATGTCAGTCACTAATGCTAAAAGTAAGGCATATGCTTATGAATAGCAGGGACTAGAGGGGGATGGCTGTGCTACATGACACCACATGATAAAACAACACACTAGACAGTTTCTCTATCAGCAGGGCTGTAACTCTTCAATAGCTCAAATTAATGAAGGAAACTTCAAAATTCCTGCAAAACCAAGGAGGGAGGCTTTGCTGGTGGCACTGCAGCAGGAAGAGGCCTTACTTTCTCCCAGGGATTGATTTTGAGTAGTGTTCTGCCACACGTGTACTTATCTCAGCCCCTATCACAGCAGGGAGACCACTATTTATTTGTGGTAGAACACCTACCAGGGAGGACTACTGGCCTGTAAATCTGGGAGTTTGCCTGCAAGGCTCTTTCATCCCTGAATGATATCAAAAGAACTGACTGCAGCACCACTCACTTAAGAAGAGTGATAAACCCTCTGCCAGACCCTTATCACTAAAAGCATGGTTTGCAGGAAGTGAGAGAACTCAGAAGAGCAAGGAATAAGAAACTGAGAATGAGTTAAAAAATGTCCTGTTCAACAAAAAGGTTATTTGTGTCAGATATCCTATTTCTGATAGGCAGGTTTGGCTATGTTTGCAATTCTATTGCAGTCTTCAGAGTGCTCTGAATATAGTAGCAGAGTTAAACCTTGTCACCTTTGAATGACATAGTTCAGTTGAATGCTTGTAAGGTGAACAGTTCATTGCATCTCTAATACAACGTTCTGATGCTTTTGAGGCAAAGATCAATAATTAATATGTTCCACTAGAGACCTTAATGGCACAGTTACCATCATGCATTGTTCTGTTTTTTAATGGTGTCTCTCATAACACTAATAACTTATAAAAGCATAATAGTGGTAATGCTTGAAGAAAGCAAGTTAACAGAAAAAAAGCTCTGTCTCCTTCCCCCCATGCCCTGCTCTCTCCCTCTCCCCAACAGTGGATACTTATACCTGTGAGGGGGATCCTAAGGCAAAAAAAGCATTAGATGCTCTTATAGAACATGAGGTAAAATAGTCCACAAGGAAAGAAAAAGCCAGAGATATATCATGCCACATAAAGACAATGCATTCTCATATAAGGAACACGCACAGTGAGTTTTTATGTTGTCAGGTTTGTTTGCTTAGGTGGATACATCCTCAAAGAATAGACAGGATCTCAAAAGCTTAGGCATTGAACATGCAGAAGGCAATAAACTAGAAAAATCCTTTCTGGCACTCTTTATTCTTTTAAGAAAGCATTTAGTTATTGTTTTTTTACCCCCCTTGAACTTGATGCCTTGAAAACAAACTTGCATTGTATCAAATGTAGGAGAGTATGGACCATTCATCATTAAAATTATACCTTTGCACTGAAACTCCAGTCAAATATCAGTAAGAGAATGATAGGGCTTTGGGTTCACAAATGCTCACTTTAGCCAAAGTACCTTTAAGCTTCCTCTGTAGTTGGTGATGAGGCAGACCCTGCTGCAGGAAGCAGGTTTGAGTACCTTGATGTAGCCTACTGCCCTGAATCATTTCAAAACAGGTCCTCTAGCAGGTGATTCAGGCTAGGAATCTAATTTTCACTATTTCATCCATCGAGCACTAGAGCCCATTTTTTTTCCCTAGGTATGCAAAACACGTAATTTAAGCCTCATCCTATCAGCATGTTCTGAGGAGAAACAATTTCACTGGAATTTTGGACCATCCCTATGCATTCAGTAGGAACATCTGAACTGGATAATCAGAGAGCAATTTTCATGTCTTGATATGCTCCATTCTTCCCTGTGAACTCTGTTTCTCCTGAAAGGAAATGTGTGTGTGTACGAATCAGGAACGGATCAACGGTCCACTCTGAGAGAGATTGTGCCTGGCATGAGGGGGTAAGGACTGTGAAACATGAACATATGTATTTCTTAGTTTGGACACAGCCAATACATCAAACTAAAGTTCCCAGACAGGCTTCCTGTGTCTTCTGCTTCCCCTCTTTCTCTCTTGTGCATCCAGCCACCAATAGGAATGATTTTGCCTTTGATGAAAAACGAAAAACATTTCTTATGCCAATGTACTTCTGCAAGGAATGATTTCACTTGTGTACAATTAAACCAAAGCAAGTTTCAATGAAAATATTCTTCATTGTCTAATCCTGTCACACTTAATATATTACATAAACCACTTCTTATGATGGGTTAGCACATCATTTCATCAAGCAATAAATATATATTCTAGTAAAAAATGTCCCAAATTAGTTACACTCACTGTGTTTTTCAAAAGAGGAAAATGAATAAAGTAAATTTTAATTCAGATATTAATGACAAAGTAACGTGAAAAGGGCCACCCTGGTTAATATTGCACTCAAGTCAAAGGAAATGCATGGGTAATAACTTTTATGCATGTTACTGCTATTCTTCTTCACAAGTTTGTTTCATTTTAAGGAAGGTTATTTTTCATTCTTTTTGTATAAGTATGGAGTTTAAAATCCCATCAAAATCATTTCAAGGCCTATAAGCCTCGATTCCCACAGTTGTGCAATATTTGGATGATGAAACAAGAAATTACCAGGGCATTCATCACTAAGATTTAAGTTGTGTTTCTCATAGCATATTGACTATGAACCAAAGTGGAATCATTGCAATGCTGAGATCTCATGTACTAAAAATAAAAGTATATTGCTGCAGAATAACGTAGCCAACGTACCTTATGTTACAGCATTTAGTTCTGTCTTTACGCAACTGCATAGTAGTATAAACAATGCAAGTTTTTGCCTGAGACATTGAGTGTACAGTTATTATTGAACGTGCTTTCGCTGAAATTTTATATTTTATTTAGTGTCAGTTTTTGTAGTTATGTTCACTCATTTTTTTAATACGTGTATCAATATAAATTCAAAGTAGTGAATTTTAATGAAGAATTTAAATGATGTGATGGTCTCAATGGTAATGGAGTGGCAGGCAATGTTGACTGTGACAGCTACATACTGGTACTGCACTGTACATACCCATTTAAAATAGCAACCAATGGCTAATAAACTATTACCTCCCAAAGCTGGCATGTTAGTAACTACAGTGATTAGTAGGGATTACAGTGACAAATAGATTCAGGATTATTTTGGGACAAGAACTAGGGATAAACAGTATCCCCATGCCGGTGGGGAATCCATATAATACATATAATATTGATAGTCTTGTTCCAAAAAAGCCATCTTATTCTTAAGAAAAACACAGTGGAAGATATATATATTTGTGTGCTAAAATATAGGAGATTCTGTTGGAATATTCTTGTTACACAGATGTATTAACAGACAAAAAGAAATGTTTATATAAGAATATCTGTTGATTCACACAGTAATTATGTCAATCATAGGTTGCACCAGTGACACCTGCTGAGGATATTCCTATCCAAGCTAGACTGTTCCTTTTGCAGCACTTTAGTCATATTAATGCAACTCGATATGGGACCATGCTGATATGATCCAGGTTAAAAAAGTGATTACGAGTCAATTTGTTTTATACCTTAAGCTTTTACCATGTAATAACTTCTCCTTGAAAGCAATTTATCATGTCTAAAATATTGTATGTTTTTAGCCCCTTTTTTAGCTGTGAAGCTGTATAAAGTTCTTCCTTTGACAATCATCAGGGAGCAATTGCCATCTTCATTAATACCTTCTTTATGTGATAATTTCCTCATATAAAACCCCACAGTTTGCACTGGATGGTGCTTTCCTGTACCGCTGCCTTGGGAAAAACCTCTAAATTCCAGTAAATAGCTGAAGCAAGGTACAAAAAGCAGGGGAGATGGGAAGTTGGGTGTAACATTGCTTTAGTATCTCCCTTCTGACTGCAGCCTTTGATAACGCCTTTGCCATGGGAATACCCATCAAAGAACTTTATTTGTTCTGATTATAGAGATGGTGATTGTGAAGCAGAACGGACAATCACATCTGCTCAGTGCTATCTCTATGTTCTTACAGCAGAGAGGCTCCTCTGTCATCTCTCTCCTGTGGTCTGGTCCAGGAAGAATACAGTTTTCCAGCCTCAGTCCCTCTTCTACCTCAGCGACAGCTCAGTAGCCAGACCTTGGTTAAAGGTTTTTCTGACAATGTGCTTTGGGTATCTTCTTTGTTTAGTAACTAAGAGCACTAATTGGCACATCTATGCTATTATGACGGAAGGAGCGGACAGAGGAGGTTGGAGAACATCTGCTATCTAATTTGTGGTCTTTTCCTGTCAGAGGCGCTGCAGGGGGAAAGAACTCTGGAATATTGCATGAGTAGATTGAAAAAGCAACTATTTTCCAGTGTAATCAAAAGATCAGGAGCAGGTTTTCCTCTCTACCACATTTTGAATTGCTCTAAGAAAAAATACTAGTCTGGGACTAAGTCTAAGTAAGTTAGCATGCCTAAAATAGGTACATGAGTTTCCTACATGGCCAGTTCAGGCTTCAAAGGCCAGCAAAGGCCATCCGGCCAACTGAATGGAAGTTAATTCTACAGGAACAAAGATCACTGAGGAGGACTTTTTTCAGCTGGCACCTAAAATAAAAATTGTGTTAAAGGATGTAAGACTAGATCCTTGTTGGACACTAACACTAGTAACAATGTAAAAAAAAAAAAAAAAACACCGCAGCCTGATTTCCCATGGATTTCTGTGTTTATCTGGATGCTTATCACTGGTTTAATCCTATGCTTTTCCTCTTAAGAAAGCAGTGATCAAATAAATAGTATAAAATATAAATATGAATGTATATCAAAGTGCTGAAATGGAATAAACACTGGTCCATTCAGAAAAGAAACATATTACAGCAAGTGCTGAATTATCTTTCCTTGTATTATTCAGTTTTCTGTTTCACTTTCTACAACAGAAACGGAAATGTGACTGCCTTTAATATTAGTAGTTCTGAGGCATCTCAGAAAGGACATCTTAAGTCCTGTGCTATAGTCTGGGAAACAGGTTGTTCTCTTGTTCCACTTAGTTCGATTTTTCTAATGGCTTCATTAAATATACCCTGACCTGATCCTCTTCCTCCAAGGGTACATCTTCCTTAATCCAGATTTTTCCCCTGGTAAAAAATACACAAACAAACCAAAAAAACCCCAAACAGACTTCAGTCTACAAGTTAGTTATCTATATACAAAATAAATGTAGAGTGCTTGTGAAATTTAACATTTTTATGCTTGTTGAGTCCTAATAATTAAGTCTAATATCTTATGAATAATTAAAATAAGATTAAATTCAACAGCATTCCTTCGCTTATTTGTATAGTGTACTGTAGCAGGCAGGTAAGTAGCATAATATTCCATATTGCTGTAGAGTTTTGCTGTAAAATTGAAAAATCCCTTAATACGCCTCATTGCATTATTGGAATAAAATGAAGGTGAAATGCGTCATGCATAGCAAATGAGCTCAGGTGATTGTCCGCTGTGTGCTCCAGTTTCATTAGCACTGCCCAAGGAGCACTGGAACCGTAACGTCACTTTCCCACACTATACTTCAGTCATTACTGTCGAGATAGAATCATAGAATCATCTAGTTTGGAAGAGACCTAATACTGCCAAAACCATCACGAAACCATGTTCCTAAGCACCATGTCTATGCATCTTTTAAATATCTCCAGGAATGGTGACTCAACCACCTCCCTGAGCAGCCTGTTCCAATGTTTCATAACCCACTTCAGAGAAGAATTTTTTCCTAATATCCATCCTAAACTTCTCCTGGTGCAACTTGAGGCCATTTCCTCACACATCCTATCACCTCTTACTTGGGAGAAGAGACCAACACCCACCTCCCTACAACGTCCTTTCAGGTAGTTGTAGAGAGCGATAAGGTCTCCCCTCAGGCTCCTTTTCTCCAGGGTAAATAACCACAGTTCCCTAAGCTGCTCCTCGTAAGACTTGTTCTCCAGACTCCTCATCAGCCTCATTGCCTTTCTCTGGACTCGCTCCAGCATTTCCATGGCAGAACGTGTTTTGCTCAACTTCCACAGGCTGTTCAAACCACAAAGAGAAAGTATTGCTGGAGTCATTGGAGGTAAACTTTGTCAGATTTTGTGCAAGGAGACAATCCCTAAGCACTTCAGTTTAATTTTGATGCTCTATTCACCGCGAATACAGCGCTGAATAATCCTGCTCTTATATGACCACTTGTCTACAGCAGAATGAGTACTGTCATACAGTCCTCTGTACCTTCACTGATGACTGTGATATGAAGGTGACTGAAATCGACAGCATCACTGAGGTACAAGTCCTTTTCTTTTTGCCAGCAGAAACTCTAGTTTAAGTTTATTTGCAGCCACGTACCACAGGAATATGTTGTGAATTTCCTCAAGGGTGAGGCTACCTAGGTAATTCTGGCCTTGCAAGACTCCACACCCTGAAATGTCCCCAGTACTGCCATTTTGTGACCTGTGAAATTCCACCCTCCCCCTGGCATTAATCATTGGTGTAATTAGATTCCTCATGGCTTTACCTGCAACTCCTGCTAACTTCTTGCCAACTTATCACTTTGTTATTTGTTATGTTCAGCAATTACTTATGTCATGTCCAGTGGTTTCTCCTGATCTGTTCAGTTAGCTTAACCTCAGGTCAGGGTCATTTGTCTGTGTCCCTTAATGGAGGAGTTCATGGGAAAGGTCTCAGAGAAGAGCTATATCAGAATGCATCTTGTACATGAATCCAACATTGCCTACCAGTGGCCTAGATCAGTGATGGACAAATGTTTTGCTCTGTGGACCTTTAAGATCCAAGAAAACATTTCGTAGATTGCTAAACACTGTTTTAATGATTTAATGGAAAACACTGGGGAAGCAAACAAACAAACAAACAAACAAACAAAAAAACCCCCACTCTAGAAATGGAATGAACTACTTACAACACCTTCTTGGTAGTAATTGCAGATAGAGATGAAATCGCTATAAAATATATGATTGAAAAAGCCTGCATTATATAGTTAATAAGTGATTGCACAGGATATATCAGGTAGGTCCATGGTTTTGATTTCATTCTGGCCAACATTTTTGATTACAGCTATAAAAGATACAGCATGCTTTCCTGTACACTTATAAAACTTGTGGATGTTAGGAAGCTGGGAGAACCTGAAAGCATGTTGAAGAATAAGATCACAACTCTGAATGACTTAGATTATTTTGAAAATGTAACAGTGAAGATGAGTTCAGAGTTCCAGATAGGAAATTAGAATTGAAACTGTGGGTGAATATCTGAAAAGGTGAAAGCACCACAGAGAGAAATATTGAAATATAAACTAAACTAAGGTGTCAATGTACTGCTGTTGCAAAAGGTGAGTCAGAACATGCTAATAATGGAGACAAATGCAAAGATGTGGGAGATAATGCCTGTTTATTCAGCTTTCCTCAGTGTTGATGTGACTGGATCACATCCATAAAATTCTGCTATCACATTTAAGGAATTTTCTAGACAAAGTAGAAATTTCTGAAGGGAGCAACAAGAACATGTCTGTCCATTCTCTACTAGGTCTAGATAATTCTGCTTCTTCTCAGACCTGATAAAGAAATACAGTGCTCCAAAGTTTACTTTTTTCCCCACTATATCAGTCTAAAAAGACATTAACTCTCCATACAAAGTTTGCCTCTCTTATGTCTTTAGTATCCTAGTGAAAAGAGGATTATAAAGAGGACATTGACAATGCTTCCATTCTTCTTATAGAAAACAAAGGGTAATTGACTTTATCTGCAGAATGAAGATAAGTTACATATTGGGATTAACCTTCTAACTATGAGGGTAGAGAAGACTACTCAGATGATGTCCTGGTAAAACTTCTTCATGCTCACTATCAGCACATGTCAGAATATGTCTGCATGTATGCTAGTATCTAAATTGTTCTTAAAAATCTCTCTCTTTGTATGCAGGAGATACAGATAAGATTGTAGTTTCCTGAAAGGAAAGGCATAAAATAACTCTAAAAGTTCTTTTCAGCCATATATTTATATGATTGGATTTTATGTTCATTTTGTTGTGGGTTTTTTTGGGGTGGTGGTGGTGGTGTTTTTTTTTGGGGGGGGGGGGGGATTTTTTTTGCTAGGGTTGTCCTTAGACAATCTATCCCATTCTAATTTAATTTTGCAATAAAGACATTTTAAAGTAACACTTTAGGTCAGTATTTTTATGGTAATAAATGTTTAATTTATTTCTTTGGATGGTCAACAAGTGGATTTTCTATGCCCTGTTTAACTTTATCTCGTTTACTTTTGACCCAATTTAATTAACAAAACATTTCTTTTAAATCTAGCATATAGACTAAGCTTTCTTTTGCATATTAAAGATAATGTCGCCATGCACTGCTGTCAGACTTATGGTCCAGTGCCACACTAGCTGACATAGAATAATTTAGTATGCAGAGGCGTCTGAATAGGAAACCAAAGGAAGAGCTTGTTTTCTTTAATTATTGAATTGATATAAATTATAATTAACATAATGGTTAGAATGTAATTACACTACCATACAATAATTTATTTTGTGTTATGTACCGTGTCCAATTTGCTTGTGTTAACCCCTAACCTGCAGATTATGATTTGGCATTATGCATTTATAATAACAGATGTTAATTTTATTTTTGTAATTACCTGAATATGAGATTTAGGGTAATTATTTGTGCAACTTTATTAATAACATACAGTTTCAAAATGTTGCTAAAGAAAAAAAAAGAATCTATTTATAAGCATTTCCTATACTAAATGTATCTGTTTTCAGATTACTTTAATTAACTGTAACCTGCTGTTTGAAAAAACAGTGGAAACAAACTGAAATTAGAAGTAAACAGAAATTCCAGCAGAGCTATTTCACGCAAAGAACACTAGAAATCTGGAATAAATTGCCAAAAGCACTGATGTGATCAATATAAATGGATTCATGGAGAAGGGAGAAATTAAAGCTGCAGTGACAATACAGAAGGGTGAGAAGGATATTAATTTAGAGAGCCTGCGTACTTGGGTCTGATTTACTGAAGTAATTCCTTATTAATGTGTTTCCCTCACCAGTCCTATATGTAGATTCACGGTGTTACCATCAAAATCATTTGTTAACATAACAAAAACTCAGACAGGGTCAAATCCAAGGTCCAAAAGTTCAAGCTAGGGAAGAGATCTTTCATTCTGGAGGCAGACGGTACAATAGTTGTTGGGTGACTGGTGATTTGTTTACTATATATGCTGACCTAGCATTCTCAGTGGCACGCTTGGAGATTTAGAAAAGGAAATAATTCAGTTACACAGTACAACAAGGCTGCCACAGGTCATGGCCATTAGTGGCCTACTAAGCTTTTTATTTGACAGAACCTCATAGAGGCAAATCTTTTTGCTGATAGTGGCAAAAAATAACATTTCATCCACCACATTTCTTTAATTTAGAGACCTTGCTTTTCAGAGGGAGTGGGCTAATAATTAATAAAAAAAATGTTGCCTAGGTAATTTTAAAAATATTTGAGGCTTAGCTGGGATCTCATGGTATCATCTAAATATCTGCAGTAATTAAATATTGCTCTCGGAGGATGGTTCATGCACTAATTAGCAAATGCATCAACTGAGTAGCACTGAAATGGATTATAGCATCTCCCTCACTTCTTCTACATAGAAGAGAAAAAGGCTGTGGGTTGGAGAAGGGATAGAAAAAGACTGCATTCCTGAAACATGATCAGAAGGTTGAAAAAGCTGTGTAAAGATGTATATTTTGAAAGGTTATTTGCATTTTAATGGATGCACAAGAGATCAAAAAGTAACCGTTTTCCCTGATACATTCAGTTTTCACAATGAAACACATCTCAAAAGATGTGTATGTGTATATATATATGTAAACAGCTGATTTTTGAAGACTTCAGGAGCTGGACTGATTTGAAACATTTGTTAAACAAAAAAAAATCCTCATTGGCCAAATGGGAACTCATTTTGTTCTATGATTTTCTTAATGGAAACCAATTTGGATAACTTGTTGTTGTTATTTGCAGCTAAGAAAATTTTATAAAAACAGCTTCCTAAATTTTTAGTGAAAAGTAACCTACTAGCATTTTTCTGGGTTCCAACTAAAGACCAGAGTGAGACACAACTCTGTTCTCTTGCCATTTGGCTAAAAAAATGCATTTTTCTTCATGTGAGAAAGAGATACCAAGAGTAGAACCTTACAGAAAAAAAGTTCTATTTTGTCATCTTTATGTAAACCATCTGCAGGGCTTTTGGAAATCTGAGGTGTGCTTAAGCTGATGAGAGTTAGTCATGTGTTAACATCCGGTTTAATATTGCCTATGTGGGGAAAGTGCTTACTCATCAGCTGTAACTCTCCTTAAATATAAAAATATTTAAAAATAAATAAATATGTATCCATTAAGGGTTGTTTTGTTGTTTTTTTTTTAAAAAGTAATTTTAAAGATACAGGTCAAAGGTATGGTACCGGCAGAATTTTGCATGCGGAACTGCTTGGTTTACAAACCTGGGTTTACTCCTCCAGGCTACACACTAATTCTTACCATGACTTAATGAGTCATTGCATGAAGTTGATAGTTTAGTCAAACTAAATTAGGCCTTTATTGTATTAGATGTTTTGTCTCATAGGAAAATTTCAGTGCTTTATAACTCACAGTAGATGATTGTAATACAAGTTGAGTGACATATATGCCTGTGTGACTTTTAAATTGTTTGAAAAGATGAGCTATTGATAGATAGCTATTAAAAGTCACTGTAAACAGCTTAGATTGTCAAACTAGGGAACTGTTTATTGAAAAGAGTAGAGGAAAAAATCCCTAATGATTGTACTACATCAAGAAAAATGATTTGGAACCAGCATGAGGCTGCAGTAATGCTTTCCATCTTGGGATTTCATTGCAAGGCTCATATATTTCAGCACATTGTCACAAACCCATAACTTGTGGAATCAAGAGCTTGTATGAGAATCTCCCTGTCATATTGGCAGAAGCACGCTTGGAAACGCAAACTAAATGTGCTATTAAAACTGAAAAACTAGAATACAAGGGGAAAACATGTAAAATGTTCTGTAAACTTCACAATTGTTAAACCAGTGTGTGAGTTTTTAAAACATGAGTCATGCTTTTTTGAATGTCTGTGGCTGCCAATATACAGAATTGTGTTTCAGTCCATGCTTTTCCCAGGTTTTTCAGTGAAACCAAAATATAACCTGTGTTTCTGACAAAAGGCTTCCCATTACCCATTACTTATTTTCTCAGTTGAGTTTTAATTAAGAGGATCTTCCATATAACCAGAATTTTAGATTTGCCCATGACACAGTGCTGTCTGTCAGTTTGCTTCCTCTTTTTCCATCGTTAGTCAAGTCTGAATTTGAATAAATACACTGGCAGAAACATTATGTTGAAGGAATAGCATTAAGTTTGCTAACTTGACCACTCAGCAGTTAGGAAATTCAGAAATATTTTGCTTCTGCATTTCTAATTTCTCTCTTTCTTGTCTATAATGCAGTCTTAAATTATGTGATTGTACCGTGGGCTTTTTTTCCCCCCAGTATTTGCTTCATTCATGACACTAGAGGGACCTTGTCAGACTGAGGCTCTATAGTAAAGGAAGATATTGACATTTAGAAACATGAAGTGGATGTACCATAAGAGCTCAGAAAAGAAAGACAAAAGAAAAAAAATGCAATTTTTTCAATGAAGCCTGTGATTCTAAAGTTGATGTAATTAAAAGTGTTGTAGGAATAAAGAGAAGAGTTGGGAAGTAGAACTTCACAGCAAAAACTATTATGATATTTAAAAATTATTCAAAAAATAATACCAAATTATTTCAGTTGGGAAAACACAGAACTAGAGTTTCCAAATGAACATTTCTTTGCAGATAGTAGGAGATTATATCCCCCACTGTCTGAATCATGTGATAAGAGGGTCTTCTGATAGGTAATGCCACTGACTTGTTTCCTTGTGAAAATAAAACTAAAAACTTAATTGAACAGGAATGTGATACCAGATGTGAAGTCTAGGGTCAAAACTGTTTGGAGGAAGATCCTGGTCTGTGAGCTTCTGCTTATATTGTTTATATGAAGTAGAACACAGTTTACAGGAGGGATTTCAAATGCCTTTCACACCATCTGTTCCTAAATAATCCGTGGTCTTTTAAGGATTTTGTAAATTTGCTTTTAGCTTTGCCAAATTACCCATATTAGAACCCCCCCCACATATTTTTCCCAATTTATGGTTGACGTGCTTCCAGGATAACAGAAGACTCATACACACCCATACATCTCTCCTCAAGTGTGTAACTGCAAATTGTCTGCAACTCCAAATTTGCTCCAAAGTGTAAGACCTCTAGCATTTCAAAGTACAGATATGTTTGTTTCTAAGGGAGACGATGCATTTTTTCCTATTCTCTATCAGCATGCCCATGACTGATGTAAGTAAATATTGGCCCAAGACAGTAAAAGAGAACTTTGACTTCCATGTTTCATATTAAATGTCAAGCGTGCTTTGAGACAGAAACAACATCAAACAGGTGGCAGAAAAGGGAGAGTCTAAATGTGTTTACAGATCACAAGGGATGTGGTACATTTTTGATCTAATCTATTTAGTTTCGCATATATCTCCCAATACCAGGGTATATAAGCACAGCATGATCCATAGGTTTGCACATTGCTCAAGATGTATGATCGGATCTCATAAAACAGCAAATGTTATCAATAAAACATGAAGCAAAGTTAATTACAGGCTTCCATTCAGAGTCACCCTGCCGCTCATGGCCCATTATAATGAATCATTCCTAACATGTAGGAGAGATTGACAGAGATTTTATAAACTTTCCGTTCTCCAAGTTTTCCCTGTGTAATAAGTGCCTGGTGTACACTAGGAAAGTGATTAAGTATCAATTTCATGTAGAATAAGGAATAAATGTTTAAAAGACTAATGAGACACTATTTTTACTGCTTAGAGTACTGTGACTAACCAATGAGTCAGATGAATGCCTCTGTCATTCTAATTAGTCATTGGATGAGCCTCTTTTTTTCCCTTAAACTCTCTAATATTTTCTTAAGTAACTTTAAAATTTTCAGGAATGCACTTTTTGAGTGATGAGACCAACAATTTCTTTTTCGAAGGTCCTGCTGGAACGAACATATATTGCATGTTTTTCTGAACTTGTGTGAGTCTGAATGTAAAGTCATTTTACCTTGCCATTTCTTTTTAGGTCTGTGTTTGTATGTCAGTGTCACATCTAGGATGCGCATGTTTACAAGCCTAAGTTATCTATTTCTGGTATTTAGTGTCTTACAGACCTAAATAACTGAAAACTTTTTCTCCTACTGCAGTCTTTCTTCGGTCAACTGTAGCGGAAAGTGCTAGATATCTTCTTTCCATTTCCGTAACCCATTGATTCAATTAGAAAGAAGGTTGACTGCTTTTTTAGCACACATTCTTGCCAATTGTCGAAATCTGGCATGTTAAATGCATGACTGTTAGTGCATTTTCTGATGGGTTAGATAATCTCACTTAATGAGTTTTCTAACAATACACTGCTATACTGAAACCAGGATGGTGAATGTCTGTTCAAATTGTAACTGTTTGCACAAGGTTCTGTACGTAGGTAGGTAATTCAGTGTCTTGGGAAAATTATCACTTGTTTCTTTGCTTTGGTTTCACTTCACCAAAATGCTTTAGTCCTTTATGAAACTAATTAAAAGTGTGTTGTTTTGCCTGTGTTAAACTACATTAGTGAAATCAATTGTTATCATTTCAAGCACCTGACAGTTGTGTCAAGTGGTATTGGCTTATTGTCCAATAAGTGCTCATACATATTTCATTTAATATGCCTCAGTGAATGAAACATCTTCTTGTATCTTTACCATTTGTATTTCTTAAATATACATTTATTTACAATAAAAAGTATAAATTTCAGAAAGGTAGTTCATATAGTTAGGATAACACTGTCAGTCAAATTTACTGTGAAACTAGTCAGTGCTGCAGCTTTGCCTTTTTCTGGACTGAAGTGGTGAGTCTAGACTTAGAAGTGTAATGCAACCTCCTCTTGATGTGGGTATATGCTGAGAGAAATGAGGGGTCTTCTCCCCACTGTCAGTCCTCCATTACCCACTGGCTACCTAATGAGCATTGCTGAACAAGGCGAAGTAGGCCACTGCCTGTAAAACCATCTAACTCAGTAATCAGTAGGGTTTTATGTTCTTTTCTGTGTTTTATTGATATAGATGGGAGTCTGTTGCAGCTGCTAGCTTAAACCCTGTTATTCTAGCTAAAATGGTGTCTTTGGGTTTGGTATTTCTGAGTGAATCTTCATTTTAAAAGGGTGTCAATCATCATAATGGCAGGCAAGTTCCCCCTACATGCTACAGTGCTCTTGGAGATTTCATCTCTCCATATGACTTTGCATTGTCCATTGCTTGGAGCTATACCTCAGTGGCCTAAGTTCTTTCCTCTTTAAGACAGAAGTGAAGATTTGGGAATAACATAATGACACAACTGAGATTTCTCTCAGAAGTGTCTCTACCCCAGTAACTCACATAAAACAATATAGACTTCTAGAATAATTTAGAGAAGTACATCTAATCAAATGACTGTCTTCAACTTCTGATGTGACGTTAACACAATTTGGTATCTCTAAAGAGAAAATAAAGAGTCATATTCTCTTCTGGTATAAGACCAAATGTGTATGTATTTGTATTTCTATCCACATAGATTTCAAGCCATCATACCCCAGACCCAATGTATATAATACCTATCTTGAAGAAGCCCAGTCTCTCTATAAAAATTCATCTAAGTAAATGCTTCCATTAACTTTAATGTCACATTTCCCAAGAGACAACAAGAGAAAATTTGACATTTGTAGTTTGTAAGTAGAAAGACACTCAATATGTGTGGTGTTCGACGAATTTAAGATTAATGGAAATGCTTATTTCATAGCCATGTTCGAAAAAAATAATTATATGTTTTTCTTTGCTGCATTGCATTTCAGAAACCAGTTTGATTTAGAAGGGTGTTTTCTGCTGCATTTAGAAATAGCCGTTACGTAGCAAAATAAGGTACATCAGGCGGTATAAATTAGATTTGTTTTAGAAGACTTGAAACTAGTTAGACCTCAAATAGTGTTGCTTGTCACAAATTCTAGGAGGTTACATGTGAGACAATGTGTTATGTTTAAAGAAGTTAATACTTACTGGCCTGGAGGCCTTTATTTTTTAGTACCAAAGAGTGCAAATAAACCTGCTTGTTAGGGCAGAAATCTAAAGGTCAGTCCTCAGATGTCATAAATCATAGATCTAGGAAGAAATAGATTAAGGAAGCCCAAAATACTGGGTCAGCATCAGCAGCACAGCAGTGTTGCTTTAATTCTATAACAAAGAACTGATTCCAGTTATTATTCTGTTCCTCGGGGAGTAATTTAATTCTAGTTCAGTTCTTAAGAAAAACATGATATAAGTTATAATTCTAGAATTTTATTCCGTTTTGGTTCTTACCCTTATGGATCCATATTAACTTTAGCTCTTCCTCTGGTTAAACAATACATTTCGTTTCATTTTTGTCAAGACATAAGTTGATGTTTCTTAATTTATTTTTAAATCAGTATAGATTAACTTTATTTAAATGCATGTATAATTAATAACTGCCTTTTTATGCAATTTTAATATTATGGGCTCATAGGACTGCATGAATTTTGAGAGGTCATTTAGACTTACGATCAACAGGGATCCATGTTTATGTAACTTCTAATACGTATTTCCATATGTTTCCAGTTTTGGAGATCGACGCTTTCCAGAGCAATCTAATTCAGTGCTCCACTACCTTTGCAAAAGATACATTTTTTCTAATATCTAATCTGAATCTGCCTTGCTGCAATGCAAAAACAGAAAAATCCCTAGTTCTGCCTGCCACAGGCATGAAGAATTCTATTTAGGAAAAAAATATGTATTTATGCATTGCGTATATCATGAGTATCATCCTGCAATTGTCTCTTGCCTGTAGTCTTCTCTACTTCAGGCTAAGTAACCTAGGTCATTCAGTTGTTCCTGAGAGGGTTTGCTAATAGCCCTCTCATCTTTTTTTTTCCCTCTTGCTTTGTTGCAACTAATAGGGACTGACTTTCTTGAAGTATGATGCCCAGAATTAGAGACAAGGCTGCAACTGTGGCCTTGCTAGACAAAGCAGAATATGTTTTATAGGCTGTGAAGCAGACTAGTTAAGCCCAGCCCTGTTCTTGGGCTGATTCCTATTATCAGTGTTGTTTTATTCTCATTCTTCACAAAGGTTACCTTTTTCATTGCTATTCTGTCAAGGAAATGTACTTTCTATCTCCTTGTTCCCACTGAAAAAAGATCTTACTTGTTATTCTCATTAATAGACTCTTCCCAGTGGTGTCTAGTCACAGGACAACATGTAAAAGGCACAAAATGAAACACAGGAAGTTCTGTCTGAACATGAACCCTCCCCTTTTTTTTTTTTTTTTCCTTTCCTGTGAGGGTGATTGAACGCTGGAACAGGTTTCCCAGAGAGGCTGTGGAGTCTCCATCCTTGGAGGCAGTTAGCCCAACTGGACACAGCCCCAAGCAACTGGCTCTATCTGACACTGCTCTGAGCAGAGGAGTTGGACTATACAATCTCCAGAGGTCCCTTGCAACTATTCTGTGATTCTGTGAAAACAATGCCAAATTACATGTTACAATTAGAGGACTGTCCTTCTTGGCAGAATTAGAAGAAACAAAATTCTCTATTGCTAAAATATCTGAGACTTTTGAGTCATGGCAAGAGTGTAAAGTGTGTTGTTTTCTCCTTTTCTAAAATCTAAGATTTGCACAAATCTAAGTATAAAGGTTAAAGTAAATCCTTATGAAATATTTATTGTGTTAACTAGTGTACAGAAATGATTAGCAAGCTCAAACATGTTTAATTATATGGTATCTATGTTTCGTGTGAAGAAGAAAGTTTAAGTTTGAATTTGGAAACATGCAGGTTTGTCAGGTACACTGTTGAATGAGGAAAAAAGGCATGTTGGTTCTCAGTGCTTTAACAACCAGTAGACAGCTGTTCATCTTGCCAAGCACAAGCCTTTAACTCACTTTTAAATAGCCACTTGAACATAATTTTTCTTTTGGTGTATGACCTGTATCTATTGTCCATCACATTAAATGACATAAAATGCTCATTTTTAAAGAAAAAGTAATCACTGACACACTAACTGCTCCCTTGGATGTGATTCTTCACATGAAATTATGCTTACTCCCATTTCATGAAAGATCATTATACACCTATTACAATACCCTGATGATGTGCTCTGTTCGGAACCACGCCATAATTATAGTTGTATGTGTGGTCATGTGTGACTGTGAATTGTTAGAGAGAAGCTTAGAGAAAGATAAACAAGAAATCTTTTCTCCTAATGTAGGCCATTAAGATATCCAGTCCTCCAAACTGGGAACTAATCACTGCACTTCCATCACTACTTTGATCTTTTTGGATTTGCTATGTTTTAATTTAAAAAGTAGTTACCTTATTTGCGTTGAAAACCAAATAAAACAGAATGAGATTTTCCACTGACTGTGAAAGATGTAGTTGTTGGACTCATTTAGAATCATAGAATCATTAAATAGTTTGGGTTGGAAGGGACCTTTAAAGGTCATCTGGTCCAACCTCCCCTACAATGACCAGGGACATCTTCAACTCGATCAGGTTGCTCAGAGCCCTGTCCAACCTGACCTTGAATGTTTCCAAGGATGGGGCATGTACCACCTCTCTGGAAAACCTGTACCAGTGTTTCACCAGCCTTGTTGTAAAAAATGTCTTCCTTCTATCTAGTCTAAATCTACCCTCTTTGAGTTTTAAACCATTACCCTTTGTCCTATTGCAACAGGCCCTGCTAGAAAGTTTGTTCCCATCTTTCTCATAAGCCCCCTTTAAGTACTGAAAGGCTGCTATAAGGTCTCCCTGGAGCCTTCTCTTCTCCAGGCTGAACAATCCCAACTCTCTCAGCCTGTCCTCATAGGAGAGGTGCTCCAGCCCTCTGATCATTTTTGTGGCCCTCCTCTGGACCCATTCCAACAGGTCCATGTCTTTCCTGTGCTGAGGACTCCAGAGCTGGACGCAGTACTGCAGGTGGGGTCTCACCAGAGCAGAGCAGAGGGGCAGAATCACCTCCCTCGACCTGCTGGCCACGCTTCTTTTGATGCAGCCCAGGATAGAGTTTGCTTTCTGGGCTGTGTGCGCACATTATCAGCTCATGTTCAGCTTTTCATCCACCAGTACCCCCATGTCCTCCTTGGCAGGTCTACACTCACTCCCTTCGTTCCCCAGCCTGTATTGATACTGGGAGTTGTCCCGACCCAGGTGCAGAACACTGCACTCGGTCTTGTTGAACCTCATGAACATCTCGACCTTGTCTAGGTCCCTCTGGATGGCATCCTGTCGCTCAGGCATGTCATTTGCACCACTCAGCTTGGTGTCATCTGCGAACTTGCTGAGGGTGCACTCGGTCCCAACATCTATTACATTGATGAAGATATTAAACAGTAATGATCCAAATACAGACCCCTGAGGGACGCTACCTGTCACTGGTTTCCATCTGGATATTGAGCCACTGACCACTACCCTCTGCATGCAACCATCCAACCAATTCCTCATCCATCAGGCAGCCCACCCATCAAAGTCCTCTCTCTCCAATTTAGAGAAGAACATTGTGGGGGCCCATGTCAAAGGCCTTAGATAAGTCCAGAGAGATGACATCTATAGCTCTTCCTTTGTCCACTGATGTAGTCAGTCCATCATAGAAGGGCATTAGGTTCGTCAAGCAGGACTTGCCCTTGATGAAGGTGGCTGTGTCAAATCACCCCCCTGTCCTCCATGTGCTTTAGCATAGCTTCTAGGAGGATCTGTTCCATGGTCTTCCCAGGCACAGAGGTGAGGCTGACAGGTCGGTAGTTCGCTGGATCCCCTTTCCTATCCTTTTTTAAAATGGGTGCAGTGCTTCCCTTTTTCCAGTCAGCAGGGACTTCACCTGACTGCTGTGACTTTTCAAATATCATGGAGAGTGGCTTGGCAACTGCATTAGCCAATTCCTTCAGGACTCTGGGATGCATCTTATCAGGCCCCATAGACTTCTGTGTGTTCAGGTTCCTCAGGTGGTCAAGAACCTGATCTCTCTTACTGTGGGAGGGACTTTGCTCTTCCAGTCCCCGTCTCTGTCTTGCAGTCCATCCACTTGTGAGGTGTGGAAAGAGAGAATGCCAGTAAAAACTGAGGAAAAAATGTTGTTGACTACCTCAGCCTTCTCCTCATTGTTTTTACCAGTTTGACAGTCTTGCTTATCATGGGGGGTACACTTTCTTTAACCTTCCTTTTCTGGCTGACATAACTGATTTCTAAGGTAGGATCTTATCTTTCAATGATAACATATTACAGATATGGGATGACTTGCCTCTGATCACAGAAGAGAGTTTGGGAAAGCTCAGCCTAGGAATAGCAATACTGCAGTGGTAACCACATAGGTTATTTACAATAGTTTTACAGTCATGTTTACTCTTTGGCTGGGAGTATCTAGAATTATTCAATTACAAAAATAGCTACAAAATATTTTCTGATTGTTCCCCACTGAAGTTTAGAATATGAGGGGGTTTTAGCTTTTCTCTTTTCTTTGTTTTCTTCCTTGAACATTTTTACTTAGTCACGCTCAAATATTTTGAAAAGATCTCTTCTGTTGGAGGCAAATTACAGGGTTGTATGGACCATAGGTGTGACCCAGCATTTCTTATGTTCTAGCTCCATATTATCCCCTTGGTCAATCATTCTGTACATTCATATCATCTCTTGTGTCCTCTTGCTTTTGTCAGTTTTCATGCCTGCAAATTTGATGCCTGCTTTCACTTCTGTTTCAGCTTATTTTTCATAATAAGGAATGATTTTTTTCCAAAACTATTCAGAGGTTTATCGTTTTCTCTTCATCTATATCTTTCACAAAAAGAGACATATAGCAAGATATACCTGGGTGGAAAGGAACTATATTGCATTACCTATACTTTATTATAGAACAGAAAGATCTGTCAAGGCATATGGCTTGTCTCATAAACTGTAAGATCATATGACCCATTTTTTATGTGCTGGAGGACTACACATTTGTTTACTGCCATTAGTAATGGTTTTCTTAAAGCAAACAATGGAGTATTTTGGAATTTATTGGGAGTTACCTGTGGGTGTTAGTGTTACATTTTTATTTCACAGATTTAGAGTTACATCTATACTTGATCTGAGTGACTAAAATACAAATGTACCTTTCTGCAAAATGCAAAACTATGTTACGGTTTGATTTCTATACGTTAGTACTCCATACTGTCGTCTTAGCCACTTCATTTGCTGATGTGAAGCTGATACGTATTTTCACTTACCAGAGGTATTTCAAGAACTGCAAATACTTCTGATTTTTCTGAAACAGATGTTTCAAAATATGATTGAATTTCTCACAAAGATAATTCAGATCAAATGCTAAGAAGGACACAACTCAGTTAAAGTAGCTTTTCTGCTAGTTGCATGAAAGTTATATGATGAAAAGAATTACTTTTAAATTTAGACATTTATATTTTATATCTTTCTGCCTTCGGTATTTGTTGCAGTATAACATAAGGTAACAGTGTGATTTTGTCTTCTTTTAGATGAATGTATACTTTATGCCATAGAATAGTAAACTGGATTACGTTTTGTTTTGCAAAACTATCCATAATGTCAACAAATGAAAATATAATGATAGAAATGGGAAACTTCCCACTTTTAGGGATAACTTTTTAAAAGGAATAACTTTTGAGAAACTTAATTTCCTGTTGATGGGCTGCATGAAAATCAAATTCCTTAATTTTATCTTTAGAGGGCACACGAAATCCAAGGCTTATGCTGAAGTATGGTATTATTAATGAGATAGACATACTGGAATTGTACTGCTGTGGTCACTGAATGCAAAACTTAGTACACGAAGCTCAGCTAAATTAGTAACAAGAAACAAATTAACTATATATAGCTTTGTTTAGCTTCCTATGTATCTTAACTGTAAGTGATTTTGGTTTTGTTTTCAAGAGCAATAGAGCATGGGTAAATTACTCTTACATTAAACAATCTCTTTTTTAAATCAACTTTTGAACTGGTAGCTGAAACTATTTTCTCTTATTGCAGCTCAATTTGTTTTTACAGAATTTGCAGGTTTTGGGGATTGAGAGTAGAGACAGCTCTTCCAATAAAGACGGGATTGGTAAATCAATACGCACTAACACTAGCTGAAGCTGGCAGTGGATATTAAGACATTCTATGATATCAGTCTTTATTTCATTGACATCTGCATCCAGAGCCCATTTATGAAGTCATGGTTTTCCTCCAGTCCAATGCTTGTTTCATGGAAAGCTGGAATTCAGCTTGTAACCTCTGGATGATTTCCTCATAACTGATCTCTGTCTTTCCCCATTTGCTCCAAGGCAGAAAGTACCTTTAGTGCCTCTTTTGGCTGTGCGTATGGTAGATTTTGGCAAAAAAAGGCTCTCTCCTTTCTTCCCTTCATAGGAAAATACTCCTGCTTCTTTCAGCCCTTTGCTCTTCACTATTTTCAGTCATTGTCAAACCTTCTTTTCATTTCTTTTCATTTCAAGGGATGTCAAAACAATTATCAGATATTCTGATTCATTTTTTTAATCTTGTTGTGTATTGTACATAAACTGCTACTATACGCACTTTTTTTTTCTTACTGCTATATTCCCTGTTGGTTAATTAATTTCCTTTCTTCCTCTTATTTTATGCTGTTTTACTAAAATGAAATTGTTTTAAACAATTATATAGCTGCAATACTTCATAGTTATTTATGCTTGACTGTGCAGTTTTCTTCTACATGTGAGCATTCACTTTTACTCTGTTTGGAGAAGTCTGTTTTTCATAACACCAATGTTTTTCAAGCTAAACAATTGATGGTGTCTTCTTATTGGCTGGTACAATTAATTTGGGTGAAGTCCCCATGAATCAATATATCCCTCTTTTGTATTGCAGACATGCAGGTTGTTCTTCTCTGGCTATTGATATTCTCCTGCTCTCAAGGGTTTCAGTGCTCAGTATTTTCAAACTATTTGCCAATAATAAAGACAAAGAAGTATAGTACATTGCAGCACTTTAGCTGGCATAGGAATACACCTAGACATATATGAAATGTAATAAGGAAAAACATGGAAGAGTGTGATTCACTGTTACCCTGTCCCACAATACTAACTTAAGATATTTTATTTATCTATTTTAATGCTAAATGTACCCTTTTGGTAAAATACCTGAGGTAAACAGAAATCATATACTCTGGGGTTTATCTACATTAAATATGTGAAATTATCCACTTCCATTTATCGCAACTGATTTTTCTCTAGCACAAGCCAGGTGATTTCATTTCTTCACGGCGTTCATCAAGAAAGTATTATTAAAAATAAATATTTTTTTCCTTTAAAATATAAAAGAAACAATGCAGATTAAGAATTATTTTATACTGAAGAAAATAGGCAGGGGTGAGACTCTAATAGCCAAGGACCTGTGGGAAACCAAAGGCTCCCTTGAGCATCTTTATGAATGATCACAGAGAACACATTATAAAAATATGTGTTCCTGTGTTTGTATGTGTTTGTGTAATACATATTTAAGAGAGCAAAACTAGATGGTATCCTATGTATGGGGTTGCAGGCTTGTGAGAAAGAAAAAAGGTATCTGCAACGTTGTGAAATCTCATAATATGTGAATTCTTTAACCTCACACCTCTGATCAAAGCCTTGCACTTCTAAAGGAGAGAAAAAGGCATAATAACATTAACCACCCCCATCCAGATCTTCTGCAGAAGCCCTTGCATCTTACTGAACCCAGTTACTTTTCCAAGTATTCTTCTAATTATTATGCTTCCTCACCATGAGCCCCTATGCATGATGCCATGTTATAAGCCAAGACCTAGAAAAATAGCTGACATTCACTACCTACTTATTTAGTCTAGATTTTTTTGTCATAGTAGTTCTCATCAGTCTCTGGGTAGCTTTGCTGCTTTGATGATTCACCTTGTTGCAGCTTTGAGAACAGCTGCAGTAATCAAAAACTGAAGAAGGGTACTGGGTTTTTTGTTGCTTCCAGTTTATGAAAATGGCAGCTGACGCTGTAATTTTGTCAATTGAGAGAATAAGACACCTGAAATATTTCTAGAAGGAAGAATACTCAAGCAGGTACAGCTTGTGAAGTTACTGAACTGAAGTAATTTTTGGAAATTACATTTTAGTATCTGTAAAAAATGGAAGATGAAAATAAAAATGCATCATTTCCAGGTGGTAGGTTGGTTATTGTTATTAGAGCACCAGAACATCATGCAGCTCTCTAGAAATGTGTAGCATATAAATGGATAATATTCTGCTAATTTTGAAAAAGGTTTTCATGTAAAAATAATTTTAATCAGAAGACTTCTTTATGCTTGCTTTTCAGCCTTGCTACAGCATTCAAGGAAGTAGCTGAAAAAGCATGTGCCTTTAAAACAGTAAAAGTCCCTTTCAACGTAGAGAAAAGAGATCTGAATAGTTTTTAACAAACTGTCCTTTCTGACATTATTTTTCACAGTACATTAGATACCATCTCTTTCCTGTTAAAATATCTCTTTATAACTAGCCTATAAAATAGATGAAATTTGTTGCAGTGGGATGCTTTTCATTTCTTTGCTGCCAGACTTCATGTGAAAATTCTTCATCTGCTTCCTCCAGTGAATTTGACTACAGAAGAGATAAAACACTAGGGCAAAGATGAAAAAAAAAAACCCCAAACAACCCAAAAACTTTAAGGAATTCAGAATACAAATAGACCATTTATATCTAGTTTATTTATAAATACAGACTTTTCTGCGATGCTTGACAATACGCTATCAAGTAGCACAGACTGCTTTTCTTTTCTCAGCCTCTGAAGGACTGACTTTATTACATTCACTTTGCACAAACTTTACAGAAAAGGGATTAAGGTGAAGAAAATTTGTGGTTGGCCCAAGGTCATACTGGAAATCTAACCTTCTGAATTGGCCACTCTGACAAACTAAAGATCATTTCTCATTTTAAACAGTTCAAAAATAAAAAAAAAAGAAAGGACAATAAAGTGAAAATGCAAATGTCTTAGTTATTCTCATGGAAGATTTTGGCTTTGAAACAAGCTTTTGTGATCTGTGTACCTTTCAGTGGTTCGGAAATACTGCATACACAGAGGCTATAACTTAGGAGGTTCTGTGGAGCAAATATTAAATGGCTTAATGTTTGAGAGAAGAAAAATTTATGTTGTAATTGTCCAGTCCACCATACCCACATCTGAATAAATAGTTCAACTTTCTACACAGCAGTTCTTCAGTTTTTGCTTAGAAAGAAGAACGTACTTGAAATGGGCATTGTATTTGTTCAACATGTGACCTTAGAAAAATATAGTTCATTAAGGAAGAACACAACATTGAAAAACAGCACAGCAAGCCCATGTGAGTGACGTGAGCTGAAGCTATACAGAAATAAACATTAAAGAACTTGATGGAGATTTACAACAATGAAGAGTATATATTGGAAGGGGAAATTGTCTGGATATCTTTCCCACTCTCTCACTTCTTTGTAGTGCTACCTAGTATTGTGCAGCATGGTATATCATTGTGGTTTGTATTGAAGTAATCATGCTCAGACTAGTCCAATGATGACACAGGAAAAAATATTTTTATAGTAATTCATATAGGCAAATATATCAGTAGAAAATACTCAGACAAACACATCTAAACGTCCTTGAGTCAGATAGCAGCCTCTGAGTCAGTGGTACTCAACACAAGAAGACCTCCATGGAGGCCAACACTAAAGGAAGGGCTACTGCATTGTGTTTGTAGCAATCTCCACCACATTATAGGGGTCACATGCCCTGAAGATGGCTAATTCTGGCAACTTGGATAATGCCATGCTGAATTTTTAAAGTTTGGATTTTTAAATTTTGATTGAATTTGACTGAATTTTTAAAATCTGGGAACCTACAGTGTGAAAAGGCTGAACCTGAAACTTGAAGCCTGTTCGTCTCCTAGATTTGACAATGCCCTTCTGTTCCTATTTCCTGTTAATGGAGTAAAACCTAAGTATCTCTGACTAGTAGAAAACAAGGTATTTGTTGTATCATGTGATTCTTTAATTGATTTCTCTCATGAGTATTAGGAAAAAGGATTGCCTAGGAAATAGACAATATTAGTTACAGTACTTTTAATGTGCCTACGATAACAGCCACAGTATGATTAAACTATGATTTTTAATCTGATTTGGACAGATTTGGCTAGAGAGTATTTGCTAACAGAATAGCAGCAGAAGAGCGCCGGCCTGCCTTGTTTCCACACTGGCTCTCCACTGAGCCTTCTTGTTTATTCAGCAACTAGATCAAGACATAAAAAGCAGAAATTATTTTAGTTTAGGTTTACATGAAATTTTGATTTAGATGTTCCCTAGTTGCACCAATTTAAGCTTTGGCTGTTAAAAGTTATTCTTAGCCCAGTTCAAATTTAAGCAGGTGTTAATAGAAACATTTTGACATGGTTGGTGTGGTATTCATTTTCAATACTGATTTCTTGCCATAGTCATCTATGGCAGTTGTGTCATGTGGAGATAGAGTTCTTTAAAGCCATTTAGCTGTTATCCTATCAGATGTAAACCTGGAAATGGCTTCTAGTGTGTCATTGATGAATGTACTAAATAAAGCAGAGACTAACAAAATGCTTGCCAGCAATGCCAGTCTTCTGGAATGTCCAAGTGCTGGTTTTGTGGTATGCAACTCACATGCCTTTAAAATTGCCATAACAACATAGGTAGGAAAATACATTGATGTCTTCTGCAGAAGGTATTACTAGCCTCTGAAGAGTCAAGAACAGAAACTCCAGTTCTGTTCTTTATTTGAAATCTACTCTTAAATACAGTACTATGGGCCTAATACTCATCATGAGCCATGCTTCCATCTGGTGGCATAGATACTGTAGCCTGCGCCCCCTTTGGTGATTTACTGCCATTTCATCACTCAAACATCTATCAATTTTTCAGTGTCTGCTGCATGCCTGTCCTCCTTCACTAATTCCTCCAGAAAACCACTGTCTTCCAGTAATTTTCAGGATCTCCAGGATTTTCAGGATCATTAGGAAGTTTTTCTATAGCTCTTATTGACATTTCCTTACCCAAATTGAGACTACCAAGAGCATAAGATGTTCCAGCCCAAAGCTGGAAGAAAGGTGACTAGTGAAAGGCAAACCAAGATAGTTACAGATTGTTACAGAAAGTTTATTAACCAATATATAATGTTTTCCTCTAGCTTTACTAATAATGTCTTTAAAATGATTGCATAGGGACTGAAAAACATATTTTTTTGTCTAGAGGAGGAATGTATAGAAGTCCTGCAATTAAGGAAGCATTTCAGAAATAGTCAGCAGCTTTTTGGGGGAGAGCCAGAAAGCAATCCAAAGAGCAGTAGGAAAGAAGCAACCTCAGGAGGTATGTGTCATCCTAGACTATAAGCATGTTAAAATTCACCAGAAAGTTCAGTCCATCCTATGTACCTAGGATGTACCATAGCGACAGGTTGGACCCTGTGGGCTGGAACATTTGCATGTTATTTAAGTAAATGAATAAACAAATAATAATAATAATAATAATAATAATAATAATTACTATTAAAAGCTTATCCTTCTTCAGATAAAGGGATTATTTATCCTGGATCTGTGCAGAGAATCTTACCAACATCCTCATGAAAAATGTTCATTAAAGAGCTAAGTAAAATTTAAAATACTCTGGGCTTGATTCAAAGTCATAGCTCCTAAACTCAGCTGCTTAGATTTTCATTTGGTATAAGTTCATATAGCTGTCAATGTAGCTGCACTGTGGTAATTTACTGCAGCTGATGGTCTGGCCTACAGTGCTCTACTTTGGATGAAAACAATAACGATTCTGGCACCATCTAGAATTCTTTATTATTCTATTCCATAACCAGAGCAACTTGTCTTGGGGCAACAGAAGTGAACCTTAGACTCAGTGAAAAACGTGTGATTTGCTCTCCACTTCACCTTCCTGGGATGGCACTGTGGTCTGTAGGCTGTGTTGTCATGGCATGCCTGTGTCTTGCTGTCTGTCTTTATTATGGTCACAGCACTGTTCATAGCTGCACACTCAATTACTTGTACAGACAAAACTAAGTAACGAAAAGGCCTGCTGCCACAGTGTAATTAATCCTCTGGAGTCCCATAGGCAACAACCAACTGCACAAACAGCTGACTAATCTGCTAAAGTACGCATATATCTCGATTTACCACACAATCGGTTGTCTGCTGGTATTTATATACTTAATCATTAATGGTCCTTTGTCTTATAGCAGAAGTGAACTCTTCTTAGCTTGGAATAACTTGGAATCCACTGTTCATTGCCTGCATAATTTCACAGTGTATTGTCTACTTCTAGCCTCTTGACATAACTCCTCTTCCCTTTAGACATTACAGGGCAATACCCTCACCTAACATGAACATGAAGAGAGTAATTTTTTTTCAACTCTCTTGAGTCTGATTTTCATTATCCTTTGTATATTACCTTCAGCAAACTTTTAAAAAGTGTATTCTCTATCATGAATAATTAAGTTGCAAAATTCCACATTAAACATTTTGGACTGAAGCAAGTCAAGTACTGAAAAATATGATGGAAAGAAAATAAACTTTCCATTTTCTTGATATAGATCTGACCTTTGGTATATAATAACCACACACTGTGACAGATGACCTAAGCTGTAAACCTCTACACGTAATAATGATAGATTTGTTTAGATTTTTTCTGACATTAGGCAAACTATGCAATGATAAACATGCTGTTAATACAGAGGGCACATTTTTACACTTTCTTGAGAAAACATGATTTTTTTTCTCCTTTATTTTAGCACTAACAAAAATAAATGAACGGTTTGTGCCTGTAGTCATGATTCATAAATGGGTAGTACTCTTATTCAAAATAGACTACTATTTTTCTCAATTAAAATGCAATAATGTTTGCTGAATTTGGTAGAATTTTGTGTGAAAAGAAACAGATATACTCGAGGTGATAGGAGAGCTCTTTCTTTAGAAATATATAAGATCATAGCAATGCTTTATTCTTAACTGGTGTAGCAATATTGTAAGGATTCCAATTACAATAGGACTCCTGAGTCCACTGAAGTCAGCCAACCAGTGATACATATTTAAGGAGGAAAAAAAAAAATATCTTTGTAATAACTTTGGAATATATCTTTGGAAAGACCAAATCAGCAAGAACTTGTCTTGGGAGCAGAAAGAAAGGGGATAAAAGGAGAATTGCTGAACTCTAAATTGAACTGCATTTTCTTAAGGGCATGAAAACCAACACCACAAAAGAAAAGGCAAATAAAACCATAATTAGAGTCCTGATGGTAAAGGTAGAAAGAGATGTATGGATTATCACTGTTAGAACGTCATGTCAAACTAACCCAAAGATAACTTGATAAAACTGATTATCTATTCAGATAGCTAATAGAACTAGAAGTGTTGAAATAGTCTTTCTGGGATTAGTAAAGCTTTGATACATAGGACTGCTGGAGGTAGCTCCAAGGAGAGTGCCTTTCAGCTCCTTCATATTGAATATTTGCTTTTGTGACACAATATTATGATGATGAAATACTGACAAAAAAAAATTAGAAGCTATGATTGAAGCAGAAGATTGTAGACCTCATAAAATTAAGAAAAAAAACCTAACCAAAAAAAACCCCCAAACCCCAAATTACTTTAAAAACCGAAGTAATAAAAGGGATGAAGTTAAAAAGCACAAAATGACAGGTCAGGCCCTTGTTGATCTATAGTAGGAAATTTTGTTCGAAGCTCAATGACCATCACCTGTATATGGCAAATGGGCAATATTCAGGTGTTCTACGTGATCCACAGGCTGAGTTAGAGCTGCCAAGGGAATTCAGTTCTGAAAATGCGAAATTTGATTCTGAATTGAATCAAAAGAGCTAGCAAAAATAGGAAGTGGTAGTGCTGCCCTATAAGACCCAGGTAAGGCCTCCTGTGCAAAATTCTGATCAAACACATTCCAGAAATATAAACTGAGTCTGGAATAGGCCAGGAGAAGGGCTACTAAGGTGGTTAAGAGAATGGAGACCCTGGCATTTAATAGAAGAGCTTAGCTTGATTACCCAAGCAAAGGAAAGTTGAGAAGGGGTATGAATTTGTTTAAAAATACTCAAAGAAAGAAGAAATGCTGTTTAAACTAAATAATCATTTTGGCACAAGAACAGATTGGTATAAACTAGCTATGAATAAATCCAGGCTGAAAATTAGATTAATGTTGCTGACCAATGGAGCACTCATATTTTGGATCTCTTCTCCGAGACTACTAGGATGAAACAATTTAGCTGTTTTTAAGCTGGAGATAATAAAGTGTGGTATCTGTGATAGGAGGGCTTGATGCCTGCTGTCAACTAAAGCTTTTCCAGTTCTCTTTTTCTCAGTTCTTAGGAATTTAATTCATACATCTTCTCTTCAACACACAAAGAATCACCAGCAATTTAAACAGAGCATATTTTCCTTTTGGAGACCATTTTTTAATTTTGGAGTTACTAATTATGCTTTGTTTTAGAATGTCAGTAGCCATTAAGGTTCAGAACTGCAAAGAGACTTATATATAGCAAAGGGTAATTTTAAAGTATCCTGCTCTGGTTTGTAACTCACAAACCTGATGAAGGTAACTAACTTATTATACTTATATACTGAGTCATGTCCTACACTGCAGTGCTTAAAGCACTACAGTTTCACTGAAGAGACAACCATGCCACATTCCTGCATGCACCTCTTAGGATGTTATCAGCTGACTTGCCTGTTCCTTTTAAAACCAGACACTAGAAATTGTGCTCATGAAAGAACGATGCCTTGAGTTTTCTTTTTAATTTACACACATAAAGTTTTTTGTCTCTTCTCAGTGTGGTTGGAGGTCATCTCCTCCAGCACCCCATTCAAATCAAGGTCAGCACCCAGGCTGTAGCATGGCCTTGGTCTTGGCTCGGAGCTTTGTCCATTGGAGCTCTAGAACATCTCTGAAGATGAACATTTAACAGCCTCTCTGGTGGTTCTATGTAACAGGGAACCTTCCATGATGTTTAACTACCTTGAAGAAATATTTTTTCTTATGTCTAATTGTCAGGGTGCCTTATGGGCCAGGAGGTCCCTGGAGCCAGGCCCCTGTGGGCTCCCTGGTGCCCATTAGGGCAGAGCCTGGCAGTCAGGGCCTGTCTCACCGCCCCAGCAGGAACAGGACAGCTAGGGGGCACCAGAGGAGCCCCAGGCATCGGGCACCTCCCTGGGGACAGGACCAGGCAGAGGCCAGGCTGGACCATTGGCCAATGGATGGGGGTCAGGATCAGGTCTGGTGAGGGAACCTAGGGTTAGACACAGCCCTGGAATGACCAGGCAGGTCTGTGGGGATGGGCTGAGGCCAGGCTATGAGGTCAGCCCACAGGTGCGGGTCACAATTTGGACCAAGAGGGTACCTGGTGGAACACAACAAAAGCACAGCTACAGAAAAGCTTCAAAGCAGCTGAGGTGGAAGCTGAATAGCAAGAGGCTCCTCTAAAACCATCTCCCAAGCCCTTACTGAGGCTTTTAAGCAGAGCTGTTTTGGGGGACCCTGCACTTGGACCTGCTCTAGCTTTCTTCACAACAGCTATTATCAGTGAGCTGGCTTTGAACAACCCTAAACTTCGCCATTCTGAAGTACAAACCCATGCCTTCAAAACTTCTCCACTCTACGCTAGAGTTAAAAAACCCCTCTGTATTGAGTTAAAAACAAACAAGCAAACTTGGAGACAAGTAAAATTGAGAACTTGCGTAATCTATTTACCATGAATGTTTGTAACCTTCTTAGTTTTTATTAAGCTAGATATATCTGTGGGAGTTTGTTATCAAAAAGACATAATTACACTTCCCTCAATGAAAGTGAGAAATCAATACTTGCTTAACTTACATGATCAGTAATAATCGTCCAAGAAAATATATTGTTTTCATAGACAGCTTTGGACCTTGTGCATGCTATTTAAAAAAATAGGGGGATACTTTTCTAGGGAAATTTCATTCAATTATTAGAGCAAAATAGAATTTTAATTTGAATTTTGATAGCTGGCTTCATTGGGTGGTATGCAGCGGGAAAGAAAAAATGGATCACAATTATTAGGATATAAAAGTGTTACTGTGATAAAGAGACTAGTAAATTTAAGAGGGTATGCGACCCATAAGAGGCTGGTGATACATATTTGTTTAGAAATTTGGTTAGAAATGTATCTCAGTTCATTAATTTCTGTACATCTTTTGACTTCTTTTTTGTCTGTCATTGAATTTCTTTGGTTGGTTATATTCTGTCAGGCTGCCACTTTGTACCTTGTCATTTATTTGTGTGTCACTTAAAACATTGCGTTAGTGGTTAAACAATTTTTTTCTGCTGTATATTTACCTTGTTTTCATTTCCACACTTCAGTATGTGGACCATCAACAACAGTTTGTGCCACCGCTAAACCGAGTCACTTGTGTTGTTATTTATGTTTGTTATAAACTGTTATTTACACAGCAAGCTGTAACCATGATTTACAGTGATCACGTTAATTGACTACATTTCACTGTGCACCTCAGCTGCCAGTAATTTGGCCATAAATTTTACAGAATTTATTCTTGTTTTACAATGTGGGAAGCCTGTTGGCCTTTTGTGAAACTACATGATCAATGGTGTTCCACTAATTGGCTGGCAGCAATTCTAAAATGGTATAGCCATCACTCTCTACTGTAAGGATAAAGAATGTGATTCCATCAATGTGCAAACTTTATATCAGGCACAGAAATCAAAGTTTCCTCTGGTGAAACTGTGACCCACATATCCTTCAAGGAAGCATATGAGGCTGCAGCCTTCTGCACCACCAGTCTCTGGTAAATATATTAAATAAAGTAAAGATTCAACACACATGCATTAAGTCCACTGAGTTGTGCATTATTCTGAAAGTTGCTGAACAGCAAAAGGTAAAGTAATCACTCAGTAGAGTCAAGATGAATAAAATAAAAGGCTATCTCATGTTACAATTGATTTCAATCTGCTGAAATATGCACTGTGCATTTTGATTATCTGGGTAACGCAGTGTATGCTTCTGCTAGGAAGGAGAAACCCAACACTTTATTGTACTTCTTTTGGCTGCCTATCCATTCATCAAAGCTTTCCTAATTTACATTCTATTTCCTTTGATGCAATCAATGTGAACAATAGAGGGTGTTACCTTGCATTTCTATGCTTTGATCTGACTTGGCATTTGTGATCAACATAGTCTAGCAACATTGCAGGTTAGGAAACATTTTGCTAGTGCCATCAATTACATTGTTCAGTGACCTTCCCTCTCCCTCCTGTACTTTGAAAATACACGTATATATTTCAAGATGTCTTTTTTGCCTACACTATTTGTTTTACAGAGCAATACTCTGTGTGAAAATGAGAGATGGTAAACAAGATGAAGAAGCCAATGGCTACTTATCCACCATTATATTGATGTACAGTTACTATTACAGTGAATATAAATAATAATGCCATTAATCCTCCATGACGCACAGAACTACATACATAGCCTGCAGCACTGTGGTATGCATTACCAGTTCCTGGACTCGAGCTTTTTACTCCCCAAGAAAGATGTGGTTTGTTGATGTGATCTCAGTTCTTGAAAATATAGACAAAGTGTAATAAACCTGATAGTGCAGTAATGGTTTGGGTTGTTTTTTTTTTAGTTCTAGCAGGTGAGAATGAGGAATTAAGAGACCTGTATTATTATTTTTATAACTGTAAGCACATTTATGCCTCAATGTGTTACTCTTTTACTGCATGTCTTTGGATGCACCACTTCTATGATGTATACCCGAGTTCTTTCACTGGCAGAATGGGATAATAAAAATTAATTTTTCATTACTTTAAGATTCCCCACTCTAAAAGAAGTGTTGTGTGTATAATGTTAGCTCACAGGGCAAAACAAATACGGACTATAATTAAAGTCATAGGTGACTTCTTCTCCGTAAAGAAATGAGAGGAAAAAAGTTAATTCAATTAAGTCACTATTCTCTCTACAGCCATTAGAATAATCTAAATCTAAATATGTTACTACTGCCTTTATCACTAAACAGCCCAAAATACGTTTTACAAATCTGGGATCAGAAGTAAAAGCAACGATCCAGACTTCCCAGTCAAATTCCATCTGTAAGGCATTTAATCTTTCAAATTGTGATTTTACACGTGTACTCTTGCCTGCTGACATAAAACAGCTCTATGATATTTTTCTCACTACCTTCGTATTCCTATATGATTTTCTATCCAAGAAACACCTACCTTTGAGGAGCTGTGAAGATCAATCCTGAAAAACATCTTCTAAGCCTGGAACATCTGTTAATCCTGTTTCAGGTTGCCTACACAAAGAACCAAGAGCTGTCAGAGACAAGGTCTTATTCAAACGAAGGGTATCAAGCAGAGCAGAAAGAAATGCAGGACTAGGAAAGAAGATTAAATAAATAAATAAATAAATAAGAACTGTTGTAAATGCGTATGGAGATTGGGAGTATCATGCCTGGAAGATGAATGTAATACATTTTTCTATATAGTTTACACACTAGTTATCCAGAGAAGACCCCCTAGAGATGCATTCGTCTTATTTGTAAGGAATACCTAGGTGGTTCATGAGCACATGGTCACACTAACATGAATGATACTAGCAAAGTACATTTACTTTTATCTTTAAAAGGGAATAAACAGGTGAAATTTAATAAAGTGCCTGTTTTTATGTGTAGGCTAAAAAGACTTGAAAATCTAAAGGGAAAAGCTATCAACTGTGATGGAGAGCAGCAGGGAAAACATACATTTCTGTAATGGAGGTTATTTATTCTACTTATTATAGCAAGCACTTGCTCATAGTTGCTCTATTTAAGAATGCAAACCAGTTTTCTTTGCCACCTCCTGCTTTTTCTAACACTTACATCTGGGGATGAAGTTTTCCACGTTCATCGCTGAAAGGAGGTGAGTGTGTCATTTTCCTGCTTCGCTGATTAACATTTTGGTTCAAATTGTGTCTACTCAGACCTTCACAAGGTCTCCATTAAGTTATCTTTCTTCTTTTTACTTCTTTTACTTTGTTTCCTCCCTTGCCCTCTTTCTTTGACTCCCCTTTCTGCTTCCAGTCCGTGTTTAATCTTCTGATTAAAATCCCCTCTCCACCCCCACAAATCTCTAGGCACTAATATTTCGCTCACTGTCATTATGCTGTTCATATTTTTAGCCTGCCTCTGGTTCCGTGTGTCCGTGTCCGTGTCCGTGTCCATGCCCAGGCGCTGACAGCAGGGGGTCTGCAGGGGCGGCCTCTGTGAGGAGAGGCCGGGGCTGCCCCAGGCTGGACACAGCTGGTTCCAGCTGGTTCCAGCTGGCTCCGACTGACCCACCCCAGGGCAGGGCTGAGCCCCTCATACAAGATGGTGGCGGCGCTGGGAAAGTGTGTTTAAGAAAGGACAAAACACTGCACGGCAGTGAGAAGTGAGGAGAAATCATGTGAGAAACAATCCTGTGAGCACCAAGGTGAGAGCGGAAGGAGGGGGAGGAGGTGATCCAGGTGCCAGAGCAGAGATTCCCCTGCAGCCCATGGAGGATGCCATGCCAAGTAGGTGGATGTGTCCTGAAGGAGCTGCAGGCCATGGAGAGGAGCCATCCAGGGCCAGGGGCAATGCGTGAGGAGGAAGGAGCAGCAGAGAGGTGCTGTTATGAGCTGACCTCTTACCCCCCTGCTTCCCCATCCCCCTGCTTTGCTCAGGGTGGTGGGAGGTGGAAGAATCAGGGATGAAGGAGGAAGCTTGAACCTGGGAAAAAAAAAGGGGTTGGTGGAAGGAGTTGTTTTAATTTTTGTCTTTGTTTCTCACCATCCAAACCTATTTCACTTGGTAATCAATTAAATCATTATTTCCCAAGCTGAGTCTGTTTGGTCCATGACAGTAATCGGTAAGCAATCTCCCTGCTTTATCTCGATACATGATCTTTTTCACCCTGTTTTCTCCCCCCATCCTGTCGAGGAGACAGAGTGAGAGAGTAACTGGAGGGGTGTCTGGCAGCCCTCCAAGGTCAACCCACCACACTTAGCTTGACTCTTAACACTTTCGGCCTATCTTATGTGCAGGTAACTGAGGTGGAAATTACTGACTACTTTGTACCACACTTTCCATAATGAGCCCAGCTTTGGGGTGATGCTTATGACATGCATGTGGTGTTTTGTGGGGTTAAGGGACAGTATGGAGTCACAGGAATTATGCAAAAATAAGGACAAACAAATATTAAAACCATAGTGAAGTTAGATGAAAAATATGGCTTTCTGGAAAATCCAGTCCCTTCATATATGAAAGAATCTGAATTGCAATATTCTATACAAAGGATAAACTTGAAGAGGACTAATAGTAACAGAGACCTTGGGGTGATTGTGGACAGTAAGTTGTAGATGGACTCGTTCAGTGCATCTCAGGGGAGAATGGCAATTGGGATTTTTTTGCCTGCTTGCACTAAAGCATGAAGTCATGCAGAAATAGAGTGTTAATCTCTGCATGGCTCTTACGAGGTCATGTGCTCAATTCCAGGCACCTCAACACCTGAAATATATGGAGAGCTCTGAGCGGTTTTCTAGGCAGATGATAGTTCAGAGAGAGAAGTACTGGAATGATTGCAGACCAGGCAGGCTTAATTTCTAAGAAGAAAAAAAAAAAAGCACTATAAGAGCTAAATACACTACATACATAAATCAGCCACAGAGTAGGTATGACTTGATATGATATTTAAAGGGTGTAAATTCCATGGAAGAAAAATAATTATCAAGGAAAATAAAAAAAGAACATAATTCCAAATATTTAAATGACAATGATGCTAAAGATCCAACAACAGAGAGGCAAAGGCTGAGGCAGATACCTGAAGTAAATAGCATGCTAGCAGTTGTATATAAATGAGAAGGTTATGCATTTGCAAGTGTGAAAATCAAGCAGCACATATATTGTGAAAAGGTATCTGAAGTCTTGACACACATACTGTAAATCAGTCAGGAGTAAATTTGTTACTACTGCGATGCAGCTTCATCACTTTAAGGGGTCACATTCCATGTTCATTGTTTTGGGTTTTTTTGTAAACAGGAAAGTTTGATTTACCTTGGGTTAGTCATTTTGCTTTTATTTAAGCAAAGCATGATACATCTATCTGTGATATAAAAAAAGGAAACGCTAAACCTACTATCAGCACAAATCCTGGGCAGTGACTTGACTTTTGGAGTAACTCCAAATACAGCGGTGTATATCCAAAGGTATCCCTTTTGGAATTTGCACTGTAAGAAGTGTTGCTAATCTCTGGATGAGGGCAGAATCCCTGTGGTCAGTGGAGACTTTCCACCAATATGGAAGCGCTCCTTGTAACTTTTCCTCATCTACCTTGTGCATAAAATCTGAGAACCTGGTAGCAGAAATTAATGTCCCAGAAGGAAGACCTTTGTCCTTAATGAACAAGGCTAAAAAGGGAAATGCATAGAAGACCTTTCCAATAGAAATACTAACACTGTTTCATCTTTGCATTGGTTTATACCTTACACTGAACTTCTTTTGTAGTTTGATATTCACATTGTAGATCGCACTCAAAATAACTAACAGAGAACTTGAGTCCAAGAGCAATATGAACTATCAATCCAGGAGAAGAAGATGAGCATCACTGAGAAGATGGAATAATAGCTCCTTGATTCCTCATGCAAGCATCTCCCTACTGTAATTTTTCTGTAGGAGTTCAAAAAGGTGTCCTTCGTGAAGTAGCGTTGCGAAAGTTGAACAGGCACCTATGGTTTTATTACACTGAAAGTAGGCCACCTTCAGTACATTCATCAGTGTGCATACTATTCCTCTCAAAGGCAGGTAAAACAATAATAAATAATGCACAAAGGAAGTTAATCTGTTTCCAGAGTATTTTAATAAATAAAATGTACAAACCCATTCAGGCCTTGGGCTTCTTGCCAGAGCCTAATGTGAGAGAAATATCAAAAGCACACAAAACACCTCTGAAAGCTGTTAAGCTGCTTGTTCCAATTTCAAATTTGTATTTATTTTTTCTTCTCACACACTGTGATTGGATTTCATACAGTAATCACACTAATAATATAATAACTTTATAAAAAGTGAGAAAGAGGAACATCTCTACCAAAACCAATTATTGGTGCATCAATTTCTAATTATTCCTCTTGTAATCCTTTTATTTTATGTGTCTGGTACTGTAGAGAAAAACACAGAAAAGTAACTATCGCTTGTGTCAAATGCTCATGTTGGAATGACCTGCACATAGAGACGAAACTGAAGCCACACACATTAATAGCTGTAAAACCATGTTCTGCTGGCCAAGGAGGAGGTACTGAGGTGCAGAATGTTTCCCTTCACTTGCATGAAGCTCCTTCAGGCCACTGCTTTCACCAGGCCTATGTATTTCCTGGTAAATCTGTCTCTTATGTTACTATGGGCAACTGGAGGCACCATTATTCCCTTTACTCATTTAGTATCGCCAGGGAAGGAGAGATTACAGAATGATAGGGGTTGGAAGGGACCTTTGGGGATCATCTAGTCCAACACCCCTGCCAAAGCAGGGTCACCTAAATCAGGTTGCATAGGATGGCATCCAGGTGGGTTTTGAATGTCTCCAGAGATGGAGGCTCGACCACCTCTCTGGGCAGCCTATTCCAGTGCTCTGGCACCCTCAAAATAAAGGAGTTCCTCCTCTTGTTTAGATGGAAATTCCTATGTTGAAGTTTAGGCCCATTACTTCTTGTCCTGTCATTGGGCACCACCGAAAGGAGCCTGGCCCCATCCTCCTGACACCCACCCTTTCAGTATTTATAAGCTTTGATAAGATCTCCCCTCAGTCATCTTTTTTTCCAGACTAAAAAGACCCAAATCCCTCAGCCTTTCTTTATAAGAGAAGTGTTCCAGTCCTCCAATCATCTTTGTAGTCCTTTGCTGTACCCTCTCCAGCAGTTCCCTGTCCTTCTTGAACCGGGGAGCCCAGAACTGGACACAGTACTCCAGAAACGACCTCATCAGAGCAGAGTGGAGGGGGAGGATGACCTCCCTCAATCTGCTTGCCACACCAGGATGCCATTGGCCTTCTTGGCCACAAGGGCACATTGCTGGCTCATGGTCATCTTGTTGTCCACAAGGACTCCCAGGTCCTTTTTACACAGCTGCTCTCCAGCAGGTCAGCCCCTAACCTGTACTGATGCATGGGGTTATTCCTCCCCAGGTGTAGCACCCTACACTTGGCCATGTTGAATTTCAACAAGATGCTTATGCAATGACTGTATGAAATACATGTCTTTTGTCTTCCCTCCTCTAGTGAAGATTCATGCTCTGAGCATCAGTAGAAGAGGTAGAATAGGCCACCACCTGCAGCTGAGATACTCCTTGTACAGGTACACATGAAGAGAATATGTTGCATTGTTCAGGGGGGGATTAATTAAAAAAAAAACCCAACTGTGCATTTTTCTGCTGTTAATAAAATGCCTTTCATAGAATCGTATTGTAGCCTGTAGACTAGAAATCAGTGCAAGCAAATAGTAAACCCAAGTTAACTTGCAACTATTTTTAAACACCACTGTACAATATTGTATAGCATCATTAGTTCAGTCTCAGAACATTTTTATTCCATTTTCCATTTCCAACATGTACTTTATGCGTTAAGTGATTTTTTTTTTTAAAGGATAAACGGGTATGTCTGTCACAGTCTTAGTGTTGCAGTTAGGCTACTAGAAACATAGTGAGTGGTTACATTTATTTAAATTTTGTGGTTTACTAGCCCCAAATCGTCTTGATTACTTAATGAATACTATTAAGGTAGAGAAATATTTATGAATCATTGGGAAACTGCAATCATAAAAACTAATTCCAATGATTAAAAAAAAATTAAAAGTATGTCAGTAGTTGGAAAAAAAACCCCAAAACTATATATCATCGAATGTTCTAGAAATTGTTCCATTTCCCCGAAAATATAAAGTGGCAATGCTTAATTATAGTCTCAGAATCATGACTAAATACTAATAATGCTGTAAACATCATTATGGGTACATATTCATTTGCATACGTTGAAGAAGACATTATTAATAATTCTGAAAGAATACACAACAAAGGGATTTAATATACCCCCTGTACCTTGTATTTTTAACTGAAAGAGGAAGAGGGGGGCCCTTTATGAAGCTGAGAGGTCTGCTGCCGCTGAATGTGAATTGTAGAAATATCACAGTATGTTTAAATCAAAATGTGGTTAAACGTATCCAACAGCAGTGCATTTTTTACTTTATAAAAATGTTATGAAATGGGCACAGTCAATTACTGTTCAATATCTTCAATGGTTGCTCCTGGAGATACATTTACATATGCATACTTTATGTAATATTTTGTCCCCCGCGCTAGGGATTTCAAGAAACAGAAAGAGATTGTTATTACCATGCTGTCAGGGGAAAAGAAAAAGGAAAAAGAAAAAAAAAAGAGTAGATGAAAATATTACGAAAAAGCATGATAGCAAAACCATATTTCCATCGTGACAACAACTATCTGCCTTATTGATAATGACCTTCTCGTATTTCTAAAGGAAATAAATTTCTTATCTACTCATTAACTCTCTTAAACATCATTCAATAGCTGTTGGATCCACTGTGTGAAAAGTCCTGGAACAGAAGCTTCTTCTCATAGATGAATGTATTAGCTCCCTGGCTTTTTCACACAAAAAGGGAGAGGAAAAATCAGTGTGTCTAGTTTTTGTTTCTTTGTTTTGTTAGTCATTGTCACTATATTTGGTGAATGTTTTTCTCCTGTTGGCATGTTTTAGGATTGCTGTGACAACAGCTATGGATTCTATGGAGATTGAAGAGTTATTTATTGTTTTGGGATAGCACTTCAATTTCCACTGGAAACAGAACTGGAGCAGCTTATAAAAAGTGGTTCTACACAAGAGAGCTCATAACTGGGTCCTGAGGCCAAGCAGTGAGGGGCAGCATGAATTCAAGCACTTCTACAGTTGGGCAACAGCTGCATCTAAGCCAATTTAAGCCTTCTTATAATGCTTGCAAGTTTGGGGTTTTTTTGTGTGTTTTTTTTTTTTTTTTTTTTTTTTTAATTATGTCCCAAAATGATAAAATCATGTGAAATATATAAAAAGAAAATTGCTAGTGAAAATACAGAAAGCATCAGCAAAGGCCTACGTAGCTGTAGTTCCAATGAACGTGGGAAGGACCTGAAATTATTCTCTGGTTCAGATAATGACAAACTGTTGTTCTCGTGATTTTTAATAAAAATGTTGATTTCATATTTTTTCTCCAGACACCTCTCTCACTGTATTTAGCCTCCTTCTTTGCTTTAATCTTTCTTTTCATGTTGTCTGCTGCTTTCCCACTAATCTCTCAAACTGAATGACTTCCTAATGTTGCCAAGTTCTCCAGGAGCCTTCTGTGTTCAGTTGAGCTGGTTGCATATATCCCACGTCAGTTTTCTCTTAATTTCTGCAAGCCAGGAAATCAAACTACTTTTTTTTTTCCTAGTCAATTGTACGGATCCCTAACTCTGCCATATTCCTACTCAGTTAATTCTGACTACTCCTAGCGTTCTGAAAAAGGGGCCAGCAGTTGCAGTTATGCTGATATTCTGATTCCAGCTGCTTTGCCCTTCCTTCAAGTTCAAATTTACATATTCTACAGGTTCCCATGAAAAGGACCCTTCAGAAAATCATGTACCTAATAGGTTGTCCAAGAGCACTTACAGGCATCAGGCTAACTACATTTTGATGCATATACTGGGATTTTAAAATGTTAATATTAGCAACAGTTGAGGTCAGACCTGCATTCTTTCTGAGAGTTAGAAATGATTAAATTTATGTTTCAGTAGTTCAGTCAGCTCTAATGGCAGTCAAATCTTGCCTTTACAGCTTGGAAGATGAGTGACATGGGAAAAAATCAGTAGTTAGAAGCAGAAAAGTCAAAATTGGTAGTGAAAGAAAATTTGTCTCCTGCCTTCTGCAGGGTGTTGTAAGCAATGGAGAGGAAACAAAACAAGACATGACACAGTACTTGACTGCAATTTTAATGAGTTCCACTTCTGTAAGGGATTTTTTAGTTTGTTTGACAAATGCAATACTATACTTTAAAAAGTGTATCTAATTGAAGGGCAGTTTTCCAACCATCCTTATCTTAGCAACCATGACACACCAGTGATGAGTGAGGAAATAGTCCTCTCTCTAACAAGTACTTTGAAAGTTTAGTTGCAAACAGTTCTCATTACAAATTTAATTTTTTTTTATTAAGTGTGGTTTATGAATAGATCATAATTTACCTTTAATATATTAATATTTTTTCACTGTATAATTTGGACAACTAATTTTTCAGCTATGGACTACATAACAATTTGTTTTTCTTACTCAGTGGTGGACAGCTAGTTACCTGCATTGTATTGTATTATCTCTGCTTTCAATGAGAAACATTTAAAGTGCAGCAGAGCAGGTATCAGCTAATGAATATAGTTGATCAATAATTTATACAGACCTTTTTGGAAGCATTTTCACCAACATCTATCACTGTTTAGATAACAAAACCAAGTAGTATGGTCCTGTGGATACTGCAAATTAAACCTAATCTTTTCGTTCACAAACAACAAAATTCAAGGGCCTTCCGTAATGAAAAAACATATTTTAGTTCAAATACTCATCCAACTCCCTGTAATAATATTCTTCTAAAAATAGATGTGTCTTGAAATAAGGTTTCAAGGTTTAGTGTTATATTTTGACATTTCTAATACAAAAATATTTACTTCTTTGTGAATAATTATGTTTCTATGCATGTATATATATTGTATGGCCGCTAAGATATTGAATAGCTGTAGCTTTATTTCAGGATACAAGGTGGTGCTGTTTCTTTTTAAAACTCAAAATAATGTGTTGATATGATCCTGCAGAAAGCAGTAGTGGGGACACAGTATCTCATTGAGTGTAGTGCTGCTAAGAAGCCAACTTAAATATCTCCATTTCTATTTAATTGCTATGCAGTTAAATAAGATGTACGTACATATGTATGTTCATTTGTGCACATATATATACATATACTGATAAACAGATTTAAAGCAATAACAGACTTCAGCCTTGGATATAATGCTGAATTTAAGTATTTGGATGCAGGGTCAGTCTCTTACATTAAAATAGGAAGTAAATTAACCTGCATTTTACTGTAGAAAAAATGTACTGGCAGCTTCTTGAAGAGTGATTCTTTTCTCTGTACTGTACATGAATGAAGGATATTGGAGCATTTTAAATTCTTGTAGTTCTACCTAACTATTAAATTCTGTGACCTATTTACTTATGCTTTTGCCCTTTATGTCAGTTAAGTCACTGTAAAACAGTGACAGAGCTTTTATTTTTATTTAAAAATTAGAAATGTGACACATCAAAAGGAAAACAAGCAAACTGCTAAGACTGATAATTACATTATTTGCACCCTGCGGCCCTATGCTCTTTCCAAATCCTTCCCTTCTCCTCAGTACTCACTGTTACCAACATAAATGTTATATCATGGGTTGCCAAACTTATTTTCTGAGCTCTCTGTTGACTTACATTGTTTTCTTTTAGATCTTTTTTTTGCGAGGTTCACCATGCAGCCAGGTTCTGACAGTCTTTCTGGGTAGTAGAAGACTACTACCTTCTGCCCAGTAGAAGACTGGGTAGAAGAAGACTACCCATTTGACACCTTGCAGGGTCAGGCCCTTGCACAAGGTACACGAAATGACCGTGGCCCTTCTGAAAGCTCATATTTTGTGAAAGAACTCAAGGAACCTTAGTCTGTGGATTAATGAACTATCAGGCTAAACAAACAACAAGAAACTATTAAAATATACTAATGTCATAATATTGCTTCCATTAGCTTAGATTTTTCAAAATACCTGTTGCGTTAAGATTCATGATCCTGAGAAGATATTACATTATAGTCAAACCGTGTATATGTACAGTTCCACTGAAATGGATGGGATTACTTATATAAGAGACATTTATGGCTAAGTCTTTGCTGAACTGCACACATTAATTTCTATAGATAATACCAAAATAGGTTGCTCATCTTGCCAACAGATTCTTCTTATATAATCAGGCAAAAAATAAGACTTTTCAAACACCTCCACAACATGCCCAAGTTATTACATTATATTACATTATATTGAGCAGACTGTTAAATATACTACTAAGATCAATAGATAGGGGGTTTTCTTGCATTTGTGCTTTCTGTTGAAATGTAGCCCAGGTAGAAGCTTTATTTGTCTGTCTCTGTAGTTTTGTACATAGCTACAGAGTAATGATATTTTATTGCAGTCTACCTCTTTTGTTTTTTATGGTTTGATCCTTAGCACCTACCTTGAGCACCTACTATATATGTATATATATACATGAGCACAAAAGTTTTATTTTAAACCTTTTACAGAATAGCCTTAGTGATACATAGTTTATCTAAGTAGGTAACAATCACTTCCACAGTTATCAGTAAGCACAAGGAAATACATACATTTCAAGATCAGTAGCTACTATCATAAGCTGTTAAATGGATGACTATTTAAATCATTAATCTTCATAAATAACTTGGGGTTTATATCTAAGCACAGGGCAAGTGTTTCTCATCTTACAGGATAATAATGAGGGAAAAAGATCTTTAAGACACTCTCAGAATATGGTCTAATAAAAACTTGCAGTGTGATATACATCTCCTTTCTGACGGCATGACTGGTACTTCCCAGTAGTTATAGTTGATAACATAATCATTGGCCTTGTTGAGCAGTTTTGAACATTGAGGTCATTGAAGGTAGAAAAAAAATTAAAATGGAATAGCAGCATACCTAGGTAGTCCTCTGTAAAGGTTTTCACTACACAGACCTAGAATCTTTCTGAAACTATAAGTAGACAACCTCCAAGATAGGAATAGCTCCTGCTGGGTTTTAATGTTACCTATTATGCATTAGTGTCTCAGTTCAGCTACAAATTAGCAAACAGTGGACTTTTGTAACCAAGTACTAATTTGAGAAAGTTAATGCAAACATGGTAGCATTTTCCTTTTGTGACATATCTCTCATTTCTAATCCTCTCTTTTAGACTGACTTTTTTGTTTCTTTTTATGCAGCTTATCTAAATGGAATATCTATTTAAAGAGCAGTACAGAATGTCAAAAATTATCATAAAAGGTATAGTTATCTAGCAAGTAAAGGTCAATAAACCTAACTCATAAAGCTAGATGACTAACTCGATGACTAAATTCAGGTTAATTTAACAGGGACTAGTAAATCTCTACTCAATGAAAGGTGTAGAAATCTAAGGGAAAAAAGAAATAATGATCGAATGAGAAATATATACTACAATATTATCATATCTTACATAAAAATATAGCAGTAGGGATAACACTGGTTATGGGAAAAATTACCTTACTGTCATGGATAAAGTTGCCTCTAGATGATGATGAAGTCTAGACAAAAACATGAATCTGACAGCTTCTAAGTCCTAAGGGAAGAGTTAGAGGCAATGGAAAAGGTTTTGTCTTTATCAGGAGAGAAACAAAATTGAAATCTCCACTGAGTATTGTACACGTTTAGAGTTAAGAGGAGAAATAATAGATTTAGAAATTCCAGAGGTCATTATTTGGAACATGGTTATATATTTTAAGGCAAGATTCACAGATTTTAACATATTAGCACATTAACTATGAAACATAGTTTCATAGTTTTCCCGATATGAACTAATGACTGATGGACAAAGGGGAAATTTGAGCTTTTGGACTATACACTAGAATGCATAATACATCATATTTTCCAATTATGCTTATCACCGAGTGGAAGGTCACCAGCAAGCATATTGTTGAAATGATCTGTTTGAGCATGCTGTTCAGGATTTCCCGTTTGTCTTTTTTCCCCCTACCTGCATTTTCACATTATGCATGGTAGCATTTACCCTGTATTCATGAGATGCAGGTTTATTTTTGTTCTCTTACTGATTATTTATGATTATTCCTCATAACAGGTGGTCTGATTCAAATATCAATGAAGACAATCAGGGATTTCAATGGGCTTTGAATTAGATACATGTTTGCAGCTTTGGTAACTTCCATTCAAATATGAGAGTGAAGCTAGGTTTTGTTATGTTTTTTGACAGTTAGAAAAGTGTTAAATAATTTTATTTTACTTTATGGCAATCTTCTTAATAAAATAATTTGAAAAACTGTAGTTCCATCCTTAAAAATTAACTTGAAGCCATTGGGATTTATGCTGACTACCCAAGAGAAAATTAATTGGTATCATGTCAGAAGATTTGGGGAATCTTCAAGCATTTACGAAACAGGCATTCAATAGTGATATAAACAACCACATGACATAAGATTCATTACCCAGAAACTCCTTCTTGGTTCCCCTGAGTCAGTCAAAAATATTAGTAGGGACAAATGTCAGTGGTTGTTTTCTGTTGAAGGTCACTAAGATCATGGAAGGGCCATTGTTAGTGTAATAGGCAAATAGAATATGCCTGGGAAGAGGGAAGCTTGAATTCAAGTTTACCACTAGCAGCAGAGGTTCTAAGTCTCCAGCTTTGATTCTCCAGGCAAATGCCTTAAACAATATTGCATTTGGCCCTGGAGTTCTGGGTAGGCTCCTGAGCCATGAAAAATGATCTTTAACACCAGAGAGAGGAAAGGGAAGAAAATGCAAAAAAGTGCTGCTCTGTACTACACTGACTCATGAATGCTGGCTTTTTGGTTGTTGATGGGGTTTTTTGTTTGTTTGGTTTTTTTTAACTAAAAAGTTCAAAACTCTTTCCACTTTTCTTTATTAGATATTTTGTTTAAAAGTTTAGTTTCTTTACTTGTAAGATAAGAAAAAAATAATCATTGTAATGAAAAAAAAAATGTTTCATTTTGGGTTAAACAAAATGTTTATCTTCAGGTCATAGAAAATCTTTCATTTTTGTTTACTTTGATGAGAGAAATTAAGCTTTTCCATCTACAATATAATGAAATCGTTTTTCTCATCACATCTTGCACCAATCACTGAATCTAAACTCACTTATCTGTGTAATCCAAGTTATAAATATAGCATAAATTTCAATTCAGGGAAAACAAAACCAAGGGGGTTTTAGAGAATAAAGAATATTATATGGAAGATCCTCATGCTGTAATGTGTGAACATCATGTAGTCTTTTAATAGATATTAATATTTAATGTAAGTATTAGATCAAGTAAAAGACCCTGATGTCTGAAAACTGAGTCTTTGAGTATTGGAATCCAAAATCCTAAAGTGTCTTAGAAAAGTGATCTAAAAACTTACATTCTGAATAATCTGAATTGTCTCTACTTTAGAAAGCTACAATTTTTGGATTAGGGTTACCTCATACAGCCAAAGCCTCAGTTATAGCATGAATTCCAAAATCTTTTATTAAATATGTCATCTTAAAAAGCTGTGCTTCTTTTAAAAAGTAAAAAGTTAACTAATCAATAAAAGGAAAAGCTTATACTTTGGGAATTGAAAAGCCAGATCCAGTATTCTCAGCCTGAGGAGATTCAAATTAACATCTCCCAGGAGTGTACCCAGTAGAAGGTGGTCTGGGAAAATTGATCCTATACATCTCCTGCTGTGCTGCTATTGCACAACTATGCAAGAACACGATTTGGTGATAAATTCAAATAGAATGGAAGTGGGACCTCAGTTGGATTCTCAGTTGGAAGAGATCTTAAAGATCATCTAGTTCCAGACCCCCTGCCACGGGCAGGGACACCTCCCACTAGACCAAGTTGCTCAAAGCCCCGTCCAACCTGGCCTTGAACACTTCCAGGGATGGGGCATCCACAGCTTCTCTGGGCAGCCTCTTCCAGTGACTCACCACCCACACAGTAAATAATTTCTTCCTGATATCTAATCTAAATCTACCCTTTTTCAGTTTAAAACCATTACCCCTTGTCCTATCACTACAATCCCTCATAAAGAGTCTCTTCCCACCTTTCTTGTAAGCCCCCTTTAGGTACTGGAAGGCTGCTACAAGGTGTCCCCAGAGCCTTTCTTCTCCAGGCTGAACAACTGCAACTCTCTCAGCCTGTCCTCATAGGAGAGGTGCTCCAGCCCTCTGAGCATCTTTGTGGTCCTCCTCTGGACCTGTTCCAACAGGTCCATGTCCTTTTGTTGAGGGCCCCAGAGCTGGACACAGTACTACATGAGGGGTCTCATGAGAGTGGAGTAGAGGGGCATAATCACCTCCCTTGAGCTGCTGGCCATGCTTCTTTTAATGCAGCCCAGAATATGGTTAGCTTTCTGGGCTGCAAGCCCACATTGCTGGCTCATATTGAACTTCTCATCAATCAAATCCCAACTCAACACCCAAGTCCCTCTCCTCGGGGCTGCTTTCAATCCGTTTTCTGCCCAGCCTGTATTGATACTGGGGCTTGTCCTGACCTATGTGCAGGACCTTTTACATGGCCTTGCTGAACTTCATGAGGTTCTCACGGGCCCACCTCTCAAGCCTGTCCAGGTCCCTTTAGATGGCATCCCTTCCCTCTAACGTGTTGGCCGCTCCACACAGCTTGGTGTCATTGGCAAACTTGCTGAGGGTGCGCTCAATCCCACTGACCATGTAACCAACAAAGATGTTACATAATACTGGTCCCAGTACCAACCCCTGAGGAACACCACTCGTCACTGCTCACCAGTTGGACATTGAGCTGTTGACTGCAACTCTTTGAGTTCTTCAAGTAAGACATCTATCTTAGGTATGTCATTACATTCTAAATGATGTTGAGGTTTCTATGACGTTACACTTTCCCTTAGTTGAAAAGACAATTGGAAGAAGTTACTACTTCTTTTCTAGGGCTTGATCTCATGAAGATTCAAAACCTTTACATTCATCCAGCAAAGCACTTAAACACATACCTCAATTTAAACAGCAACTCATATCCATCTGGGAGTAAGAACATATTTAGAATCACACAGGTCCATCTCTGGACATCTGGTAATTTGCAGCACCCAACTCTTATGTTCTACAAGTAGTAGACATGAATGCGTTGTTTAGCTTTTATGTGAGGAGGAAAAAAAAGATGCATGGGCCTGTTAGTGACTTTCAATGTATATCGTAAATATCTGCAGCTGCACTATTTTTAAAGCTTGGTTTATTTTTGCAGCTGAGTGAAAGGTACTGCTTGGTTTGCAATGCATAGCAAATCCAATTAAGGGAATGGAGCTGCTGAAATTCTTTTCACATTGAGATCAAAACCAGCTTTGCTAAACCATGTAATTTTTTCTGGTAAGCATGGAACAGAGACACTTATATGCATTAAAAGGAATTTCTCCATGAAATAAATGTTACACGTTAGTCAGTATCTTCTTTTTTGTAATATATTTGTCATTCACATGGAAGAGTTGAATAATTGTATAGTGAATGAAACTCAAGAAGAACATCAATTACAGGTATTGGAGAAAATGTTACATTGGAATTATGAATAACATCTTTTATATTTAATGTCACTGTATACAGGGTTTGTATTGTCTCTGAATGCGCCTATAAACATTTCAATTCATCCATACAGAAATGACCTGGACTGTGATCACTGTAATGGCAACAGTTTCAATTAGTTTCTTTCACAGTGAATTTGGTACTGATATTTCCTCTCTTCACTGGAAGAAAAAAAGAAAAATGTGAGGTGTACCTTAGTGCACGGAAAATGAAAAATAGCAAAAAGGACATGTTTCTTGTATGCCTGAGGATTTCAGCTTGGCATTTGGATCAGGTGACATGGAAAGAGGTGGCATGGTAGGCATAATGAGAGATAACGTACCTAAACCTGCTTGCACAATGTGACCCCCCCCCTTCATTCCAACTGTTTCCCAGCAACAACAGCAAAATCTCTTGAGTTAATGTACCAAGTAATAAACCAAAGTAGAAATTTTCCTTTTTTTTTTTTTTTTTTTTTTTTTTTAATAACCTTTACAAGAGAAATGCAGAAGGCAAGGGAGGAAAGATAAAGAGATCTCCCTCTGTTAGTTTAATACATTTGTGATTCTCTTAGATATCACAGGGACAATCTTGATTTAGAAGTGTAGATGATAAGGAGCAGATGCTAACCAAGGTATGCTTTCCTCATATGAATCAAGGTGAATTTTCTGCTATGAAATCCAGCATAAATGAAAGATATTAGATTAACAATAACTCATGTTCTGCACTCCAGGAACTCTTGGGAAAGTTTTCAAGTGTGCCAGTAGGGACAGGGAGCTATTGGCATCATGATTCCTTGGGAATATTGCTACTAGTGAAGGGGAAAGGGAGACTGATGTGTGTGTTTAAGGAGCTTTAGATTATTTCTGAAACTGCTGAAAACTCTTTAAAGTGAGATGGAGATTAGGAGAGTGAAAATAGTTTTGAAATGCCTGTTTAATTCTATCACTTTTTCCCTAAGTCTTCTTATCTCCAAACCAAAAGAAATCCATTTTATTGTATGGAAAAGCAGCATCTATTAGGTCCATACATACTGCTGTATTTATGGGTTAAGCCATTCACTTAGATAAAAATCTATCAAAGTAGTTTAGGAAAAGATTAATGTTGTTACCTTTCATAAAAGCAGATAGGACTACACTAAAATATATTCACAAACCCTTCCTTCTCTAGTAGTTGTATTCTGATCCCTACATAATTTCAAGTCACTGAATAACTTAATATTATGTAGTACTTGTTAAGTCATAAGAAGCTCATCTGCACACACAAAGAAAGAAAAGAGAAACAATGGCAGGAGGAGTAATTCAATAACCTGGCCTGGCTGCTCCCAGGCAACAAGCCACAAAAGAGCCACCATCTCGACAAGACCAGAGGAGAACAGGGGCACAATGACAAGCACGAACCCAAATCAAGGGGTCTGGAGGAATGTTTGCCTTGCCCAGGCCGCTCCTGGGGCTGTCCCAGCAGGGCCATCAGCTCGGTTGTCCAGGTGTGAGACCGTCACAATGACCCATTGGTAGCAGCTCACCTTTCAGACTAAGGGGGGGGTCACTGCCAAGAGGTATATATTGTGATGCAAGGAAACAGCATCTTTGGGACTGCACAGGGCTTAGTATAGGAAGTTTAGGCAAGGAACCAGAGGTGGGAAAAGGGAGGTATTTAATTGATATGGGCAGTAACAAGCATGGGAAATAGAGTGGTAAGGAAATAAATGGATCCATTGTCATATAAATAATTTATTGGTCAATACACCTGTCTGTCCATGCCCTGTACCTGATCACCTCAGTTTGTTCTATCTTCTTATCAAAATCCACCTTCAACTATTTTCTGATAGGGGGATCTTTAGCCTGTGTGTATATGGAGGCAAGTGCAGATGTGCAAGTAAGTGTGTGATCACTAACAAAGATCAAGCTGGACTGGCCAGTGAAAAGGTGAAGTGGCCTGGGAGCCAGGAGGTAAGTAGGCCTCTAAGGGTCACCTCTGAGTGTGAAAGTACCTCTATGTCTCTAAGAGCAAGAGCACAGGAAGGTCGTCTGTGGGACCACAGTGTGCGTGTGAGTGAGTCGGCTTGTACCAGCCGCCGGAGTGGGGCTGCGGCCTTGGGAGCTCATATGTCCAGCTGCTGGCAACTGGGGAGACTAGGATCAAAGGGCAGCTAGTGGGCAGACTGAGTGTCTGAGCCCAGCTGCTGGATGGACCCACCTTGTACATATGCCTATAGATATTTTCGCACCATGGGGACTCCATCCTGCTCAGTCAGAGAGGGGAGGAGGATAAAACCATTGGTGCTGTTGGTGTTCATGTGAGTGCTCTGTCTGTCTCCCTGTGATCTGTCACCAGACCTGCATATATGTATATACACATATATATTGTAGATAACATAAACAACTTGTCAGGTATACATGCTCGGCCTCACTACTGGAGAGACTGGGTGACTGAGTCAGACTAGAAGGAAGCAAGGCTCTGGAGACAGCTGCAGGGGGTCCAGGAAATTCAGAAGGAAGGATCCTCTAAGTTTCCAAGCTTGTCTCATTGTGTAATCTCAACATCACTCAAGATAGAACAACACCTGCACTTCAGATAATTGCATTTAATATTTTTTATTTTCTGATCTTCTGTCACCCAGGGCACTTATATTCATTTTAGCATGATTTGCAAAGTCATATGTCAAGTTGGTTTGTCTTTTTGTAAATGCTTAGAGGTATCCAGAAATTATTCTAAGTTTCCAAAGCTTAATAGAATTAAAGTTCTTTTAGCTAGCTGAAAATGTTATGATTTTTATTGGTTTGTCATTTTTTTGCAAAAAAAGACAAAACCAGGAATAATGAAAAAGAGGCAGAACTATAGAATTTCTTGCTATTTTTGGCAATCTTTCTCCTTCAGGGTTTTTACTTAAGGTATGTCTTCAAATCAAATCCTTTTGTCACGCTACTTTGCTGAAATGGGGTCATTATTCCCAACACAAATGCCCAAGAAAAAAGAAAATATAATCACCTGCATTTTACAAACAGGGTAAAGTAAACAAGGGAGTTACAAAGCCTGAAATGAGGCTTTCTGCTTCACAAAGAACTTCTGGTTTGCTTGTAATGGTTTATGACCTTTGCAGTGAGATATTGTGTGCTCCCTGCAAACACACATACACCTCCGAATTTGCAACTTCATGCCAGACAGCACTAAGGTCAAGAATAAATGAGGCAGCACATCTGTATCAGCTTCCAAATCCTTCTGTCCTATCTTTAAGGCTGCTATATCTGTCTGTTTCTAGAGAGATGTTCAAAACTGAACATGCCATACCCACCAAAGAACATGTACTTTGTGAGGCTTGTACTGTGTGAATAACAGACACCTCAGCAGGCATTGGTGGGGGAGTTATGACCGGAAAATTGAATTGTATGGTGCTAAATTTAACCCTGTCTAGCTCCTCACTCAAAGCAGTGTCAACTGTACCTATTCCATTCCTGACAGACCTTTACCTTCTCTGTTTGCAAAGCCCTCCGATGGCAGTGATGGCCCTTCCTGCTCCGCCTTTCTCTCCTGCTCTCCAAGGGTCTGACTTTCTATTCTAAAGCATTGGTGCTTTTTCCCAAGAGTTTCCCTGAATCTTTCTTGCTGCAGTTTTCTCCTTCTCATATCCACTGTGGAAAAAGGGAAAAGGCTGTTTCTTCATCTGTAACAGCTTTTGTACTTGATCAGTATTATCCTTCCTCCCTTTTCTTAGATTAAACAACATTACATCTTTTATATAAATTCTATATAATGGTCTTCTCCCACCTGTATTAGTGCATCCTGCCTGTGGAGGATCTTACACTTATTCCAGAACTTTTTTTCCCTATTTTACTTACAGTACTGTCATATTAATCAGTGTCAAAAACCATCCTAAAAGTCAAGGTGCACATCCATACTACTTCTTTCCTACCCACAAGATCTATTAGTCAGTTATAGGAAGAAATGTGCTTTGCTTAAAATGGTTTGAGCTGATAAATACACAGCAGCTGTTTGTTATCTTCCCCACATTTACAAATTGGCTAATTGATTATTTGTTTTGGAGTTCTTTTTAAGGTAAGATCTGTAATCCTTGAGGTATTGTCCTTTTGTTTGATGAAGTACGTCACTGCATTTTTCCTTTTTCAGGTCTTTTGATCCATCTGCCATTCTCTGCAAATTTTCAAGAATAACTGCTGTCATTTCAGAGGTTATTTCAGCCATTTTTTCATAACCCTATCATAAAATTCATCAGACCCAGCCAGTCTGAAAAAACTAAATATGCTCTTAGCTGTCATTTTCATTTTCTGTCTGAAGATCTCGGCATTTGTTGTTTGTATTAACAGCAGTTGTTCTTTTCAATTGGGCAAAGGTGTCCTAAATTATACTTAGGTTGCCTGCTTGTTATCAAGTGTTCCCTCTTGTTGGGTAATGACCAATTACTGCCTTGTTTTTATTTTTACTTTTATTACTGTGGAGTTGATTCTTGACAGTTTGCATATTTCTTCCTATGTGGATCTCATGTCATGTGTGTCAAATCAACTTCCACTTGGTTCCGAGGACCTTGGTTGGTTTGGATTTCCATTCACTCTTTGCATGTTTTCCTCTTGCTTTTGAATCAGTGAAGAGCACCAGATTCATCCAAGTCAGTCACTTGCTACCTCTTTTAGCTGTCATAGTTTATATGAGTGCTCTAAATGTAATTTCTTTGAGAAAATGTCAGTTCCTCATGACACTTTTTCTCCCTTTGACTGGCTTCCCATGCAATGTCTCTTACAAATTTGATTAATTTATTGAGAAAAATGTTCTTGAAATTTTCTTCAAGAATTATAACAGATTTTGAAGATCACTCCCAAATTATCTTTCAGCTCTTCAAGCAACCCTTCCTTCCTGATTGGGAGTAAAACTACAGAAAAATCCCCCCTATGTGTTATATTTGTTTCTTCACCTTCTCTGTCACTTTCTGTAATATTAGACACTAGCCTTAACTGACCTAGAGTATGTATTTGGATTCTAAATCTACATCTGCTAAATTAAACGGTACCTTGAAATGCTTAATTGCACTGCATGTGATTGTTGATATTAATAAGTTGTTGGAATGGGTCCTCTCAAATTTCTTCTAAACAGTTCTTCGAAAATCAGAGAACTCCAGAAACCATTTCCATTAAGCAGTTCTCATGCAGTCACCCTGTTCTGAAGAAAAAGAGTTACTTGCAGAGATACTGGCAGTTTCGTGCCAGCTAGACTTAGTAAACAAAACTGTTTACTATTATAAATGCAGTCACTGAGTCACCACACTGAATGATAGCTATATTTGGAATTGTACTTAATTAATTCTCAGAAGTTGCTTACTTGGGCATTCTTGCCACCCCTTTCATAAATACTTGCCACTTCCTTTCATAATGTAGAAATATTAGATGCCTCCATGTCCAGGATCAGACTGTAGGATGTGGCAAGACAACTCTGGTCCCATTGTTTATCAGCACTTTGTTCTGTAATGCAGAATTCACACAGAAGCTTACTGAGATTCATGCTTGTTGTGCTAGGTAAACTAGTGATTTTCCCCCCAGATTTTGATCTCTTCTATAAACACAATATGATGAAAAAGGTCACAATAAACTTTATATTTCAGATTTTCTGTTGCTTTTACTGCTTTATTGATATTTTTTGACATATTACTGTTCTTCAGCTAACAACATTGTCTCTTTATCTTTTTATATAATTAATTGAACATCAGAAAATGTCATCAATCAGAAATTCTTCCTCATGTCTAGTAAGGAAATAAAACAGCAAAACAATTTTATGGCCATAAAAATTGATCTGCCTCAGGGTTCCGAGTGCAGCTTTCTTTGTAGACTCTATTTACTGAGAGAAAAAAGAAAAGCTTTGGAGTAAGTTTGTAATATATACTGTATAATACATTTCCACGGTATTAAACATGTTTTGGTATTTGTTCAAGCCACTTGTGCTGACTGGAGAATTCTGGTACTGATTATATTTTGTGTAGAACACCAGAAGAATAACAAATATCCTAATAGGCCTGCTGAGCCAACAGTCCTGATTCAGCAGAGTATGTAAGTCAAAAATAGTAACTGGACTAGAACGATTAAGGAATGCTACATTCTCTAGCCAATGTGTGGAATAAAAGGAGATGGTTAATGTATCAAGTTGTCCTGGTTTCATCTGGGATAGCGTTAATTTTCTTCCTAGTAACTGCTGTATTTTGGATTTAGTATGAGGATAATGTTGATAACACATACTGTTTTAATTGTTGCTAAGTAATGTTTATATTAAGTCAAGGACTTTTTCAGCTTTCCATAGAAGCTGAGAGGGAGCATAAACAGGACAAGCTGACCAAAGGAATATTCCATACCACAGACACCATCTTCAGTGTGTAAATGGGGGTTGCCCAGGGGGCAGGAATCTGTCATTGCTGCTTGAGATGGGATGGGCAATCAATCATTGGGTGGTGAGAGCAATTGCACTGCATCACTTTATTTTATATATTCTTTTACCATTATTATAATTTTCTCTTCTGTTACTGTGCTACTAAACTGTCTTTATCTCAACCCATGATTTTTTCCTCCTTTTTCTCCATGTCCTTTGTGTGTGAGTGAGTGAATGTCTACATGGTCCTAGTTGCTGCCTGGTCTTAAACCGTGACACTGGTAGTTTTGACTCTCCAGACAAAATGGCTGTTTTAACTGTGGGCAGCTCTCAGCATGGCTCCAGAGGGAAACTTGGACTCAAATCTTTGGAAATACTATGAGATACCAGAGTCTTTCCACTATTATGCCATTCGTAGAGAAGCACTTGATAACTGCCCTCATACTTACTTTCAGCATGTTATTAAATACTTTAGTGATAAAGGGCCCAAGTAGTTAGAAATTAGAATTATCAACAGCCCTGTTCCTCTCAGACTGTAAATTAGTCAAATGTGATTCAGAGGGTAAACTAGGGGAATTATTTCAACTACACAAGTTACTTTTGACAAGTTATACTCACAGTAGTGGAGCTGTACTGAATATTAGGGTTGGATTTCAAAAGTGAGAGTTGTTTCAGGTTTCTGAGAGATGTTATCAGCTTTTTATTATGAAGCCTTTTTGTTTCTTAAAAAAAGCAAAAAATGTTGACTTTTAGTTTTTTTTAATTCTGGTACGATTTAGACAAGGACTGCTGAGGCCTACAAACCTCCTCAACAACATGCATTTGTTAAACTCAATGAATATCAGTGATTTTTGAACAGTGTTACTAGATGACCTTCACAGAAGTTGTAATGAACTAGTGAAATCTGGTGGTGATATTAAGGCATTTCAACACAGGGGGATGATCAAAATATTATACAGGAAATGTGGACTACTTTCAAGCTTTAAGAAACAGAAATTGGATGTAATATAGTAATGAAACAAAGTACAAGGTCACTTGCTCAGGAATTAATAGGATAATCACAATAAACTTGGGCAGAATAGATGAAAATGACAGATGAAGAAAAAGATCTGTCCATTTTGATTAGTCAAAGGACATCCCCGAGCTTCAATATGATGGAAACCGAAGTTTAGTAATTATGCATGCAGTATGGCCATAGAGAAAGTAATGGTTATCCCTGAGCATAACACATCAGGTGTTTTTAAAAGATTAGAGAAAAACAGGAAGTGTGTACTGGCCATGAGTAAATTTTGTTTAGAAGGAATTCCCAGGTTATAAAACAATCAGGATAATTCTTCCAAATGACAGTAGTGGTCTGTCTTTCTGGATGGAGTTGGAAAAGCTGATGACAATGGTAGGAAACACCATCTGATGATGCAAGAGGTTATTTCCAGTCCTATATTATGTCAGTTGTCTAGTTTCCAGAGAATAAATTGATTTGAGATAAAAATAAATGCAAGTTATAACGTTCCTTTTATTGTTGTGGTTGCCATATCATGATTTTATGTCTTCTATTATACCACCCAAAATGTCTTGGAAAGACTGTTAGATACAGCAGTTAAGCAAATAACTACGTTTTATGTTTCTGCTGTCCTTTATAAAGGAAAAATCTGTCCTTTCATCAATTGTGAACCTGCTGTAGTATGAAGTCGCTATTTTTAGAGTAACTGATAGGTGGTTGATAAGTTGATGGCAGTGATGTTATAGATGTCTTCTGCACCTGACTGCAGTGTCCTCCCTGCCACTTTGGAAATCCCGCTAGCCTATAATCACAGTGTTCTTTGTAGACTTCCAGGGTATTCAGTTATATTTCTGGTGGATATCAAAGTTGTCTGGGTACCTCCATGCGGTGAAATCATGTTTGGCATATTTGACTTGGATTCAATTGCATTGCTTCTGGCATTGTTAACTTGGATTCACTCTTTGCCTGAGCTCCTAAGTTTGGATGGTATGGCCCTGTGCTGTGTAAAATTATTGGCCTGGGTGTCCTTTAAGATTTTCCCACTGCATTTATTTACAGACACCTCTCAATATACTGTTTTCCAAGAATACTTTCTTTCTGTCACAAACTATCAAAATAAATTAAAAGTTTCTTTATGAAACCAGATTATCTGCATTCATGAGGACATGCTATTTCTGAGTTGAAAGAAAAGTTGAACTATTGGCACTGAAATTGTGAAAGTATGAAATGGAAAATGATGATAAGTTTGAATTGGTTACCTTTGGAAGCCAGCTGCAGGATGAGCTGGATTGGAAGGAGGGAATAAGAAGGCATAGTAAAGACACCAAAAAGGTTTTTCTTCTGCCTGGTGTTTGAATTTGAAGTGTTTTGGAATGGTAAATTCTAGTCTGCCTCTGAAAGGGAAATGGGATAAAAGAAAGCAAGTGTTTTGTTTTTATTTCCCCAGCAGTCATCATTATTTTGTAATAGGATAATTATTTCTAGTCTAGACCAGTATTCCAGATTTTAACTTAAAAATGTCATGAATCTGTAGAGACTATTTCGAGGCCTGAAATACAGTTTTGGCTTTGTTTTATGAAAGTTCCACCCATTTTAAAATTTGAATTAATAGGGGAGGTTTTCTCAGCATATCTCAGTGTGAAGGTACAAAGTGAAAGAAGGGAAAAAAGGGGTCAAGGACATTTTCAAGTTTTCATGAATCTAAGGACTATTCCTGTTTATATAAATGCTGGGTTTCGACAGCGTAATTTATGTATACCCTCATTTAGCTGCCAGAGCAATGATTGCTGTGAATGTGTATTTAATCCTAAAGAATGTCTTTTTCTGCATGCAAAAATTCCCAAATGATGACTGATTGTAATAATTTATTTTTGAATATTAACATTTACGATTCCATACGCATACTGATTTTTAAGCCTATTTTCAATACACAGAATGTTCAGTACATTTGTACATTCCATGACCTTTTTTCCTGATGATTGGAGGAATATAATTGCCTTTCTTACCATGCATCTAAGTCCTAAAAAACCATCTTTGGCTATTTAAAACGTGAGTAAATAGTAATAAAAGTGATACAAAGGAAATGTCCTTGCTGTGGGACAGTGAAGAGAAAGTGAGAAATATAATCAGTCCTAAACAAAAATGTTTACAGACTCATGAATACTCACAGATTAAACTTACATTTTGTAGATTTAAAGTAATTACTAATTGAAAAAACATTAAGTGCAGGTCATGAGACTAAAATCTGTATTTTTACTTTCCCTACAAAACACTAAAATCTTTTTTCTAACAGTATCAAATCCTTTAAATATCAGTGATTCTCATTCAGTAGCTAAGACTATCCCTTTCCTTTGAAATTTCTTGCTGTTACCAGAAAATCCACACAAACCTGTTGTTAAACGTGTGCAGGGAGCTGCAAATGGCAAACAAACTGCACGTGATTCTTGTAGGTTCTGCTAACAGATCGCCCAGCTTTTCATCTTTTAACACCTTTCTTGAATGCCTACACGTCCACTATGTCATTACATTTACTCTAGAAATAAGACAGCTATCTGTCACAGGTGAAAGCACTATGTCTATACAGCTTGGAAATGATGATTTTGAGGTAGCACACCGTATAATAACACCATATAAAAATATAATAATGATGTTTTTATATCTTTTATAGCTAAAATGAGAGTCTAGATAGCTTGCAGGAGAGCATTCTTTTTAGATTTGAGGAAAGTCAGGCGGTAGAAGGAGGCTGCTCTAAGTTTCTTGGCTACGGATCCCCGACTAGCAGTCAGTCAGTACCTGGTAGTACCAGTGTGCATTTCTGTTCCTCCTCATTGGGAATTTTAGGGATATTCTGTCACGTTTCAAGAGAGGCCAGACCGCAGGCCTGTCCCTCAAAGTTGCATTGGATGCAGGTGTCAAGGATTTGGAAGCAGGGGGTCTGCAGGGGAGGCCTCTGTGAGGAGAGACCGGGGCTGCCCCAGGCTGGACACAGCTGGTTCCAGCCGGCTCCAATCGCCTCACGCCAGGGCAGGGCTGAGGCCCCCAGCCAAGATGGCGGCACCTCAGGGAAAGCATATTTAAGACCGGGCAGTAAATATCAAGCAGACAGGGGAGAAAAAAAGTGAGAATTATGAACACCAAAGTGAGAGAAACAGGGGAGGAGGTGGTCCACACACCAGAGCAGAGTTTCTGCTGCAGCCCATGGGGAAGACCACAGTGAAGCAGATAACCATGCTGCAGCCTGGGGAGGACCACGCTGGAGCAGGTGGAGCATTCCCTGAAGGAAGTATGGATCACAGAAAGCACACGCGGGAGCAGGTGAGAAGTGTAAGGGGGAAGGAGTGGCTATGAACTGACTGATCGCCATCCCCCTGCGCTGCTCAGGGGTTGGGTTTGGGCAGAGGCAGGAGTGAAGGGAAGGGGGTGAAGCTGGGCTTTGGAGAGGGAGGAGGAAAGGTTTTGTTCTAATGTTCACCACTATTTCTTTCCACTCAAATCTATTTTACTTGGCAATAAATTAACTTTCCCTGAGCTGAGTCTGTTTTGCCTGTGATAGTAATCGGTAAGTGATCTCCCTGTCTTTACCTCCACCTGTGAGCTTTTTCATGCTGTTTTCTCCCCCTGTCCTGTTGAGGAGCAGGGGGTGAGAGCGTGGCTGGGTGGGCTTGGCCCTTAGCCAGGATTAACCCACCATGTGGAGATTCTAATTTTTTTTCAAAAAAAGCATGCTTTTCCTGATTTTGTAAGCCTTCAAATCATCTTTGAAGGCCTCACATTAAGAAAAAGTCTGGGTAGACTCACCTCAATATTCGGATGCCTTGGTTCCTATTAAACCTTTATATACATTGAAGGGTGATAACTGGAAAACTAAAGGGGGAGAGATAGATAACCAGCAATTAGTAAAGCTTACTACTTGCACCAGAAATTGATGTCTCAGCTATCAGTATACGAAAAAAATGTAGTTTTCTAATGTTTTAGATTAAATGCGTTCTATCTGAAGAAACATTGCTGTCTTTGAGGATGACAAAAGATGAAGTGGGTGATGTTTACAGTTTGCAGTTAGTCTTTCAAAAGCAGAAGATACTGAGGACTGGTATAATTGATGGGTTGAATCATAGACTACAAAGCATTTCACATCTCATTTAGATGTTTGAATGTGGCTTAGTTTATGATAAGCTATTTTATAGTAGTTGGTGGCAGTTATTTTACAGCTGTAAGGTGGCTATATGTTTAAAAAGAAAGAAAAAGATTGACAGACAGGGTGGGCTATACATATATATATGAAGGTAGAAGACTGTGTATGTATTATAACAACCAATGTTTCTATATTTCGATATGCCCTGGCTATTTTACGGTTGCAGGCTGTCTTCTAGGATGCTTTGTTTTGTTCCCAGATTAACATAAAAACAAAAATACCCATTTTAGATCATCACAAATAATACTATTTAAGCAATGTTATCAGAGAAACCAAAGATTGCAAAAGATCTCAAAGAAAATAACTTCTGTATTTCTGTCTGTGGTCATTTGGCAGCTGGATTGAAGCCAAAAGTGGCCATTCATCACTTCTATCAAATTGTACATTCCAATATAAAAACTTCTAATAGTGTTTTTGGACACTCCCTTCCCCCCAGGACCCCAGAATTAAAAACCAAAACAAACAAAAAAAAACACCTTCACCCCCCCAATTTTTAACCTATTAGTATTAGACTCTTGTCTTCACTATTGTCTGATAGCTTTTTATATTAATAGCTGTTCATACATTATAGGAAGAGTTTTGTTCTTCGCTAAGAAGGTAAATTGGGCAATTAAAGCATATTGAAGTTTTGCAGTTTCACGGCAGGTAGTACTGATTGTATCAGGGTGAAGAATGGTGCAAATACATTACTGGATTTCCCTGATGCAGCTACTACTTTTGCACCTGTTGTTATGTGCATATGGAAATCTTTCCGTGACAAACCTACCTCTGCCTGTTTAAAAGAAATTGTTCATACAGTCCTGACAGTGCTCTGCTGTTCATTGGTCCATCAGTACATCATTTAATTATGCGCTTAAAAAGCACAGAAATAAGTGGTGATTTTCTCAAGTGATTAGCTGAACTGCAACATGGTATTGTAGTAACATTACTAAAAAAATAAAATCTTAAAATCTTTATAATTTTTTTCATTGTTTATTCCTGTCAGATCACTACTAAATTCAATAGAAGTTGCAGTTCTTTGTACACTCCAGTATTTATTCCAAAGTGAATTGAACCAATGTTCTGAATATACAGTTACACAGGCTACTGCAATGGATTTCAGTGTGACATTTTACCACTGTATTTGATATACACAGTCTAATTTTTATAGGTCTCTCTTAAGTTAACTCAATTTTACGACCATGAAAATTGCTACCTACATAACATTAAATTTGAAAAATAACTTGCATGAAATATGATCCTTATGCATGGTGCTTACCATAGTAAATATCTCTTTGTTACAGGCTGCTTGTCACAGTGAAATGGAACTGGGAAGTTTATAGGTTAGGATGGTACAAATATTAAGCACAAACTGTTCTTATATTCTTTTATTTATTACAAAAAACAAAATTGAGTCAACATCATTTCTTGTTTAGTGTGACTATTTCTTAAACAATACCATGTATTTTCTTTGTGCATATAAATTTTGGTAGTTAAGAAGAGTTTTTTTCACACAGGAATTCTTCAAAAAATTAGTATGTATTGTCAGACCTGAAAGTCTCGTGGTCCTGTGCCTGACATGCACAGTTACCCGTACCAGAGCCTTCAAAAAAAGTTCTTCAGCATAAACAGAATTGGGTAAAGTCTTTGCCTCATTGTGCTCTAAATGTTAAAGGTTTCCAAACATGGTGAGCTTCTGGACCTGACGGGATGCACCCGCGAGTGCTGAGAGAGCTGGCAGATGTTATTGCTAGACCACTCTCCATCATCTTTGAAAGGTCATGGGGAACAGCAGAGGTGCCTGAGGACTGGAGGAAGGCCGACATCACTCCAATCTTCAAAAAAGACAAGAAAGAGGACCCAGGGAACTACAGACGGGTTAGTCTCACCTCTGTCCCTGGCAAGGTAATGGAGAGACTTATTCTGGGTGTCATCTCCAAACATGCTGAGGAACAGGAAGTTATTGGAAGTGGTCAACACGGATTTACCAAGGCTAAATCATGCTTGACCAATTTGATGGCCTTCTATGATGTTGTAACTGGTTGGCTGGATGAGGGGAGAGCCGTAGATGTCATCTACCTTGACTCCAGCAAGGCTTTTGACACTGTCTCCCATAACATCCTCATTAGGAAGCTGAGGAAGTGTGGGCTAGATGAGGTGACAGTGAGGTGGCTTGAGAGCTGGCTGTGTGACAGAACTCAGAGGGTTGTGATCAGTGGCACAGAGTCTAGTTGGAGGTCTGTAACCAGTGGTGTCCCCCAGGGGTCAATACTCGGTCCAATTTTGTTCAATATATTCATTAATGACCTGGATGAGGGGACAGAGTGTATCCTAGGCAAGTTTGCTGATGATACCAAACTGGAAGGGGTGGCTGACACTCCAGACGGCCACGCTGCCATCCAGCGTGATCTGGACAGGCTGGAGAGCTGGGCAGAGAAGAACCTAATGAGGTTCAACAAAAGCAAGTGCAAGGTCCTGCACCTGGGGAGGAAGAATGCTAAGCACCAGTATAGGTTAGGGGTGGACCTGCTGGGAAGTAGTTCTGAGGAGAAGGATCTGGGGGTCTTGGTAGACAGTAAATTATCCATGAGCCAGCAGTGTGCCCTTGTCGCCAAAAAGGCCAATGGAATCCTGGGCTGCATAGGAAAGAGTGTGGCCAGTAGGTCGAGCGAGGTCATTCTCCCCCTCTACTCAGCACTGGTGTGGCCACAACTGGAATACTGTGTCCAGTTTTGGGCTCCCCAATTCAAGAGGGACAGGGAACTGCTGGAGCGAGTCCAGCGAAGGGCAACTAAGATGACTGAGGGACTGGAGCATCTCCCTTATGAGGAAAGGCTGAGAGAGCTGGGACTCTTTAGCCTGGAGAAAAGAAGGCTGAGGGGAGACCTTATTATGGCATATAAGTATAAGGTGGGTTGAAGGAGGATGGAGCCAGACTCTTTTCAATGGTTTCCAATGACAGGACGAGGGGCAATGGGCACAAGTTGGAACATAGGAACTTCTGTTCAAATACATGGAAAAACTTCTTTACGGTTAGTGTGACAGAGCACTGGAACAGGCTGCCCAGGGAGGTTGTGGAGTCTCCTTCTCTGGAGACTTTCAAGACCCGCTTGGGTGCAGTCCTGAGTCATGTGCTCTAGGCAATCCTGCTTTAGCAGGGGAGTTGGACTAGATGATCTCTAGAGGTCCCTTCCAACTCTGAAGATTGATTCTGTGATTCTGTGACCTGCAGGTTTCTCCTGTCCTAGTCTGACAGGAGTGGCTGCTGCTGCTGACATTTGCAGGTCTGACCAGTAACAAGGAGCTCCAAACATGCAGATGCACAGACAACACCACAACCACCACATAGCTCAACATAGCCACAAGAGCAATGCCTTATTGTCACCCACAAAAACACTGACAGCACTTATATAACATGGACAATATAGGCCCCAGCTCTGCTGATCAGGATGGGGCTTTGCTAATGTCTCTCTCACACACATATACCCAGAGATTTGCCCAGTAGTTGGCCCTGGTCACTTTGTTCATCCAAGGCTGGCCCCCAGATTTCAGTCACCACAGTTGCTGGTCCCCCAATGAACAGGCCCCTGTAGCCTGTAGCGCCTTCTCCAGTTGTTGCTGCCTAGGGCTCTTGTCCTACTTGCCACCTGGTATGGTTTGAAGTTTGCTGGTGACTGCATGCATACACCACACGCAAACACACTAGAGAGCCTGCTTACATTTGGGCAACTCGTTTGTCCTTGCTTCTCTGCATTTTCCCACACTTCAAAATCGCCTGGATTCCTCCCTTTTTTTTACTTTTCGTTCTTCTTTTAAATGCCCCATAATAAATTTTCTATAATCCCATATGACACCTCAACGATCCCACAATAATTCTACTTATTCCCATGAGGCTAAAGATAATCTTGTTTCCCTCTTCTTATCAGTTGGGAAGTTCAGCTTGAACTTCCTCTAGGCTTTGGGTGATTCTTTTAATGACCCATCATTCACGAACCTAAGAGTCCTGGTCTCTGGTATTGTCTCTTATGTCCTGTACCTTAGGGATTGTATACCTGAATGTTTAATTTTTTCCTTCTCCTATGTCTCATACTAGGTTCTTATGCTCTATATACAGTAACCAGATATCCTCACGAATCAGATATCATTACACTTATGTGATCTCTCATAGTAAGTGTCCAGCTTACATCTTGAGGCAAAGGGCTTAGCAGTCTTTCTCAGTTTTCTCATTAGTATTCTTAAGCTGTTGGAAATGAGTCCCACAGCATAATTACACATCATGTGAAGAAGTATTTTCTCCTACTGTTTTTTAAAATTGCTGATTCTTTTATTATCCTTGTGCTGTCTTTCTAATTGCGGTATACGACCAGAAGAACAGACATTTATCTTCTGTAGGCCATTCATTACTTGATATGCATTCATCATCAGTCTTTTTATGAATGTTCTTTGTAAAAAAAATCACAATCTTTTCATACTTTTCAAATGAGTGTGTTTCTTGATCTTGGTCATTCTTTCCAGGTTTCTCTTCTCCATTAAGTTTTTTGAGGTAAGTAACCAATAAAAATATGGCCCTTCTTGAAACCGGAAACAGTAGATCTAGTTAGCATTCACCTTCATCCCCAGTTGTTATATTTTGATGTTGGCAACTCAGCATTATGTTCCTTTCAGTTGTGCATAGATTCTTTCCTGATCTTGCAAAGCCTGGTAAAAGCTGGAATAATACATAAAAGCTGGGATCTTGTGTGTAATCATATCTCCCAACACCATGCTGCAGTGCATACAGTGTTCCAGATGATGCCAAAGTACTGATTTATACAAAAGAACTTTGAAACTCTGTGCTATTCATCATCTTACTTCTTATGCAGCCTAATGTTTTGTTTGCCTTCTGACTGCAGTTGTAAATTAAGCAAATATCTCTCAATTACTGCAATGACTAATGGTTCCTTTCTTGAGACAGAGGTAAGCAAGCAGTTTAAGATTTTCTTCATGTATAAATTGCTTTGCACTTATTTATTCTGAATATCATTTCCCGCTTCACTTTGTTTGTTTAGTTCTCTCTAACATTTTACTTAATCCTCTGGTTTGGATTAACTCAAATAATTTTGTAGACTTCAGATTTTGCTGTTACCTTGCTTGTGACTTATTAAATCTAATAAGCACTGTGGGATTTAAAATGAAAATGAATGACTTGATAGCAGCCAACACATTAATACTCTGTTTAGCTGTGCATATCAGATTTTGGGGAACAAGTTTGCCTAATAGTGTAAATTTGTAACGGCATGAAATATGTGTAAAATAATTGCAAAGCCTAATAATCATTCTTGTAATGTCATTTGAATTTCTGAGTTGTCCAGTGTATAAAGTACATAGTTTTTCAGAGTTTTGCTACTAAACAAAGTTATTACATCTTGATGAACTGCTTTGGCCAAATGTTTAGCAATTTTGTAGACAGCACTCTTGATTTTATTTAAAAGAAATCTGGATTTGCAGAGTGGTTTGGGATGTAATGTATATTTCCAAATGTCATGACATGTCAGCCGACTGTAAATCAATAATCTCTCATAAGCATAGGTCATCTGTCCTCATTCTCCTAGCTATCCTTCTGTCCTTTTCCTGTACGGCAGTCTTCCATGGTTATGGAACTGACTGATAAAATAACTTTGGAAGCTGCTTCTGATATTCTAAGTCCTGACACTAAACTTCTAGGGAGTTACAGTCAATAGTCAAAGATATATACATCAAATCCATACTTTCAGTTGACTTGATTAGGGACTAGAGTTAGCTTCTCTGGTTGGAAATAACCAGTGCTATCTAATATCCTTCTACAATCAAATTCGGTCCTACAATAGGTATTTAATATACGTTCCTGTCATATTTTCTGAATGCATTAGTTCTTCTCCTTTAGCCAGAGAGAGAGAGAGCACCTCTTGCTTGGACTAACTTTGAGTGACAGTAGATGAGATGAATCCTAGGTTTTATCACCCATATATATACATACAGGAGGAAGCCATAATCATCTAACAATTAAATATGGTATTAAAATGTCTGATTTTAATTTAGAAAACAGCTCACAATATTTTTGAAGCAAAACACAAACAAACAAACAAACATGTTTGTGAAAAAGTACAAACATTATTGAAATTAAAAGCAGCTTAGCAATAAGTGACTAACTGCATTTTTCTGTTTATATTAAAGAGCAGTGACAGATGCTCTACTATATATTCAATCTGTTTCAGTAAATTCTATCACAGGGAACAGATAAGATTTTTTTTTAAATTAAAAAAAGGGAGAAAAATTCTTTTTTCTTAGACCTTCAAATCCTTCAAGCCATGTTTCATTTCAAAACTTATTTTTTCTTCTAATGCCTTGTTTTAATGCTGAACTGTTCTATCATAGTGAGTCTGCTACAGCAGAGGGTATCCGTGTGCACAAATTTTGGAAAGCAGTATCTTTTCACCAGCACAAAAAGAAACAATTCTAATTTAAACAATGTGTAAAATAGATAGTTTTTTTGCTTTTGTGTCCTCTACCGACACAGATAATAATCAAGTCTCTCAAAGAAAATTCAAGGACACAGTCCTTCACAGGGCACTAACATTCAGAAACTACATAGCAGAGCTGTCTGGTAAAATACAAGCAGGGTAATGCACAGGTGTTCCTAAACCTGTCATTACTTCCCTTTTCTTTTGTTATAATGACAGCAATTGATAAATTTTGCTAGCAGATTTCTCCAACCAAGGATCTGAGAGCAAAGTAGGCATCTTGAAAATCACTTTAGTTCAGGTTGATATGTATAAAGCCAGTATTAAAAGAAAAAATTAGAAAGCACATTGATGGTATTTTATTATTCTAAAATATTTTCTTGACTTTCAGAGGTCAGTACACTGCACAGAGAGAAGGATAATGGCAGAGCACTCTCAGGCTGTGAATAGACATAGCCCTGTTGTGGGACAGCTCTCTTGTTCTTTCTCTTCCTCCTCGGTAACATAAAGAACAGGGGGATGAATGTCCTGTCCTAGTTTTCTCATCCTGCAGATCTGTCTGTTTAACCTTGCTGCTGGGTGTTATGTTTGAATTCCAGAGCAGATCTATCCTTCTCTGAAGCACTAGTCATTTGGCACATCTGGAGAGTGGATGTGATGCCTTAATGTGATATTCTAAAGTTTATAAGCTCGATTTGCATACAATTTTGTGTGATGCACACTTTATTGGGTCTACCTCTGATACACACCAATGTAAATGAGTTTCAAAATCATATTAATTGGCCATATTGAGTAGATTATATATAGAGAAATCATGAACAGTTCTTTTTTATGGAAAAAAAGTAGTTCTGAATTTGAGAGTATCATCATTTCAGTGTGAGGGAGATAACTTCGTACATCTGGCTAACATATGGGGGAATGTGAAAATATTCCTTTTACTGTCATGAAATTCCCTAAATTTGTTGGAGCTTTACAGGAAAGAAGTTTAGTGAAGACAGTGAAAATACAATTATTATTAATTATTAAATATAAGACTATGCTGTCCGGGAAAAAAACAAAACCCAACCCAAACCAGTATATAAATGCATTTAGTTGGACTAATAAAATGATTGCTATGGAATGAATGATATCTAAGCACACACACTTAGATATGCTTGTCAAATGGTATATGATGTACCCAGAATAAGATTTCAGAGCTTTTCACTGTCAGGGCAATAATGCAGATTTCAAATTAAGTTAAACTCTGTAACAAGAATAATAAAACAATAATGATGTTTCCTAAGTTGCCTTCAGCTCACTAGTGTGATTCCATTTGCCATACAATTATATGGTCTAAAGTGAATATAATGAACGTTTAAAGAGTGAACAGTTTCAAAATTATTCTTTCATATAGATGTACTTAGTGAGATGCTCATTAGTCAGTGTATTGCCTTGCTCTGTTTAGATACATGTCTTCTTTTAAGCATTTTATGTTCTACATTTCTACTAAGGTAAACCACAGGAAAGAAACTAGAAGGAAGAAATCGAAACAAAAAACCATAAAAATCCAAAACCTCATCTCTGCAGAAGCTAATAATTTCAGATTTCTCTGCAGTGGGCACTTAATATGATTTATAATCGTTTGATGAGGTGCATTTCTTAGAAAGAAGAGTATATGATTCTTTCATATCTATTGTTTGTTTCTTTTATAGTTCACGCATACAGAAAAAATAAAAATAAAAAATCAGCACCAGCAGCTTTTCCTTGCTGACACTGTGTTTGTTTAGAGAAGCAGTGGCAAAAGAGCGGAGGGATTTCATATTTTACTGACTGAGCAAAGCTATGTGGCTTATTAGACAAATTAGGAACATGTGGGCACTGGCGACATCACAAAAAATGGGTCAGATTCCAATTGATATAAGTTGATATAGGTTTGTTGAAGAAAAGGAGGTAGGTCAATCTGCCTTGGCTGAATATCTGGTCTACACCTTTAAAAGAAACTAGATCATTAGTCAGTTACTGCGTGTCACAGATTGAACCTGTCTGTGAAAAGACACTATTGTATTATTTTCCTTTTCATGGCTAGGAGTAGCTTTCACAGAGGAGCCTATTCCATCCTTAATTAGGACATTCCATTTTTTAATAACCTTACTAGAGAGTTGTTGAATTTTGCAGGCTTGTCTGTTGACCTGTTCTCGTACACTTGAGAGGCAGAAAAAAATCCACAGAGTTTTCAGTGGGGTTTTAATTTGAGTAAGCACTGCATGATTGGACCTCAGAGTATGGTAAAGATAAGTAAGCTCTGGTTCCATTTGGCTACTGTAAAAGCAAGAAAACAGTACCAAAAAACAACTTATCTGCTTTTGGAGGTCTGATTCAGGGCTTGCTGAGGCCAAATGAAAGATTCTTAATGACTTTAATACGTTTTGGATCAAGCCTTACATCTGAGAATGGAGTAGACTTACAATATTGAGATTGAAATGCCACACAGATCTGGAGATTTTAAATCCCACATTTTATGACTGTCAGTACGGTGCAGCACTTTGTCAGCGGTGTCAGAGTTCCCTAGGATGGGGGCTACCTCAGCGTGTGTCTGTTCACAGTCTGGCAGGATGCAGCATATGAAAAGAGAGACCCTCAATATTGTAAAAGATAAATTTTATGGTGGAAATGGGAGAGTGGATGCTGCTAATTATTTGTATTTGAAAATAAAACTGCTTTTACATAGTCTCTGGCTGTCAGGCTGCACCTTCTTTAACAATGCATTCAAACAGCCATGTTTATGAAAGAAAGAAGACTAAGTAACCTTTCAGATTATACTTCTGTCTCCTTGTAAAGAAGTCTCCTTGCAAAAACACCTAGGCATTTGTGTGCCCTCTAGCACTATGTGAATGAAAGGTGCATATCTGTGTTAATGTCACACTAAACATGACTAAGGTCATATAGCTCACAACAGACCATTCTGATGTGGTATTACTGTTACATGGGCTTAACAGGAGCTTAGACTAGAGCCAAGAAATTCTATTAATTCAGGAATAGGAATTATTGCATAATAGGAAATAGTCCTTAAAACCTCTCTTAGGGAAAAATGCTCTTCCTGCACAGGGCAAAAGTAATTTCAGGCTGGGCTGAATGGCCCAGACTTGATAGGGATTAACTGCACTTTTCAGGAAATGCTGTGTTTTTTGTTACCTGAATAAAAAAAAAAAAATAAAATTACACTTTCAAAATATTGCTTTCATGCAGAAACCCGCAGAAGATACAAGGAAGTAGTGTTATCCTTTTAATAAACATATTAGGTCTGAATGTTTCTTCTTGCCCTGGATTTTACAGACCTTGAACAACAAGCACAAATCTGTCATTTTGAATTTGTGTAAATGAGTAAGAATGTTTCCTGGAAACATTTCCACTTCCCTCTCGCTAACGTGATTATGTTAGACAGTAGAAATATAGCCTTTCCATCACTCTCTATTGCTCAGCAGTAATGGGATAAGAAGTGTCAATAGCCAGCCTTTCTGACCATCATTATTTGTTGGTTACATGCTGTCATCTTTATTGCAGTGTCTACTTGTAAAAATATTCCTCTACATTTGTTCTGAGGGGCAAGATTTTTAACTGTTTTGGCAAACATTCTCCTTTCAGTTTCACTGTGGAACTCATTTGAAATTTTGGTGTGGATTCACAGCATTTCTTTTACTAGAAGCGTCTCAGGTACTAAATCTGCTGAACACTATTTTGTGCACAGATTAAGACTAAATATTTGGAAAAAAAAGTATTGCTTGCACACAAGTTTTTTCTTTGTTTGGGATTAACTGACATTAATATTAGCTATTTAAAAGGCAGAAGTGCAGTTTCACAGGGCTGTCGAGGCTCCCTCCATATGCAGGGTGATCAGGTCTCAGAGTAGCCCACCTTTGCAGTGAGCAGTAGCAGGAACCCTGATAATTAGCTCAGTAGAGCAGCCTAGATTTTAGATGACTGTGTTAACTGAGATTAATCCCACCATTAGGATGTCACATTCTCATTCTGTGTTTTGATCTCCTGCTTTTTAAGGCCTGGGAATTGCATAGCCCCGGTGACATACTGTTCTTTACAGAGAGAGAGTTTTTCATTCTTTGCTTCTCCTGCTGCTTCCTATATTAATCAGTGATTTGGAAATCTCCATCATCTTCCAGACTCCTGTATTAATTTCTAGTTTGTGATTTTAATTATAGTTCAAATCACTCCCTAGATATGACTATGCGTTTTGCCTACATCCTCATTTTCCCCTGTAACTCAATTTCTGACGATGTTTTAGTTAACACAGTACATGTCATCGCTCTAATTCTGTTTATGCTAATACATGAATTCTACTCTCTTAACCTGCTATTTAGAATAAAATACAGTAGAGTTAATTATATTCTGTGTGTAATGTAATTCTGAACTCCATGGGATGGAAACAGCATTTGAATTTTCTATAATATCATTTTTGCTATCTTACTACTTCTGAGGTTTAAACAGATTTTCAGGTGATCTAATGTTCAGAGATTTTATAAGTGAACTGTAGATGTCATCTTTATATGGGCTTATTTATGACTTAGTTTTCAGTCACAAAATGGCAATGAGATCTTATGTCACTGAAGGTGTAAAAAAAAATAATATTCTGAGTCCCTCCAAAAATCCACAAATATCTGAGACCCAGTTTGTTACCACTGTAGTCATAGAGTAACTTTAAATTTGCTTTCTTCATTTACTTATTTTTTTTACATCATCAAGCAAATGTGTTGTTGGCTCTAAGGAAATGTATGGACTCAGTGCTACTTTTTTATTGCTGCAGGTTTAGATATGTTGTATTTTAGAAAGCTAATGGCAGAAAAAACCATAATTTTCAATTATAGATCGTATTGCATTACTCTGGGTAGTGGCAAGATTATTCAAGGTCAAGTTTTTAGATGCTGCTGCAGGATTTTTAAAGAAAATTTTCAAACTACATTTTTTCCACTTTTGCCATCTTTTTAAATAAGATTGGGACTATGAAAACTATTGGAAGACAGACTCTCCCATTTGACCTGTAATTCTTTCTAGATGTAATAGTAAATTTGTTCTAAAATCAGAGGCCCCAATTTGGCCATAAGTTTTTAAGAAAAGTGTTTAATCTTTTCTTAGAGATAGACATTCTTCTGTTTTTATTGTGTTCTAGGCCTATAGGCTATATAGTCTTCTGCAGAGTAGCTGTGCAATAAAAATATTGGATCACACTGTCCTTGTTACAATTTTTAAATGTTTCTGAAAATAATATTAAACTGTTTGGAAGAAGAAAGAATAAAAGAACAGGGATTCCGCTGCAATAACAACAATAATAACAACAACAAAACTGAGCATTTTTGTCCCCCTAGTATGGGTCAGGGTAGGTAGGTATGGAATTCTTAGATTGAAATATATATGTTTCCTGATACTCACCTGATGAACTGTTAAATAAACCTTACTTTGGGTTATTGGAAATGTGATTTTCCTTATTGTCATGTGCTATATCTTTTCTTGCAATAAAATAACTGTGATAGATCATATTGTTTTCTTCTCTAAGAAATGCAGTATGTTATTGTATCTCTGGCTGTCCCACAGAGCTGTAAATTGCTTCCATTAGTTTCCTTGCTTTTTACTTTTGTTGTCTTGGCAACAAAACATAATTTGTTCTTACATGTGTATTAGAGTCAAACTCTGTAAGTCAAGGTTGCAAAATTTCTTTCAGTAATAAACTCCTATTTCCACCTGGACATAACTTCCTGGAGAAGTCTTACTTTAAACTAAAAGTTTCTTGGCTGAAATTTATGAGAAATGCACTTTATCTTTAAAAGTTAATAGAAAATAATTTACTTCCTTTGAATAATGCACAATGGCAAAAAATATTTCCCAAGGGAAAATAAAAAATTAATAAAGATGGGATTCTTCTCCCCTAATTTAGACATCTAAAAATAAGTCATATAGGCCTTATAAATTAAGGGTCCCTCTGAGTGGAGAGAAACAGACACCTCCAGAGATCCATTAATTTAATTCCAAACCAGGATTTTAAAATAAGTGAAAGTGGGAAGCTGAATTGCCCCCTGGAGATGCCTATTTCGCTCCTTTAAGTATAAGGAAAACCTTGTGAGATTACCTGAAATCCAGCTAGCTAAGTTTTAAATGACTAAACTGGGGCAGATGAACACCATTCAAGAATTCTTAGTAAGAGCAACTCAAAAGCATGTGATCTTAAAAACTTCTTCTTTTGCATATGGCTAGTCCTGAACAAGGCTTCTTTTGCTCCATGAACTTGATTTCAAACAGTTAAGAAACTGTTTAGTAATAGACAGATTATTTGAAGCAAGAGTCACACATCCCTAGCTATACACATTATAGGGCTTCATACAAGTGTTCTACTCATGGAAGACTGAATGTCAACCATTCCATTTCAGCCCTTGTACCAAAAGCATCTACTGATTTTACAGGACTTGCTGGCTACTTTTCACATTTGATCGAGACAAATATAGAAAATGATCCGGGAGGTGGAAAATGCTCAGCTGAATTCCAGGCCACAGAGTAATCAGTGATCTTTGAGCAGTCATTGAGTCTATCTTTCTCTGTCAAATGGATCATAATACTGAAGACATTGTCCTGATTACTTTTCAAACTGTTTGCTCTTTCTTCTTCTAATTAATATCTCTTTAATTAATGTCTCCTGTCTGTTTCTGTACATCACTCTGAATATTTTGGTCTTCTCCCAAACCTTTAATAGGAATTTCAACCTTTTATTACTTATTTAGAGACATTATCTTTCTAAATTTCTACTCTTTGCACATTAGCAATGATGTATGAATTCGATTGTAGACTAATAATGCATAAACTCTAGTGACAGACATCCTACATCTTACTCAGGGCAAGTTATATATTTCCTGGCTAGACATGTTAGAAATTTTTTATTCTTACCTTTGGCCAAATGCCAGCCATGGTCCTGGAGAAAAAAAGTTGTGTTTGATTGCTTGGTTTTGTCTCTTTCAGATTTTGTAGAAAAATCTGAGATCATGAGCCTTTAAAGGTAGCTTTGTGTCCTTTTTATATTTTTCAATTAAAAGGTACATTTGCTTTTATATGCTCTTTGGACAGACAGACGTTAAAGCTACCCTTCTCTGGATCATGTTTACCCTTTTCTTTTTTAGGCCTTTCAAGGGCTACCTCTTTTGAGATTTCCATACAGACTTCAAACCTCTCCAGAGATTTACACAGCCACGCAATTATATTTTCTATTTTGTGCCTTTATCCTTTTCTAATAATTTTCAAAATGCAGTATGTCTTCAGTGCAATTAGTAATTGAGCACTGAGCTGATAACTTTACAAATCTATCCACAGTGACTCCAAGCTTTCCTTTCAGAGTGGTAATAACAGCTGACTTAGAGACCATAGTTGTTCATCAATAGCTAGTATTGTTTTACCCATGGGCTTTTACATGATAATAATTTGTCATTTTATTACCCACACTCCCCATACTGTAAGATCTCTCTGCAATCAAATTTCATTTTTACCATGCTGTACAATTATACATAATCAGTTTTTTGCTGCTGATACTTTCTTATCAAAAGCTTTTGTTAGTCTAGTGTGTTAAACAAATCGATTGTCACCCTGCAAGCTTGAAGTCTAATTCAGAGAACTCTAATAGGTTTGTGAAACATAGTTTCCCTCTACAAAAGCTGTGTTGAGTCTTTCTCCATGTTAGCTTATTTAACTGAATATGTATTTATTCTATTCTTTATTAGAATTTTGAGCAATTAAGCTGTTTCTGAAATCAAACCTATTAGTGCTTTGACTGCCCCTGAAGCACTTTTCCAAAGTTGCTATAATTTTAGCCTTTCATTCCTCCAGTTCTCCAGATAATTTAAATGTTAGTCTGTATAACACACTTTCTAGTAAAGAATTTTTAATTCTTAGTTCCTTTAATACTTATCATTAAATACTGCCTAGCCTTAGCAAGGTGTTACTATTTATTTTATTTACTTCTTCTTACATTCAGCTGACACTGTAATTTGAGACAGTTCCTCCAAATAATTTCCTGTGAGGAAAGGCTCCTCATGAGACCCTTCCTAAGTTTTTCTGTAGTGAAAAGCGATGCAAATCACCACTTCAGATTTTCTACCATGGTCTTATTCCTTTCCTATATTAAGTATCCTTCCTTTCCTGTATTAAGTATCTGTTGACCCTACAATTGTTGTGGCAAATACTTTGCTTCTAACATGTTTGACCACATCTTATAAATAACTTCATGCCTTTAGAAAATTGTTCTTCAAAGTCTTTTTTCTTTTTGGCTTATTAAAGTTTCAGATTTAATTTGCCGGAGTTTATGGTCTTTTCCATTCACCTTATGTGAACACAATACTCACTTTCTGAAAGATAACTTTCGACTTCTGTTACCCATTTTATTTTTACTGCTTAATTATTGTTCTCTATTGTTTATATTTTTTAACCAGGTTGATTTTACAGTTACTTTGCGCCTCTGCTACGGTGTATTGAAGGAAGCTCCATCTACAGCATTGTTATTCTCTGGCTGGTTCTTTTAGTTTACTTTTAGCAAGTTTTCTGGTTTTACATAATTTCCCTTTTTGAAAGTGAACATCTCTGTAGTGGTTTATTTAGTGTCTGTGTTTCACTCCTGCTGCAGTTTTGAACTGGAGTGTATCAAACTTAGAACGGCTTTTTGAGACCTATGTTTAGAAACAAGTCCAACGTACGTCTTCCAAGAACTGTTTACTCTAAGAGTAGGCTTTCTGAATAGCTGTTTCAAGGAGAAGCTGAAGTCTAATGAAGTAGCTTCCATCTTCTGAAGTTTGATCTGATACTACTTGTTCAGATGTTTATCCAAATCTTCTTGGAAATAATTACAATTGCCTGTCATTACTATGTTTATTGCTCTTGCAACTTTTCTGGTATCTCTTATTCACAGTTAGTATCTGAAAATTGATATGAGAGTTGTAATATCACCCTCTTCCCATTTACGTACATTTTTTAATTTTTTTATTTTTAGCCATATGGCTTATTACTTAATTTGCTATAGCCAAAAACTTTGACTGGTCTGCTTAAGTAATCTGTAACCTGGCATGATGTGTTTGAAAGATTAGCTTTCTTCCCCAAATTTCATAACTCTGTCAAGTTACTGTCCTCACTAAAAATCAGGCAATCTAATTTGACTATTTTATGCTTTACACTTCAAACATTTAAATTGGTGAATATGTACATTACCTCTTGGGATGGCTGTCTCCTTATTTATGCCTTCTGTAAAAGGAGTTTCATTTGCTGAAAATGAACTTGGCTTTTTAATTCCTTACTGTTTTATAAAATCCTCATTTCTCTTTACTTAAAGAGTTTATCTCAATGTTATCTGTGTGCTCTTCTGCAGCTCTGGACTTTCCCATAGTGTTTAGTATAAAAGTTCCCCATAAACTGTTAAGGTTCATCATCATGGTTCTATTTTTACTTGGATGAAGCTCAACTAAAATAACAGACAGTTTCACAAAATAGACATTCCACTTATTTAACAAGATTTTTCCAATTTCTAATGAGTTTGATTACATTTTCTCCACACAACAGTCTTGTATATGAACAGAAAGTTAATCTGTCCAGACTAGTGCATCACTGACTTTGGTCAGTCTTTATCTTTTACTTCTCACATATTCATTTAATTTTGTCTCCAGAATCTGTATTCTGCTGTCCCGTGTACTGCTACAAATATGGGCTGTGGCCACTGTTTCCATCTTACTGCTGTCTAGACCATGAGTTTCTTCACTGTATTAAGTCAGCATACTCTCATTATTGTCACCACAGACAAAGTTATCTATCTGCCTAACCTATCTCCTGTTATTGTTCACTTCTTCACTTTACCAGGTTGTTCAGGAGGATGTTCAGGCTATTGCACTCTATTTAGTCAGATCTTGTCTGCTGAATATTTTCAGCCTTTTATAGAATCACAGAACCCTAGAACAGCTGAAGTGGGAAGGGATGTCTGGAGATCCTCCGGAGATCTGGAGTCCACATCCCTGCTCAGAGCAGAGTCAACTAGAAGGTTGCCTAGTAGCATGTCCAGTCATGTTTTGAATATCTCCAAGGATTGAGACTCCACAACATCTCTAAGCAACCTGTTCCAGTGCTCAATCACCCTCACAGTAAAAAAGCTGTTACGTTCAAATAGAAATTCCTGTGTTTCAGCTTGTGTCCACTGCCTCTTGTACTGTTGTTGGGCACCAACAAGGGAAGTCTGACTCTGTCTTCTTTATGTTATGCCCACCAGGTATTTATATATGTTGATCAGATCCCCTTGAGACTTCTCTTCTCCAGGCTAAACAGCCCCAGCTCTCTCAGCCTCTCCTTGCATGTCAGTTGCATCATTCCCTTCATCAGCTTCATGGCCCTCTGCTGGACTCGCTGGAGTTAGTCTGTATCTCTCATGAACTTGGCAACCAAGACCTGAACCCAGCATTCCAGGTGTGTCTCACTAGTGTTGAGTAGAGCAAAAAGGTCACCTCCCTCAAGCTGCTGGCAATGCTTTTCCCCTAATGGAAATACAGATGCTTTTGGCCTACTTAGTTCAGGGGCACATCAGTGACTCATGTTCAACTTGTCCAACCAGACCCCCAGGTACGTTTCTGCAAAACTGCCTTTCACCTTCTTGGTCCCTCAGTGTGTACTGGTGCATGGGCTTATTCTTCTTCAGGGTCATGGCTTGGCATTTGCTTTTATTGAACTCAATATCCTCCTGCTAGGAAACGGTTTCCCCCAATAGCAGTATTTGCTAATGGCCTGGAAGTGGGCCTACTTAGGATGTCTGTGTACTTTCTCTGTGGTTAATAGTGTCACATTTAATTTATGTCAGTTATAAAAATAAAAAAAAAAGGAAGAAAAAAGACAACAATGTGTTTTGACCTGTTGGTCTGTGGTAGGTACATTCTACATCACTGTGCCTGTTTCTGTATTTCTAAATGTATCTTTGTGTTTCTGTACCTATGCTGCTCAGGTATGTGCTATCTTGGCCATGGTATTCAAGTAAAAACAGTTTCAGTAAGCTAAATGATTCTCATTCAGATATTCTTACCATTTCTAATCGTCCTAAATGAACGTATACCATGTGTTAGCATACATTGGCAGCTGGTGAGGTTCAATGTCTTATGATTCCTTCTAGTCACTTTTGCTTAAAGAAGTGAGTAACAGTGAATTCTTCCATAATAAACTCTAGCATTTTTTTCTCTGATAAGCAAAATCTATAGATTTCCTTAAGTTTTTTTTCACCCCCTGCCAGGACTGTTCCTAAACACTGAGTGATAGTCTTGCCACTACAGTACTGCTCAACAGAGCTTGAAATTAGTAAGAAGAGCTCAGGCTGTCTGACAGCTAGTCCTACCACGGCCGCCAAGTCTGAACAAACAGCAGCAGCTATTTTGCTCACAGGGGAAATAAGGTTAGTGAAAATATTAAAGAAAAGTGAATGCCACTGCTGGCATGGCAACACTTTCCAGTAATTGGATCCTTGTGATTCATGCTGGCCTGACTCTGAGAGCTACAGATGGGAAGTTTACAAGCTTTAGTTTGGAAGCTCTAGTTTGGAGCTTATAAGCTCTTCTTAAGCAATGCGAAACACATAAAAGTTCACAGAGTAAGTGTAATTCTGTAAATTCCAATAAAATTTCTTGATAATTTACTTTTGTTTGAGAGAATTCATCTATTTGGACATATAGGATAATAACTACTGTAACCATTAAGTTGTAGGTGCTATTTTTAATGAAAAATTACTGTCTTTGATTTTTTTTCCAGAATTAAACTGTTAATTCATTCATCAACAGTTAGCACTGTCCATTCTTTCTTATTACGGAAGGTAGATTTTTATACCTAGGTAATATGATTAATTTTGAAAGATGTTGCAAGTATCTACCTGACAATTCGGTGTCAATATTATTAAAGTGACTAATAAAGAGAAAACTTGTGTTGTTCGAAGGTTAAATACAAAATGAAAAAATCACTAACTGACACAAACACAACTTGAAAAAATTAAATTTTCCACTCAGATATATATCTCAGTTATTGAATGCAAATATGAACCAAATCTGAGCTGTCCAGCTTAGCAAATCAAACTGGAATTCTCAAATTAATTCATTAGACTCTCAGTAATGTTGAGTAGATTGTTTGCTTTTGATGCTCTGTTGCTTGGCCAGGAGGGTGGTTGTTGATGGAGTTTGTATTTTTGTATCTTTTTCTGTGTCTGCCTTAACTGTGAAATGGATAAGAAAGATTAAATAAATAAATAAATAAATAAAATTTGAATTTTCCAAACTTTTTCCAAGCTTTAAGTTTAAATGTGGGGATATTGGAGATGTGTTTGAGTGAACTTACTTCTGTCAATTGTAGAGGCTTTCTTGAGCTAATCAAACTTCTACTAAATGACAAACATGATAATACTTCGGGTCGATAATGATAATAACTTTTCTAGAGAATCTGTGGATTCTCCACCCTTGGAGATATTCAAAACCCAATTGGACACATTGCTGAGCAATCTGCTCTTGTTGACCCTGGTCTGAGCAGAAGAGTTGCACTAGACAGTCTCCAGAGGTCCCTTCCAGACTCAGACATTCTGTGATAATTTAAGCACAATTCCCTCGAAAGAAGAGCTTGATGAATTTACGGGTTGTGATATTTTCCTTTATATGCTTGTTTCTTGACACGTTACATCAGAGCCTTGCTTCTCAGTCTTCTAAGTCTGTATTCGGTCTTATGAGGCAGGTAACCATTTATATTGAGCATTTTCATTCCCTCCCAGTTTGTTTACATACAAAAATATGTAATTAATCTGAATTATGTATGGCATTAATCTGAGGACATACATTTACGTTAATCTGAGTAAAACCCAATGTGTTAAGAGAAAAAGTACTTTAAAGATTATTATTGTCTTCTTAAAACCAGAAATGTTAATCTGGAAATGTAAATGCAATGTTGCATTTAAAAAAAACATACACTGTGAATTATGCAGCATGAAACAGCCACCTTTATAACCCTGACAATTCAAAAGGAATAGAGAGGAAGAACGGAGTGAAGCGGTGTGTTTCTGTCACTGTATCAGGTAGGTGCAACACCACCCATGTGGCTGGCAGCTACTGAGCCAGAAAATCAAGCTTTACCATGAGTGAAACATTAGATCCCACATGAGTCTATTTTCCAGTCTAAATGGTTAGTAGCTTTAGTGGCATTTCATTAAGACTACTCACATCAGCACAACCCAGTGATCCTGTTCCATATCTGCTCTGCCATCAGTTACCAACGAAATTCTGCTATACTCTGTTTTGATTACCTGCAATATGAAAATACATTCGAAGATGACCTTTTAGTGAGTTATTTTATACATGCTGAGGGCAGTTCTATTTTGACAGCTGAATTAAACAAAATATAGAGAATATAGCTAGTCGAGGCTTCAAGCATATTGTTTTTAGCGTAGTAACTATGAAGAAAACTGCTTTAATCCTCCACAACTCATTTAACCTTGGAATTAAATATGCATGTAAATGTGATGGTCCCACACCTCAGTTTGTGTAGATTTATAACTATCCACTGGATTATTTGTGTTTCCAGATGCCTTAGAAATTCAGGTTGCCAGCTAAACTCCTTAAAGACTGGTCATGCCTACCCAGCAAAGTAGTATTACGGATGTTTGATTAATGTCCTGATATTCCACTCAAATTAGCAATACCATTTCAAAGTATTTCATCTCCTGAAGGGAAATTGTAGCCTGATATTCAAGGGATTAAGCTGCAGATAAAACAATTATCTTTTAATGACATCTCTCTTCCTCATTTTCATATTTTTTCTTCATTATAAGGCAATAATAAAATTTATAAAGAGGAAAAGGCTATGTAGCCTAACATATTTAGAGATGTTGCATTTAAAAGACTGCATTGTTTGTCTTAGCAGTCAAACAAAAGAAAATGTGACAACTCATTCAAATCATTCTACAGTTCTGCAAAACCAGCTTTTATTTGGACTGCAGAAATTCAGCAGAGGTCTGCATCTTCCTAGAGATCCTTTGTCTTATAACAGTTTTTAAATTTTAACATAAAATCTTGCAAAATAGACAGATTCATGATATATTCTGGCTAATAAGAAGCAAATATCTTGTCTAGAGTGGACAGACTGAACTCTCTTAAATAGGCTAGGACTGTAAATAACACAGCTTTTATTATGTTCAAAAGGGACAATAACAGATACAAGGATAAATGTAATAGGAACAGTCTGAAGAGCATACGCAAAGGAAGAACATTCCTGGAAACTCAATAATGTGTCAACTGCCATTGATACAACAAAACCACCAAATTTATTCAGGGTTACATTGATCAGAATAAATAAATAAATAAATAGTATCTTTATCTCCATTCAATTAATGTGGGACAAATGAGATGCCTATATATAAATCTACTGTTCATACTCTTACTTGAACCTATTCCGTGCATCAACCCAACCAGGGAGGGGTTCAGTTTTGATCTGAACAAGCAAGATGTTTGGCTTTGTGGCAATGATGGTACTATGCAGTAAAAGCATTTCAGATCCTGGATTGAATAGGGACCAATGGGGCTAATGAACTACGTCAGGACATGCTGCTTTTGACATGGCAACAGTGCACTGGACATTGATCTCCTTTTGGTCCTTTGAGAGGAGAAGCATGTGATGCCTGGATTTGACAGCAGTTATTTCCCTGTTCTTTCCTTAGCTGATACTGGGGAAAAAAACCCACAACAAAACAAAACAAACACCACCAAAAAAAGCCCAAAACTTTTCAGTCAGATACCTTTACATGGAAAAGATGGCTTTGTCATTTCTTCTCTAGTTGCTAATCCCTTCTCAGTATGTTTAATGAAAATATGATAGGGATAGCTTCCGTTTATCACTGAATACAAGGCATTTTCTGAACTTCCCTATTGATTGATCTCTGCTGCAATGAATAAAAGAGTATCTTTGGAGGGTGTTTCTATATTTAAATAATTCTTTTGTTTATTTCTTTCAGTCTGCTATACCTGAAGTTTGTTCAGGACTGGCTTGCGACTTGTGCTACAGTTTCTAGCCAAGGAAGAATAAAGATGCCATATTGAGAGGTGTATTTGTTCTAAAATTTCACAATTCTTTACTATGAAACATACGGCTAAAAAACTTTTTCTTCCCACTTGATTTGAAGTGGGTTTGCATGCAATATGCTGAGTTTTCTTCTGTGCATTTCTTGCACTCTTCAAACACCATTTTTTAAACTCATAAGACAGAATATTAAGATCTTTAAGCAGCGTACCAAGAACATTGGTGGGGCTTTCACCTCCTGTTAATATATGCGTGCACAAAGGAAACATCCAGTCCCATCAATAACAGAGAAACTTAGGAGTACACTCTGAGTAAAGAAATTGGTGCATGTTAATTTCAATAAAAAATAACAGATACCTTTTTTGAAAATACCACTGATCCTGGATATATTTTAGTTTTGCATTAATACCACCTCAGGTGCCTAATTCTGTACATATAAAAATGAAAGCTTGATTTATATACCAAAGAACTAAATAAATCATAGAGTCATAGAATGGTTTAGGTTGGAATGGACCTTAAATATCATCTAGTTCCAGACCCCCTGCCATGCACCGGGACACCTACCACTAGACCAGGTTACTTAATGCCCCATCCAGCCTGGTCTTGGATACTTCCAGGGATGGGGCATCCACAACTTCTCTGGGCAGCCTCTTCCAGTGTCTTACCACCCTCAGAGTGAAAAATTTCTTTATGTTATCTAATCTAAATCTCCCCTCTTTCAGTTTAAAACCATTGCCCCTTGTCCTATCACTACATGTCCTTGTGAAAAGTCCCTCTCCAGCTTTCTTCTAGGCCCCCTTCCGATACTGGAAGACTGCTATAAGGTCTCCTTGGAGCCTTCTCTTCTACAGCCTGAACAACTGCAACTCTCTCAGTTTGTCCTCATAGGAGAGGTGCTCCAGCCCTCTGAGCATCTTCGTGGCCCTCCTCTGGACCTGCTCCAACAGGTCCATGTCCTTCTTGTGCTGAGGACTCCAAAGCTGGACAGGTGGGGTCTCACGAGAGCAGAGTATAGGGGCAGAATCACTTCCCTTAACCTGCTGGCCACTCTTTTTTTGATGCAGCCCAGGATGCAGTTGGCTTTCTGGGCTGCAAGAACATACTTCCAGGTCATGTTGAGCTTCTCACCAACCACCTCTCCCAAGTGCTTCTCCTTTGGGCTGGTCTCAATCCATTCTCCACTTGGCCTATATATGTGATTGGGATTGCCGCAACCCAGGTGCAGGACCTTGCACTCAGGCTGGTTGAATTTCATGAGGTTCTCACGGGCCCACCTCTCAAGCCTGTCCAGGTCCCTCTGGATGGCATAATTTCCCTCCAGTGTGCCAATCGTGCCACACAGCTTGGTGTCATTGGCAAACTTGCTGAGGGTGCACTCAATCCCGCTGTCCATGTCACCAACAAAGATATTAAATAGTACCAGTCCCAGTACTGACCCCTGAGAAACGCCACTCATTGCTGGTTTCCACTTGGACATTGAGCTGTTGAGCACAACTCTTTGAGTGTGACCATCCAGCCAGTTCCTTATCCACTGAGTGGTCCATTGGTCAAATCCATGTCTCTCCAATTTAGAGACCTGGATGTCATCCAGGACAGTGTCAAACACTTTGCATAAGTCCAGGTAGAGGACTTATGATGTCAGTTGCTCTCCCTTTATCCACCAAAACTGTAACCCTGTCATAAAAGGCCAGCAAATTTGTCTGGCATGACTTGCCCTTGGTGAAGCCACGTGGGCTTTTACCAACCACCTCCTCATTTTCCACGTGCCTTAGCAGAGTTTCCAGGAGTATCTGCTCCATGATCTTGCCAGGCACAGAGGTGAGACTGACCAGCCTGTAGTTCCCTGGGTCGGTGTCAAATACACAGCACAAACACATACACATGTATATATGCACACAATCGCATACACAAAGACAAGGTATTACAGAACGTACGGCAAAATCAAACACAGCAGAATGTGGAAATGTCAAGCAGTTTCCTTCACGTTCATACTTTCGTTCTTTGTAGAAAAGAGTAGCTATGAAACTTTTGCAAGCTTTGCTTTTCCCCAGATCCACAACAGCCTGGTATCACACTGATGGATTTTCATCAACAGCAAAGACACACCCCAGACACAAAGATCATCTCCATCAATCAGTAACACGTACATTGTCACCCTAAAATAAGAATTGCTAATCATTCTCAAGAAAAGTCTGCCAGAGTATTTTTAACATAGGCAAAGAAAATATTTTTACTTCACTTGTTCTTAGAAATGTCTGAATCATTTTGGCTGAAATCTTCTAGTTGCTTCTTCAGTGTCAGATGGAGTACAGATTGGACAGATGAGCTAAGATTTCTACTAGAGAAGAGATAGTCTTCTGTGTGTACTTTTTTGGAATTCAATCTGTCAACATTAAAAGTTGGAATACATATTTCCATGTCTTCACATGTTGATTTCTCAGCCAAGCCACCTATGGGTGTGGCTTTTTTATTTTTTATCTTTTTTTTATTTTTGGCTAAATTATTTATTTATTTTTCCCTTTATTCTTATCCATAAATCATTAAACAGTTCACTTCCTCTGGTGCTAGGACTATCCTTTTCACTCGTGTTTTTAAGAATTGTCTCCTTTTGTTAGATTCTAACACAGGCAGCTACAGAAAGTACCTTTTTTCATATGAAGATATTTTGTAAAAATAGGGTAATAATGCAAAAGAAAGAGTGAAAAGAGGAACTGAGGAGTGAGTTTGGTATTTTGTTGGTCTAGCACACGGAACATGTCAGTGGTACTCAGGAGTATTGTATTGAATCCTGCTAAGGTGCGGATTTCTTGTCTCACCTTGGTTCCTCTGCTGTTCAATTCATGTGTGTGAGTCAGGGCCACTGTTTCTCCAGTATAACTAGGTAATTAGAGAGAGAGGCATCTCTGGAGGCCATTTCATCCTATTCTAAAACAGGTGTTTAAAACAGAGGAGATAATTTGGCAGAGGAAGTGACTGCCTCTCTCCATTGCCTTAGAGGGAATTGGGAGAAGTAGCTTAGATTGGATACTAAATTTATGGATAGCTAAAAGCAAATGAGACATACCACAATACTGAAGAGCAAAGTATTTTTGCTGCTTAAAGAACTGGTTGAATTTTGATGTAAATAATTAGAAGTAAAAATATTTGAGAAGCTTCTATGTTTCCATGTAATAAAGAGAAAGTAGTTTGCTTTTCCCTATGCTTTCCTTGGGTACCCACCATATTACTTTCATTATTATTGGTTTGGGCTGGTTTTTTTTTTTTGTTTGTTTGTTTTTTTTTTGATATGTTGTAGCACCTGAGTTTTGCCAATAGCCTTCAGTCTTTGGATCCCTTTAGGTAGAGTACCTGGTACCACCACTGTGAAAAGCAAGTAATTTATGCACACGGTCTTTAAGTTAAACATACACTGTTTTCTGTATGCAAGTCAAAACAGATCTTCTTTCCTCAGATTTCTTCTGTCCTCCCTGATTGTTATTTCTTTCCTTCTTTCTTTCTTGGTCTTCTTTTTACAAACTACTTTTTTCCTAAACTGCTTTTGGCAACCTAAGAAATGTCTCTTAAATTGAGCAAGACATCAGTATCTAACAAGAAATAATCTGTTTTAAAATAAGCACTTTTCAAATACACTATTAGGTACAAAAACAATTCTCAAACACACAGCATACGATGTCCTAAAGAGTCAGTTTAGAAATTATAGAAATTATAATTTAAAACCATATGCTCTGTCCAAAAGTGCATTGTTTGTTTTAGAGACTACCATGCTCGCTTAGCTCCCGGAATATTTTTATAACATTCATCGGTTTACCATCCTCCATTATAAGAGGAGATGAGGGAAGAACTGCCTTGCTGAACTCTATTTGTCAAGGAAGACATCCCTTTTCCACTTTAATAGATTTAGAAATCTCAGAAAAATATCTGGACAAATAGCTATTAAAAACTGACTGCAAAGATTTTGCTGCCAGAATGTAAAATACAAAACATTTATGGTAAACATAAGCAAAATCTTCTAACGTATTTAGATAATTCTCCTTCATAAATCTAATGGACTTCTGAAAATGGATTTTTAAAGACAGAACAGATCTTAGACCCACTGATTTAGCACTTCACATATGACAGGCCATAGAATATCATCAGGCCAAATAACTTACAGTTGCCTAAAGCAGATTTCCTAGACATTTATTTTATCTTCCTCTGAAAATTTCAGGAAATAGGAAGTCTGATGGAAAACTGAACTCTCTATCTAGTTTCACATGATGAATTGATTTTTGACCAAATGGAAACCTTTATAAAAATAATACAATCTGCTGGGCTTGATCAGAAATTGTGGCATATCCACATTATATCATTGGTTCAGGGGAGGATTATGATTGATTAATTCCTTGATCTACACCTTTGTGTTCCAGTAAGTATTTGTGAATTTCCACATACACATGTGAAATGTTCAAGAAATAAAGTTCAGGAGATAGCTGAAGGTTAGCTCTGCTAACAACAAGTCTTGACAAATCTGTGTCCGAGAACTTTCTGCATAAAATAATTTGTGAAGCACACAGTTAGATAGGAATTACCCCACTAAGTTTACTGTCTCACAGCCAATGCATGATCTCTGTGTGATTGCTCTTACTTTGTTTCTCCAATTAGAAATTTAACAGGTTATTTGAAACCACTAGTGAAGTTGTTTTTAGCAAACAAACAACTGCATTGAAAAAGGCAAGTAAAGTTCATGTAATAAATCTGAAAGCAAGTATCTTCTTCTGGATCACTCTATGGTGGTAGAAAAGGTTACTTTCTTTAGCTGCTTGAAAGCTGCCTTTCTGACCTTCATTTATCTGTCAGTGACATAATTTGTATGAATACTCCCTAATTTGCTAAAACCAAACTTTTGGTCAGAAATAATGGAGCTGGTTTTCACAATGCCGCTCTCACAGTAGATTTGCAAAATACTCACATGCTTCATAAAAATGTTGAGGAACAATGTCAGGTTCTGTGTCTTTCTTTTTGATTGCAGCTTGTTACGGCAAAACCTTGTAGCTGCTTAAGCTTAGGTGAACTGAATCTTCTTCTAGAACCTTATGAAGAAATTCTTGTTACCAAATGCAGGTACTAATTAAGCAGCAGGTCTGAGGCATGCAAAACATGCCTGCAAGACAGGCATATTGTCACTCTGAGTGTCCTTCTCTATTGTCTTATAGGTAAAGTAGTTTGTAGAGTTATTATCATACTGATTTTACTATTACTTCTAGTTAGCCAGAAAATATCCTTGCAAAGAAATCTTACTTTTTATCTGCAGCTTTCCAGGAGCATTTACTCTTATCCTTCAGGCAAAGCCCTACCAACCCTGAGGCATAGTAGGCTCTTTCAAACTATCATGCTGCAATTTGTATAACTATGTGTAGACTAAAAATTCAAAACCAAAATTATTTCAGAAGGTCACATCCTGCTCCTAGGTGGGTTACCACAGCAGGATCACATTTAGTTGATGGATGATGTATACTGTCTACTACATTAGATGCATATTAAATTTTATCAGTAGGTCACAGTCTGAAATGATAGCTTAAAATATCTTACTAGCACGAAATTTTAATATGTTAAACTGGGTGACAAGCATGCACATAGATGAGATGGGAAGAGGATAGTGAATTATTTTAAAAATTTTGCCTGTCATCAGTATCAGTATTCTTGCTTGTCTATGGTTTTAAGGAAAAAAAAATATTTGTCACATTAATGGTTACCTACTTTGTTCTGTTTCCCCCTCTCCCCCTCCAGTAAATACGCTTATTTGCTTGAGCAAATCTTGATGCTTAACTCTTCTCATGTTATTATGTTCACCATGATGTGAAATGGCTGACTCCAATTGAGTGTGAAGCACATACTGTTATACACATTTTTTTGAACAGTGAGTTCAACTACGCTTGCGTGATATGTATATTTTTAGCTTTGGGTCCACTACCGTCTGCTGCTGACTACTTGTCATATCTTCACCATGTATTTGATTTTATACATGAAAAAAAATGATGATACATCTGACATATATTAAAGAGATTTTCCAATTCTTATGTTTCACAGCTTTGGTGTAAAGGATTGTGATTTTTACATTAGAAGAAAATGCCCTTACCAGAGCATGAATACATCCAGCACAGTTTAAGCCGTAAGTATTTTGCATTTTTCAGGGAGTCACTAAGTATTATAAATCTTCATTTCATTGGGCTTCTCTTCTGCTTCAAAGCGCAAGAGAGAAATGAACATTAGTTTTAATGCATTTCATTATTACTCTGAGGATGTGTGAAAAGTTTGCTGGGATCTTTTTCTGTGAAAACTTCAAAGCAGGATTTAAAAGAATGCCATCAACTCCCTTTTCCATCTGAATTTCACATGGTGTAGGATGAGAATGAAGTTAGGTGCATCAGTTGGCTACACTTGAGTTGATGGGACTGAGTATTAGAGGTGTGTAACATTCATTGTTTATTGTTAAGTAGCTATCCTATACTATGTCATACTGCAATTAAAAAGAAAAACTACAGATGTAGCTAATAAACTACTTCATTATCAGAAAGGATCAACAAAAAAGATTTATTACTACCTTTAAATTTAATTAGATTATAATTTTTTTAAACAACCCAAACTTTCCTTATATTTCTTACAAAATTCTAGAATTCCAATTAAGCATCTTGATATCAGACTCTTGTTATTTATTTAGTGATTGAAGAGAAATCAAAATACATAAGACAAATCAATGTTAGAAAAAGGAAGCTTTGTCACTTGACTGATTTGTGGATATATATACATGAGATCTACAAGGTGGGGCTGTAACACCTGATTTTGTTAAGTCTGAAGAATATACAGCTAAATAGGGATCCTATTAGTGTCCATCTTTAACTCTCTAATGGCAGAGTATAGTGAAGATGGAGTCAGACTGTTCTCAGAGGTGTGTAGCAAAAGAAAAAGAGAAAATCGACAGAAATGGAATCAAGAAAAAATCTGATTGGATATTAGGAAAAAAGAAATTTCACAAAGAGCTGTTAAGCTCTGGAATGGGTTGAACAGAATGTTCAACTGCCTTGAGCAGTCTGACCAGGAGTAGCTGGCCTCCAGAGGTCCCCTCCAACCTATCTGATTCTATACAGGAAGTTTTCAATAGAATTGTAAACTGAGCCCTAATTTCCTATACATAACATAATGTTAACATAATCCTGTGAGCAGTAAAAGCCTGTCCTCTGTAGCTTTCTGCATTATGTTTGTATTCTCTTGAGCATAGTAAGGCTAAGCTGACCTTGTAGTATTTCCCTGAGTAAGGTCCCTAACAGTACTATTCTTAAACAAGACAGCCAGTTTTCATAAAACTTGTAGGAACTTTATGGCTTAAAGACCTTTATCCTTCTTTGAGAACCTGTTGAAGTTGGTCAGGGTTTCAAAAGCCATAGACACACGTACCCAGTGTGATCATATAAATGTAGTTTCCTTAGGGATCCAGGCTATAACCGGTGTGGTTATGTGCCCATTGGTCAGCTGGGACGTTTTCAATTCCATGCACATTAGGGCTTCTTCCTGCCTAGCTTGCTGCATGTAAGCACTCATGCGCCTGGATAGAGACAGAACTTCTTGTACAGGACTTTGTGGACCCCTTCCTTCTCAATTGTAACCCTGAGTTTCCATTCTCTACAAGTGGGAGTATGGGTGATTATGCTTCTGTGTTAATCCCTTTTGGTTTATTTCAGTGATTTTTCTGATGAGGAGAAATGAGATCTGAGAATAATAGGATCTTGTGTGTTATAAATCTTTCTGCACCAAAATAAATGGTAAAACATTTTTTTTTTTTTAGAAATAAAGAGCAATGACTTGTGTGCGTATATGTACATGTACAGTCATGACATTGTGCAGGATTGCAGCCATCAAAATTTGCAAGTCATTAGTGAAAGGATTATCACCAGTTCTTTTAATATTTGTTTAATAGTGTTGTGATGTTTACAAACAGAGACCAAGCTAATACTTCAACATTTTGATGCTTGGCAATTTAAAAAGCAAAGTGGCAGATGTAAGAATAAGAAGATTCTTGGACAGACTTGGGCTCCTCTTCATTGGGTGGAGCTTCCTTATTGCAGATTATTAATATTGTAGAGTATAGGTAGTCAAGATACTTATGTCTGAAGCCACTAAATGCTCTGGACAAACTCTGAGATTACTAGTTACTAAGGAAAAAAATAAAAAGCATCCCGAAGAGCTTAAAAGATGAAAGGTGCACATATGAAAGGATCTTTCACAAATTCATGGCCACACGCTACAAAACATTGATTATTTATACCATGAGATCATCAAATGCTGGACTGAAATGTGGAGAGTGAATTCTTAAAACCTTACATGTTAAGAGCCCCAGAAATAAAGCACGCTGGAATGGCTGAGCGGAATACTGTGAAATTACAGCTGCATCTGTATGGGTTTTTTTTTAAAAATCTTCTCCTAAGAAGATTTTTAAGTCCCCTGTTAAACAGAAAAAGCTGCAGTTCATGCCATTGTGAAACTATTCATATCAGTTCACCCTGATAATCTCCAGAGACAAAGAACTAGGATGACATTAGGATTTTATAGTAATGATTGAAATAAATATCTATGCTCTGTCAGGAGACCTGCTGGTAAAATTTGGGGGAAAAAAAAAAAATTGTTTTGACGTATAGTGTGTTTTCAGACCAACTAGCAAGTATGAATTCAACTAATTTCTATTTCCCAACGAAAACCCAACCTGATGAATTCAACTAATTTCTATTTCCCTCTTTATCCTGGCACCATAAAAACATATGGGTTCAACATCTTCTGCTGAAAGAATATCTACTTTCCTGTTCTATGCTAATCTCAAACCACTCCATAAGCTACCATCAAGTTCATAAAATGCAGGCGTGTTATTAAATTTTGTCATAGTATATTCTGTTGAATGAAAAAATGAACATCAAGCTGGCTCTTCAAAAGAAAGGGTTCCATTCCCAGTGCTGACACCAGCTTTACGTAATTTTCCTTTTGTCTTTAAGTACCCCATATCTAAAAAGCATTCCCCTTTTTTCTATGCCAAAATGTCTATTGTTACTGTTTTTAAACAATTCACAGTACTATATAATTATTGGTTATTTTTTCTACTGTGGATATTATGATGATGGCAATGATGATGATGAATCGCTGAGTATGATGAAATAAGGTGCAACATCATTTTAACAGAGATAGTGGCTGGCAAACTAACCCAGTAACTTTCTTTAATAAAATTATTTTCTGAATGAAAGAAACAGGGTAGATGCCATGCTTCTGGACTTTTAGTAAAATACCAGTTCCGTATGAGAGACTCAGAAAATCATTAATTAAACCAGACAAATGCATAAGAAAGAACTATCTAAAAGGAAAATTACAACAGATAGTGATGACAGGATCATTATATTACTGTCAGAAAACCCTAAAGATCAAAATAGGATGAATGTTAAAATCAGTGAAGCAATGTATTGTTTAAATTTGCTGATATCCTAAAGTTCATAGACACCACTACAATGAAAGCTTGCTGGAGTATCAAGAGAAATTGTATGATCTTGAGAACTTGTCTAATGAATACAAACGAAATTCAATAGTAAGGAATTCAGAAGACTCTTAGGAACTAATAATAACAATCTAAGCGTTACTCTGGAAATGTCAGCAGTTAGAATTTACTGAGGAAGAAAAAGAACTTCTCACATTAATTGATTACAGGTTGGCTATGAGCAACATGCATCATATGGTTGTGAAAATGGAAATGTGATCCTAGATAATGTCAGTCTAAATATTTCTAGTCAGGTTTGGAAAATATTAACAAAATGTGGAGCCTACAATTTAACAGATACTGTGAGCAGTTCTGTCATGCAAGTCACCCGAGTTGGAGGAGAGTAAACTTAACCTCAATAAATGTAAACAAGAACTGCTATGATGATCTGGAGTGCCTGAAAGTCAAGTATATAAGCATGGTGCACAAAATGTAAATCTTTTTAGCAAAGGTCTAGAAAAAGGAAGGAAGGGGGGACATGGTAGGTCAGTCAGTGTGTATGGGCAGGGATGTGGGGAATGAGTGATAATGAGGGAACCAGAAGCATAGCTGTTTTCATTAGTGGACAGTGATGATACTAAATTAATTAAGTTATCCTGTACCATGCAAGCATCCTACAACCTTCCAGTGGGAATATGGAGGTCAAAAAGTAGTTCATAAATGGTATTTTGTTCATTAACAAATAATCTGTGATGTAGTTGCCTTCAGAGGACTAGATTCAATAGTCCAGACACTGCCTCCCTATAAGAAGGGCCCTTCTCTACAAGAAGTACTCATGAAGTCAGTTGCTGCAAAATGATTTGCTTTTGGCTCCTGCTTAACAAGGTTACCAAGGCAGAGGAGGGGAGCTATAGAGTTGCAACTTGACCTACATGTAAATGGGAGAGAGGCCCTTGCTGACAGTCGGAGTAGCTTTAGGGTGAGTCTATGTTAGCATTTCAGTTTGGATTGGGAATGTGTGTTTGAAGAAAATGTCCCATGCTACTATTATGCTTTGATTTGTGACACAACAAGATCTTGGGCGCATAAGTTAGATGTCTTTCCTCTGAAACTAAAATAGATGATCCACTTTGGGAGCCACCTAATACACATCATGCCCAGCTGACTGCTCAGTCCACAAAGCAGCAAGTCAGAAGTAGAATTTCCTGAAATGTATAGTGCACACTGGGTCCTTAGCACCAGCTGCTCCTCTGTAGCTGCTTGTTAATGCGGATATAACCCGTTCGTCTCCTAGGGCTAAGCATGATGAAGTAGCAACAAGCCCCACACTGACTCTCTAAATCTGCCAATGAATGGCAAAGGACTTGAATACCACTCGTGTACAGGTGACAATCATGCCTGTCCCAGAACTGCCAATACCTTTAGGAGTTTGATGTCCTTACATTTTATTGCTAAAAGTGCAAGAATGTTAGTTGTAAGAAAAATTGTTTATAGCACAGGGGAGTGAATCATGTTAATGTTTCATTCAGTCCTCGGTAGTGCATTCCCATGATAGTAACCATTTGATCAAACTGTTATGAATGAAATGAGCTAAATTCCATTCTACTGTAAGCTGGCTCAGCAATAGAGACTTCAATTTGGCGTGGATGTGTCTGTTAGAGAAGCATTGGTAATCTTAGGATGGATATTCTCCATGAGCACTTTTTTTTTTGTTTGTTTAAGCACCTTTCTTATGTCTTTAAAAATAATAGCATTAAAATAATAACATTAAATTAGATTTGGAATTTTTTTACTGTCTTTTTCTGTTAATGGTACTCTATGTCTGATGAAAACAACTGCAGGGTCTGTTTAATTTGTTTTCTGCACAGTACAAGACTGTATGAAGAGCATACATGTTATTTCATTACCAAGATGAAATAAGGGAGAATTTATTGTGCTACCAGCATGCTTTCCTACAAAAGATGAGCTATTAAACACCGTCTCACTTACACACAGATTGCCTGTGATGAGTGATGCCAGGCATAGATGAAAGTAAAGTAGTTGATGTAGATGTAGATAATATAGTTTCATAACTGTAAATGATATCACATGTTTGCATTTACTTTAGAGTCTGTCAGAAGTAAAACAAGATAATGGTGACAGGTGGTAGATGTGTTGACCTCTTCTTTCATCTTTGCACACTTGTGACTAACTCAAAGCTACAGTCTTCACAAATAATTGTGTCAATTGTGTCAACTACCCCCCCTTCCCCCTTATTAATGAATTGCCTAAACCTTGGTTTATATACAATTCTATTTGAAAAGGTATATTTAATAGCAACATCTTAATCCAAAGAACAGCGATCGATAAATAAGAGTAATTAATGTTGGCTATATGAGAATTCCTATTGGAATGTGCAATCTCCATTACTCTGCAGTGGGATATAAGCATTCAAACCAGGTGAGACCTTCTCGGGCAAAAGGCAGTCCCAGAAGAAGATTACGCTGGGACCCTCTTTTCCCCAAATTTCTTTTTACTAAGCATCTCACTTTCAGTTTGGTACTCCCTGATGGAAACTGCTTTCAAATTAGGAAAAGCTTTAACTTATTCCAGGGCTAGACCACTGGTAGCTCTGAATGACTGTACATACTTCAGTCTCTGCTGTGGAGTCATTGTACATTGTAAAGCTAATGAAATATTCACTGTCATAACGGAAGGTTGAATGGATACCTGGTTGATCTCTAATTTTTCTCTTTATTTGTCCCAGTGAATATTTACTTAATTCACACAAATATGGTGGATATTCCATAGCTAATCCATAGCAGGAATAGCATAGAAAGAGCCTTTTTTAGCGCCAGGCTTATTTCTTGGTGGAAGGTCTATTTTCTGCGTAGCATGTTCCCAGACAGCAAAAGGTATTGGGACCTGACAGTCCTAAAATTTCAATTGCCCAGCCAAAGGCTGCTTGATAAAAGGTGCTGGTGAAAACATACTATCCTGGTGTTTGCTTTCCAATATGGTTGGTGTATCTTTCTGAGGCTAGTGAGGACAGACTGAGTTGCCTAAACATAGGCTATTTTACACACTCTGGGGTATTCAAGACATCTGTTTGGAATTTACAGCTCTCACAGGCCCTGTGAGAGGGCAACATCCTTCTGGGGTGGCAGCAGGAGGATATTTGTTTAGACAACTCAATACTATTGCTCCAATGTTTTCTAATTCTCTGTAGGGTTCTGCTCACTCGCTGTGATTATGGAATCTGTAAGAGTTGGGGTAGTATCAGTGCATGCTCAGTGACAGAAGTCCAGGATGATGTGCAATTTAGTTAAATATAATTTGTGAAAAAGTGGCCAACCATAACACTTCAAAGGCTCTAGGATTTGAATTCTGAAATTAGGATTCTGAAGTTGCTGTTTGACCTGATTCTATATCTGAATCTGACTTCAATGGGCAGAGGAGCAAGCCTCTTGGGCCACCACACAAAAGATAGTGACTAAATACAGCCAGGTTATCACAATATTTTCCTTAGGCTGGTGTTTCATCATCTATACAGATCAACTCAACAAAGAGCTGATCTGATCAACAGCTTGAAAATCATCAACTATTTTTTAAGTATAAAAGCAATATAAACCCCAAAACACCAGAAGAGAAAAACAGAAATAGTTTGGGTTTGTTTTTTTTTTTTTTCTTTCTGGCAAAAAAACCCCAACCAACCAACCAACCAACCCACCAACCAAAAAAACAACAGAAAAACATAACTTCATTTTTAAGACTCCATACCGCCCAGTTTAATTTTTTTTTCTCCACTTACTTTCTCTAGAATAATCCTTTCTGCACTCCAACAGATATATTTTTGGTGTTTTAATTCTTTTTGGTAAAGCAAGAGTTATAAAATAAAGTAAAATTTCAAAGAAAAATGTCTTTTAAGAAATTTAGACAAAACCAATTTTTCTTCAAGATATATGTTTGTGGGAAATTTTCATCTAGGTAAAACCCTGCGATATGACTGCAATCGTATACATTTAGTATGTTCTTTAACACTTACATTTTATACATACATGTAGTTCATAAACTACTTCAGTTATTTGAAAACTGAGGGAATAGGTAAAAAATAACTCTCATCTTTTCCATAGTACTTCCATAGAATTATTAGGCAATACTCTATATTTCCTAGAAGTTATACAAAAAAAACCAAAAAACCTTCAAATTTAAAAAAAGCTTAACTTAAGCAGTAGCATTATCAAAGTACATGTGAAGATATACAAACCTCATTTCTCACATTTCTGTGAAATAATCATTCTGATACAAGATCGAAGTTTTTGCCACTTATATGAATATCCTCTATTTTTTTTTCTACCAAGATTTTGATGAACATCAATTTTGGTATTTATATTCTTTTTAAAACAGTTTTAAATGGACATATCGTGAATATCTTGTTTTCTTCTTAACCTAAAAAAGGGCAATGAAAGCACTCTTTGTAGTGAAAAACAGTGCTATTTTTATTTCAGTAATTTTGTTCAACATTAAAGAAGGAGGCTTACAGTTTACTGTTGACAATTTCAAAATCCTGGACACTGCCTTAAAGGAAATGACAATGCTCTTTCTGTCATAATTCTGATTTATAGGGAATTCATAAGTTTCTTTAGGAGCCTCAATGTAAGAACAATTGCTCATATTATAAGAATTAAAAGTAAAAATCATTATTGTGAGTTAAAAAATAAGCAAATAAATTTGAAACAACACTGAATTTGTATGTAGCTGAACGTTGTCAGGCCAAAGTAAGAATACCAGGGTTCAATATTTCACCTGTGGCTTCAAAGTAGTTTTTCATCAAGGAGCGAAGGAAGCCAGGAAGGGAGATGGAGGAGTATGTTGGGAAAAGTGCTGCATCACCCTTCAAGAAAGGAGGGTTCTGTCACCTAACACTAAAGGGACAGGTACTCATAACAGACAGCCATATCCCAAACTCTTACATGTGGAAGATGTGTAATTGTGTTCTCAAATGTGTCATTGTAATCTTTAAAAGTTTACCTCATCACCTATCTTCCTCCCTTTACCATCCAACTAGTTTTATGCACACAGATAAAGGAGCACTTTGACATACGGATGTCTTATTGAAGTTCTGTTTCTTTGCTTTGTGCTTTGTGCCCGTGTGGAGTTGGAGCTAATCCAAATGGGACTCAAGCATTATTTTCACAACTCACAGATGAACAGTCAGATTGTTATATTATTTATAACAATTATATAGTATTGTGAAATGAGGAGAGCAGCTGCATCACAGTTGCAGCAGTATAGCACAGATTGTTAATATGTTATCAAATGAGTAATACAAAAAATCGTTTTTAGTTTTGGTAAGAAGTTAAATTCACTTACTGCCAGATTTAATAACACTTAATTTTATTCCATCCTTAGAGCCTTTAACTTTTCTCCCCTTTTTAAAAAATTATTACTAGTGTGTATTTAATCAAAATTAATATTCACGTTTAGGCTAAGCTTGTGTTTTGAATGCCTTTGAGTGAAATTTACTTTATGAGTGTAAAGCTTGGGTAGCAGGCTTTGCATCTTTTAGATGGTGTGGGAGCAAATCAAAACCTTTATGTTTAACCTCATGGCTTTAAGCAATCTGACCTCTCTTTACCAAAGTGGTTTGGAAAAGTGGATACAAGTCTTACGGGTGCCATTTCCCATTTCCCAAATGTCTTGTCCTATTTTTAGTTTACCAAAGCTCACTTTTACCACTTTAGTAAAAAGTCCTATCCAGGAGAGGGCAAGTGTGCCTGGAAGAATTAAGATGCAAAAAAGGACCAGATTAACTCCTGATTTTTGTGAGGAATCAACTTATTTTTCCTGTTGATCACCTCCTGTTTTATAAACTCCCACCTGATCAGACTGTATCAGAAAACCTTGTTGACCCTTAGGACTTACAGTTAATGACGTGAATGTAGACAGATAGCTTATACTGTAGCACTGTTCTGATGGGACCAGGCACTGAATTGGTATCCTGAGATCCAAATTCTATTTTGACTGATTCCTAAAAGATCTCAAATGAGTCATTTTGGTCATTGCGCCTTCTACCTTCGCAAGTTTCTATCTATCATCTGCTGTGTCTGTCATGTGTCTTGAGGCAATTTAACTCATTGCAGCATGGACAATTTATAAAGAGGTTGGAATATTGGATCCCTTATTTCCTTGAGAACTCCGGGTACTGGTGCATTAATAAAAACAGCTGACTTTTTAGGATATTGGGTAATGGTAGGACTAGAGGGAATGGATTAAAACTAGAGATGGGTTGATTCAGACTGGACGTTAGGAAGAAGTTCTTCACCATGAGGGTGGTGAGACATTGGAACAGGCCAGGCTGGATGGGGCTTTGAGCAACCTGATCTAGTAGGAGATGTCCCTGCCCATGGCAGGGGGGTTGGAACTAGATGATCTTTAAGGTCCCTTCCAACCCTAACAATTCTATGATTCTATGATCAGCATGTCACTACATCACTAAAGAAGTAGTAGGAGAACGAAGAAAAGGTGGACTCAGGGAAGGCAAAGTCTAATGCTCACGAACTGTCAAAAAGTTGATTGTACTTGAGTACAATAGCATGTCATCAGAGGTATTGTTAATGAGGTGGCTTTGGTTTCTGAATGAGGCATTGTTCTTTGTACTGAATAAGATAAAGAAATACAAAACTGTCATAGATCTGTTTGTTTTTTTCCTTTCCTTTTTAAAGGAATAGAAAAGAGAGGGGGGAATTTATTCAGTGTGGGGTTTTTTTTGCTGATCAAAAGAATAGATAACTGCTGGCTTGTTATAGTTAAATTGTCATTAAGACATTTAGAATGTCAGTGTGTTGTGGATCAGTTTTGAGGAAGGAAATTGCTATTGCACAACTATTTAACATTGTAAGGATAGTTATTTTGAAGGCTTCGATACAATGAGAGGAAAAAGAGGTTCTGAAAATGTGTGAAGTCTGTTGTTATAGTTTTATTATTGCCCAATGATGTGCACACTAAGAAAGAGATCCAAACTCCACAGAGATTATACAAACTCACTATATATGTGATTTATAAAGGTCCCATCACCTCTCAGTGTAGCTGATTAGAATCACTTGCAGCTATGAGAATGATCGTGTAATCAGACACATAAATGTGTTTTTTTAATTATTCACACCTGCACACATTCAAAACAACACACCCTGGTCTATCTTTGAGATGCTGTAAAAACCAAACATAGTGTTCAGATTCAGTGTGCTATTTTTAAACGCCCACAACTTGTTATTTAAAGATCAGTTGTCACACGTTTTTTTTTTTTCCTTAAACATAGCAAAAAGCACTGTTTATCATGCAGAGAGATGTACAGTTTTGTTTAATTTGGTATTGAATGCATTGTTCCATCTGAACTGAAAATAAAATATTCAGTGTTGGGCTCTTGTAAGAAATCTGAAGGTAAAGAAAAGTGGATTCATTGATGTCCTGGTTGGAGGTAAAACAGAACCAATTTTCTGTTCAGTAATTCTACTTTTTTGCTAAGCCTCTTCTAACTAACTGAACTCTGAAATTAACAGCATATTGTGGAGACACTGTTCATTCTCAGAGTGATAAGACCTGATTATTTGTAATTTATGCCAAGGAATGGCATGCAGAGAGGCTCTTGTGTGTACTTATTGCTATAACAACCAAGGTCAGCTAACTTTGTTATTTGCCCCGCTGGAGGGTCAGAAATGGAAAAGCACAGAGGGGTTGCACCTGCAGGGAGGAGCGGACAGGACAGGTGACCAAAACTGACCAGCAGGGTATTCCATCCCATCTGCCCCATGCTCAGTATAACAGCTGAGGGAATCAAAGGGTCAGCTCTCTTTCTTCAGTGGCCGGCATCTGCAGAGGACTCTGTTCATTTGCCTTTGAACCCAATCTGTGCGTTCCTGAATCCAGATCTGGAATCCAGTTCCCGGACATTGGTGAGTCCAGTCTTGGGCTTTCCTTGTGCCTGCCAGTGACATGATTGTCATCCTGGGAGCTCAGTACTAGTTTTGTATATATTGTATATATTTCATTATTTTCTTTTTATTTTATTATCAATATTTAATTAAATTAGTTTGGTTTCTTCTAAACTCATAAGTCTTTTTCTCTCTCCCCCGCTTCTCCTTGGAGAGAGAGGTGGGGGAGAGCATCTGTTGTTCGTTTCAGTGGCGAGTATGTCCCAAACCACAACAACTGAATATATATTTTATCCAGCAGTTTGGGCATTAAAGCATTTCCCCAAGACCGTGAGACATGGATTTGGTTCCCTACTTTGTCTGAAGACATCTGAAGCCATACTGATGCCTGTAATGCTACCTTTAATTCTGTGTTAAGACTGAAGAATGGTGAAGTGGAGGGAGGAAACCAGCTCATGTCATATAAATAATTGGACAGCCACTGAGAAAGAACTCCTAACTGATATCACTGCCTTTTCTAGTGAATATATCAGGTAAAACCCAGAAAATCATTCTAGTGCATGAGTCTGACTCACAGAATACTTAAACAGGCCTTACAGAATGAACCTACTCTAACAGGAAAGATAGTCATTGCAGTGCTCAATAAGCAGGTGCTTAGCCTTCATGCTTATATCTAGACCAACTGTGACACTGCATCTGTCTTTGTCTGATTCAGAAAAGGGATCTAAACTTGGGTCTTCAACTCTCCAGCTGAGTACGTTAACTGCACTGGGATACTGGCCCACTACTATCTCATAAAAGTAATACATCTAGAGAAGAGATGCTGATATTTTGTTTTGACAGTGACTGTGATTTTATGTGAGCTGTCTGTTGCTTCTGTTTTTCCTCTATGTCTTATATATTCAAGGAACCCCTGGGAGTCTTCTTGGCCTGTCCAGGCACAGCAAGGTTTACTATTTGAACTTACTGAGCCCCAAGGAGGCTGCTGGACATGCTCCAAGAAAGTTGTCATAGCCACAGAATCTTGATTCTTTTTATTTGTATATGCTCCCCTATGTCATTCCCCCCATGGTGGTAATTCACATTAGACCTCCAGGATGTTGCTGTTTCTGTGCCTTAAACTCTGTCTACATCACCTGTCATTATTTTCAGGTCAAACTACAGCCAGGACTTTTTCTTTTATGGTTAATTGGTGCTGCTGCTTTTCACATTACCTCATTTGGCTCTCTTTCTGTGAGAAAAAACAGAGAAGAAACTCATAGCCTAATGCTTTACTTGCTCTTTGCATTCTCTTTTCCATCTTCCCTCTGGGTGGGCATGTAAGGAGTCTACATCTTTTCTAGTTTGTTTGTCCTTTTCCATTCCTTTCCAAATAGGGATAAAAGAGAATACAACTCGCCCAACAACAGCATAACTCTGCCCCTACGTTCCTCCCCACTCCTTCAACATTTGTAATAAAACTGCCTAACATTCCCTCCACCCAAAGAAATGCATATGTTTACTTTAAAATCAATCTATTCAGTAAACTCCGTGCAGCTGGTTCAGCCCTGAGCAGGCAGTGTCCCCAAGCACAGTGGCACCACTCTACCAGGAGGGAAAAATTACTCTCAGTTGTGGAAGAGGAGGAAGAGGGAGGTGGACAGTCTGAGTCATGCACAGGAGCTGCGGGGTCCAGGATAGATGAGGAAGTACATAGTCACCCATGTTGTTTTACACCAAGTTACTTACCTTGGTTCACCAGTCAGAGCCCAAAGGCTTCAAGGACCACTGGTTTGTAGTCTCACCCACAGAGGTGGTTTTAATGAGGGCAGTTCACAAGCACTGCTGCAAGGCTTTTGCTGTTTATAAACAGACACATTTAGCTCGAGGATGAGTAGCCTTTCAGAAACTTTCCACAGCACCAAGATCTGTGTAAATTTTAACACCCTTATACCTAATGCCAAAGGAGAAAAACCGAAAAGGGTACTGTTGAGCTCTTTACAATATTTTAACAACTTCACAAATCCTTCTGGCAAGGAAGACTGTGTGAATGCATTTCCTCATAAAGCCCACACTGGTGGAAACCTGAATTCAGCTCACATGTGAGGAGACCCATGGCATGTTTCAGTTCCTACCTGCCTGTGCTCCTATGTTTCTCCCTCTTCTGAAATGCAAAGCCTGCAGTGAACAGTTACAGCAGATAAAGCTTCTAATTGTGAGGGCCCCTGAGCACACCACCAGTCCTTGCTGTCCTTGCACACACGCCGGGGCTCACCCCATCCTGCCCCTGGCCCAGGACCCCATTTTGGCCCTCTGGGGCCATCTGCCCCTGCCCCACTGGTGCCATAGCAGGGCCGGTCTCCATCTCCCCACAGCCCTGCCCTGCCTGGCCATGGGTCCCCTGAGTTGGGCCCATGTCCCAGCCTTGGCCTCTCCCTGGTAAGGTGCCTAGTGCCCCCTGGCTGCGCTGCTCCTGGCTGGGGTGGTGGGATGGGCACTGGCTGGTGGCCACTCTGGAGACCCTGGCCTTGACAGTGAGAAGAAAACTGAAAGAAACTTCATGAAGAGGGAAACATTGGCCATTTTGCAAGACAGAAAAAAAAAATAAATTTCAAACCTAGAAATATTTCTCTTAAAAGTTTCTTTCTAATCTTTAACTTCATATAGCTTTGCATAAAGAGCTGTAACAGCCTCTTTGAGCTACCATAATCCTGCTCTGAAGTGGGGCTGGAAGTGTCCACCCACCTGTTCCCCAGTCCGTATCTTGTACCCTGACTGCGTATTTCTGTTGCTTTCCTTATGCTGACAACTTTTTCTGGGCTTGTGGTTTTTTTTTTCCACCACACAAGGGGTGGGAGGAAGGCATGGCTGAGGGAAACTGCAGGGTGTGGGTGGTCTATCTTTAACTGTAGCAGCATGCTTTTCAAATAACTTAATCTGCTCGAGACATCCTAAGAAACTCTAGGTTCTTGTGTGATTCTACTAATATACATTACTCGTGATTCTACAAATATAAACCTTCATGAGAAGATTCACAGGTGACTTAAATAAGGGGTTATAACACCTCATACTAAGTGGGTATAAATGGATGAAAGTCACCTAAAAATAGGAGTGCAACACAAAAATCAGCTGAGAAAGTGTGTGTGAGTGAGCAGATTCATCATACTTACTAAAAAACAATGGAAATATGTACCAGGCTGCTTTTGCTCTACCTCTGAAGTGCAGACCACCCAGTACTCAATATGCTTTCCTTCCTTAATGAATAAGGGAATAAATGCTGAGTTGTAAACCGGCCTTTCAGATTATGATTTTTTTTTTTTTTTTTTTTTTAATCTGCAGGGCTGTTTCCTGACATATGGGTTTCCAAATGTGTAAAGATAATTTATGGGCCATGGAGATTTAGGTTCCAACTTCCAAGCAACAATGTGGAAGTAAGATACCCTTATACTGGTGGATCCTTATCTTATCTTTAACGTAGTCCAAAATTAACGTATCCCTTTGATCGGTATTCCATGCTATGTATATATTGAAAAAAATATGGAAAATTGGAATGTTTTACTGTGACTATGAAAACTGCAGGACACTCATAATAGTAAGTTAAGACAGACAGAAGAAAAAATAATCGTCTCTAATTGGCTGTGGTGATGCACTTGGATTTTTTGTACCCCTTTTGTTATGATAAAATTTTCAGTAGTGGTTTTTATTACGTAGGAAATCAGACTAAACTAGTCTTTCTCCTCCAAAATAGAAGAGGGCCTGCAGCTGATTGTTGTGACATTGTTTTAGTGATATAGGGATCTGGAGGAACAGGAAAAGACCTGTGCACACAAAACTCCTGCATTACTGATTTTTCAAACAAGTATGGAGAATTGCTCGTCTTTTATGCTACATTTTATTAATTTGCAAAACAGAGGTTCTTTCTTTCTGTTGTTTCATATGACAGTTACAGCACTTTGAATCCAGAATGCTCTTGACTGATTTTGAGAATTATAGTTTCTTTCTTAGTAAATATATAAGATGGAATATTCAGTAAGTGAAGATTAATAAAGTCTAAATTACATGCCCATGGACCAAATCTCCAAGTCCTTATTTGATGTAATTTAGCATTAGCTGCGCAGGTAAAATCTCCTAATCTTTGATCTCATGATCCTATATGTTGTACTTAGTACTGCTTTACAAGTATTTGCCATTGTATCTAAGAATGACTGTTAAGTCAATAAGCAATTAGAGTGGTCAAAAGTTTTCACATTCTGTATTGTTGTTTTTTAAACCAAAGCTGCCTTCTCTTACAGACTGCATTGCAAAAAATTAAATTGCTTGAAGTGCACACTGAGGTATGACAAAAAGGACAAAATGAAATGGAGAACTTTTAATTCATTACCTACTGCAGGAACTTTGAATCAATCTAGGCAGAAGGATATTCTTTATTGTTACTAAAAGTAGATTTCTTTTGCTTGGCAAAGTTCCCTTTCCCCTTGATAGGAAAGGGGACTCAGCATTTCTTGATGAAATAATTTCATGGTTTCTAAACAATGGTCTGCAGTTTGACAAGGGAGGTAACATGGAAAAGCCTCAATGTTTTGTAGCCTGGCATTTAATGTTTAGAGACACCGTATTAAAAGAGGACTGTTGCTGCTTTGCCACTATGTCAGATTAATTTGACAAATTATATATGAGATTTAGTTATTTTAAAATAAATTCCTAAGTAGTTTTTGAAAATGCTTTTCTTTAATACATTCAACTTCTTTTTATTGAGTTTACATCCAAAGTCTCAACAAATTTCACATAACACACATTATACGTGTTAGAATTATGTATGACATGTACTAATGATCAGTAGGTTAAACCTCAAGTGTTAAATGATTTGCAATTATAAAAGGTCATAGATTGCATCTAGAGTATAATTAGGCATTTGGGAATGCTGCTTCCTTAAACCAAACATAAGAAAATGTATTTAGTGAAAATTTTACCTAGATATTTTATGCTATCCTTCCACTGAAGAACATTTCCTGTTATCTCCTGTGAATATACATCCTGTAAACTGAACGGGGATACAGCATTTTTAAAGCTGAAAAATCCTTAGGAACTATCTTTACAGTGTTTTAGGTTGTTTTGTATAGTGACATAAAAATCACAAAACCTATTCATATTTACATCAAAGGCACAAACCAACCCTAAAACTTTATTTGTCTGTCTTAATGGATGAGCAGCCTTCCAGAGCAAAATCCTGGCATGCGTGGCAAGGATGAACTTTTTAAAGCCATGAAAATGTAAAAGCAAGAGAAATACTGAAGAAAATCTGTATCTTGTCATGTGACTACTGCTAGCTGCTGTTGCAACAGCCAATTCTGTATATTAGGGTTTGATTTACTCTATAAACCTAATGCATACAAAGGCATCATGAAAAATAGGTTAAGTACAACTGATATCCACTCCTAGCATAAGATTTGCGTCCCTTCTCTTACCTAAGTATTCTCTTTATTTCAAATATTGTTGTTCCTCATCCTGACCATCCATTACCCCACATGGCTTATCCCTATTTATTTGGCTAAATAAATTATTTCAGTTTTCTAGTATGTTTTAAAGAAATATGTAACTAAAAATGATAAATAAAAATAATAAACAAAGAAAGCATTGAACATTTTGCTAATCTTTTAAATACACTTCCTATATTGGAAATTAAGACTGTCTTGTTAGCACTGTGAATACACACTCACTATGCTAAGACCTTAGGCACTTCATATTACAAGTAAACATTAAACATCTAAATATTGTTTTTAGAAAAAGGACTTTCAAAACCTTCATATTGTCACCACTTAATCTTCAAGCCTATGTCTTGGCGCTATTATTAAAATATCCATAGTCAGCTGCATAAGTAGACTTAGGTCTTGTGACACTTTGAGTTATAAAGTCTGTGAGTTATCCACCCAACTCTGAGATTATAATTCAGTTTTCTCACTGAGGTGTTGCAGGTATCCCTGTACCTACACCTCCAGGATGGGATGCAATTAGGTAGAGGCTGATGCAGAGAAGGCTGACCAGAATGCTGAATTCCGGGATGCTTTTCTTGTCAGAAAGAATAGAAAGCATCAAAGACAGAGGTGCATCTGAAAGTGCCTTTCTGCAGGATCTTGCTTAGCTGCTTCTGTGCAACTGGGACTTAGGGTTTTCAACCTCCACTTCAGTTCATTTGCACAAGTCACTCTTTTCACTTGAAATGTAAGCAGGTAAAAACTCTACCTTTCTAGAAAACAGTTTGGATGCTTGGTTCAGGTCTCCTTAACCTGGGAAGGTCTGAACTTTCGTCTCCTTCATCTGTTCTATACCAGTAAATAGAATGCACTAGGACTGCAAGAGCAAGTGGTGTGGCATACCCCATGTCCTTACGGTGAAACTGTCTCTGTGGTCCCATTCATACTGTTTAACTGGAAAAAACCTTGGTCTGGCTATGTCTTGAATCGTGCCTGGGAGAATGGTAGTCGGGTATGGGCTGATATGGGCCAAAACCATCCTGAAAGCATGCTGATGAGGGAACAGTGTGGATGAGAAAGTGCCAGTATTAGACTGTATGTCATGCCCCTGCTTAATTTAGTTGAACAGACATAGTAAATGAATACCATTATCAAAAGGTTATGGGATGTTCCATGTCCTCATCATTCCTCCTTTTGAAGCTGTGCCACTCTGCAGCCAGGAATACCTGATTCAGAACCCCAGAAAGAGAGCAAGTGAAAGACAAGTGACCTTGTCAGTGGAGTTTAAAACACTCTGTAAACAAAGAGAAAACCAAATCTGTGCGTCTTACTTGCTTGACAAGTGCTCTAAATGTAGCATAGAACAAGCACATATCACCTCCATTTCCCTCCTTCTCATTATTTCAAAGAGAATAAGAACTGCTCAGTTCCTTGAAAGCATGTTTTACCCTGTGGATTTCAAAGCAGATGAATTCACCTTCAGTTTGAGCAGACAGAAAGATAAGAATTCAAAGCTGCCCGTATCTCCACAGTTTCCTGCTCATCTAACCCTACAATGCAGATTGCATCCACTTCATTAGGCAAGGATCTTCTTAAATTCTAGATCATTTGTACTGCAGACTTTGCATTCCATTCACCAAACCAGATGAGAGGTAATCACTGAGATAAAGTGGATTCTGATATTTGATATTTCAATAATAGAAAGATGCTAAGAATTCTTGAAGGGTATTATTGATAGATTATTTTTTTCCCATCCTCCTTTAATGACACAGCTTGTGAAAAATATTTATAAGTATTTGCTGACTGTAGAGGTGCAACAACTCTTTGGAGAAAGCCTGCAGGTTTTTTTTAGGCAATGAGTTCCAGAAAGCTGAAACAACACCTACAATATGCAATAAAGCTGGCTAGTAGCATTTAAAGTCCCCTTTAAATCACAGATATCAACAGAAACCATGAGCCTCAATTATTTAATCCGTGCAGATTTTGTAAATTGTATTCATTATTTACTTATAATAGGAGCAATGCTACCTAACTTAGTGTTCACGGTGTTCTTTCACCGGTTCATTAAATATGTTGCCCACTAGGTGGGGGTAGACACCCTTATTCAAACAACATTATTCCCGGAAGAGAAGATGGTATAAAAATTACACTAAATTTATATTCTTAGAGAAGTTTTGTTCTATTTTGTTTTATGTGTGGGTTGTTTTTGTTTGTTTGCTTGGCTTTTTTTTTTTTTTTTTTTTTTTTTTTTTTTTTTTTTTTTTTTACTGTGATAAACTGAGATAAACTCTTTGTTAACTATTGGATGTTAAAGGTGATAATGAACTCAGGTCACAGGCAATTAAGTTTAATTTGAGTTGATGAAGAACTACAGTGTTGAACTTCCAGTATTACAAGTCAAGTCATTCCTATAGCAATACAAAACAAGTATTTCACTGCAAAATAAAATAAGTATGTGAATTACTGAAATGTCACACATGGGCATAACACGTGTGCAGACTAATGTGGATTATTTTCAACTGCTTATTGAGCATCAGACTCAGTTGATTACAATAGGTCATCCTCAATCCAGGAATTTTTGAAATTTTAAAGTTAGCCATAGGAACAAAGGCAATATTATCTACCTTGTCAGAACACAGTGAGGCACCACAAGTCAATGTAAGTACAACTTAATTACCAAATTCACAAGACACAAATATTGTATGTGCACCTGACACATTGCACATAAACCTCTACTTCTGAGTGAAAATTGCAAGCAAAGTCAAAGTGAAGTCAGAGTGGCTTCAATTTTTAAGCAGTGACATAGCTGAATCACACAAAAAAGATCAGATACATACATCACAGTGAACAACTGCATTTTCTGGAGGTCAGGAAGTAAAAATATATTAAAATAATATACTTCAAATATTATGAAAGCCTAGTTGCCAGGAAATACCAGCTGTTGCGAATTCTAGAGGCCTTTCATAAAGCAGGTTAGCGGGGAATAGAAGGAGGTTGTCAGATTAATGGGTTTTTTGTGACATCAACAAACATTTAAAAAGTGTGCTACCTGGAATCAAAAGTGAGTAAATTAATCTACTGTTCTCTTCCTTTTAAGTAGCATCATTACTGCTGCACATATTTCTTAATTGTTGCAACACATAGTTTGATTTGTGACAAGAAGTTCATGATTTTATGAGCATATTCAATTTTGCTTAATTAGCCAAAACCAATATGTTATTTGAGAACAAAGTTCAATTTCCAGCACTTTCAAACTATCATTTTTTAAAAAAAAGGTAAAAATCAAAGCTTATTTTAAAATTCTAATAGCTCAAATTATTTGTGTGCTGTAATGACTCTCCTGTTTTTAGTTTAGACACTCTTTTCTAATGAATTTTGTCACGTCACTTACACGAAGTATAAAAGTGTTCCATCTTTTGTTTCAGTCTTTGTCACCTTTTCTTTGCTTAAGCTGCTACTGTCTACTCTGGAGTTGGTTTTGGTTGGGGGATTTTTTGTTGGTTTTTTTTTGTTTGTTTGTTTAGGGGTTTTTTTAGGGTTTTTTTAGGTTTTTTTTTTAGTTTTTTTTTTTTTTATCATTTCAGCTAAGAAAGAAGAGTTTTTCTATTTCACTACCACCTTCCAATCGCATCATTTTGTCAAACCTTGAATAAATGCGCAAGGGGAAAAAATTATCATTGTATAAATGTTAAACTTATTTCTATATGTTAATATTTTCCCATAATTGAACATTATGCACAGAGTTATTTTTTTCTAGCTGTGAAAAGAAATATCAAGCTCAAATTTGGAACTTCTCTATAGCAGTTGTGGAAAAAACACTTTCAGCAGTTGTAAGTACTATCAGTGGTAATCTGTTTCTTTCACCAGAGCACTAAATGATTCAAGAAAGGGTTGACAAAGCCAGTGGATATGCCTTGAAATAAGTAACAGGACTTCAGAACATATACCTGTCTGATTTCTGTAATATTCTATGTAATAATATTGAACTACAACACAAGTACTTTTTCAATGAAGAAATTAATATTAGAAGCTTCTAAATATGCCTTAATTAGATATTTTCAGTGATGCAAATGATACATAAAAGTGTATTGAAGTACTTTAGGCTAATAGCGACATCATATTAAACAGTACCTTATATTCAAATTGGTTTAGCACAGGTTTAAAGAGCTTCTAAAGAGTTTTAAAATTTAATTTGTTATGAAAATTAATCTCAAATGTGCGGAAGTATCCAGCACTGAATATGTTTGCATTACTATCAAACCACCCTGAATGTTCTATATTTTTAAGACGCATTTTACTGGTAGGTTACTTAATACAAGAAACACTTTCATATACTGAAGTACTTCCAAATGGTGCAGTGATACATATTCATGTTGTATGCAAGATGAATATTTACCGCTCTTTAGTGTATCAGCTTGGTTTTCATATTATATATATACCTCTTAACCTATTATATGCAGGTTGGAAGATCATTTTCTATTTCCTGCTGTTTTATTCAATCTCTTCAAGAACCCCTTAAGTAAAGATATATGGCAGTGGCCATAATTGTTTTTCACTTTCTTCGTGTCACAGCAAGCTACTCTGAAGCTGCTCTGAGTGGTGAGACCTCTCACCTCTTCCTCTGTGCATACTTGTTTTTACAGTACACCAGTCTCCACGATTTGTCTAGTGGCATAGCCTGGACACCCTTCTAATTGAATCCTTCTTCCACAATCTACTTTAGTTTTTTCCACAGTCAAGGCACTTTGTACACTTCAGCATAATTAGGCAGTAACACTTGTCTCAATACCAGAAAGAGAGAAATCTGTGTCCCACTGAAGTCAAAGACAGCTCTTGCCCCATAAACTGGATTTCACTATCAAGTTTCTAAACTGTAATCTAACTATTCAGGCCAGTTCACAGATACCAAACCTCTTTTTTTTTTTTTTTTTTTTTTTCTGCTGTCTCCAAAATCCCGAACAGAAATATGAGTGAACGTGCTGTGAACTATGCAGTGCTTGATCAGTTCAACCTATCATATTCTGCACACACCACGCAGAGACTGAATACAAGTGCAGCCAGTTCAACATGCTGTAAATGTGTCAGGTGTGTTAAACAGTTACTGATACAGTCTGTGAACAATCCTGATGATTTTGACTCTATGCAACTGCAGACAGTTTTAATTGCTTTTTGTTTTAATTTCATTTAATTGCTCTTTCTGTGATGGAGCAGCTGTACTTCTGGGAATCCAATGCAAATGGCCAAATTCCTCCTTTCCAACCTAGATAAATTCCTTTTCCTTTAGTCAGAAAAAGAAAAAAAAAAAAAAAAAAAAGAAAAAAGGCACGTTCAGAGAAACCAGGACACGTAGCTATATCAGTAATAGTAAATTAAAAAGTGTCAAGACCTGCTCTCTGGCTTTGAGGCCAATTGGCAGAAATAAGCCATATCTAATTAGCCATTACTAAATTTTCTTACCCTTCAGAATATGGCATCTGCATTCAAACTAGTAGCTGGAGTTTGTCTTGGCCTCCATACTCACTTCAAATGATGCCTAGGAAGTATCTGGGAAGATACTGTTTTGATCAGTCCAATTCATGCCAAGGACTAATCTGAATACCTAATTGTATAAGAAGGATTTGACAAGGTTTAGTTTATTAGAATAGAATAGTCACAATGCCTGTGAAGGTGATGTTAGTTGGGTGAAAAGATTTGCATGAACAGACTTTTGCAGTATTTAGTCTTTGCAAGCATTTTAGCAATTGAAATAGGTTTTAGTTTTGTATTAGGAGATTCTGGGTTCCTTGACTATATTGCAGAGTGTAATAAAGACAATATTTATATATAGATTTTTTTAGGAAAGAACTTGTTCACCAAACTTTTTATAGTACCTGAAACTACTCACAAATTCAGATTGAAGACAGCAAATACTTCGAGTTGAACAAAAATAAATTAAACATTCAAAAACATCAGAGAAGATAATTTCAGCAGTTCCCAGGTTATGGATTCTAATTTTGGTCTGCAGGGAGATTTGCTGGGATTCAGGTGTAATTACACAAATTCAAGCCAGAACTACTAAGAAAGGTGGAGGGAAATTCACTGTACTGGACAGGCTATTGTTATGTCCCTGCCTAGCTCAGAAGAGAAGTCTCACCAGAAATTTTCCCTCTCCCAGCAAAATGCCTTAGTCTGCAAGTTACAGAGCAGCCTGGAGTGTGAAGCTGTTCCAATTTGTATAAATTGAATGCTAATTAATTCAGAATCTGGTAGCCACCTACCTGTCTTCCCAGCTGAGTTCTTGAATCACTAGGTTTGTGATAGGTGGCATAAAAACATGAATGCTGAAAGGTATACTAATTCCTTTTAAAAATTCCTTTTAAAATTTGTGGACTTTAGACAATAGCTGCCTTTTGATTTTCCAAATTTCTGTGATTATCAAGAAATGTAAAAAAACTAACCCCCTAACTGAATCAAGTATATTGGACTGAATTTATTTCTTTTAGAATTGTGAGAACAGCAAACACTCGGTTACCCATTGGATTTGAAATAGAAAAGAAAATATCCCAAAACAGACTTCTGCATTTATTTTTACTTAAGTCTTTGAGAGAAAAAAAAAAGTTATTGCTTCATGTCAGTCAGTAATCCTTTTCTCCCAGTTCTCAACTGAAGTTGAACAGTTTTTTTATTTGATTTTATCTTACTTTATTTTCTGTTTTAGTCGGAAAGTCAGCAAGGACGCTAACGTTCTGCATATCCTGGTGCGTATGCACAATAAAAGGCTCAGAGCATACTAATGACTGCCAGTTCATGCTGTCTGTGGAGGATTACTAAGGATTACATGTAATTATCTGAAATTGCACACTGTTTTTTGCCAATTTTTTAAAAAAGTGGAATTGATAGGGCTTCTTATTTCCTGCTAAGATCTTATTTTTATATTTTACATTTAATATTTTCTCTTTTATGAAAAATAAAATATTACTATAATAAATGAAAGAATCCCTGAAAGTCACTCCAGGATTAAACATACACAAGTCTCAAAATTGAATACAAAAAGTTAGAGACAATAGAAGTAATTTATTCTACATAGTACAGAATCTTGTGTGAAATATACTTTTCAAATATCACTCTTGGGACCATGGACCAGATTCTGAGTTTTGTTTTAGTGATTTAAATCAGAAGAGCAGAAGTCTGAGATCATTTCAGATTGACAGTGCAAAAGAGAAAGATGTGTCACTGGAACAAACAAAAAAATAATAATGTCTGGCAAGTTTTGTAAATTTTCACATTTTAAGCACAAAAAGTAAGGTTCTATAAAGCAAGTCAATCATTATTCCTTGAAACTTAGGATGGACAATGAAAATTTTAGGTTGAAGAGATTTTAAGGTGGAAGTCTATCCTGTTAGACAGTCAAAGATTAACTCTTCTAATTAACTGTTTACTTTACAAAGCTTGCAGAAATACAATTATATTTAAGGCCACTTCTTCTTTGTTATCTTTGATGAAATTGGGCGATGTGTTTAAAACTTAATCAAATATTGGGGAAAAAAAAGAAATACAAGCTTAGAAAGAAATTTCAGATTTTATTGAAAAAGAAGAATGGGATTTATGGAAATTTATGTGCCAGTTGAGATCCTGAGAAATACTGTTTATTTTCTGTCTCACGTTTCAGATACCTAAAATCCTGAGGCACTTTAGTTTGGTTTTAGTAGTATGTGAACATTTTTCAAGTCCTAATTGTACCATATGATTAAACCAGTTATTTAGCATCCCAGTGGAGAAAGGTTGACAATTTCAAAATAAAAGGTCTTCTCTAGTAGAAATTCTTCTGGCTTATTTACTGGGGTTGGCCTTGGGCAAAAAGCAACCAGACATGACCAAACCAAAGTCAGTGATCCCAGTGCTCTGTGCCTGTTACTCATGTGAGAAGACAAATCCTTGTTCTGCTAATATGGAAGTAAGTAAAAGATAAGCAGGTTTTGCTGCTTAATTCTAGAAGAAGATTTAGGGACAATGATCTTGGACAGAGTTGAGCACTCTTTTAATTGTGGCGTCAGACACACAGAGCAACTTTTAATTACAGTCCAACAACCTCTCCTCATCAGCATTCCTGGCCAGTTTACATGGTCTCCCTTTCACTGCCCTCCCCAGGTTTTCCAGTTTCAGGGAATCTATGGTATAGGAAATTAGCGTAACAAAACTCACTGCAAAAATTTCTATTTTCACAAAGTTTCTAAGTGATTTCACTTATTCATACTCTCACACTCCTGTCTTTGCAAGATGGGAATTCAGACAATCTGGTCAGGACCACTTGTATGCCAGCTACTGAATCCTCATCACATCTCCGGTGGTGTTTTTGATTACTGATGACAAACTAGTTTTTCTGTTAGTCTTTTTATACCCTTTAGATGCCAACAGTTACTTATGTGATTCTTCTGCATCAGAATTTAGCTTATCTAAGCCTCCATAAATATTAGGCAAGGTTGCTGCTCATTGCCTCTTTTTCTTTGTTTGGAATACAGAAATCTTTATGGTTACAGCCTGTCTTCCTTTTGGACAAACAGGAGAAATAATGGCATGTGTGATGTGCTGTAACTTTGTTTTCATCCTCCTGTTGTCACAGTGCAGTGCCTTCTGCCAACAAGTTGTCTGTGCTGTGGTCTTACACACTGCAGGCCTTCCAGTCTTGATAGAAACAATACATTTTTCAATTTTATTGCTGTAAACGGTGGTTTTTGTTAACAATACATGGCACTCTCTTAACCCTTGTTTTGCTGTTTCTTCAGATCTGTACATGTATGTATTTCCATTCATAGTTCTTATCAGTCTTAATATTCTTGTTACAGGTCTCCTCAGCGACATCTTACTTTTCTCCCAGAGAGTCTAAAAACTGAACTCCAAAGGGCAGGAAGACACTTGAGGAACAAAGGAAAGTGGCCCTGAGGATAAAGCTCTTTATGTGTAGAGCTTTAAGAGAGATTCTCAGTAATAATAATCAGCTTTAAACTGTAATGGTAGGCCAGTAGAGACGAGCCTGTCCTGGTCAGCTTTATTACACATACCTCACAAAAAGTAGAAATTCAGTAGTTAAAAAAGGGAAACAGAAAAAAAAAAACAGAGGAAACTATACGTGTGATGGGGCAAAACCAGGGTGGTTTTAGTCTGTTGCAAATGCTTTCGTCGCACCAGTCTGTACTCTCACTAAGGCATTGGCAAAATGGAATGGAGCTTTGCCATGTCTAGGTGTAGGTTAAATGAGCAGAGGGTGTACAGCCAATAGGTGACTCTGAGTAGTATAAAAAGTTTATGCTGGGATAGGAAAGAGATTCTATTATTTAAAAATCCTTGGACCGTATTTATTCTGTGATGGGTGCTGTGTGAAAGACCACTCAGCCTTACTGCAGCACGTGGTGCACGTGGCATTTCAGGCTACTGTAGGAGTAAGTTACTTGCTATGCTCAGTTTTCTTAAGATTCATCAAGAATTGTAGCCTGCACTTTTAAAGTTTGCCAGAGGAGGCCTCAAACAGTTTCTTTTGGTCATTTTGGTTGATCCCTCCGCATTTCATGAAACCCACTATGTCTGAAATAAAAGGTTTTCATAATTACAATGTTCAATTTTTCAGCTTGTATGAAAAGCTTTATTTAAAAATTTTTGTCACCACTAATGAGTGATATGAGATGATGACTGGTACATTCTAATTATATTTCCCAGTCTAGGGAATTTCCATAATTAGACCTTCCAACATCATTCTTGTTACTTTACCATGAATCCCAAATTCCTGGTAGAACTTTATTATCACAGGTTACAAAAATTCATCAAAAACCCCATAAAATTCCATCTCTACGTCCAGATTACACCTTCATTAGCAAAACTAATTAGCAGCACAGTTAAGGGAAAAGAAGAGGAAAGAAAGCTTCAGTTCAGCCTCAAGCAACTAAGTATTTGACAGACAACAAAAATCTGTGTAAGAGAATTCATAAAATAAGAACATGGAGTGAAAATCAAAACAACATTCAACAGAGGATTTGAAATCATTGAGCATGTCATACAGGCAAGTAGGAAACTACTCTGTAACATCTCACATACTAAGCAATGCTTGCAATACTATAATGATTAGAGCCTTGTTCAGGACTTACCTGATGAAACCAAAGTTTTCAAAAGTGTCAAAAAAGTGTCTTGATTTCTATCTATCTTCACTGTTTGATAAAGTCATAAAAACCTCTCAGTCTTTTCCTTCATGTAACTTTCATCTGAAGACTATGCAGATATTATTGGTGAAGGTAAAAGCTTAGAAACATAATTTCTTTTTTAAAACCTTATTTTAAAAGAAGAGTTTCAAAGACCAAAGAAGAAGTAATATAGCAAAGTCTCTTTGATTTCCTTTGGGAGCTGAGGACATGAGAGCTGACTGTGCCCTTGAAAAAATTCCACTGAGAATCAGTCAAAATTGGAGAACATCCCAGAGTATCATCTCACTGAAACCCTTTGGCTGCCCTACATCAGATGATGAGGCCATGGGGGCGTGAATGTGTTATGTGTAAAGAAAAGGACAGAATTACTTTTTGAGGTCATCCAAAACTGTAAAGTCTGGTGCTGACTGAAGGAAAAAAAATGTTTCCATTTTATTATTTATTAGCACTGTAGTGAAGTTAAAATCATGTATGAGTTTGGTAAGAATGCACGTAGAGTGGGCTCATCCAAAAAAGCAACATGAGAGACAGATAAAGTGAAATGTCTCAAAATGCCCATATAATTCCAGCTTTGTCAGCTGGTCTAAATTCATACTGTTCTGCTGAAGTCTGAGGGGGTTATTCCTGTTCATCCCTGCTGAGCATTTGGGCAATTAAATGTATGAAGTCCTGGCAGTCATGTCAGATGTCAAGGAAGATGTCATTTTGAATGAAAACTTGGAGTTAGTGAAATCCTCCACATGCAGTTAAAGAGGGGGCTGCCAAAAGCTTAAATCAATGCACTTCATAAAAAAAACAAACCCAAAAACCACAAAACCACTTCATAGTTCAACACTCAAGGAGTTAAAAGTGGATCAAGAGCTCATGAAAGGTCTAAATGCTAAGGTTGGGGAAGTGCCAGAGAGAGGTGCTCGGGAAGTTGTTCCTGTTGCAAGACTATCAAGGGGCTGATTAAGCTTCCCACAGTCTCCACTTCCTCAGGTGGTTTGTAACCTGTATTAAATCTAAAGCCTTACAATGTCTCAAAGGTCAAAACAGTTCAGGACAGATGCCTTCAAGATTTAAGAGTGACAGTTTATAAAAGAAATCTAGTCCTAAAGTCAGGTCTGAACAATAGTATGCTAAGCATATCAATCCGCTTGGATTACAAAGTAGTTCTGGGATCTAGTTGGATAGGGAATGTATACCTATGGGAGGCAATGACTGCCCTATCAATAATGACAAGGACATCCATTGTGCCTTTTAGTGAGCACTTTTGCTCGGTCTCTTTCTTCAGACTCTTCAAGCCAGGTAAAAAAAAACACCACCACCAACAAAAAACCCAAACCAATGGGAGGGTTGCTTTCGAATGGGGAATTTAAGAATGAGAATGATTTAAAATACAGATTAGAGAGGATCAGCAGCTGCTGTCAGGATGCCGCAGTAGATGAACACAGACCGGTAAACAAGTAGTGAATTGTTAATGTGTCTAAGAGGAGCAAGTGACAGAAACTAATTCTGCTCCGACATGTGCTTGTGTCGATTCTGCTGCACCCTGTTGCATTACAGGAGGTAGATGTGTGGGAACCAAAGTCTAATTAGGGAAAACAGATTAGCCTTTTAAGTTGGCCACCTGGTATCCACCCAGTTCCTGCACAGCTATGGACCCATGCTGCTCATTGTAAGAAATGTGTGGGGTTTTTTTTCTTTTCTTTTCTTTCCGTTTCCTTTTCTTTCTTTCAAAAATATCTCCCCAAAGCTAAGCTTCACTAGGACTGTCAGATCAAAATCATATCAAAATCGAATTAATCAAGGTGGACTCAATATAAAATTAAAATTAAAACATCAGATTAATTATAAAAAATAATTAATCTTTATGAATTTGAGGAGATTGCTATCTACTTGGGTATAAATTCTAATTAGATAATTTGGTCAAGTCAATCAACACAATAATTTGAATGTTTAATGCTGAAACCAAATTATTATCTATTTTTTAGCCAAAATTTCCAGAGTAATACTGAAGTTTCCTACTTGGAATTCTACTCTTTTGTGATAGTTAACCCTTTCCTCCCTAATAAAAGATATTGAATAAAAGTTCAATAATTGTCACTTGTAAGAAAATGTAGAGGGAAATCTTAATCTTGGTAGGGCTTTAAATGCGGAAAATAGAGCATAGTCTTATGGTTAAGTTTGAGAGAAAGTATTTAAGTGACATTAAATCTAAGGCTATTGCTTTTTGAGCTTTCCCCAGGATAAAAATTAAAGAGGTGTATGAATGTGCATCCAGAAATAATACTTGGAAAATTCAAGCCAGCTACTTAACATTTATTCATCTGCAAAATGGAAAATATGTTCAAATTTATGATTAATAGACTGACATCAAACTCTTCTGAAACATAGCATTTTCTGTTGATCTTTCCCTTTTGAAGCTGTCAAATAGCTTATCTTTGGGAACAGGACTACCCAACGTTGTAACAATTGCTCAATGACTGGCAAAAAATATGCCTAATAATGTAATGTGATACTGGAAAAATTTGGGCTAGGCAGAATAAATTAATTTACTAATAAAAATGTCATTTCAAAATGAAAAATAAAAATATTTTGCTTAATAAAAAGTCCTAGAGTGTTCCAATACTTATATGTTCCATTTTTATGTTATGTTTGCCTTCACTTTGACCAAGTTTATAAATGTGCTTTTCCTCTACCCAGCAGAAGATTTTATTTTCTATTTTTGGAGGAGGGACTACAAATTTCCTGTGTATCAAAAATTCTGATTCGGCTTTAATTTAAGTTCTGTAACTGTTTGAATTAGTTCAGGAAGGAAAAAGAAGTAAAAACCTTTACTGGAAAAACAGAAGAGTGATTATGAGGCTCCTATTGTTAGTATATTACAATACATGCGCATGCATATTATACAATACACATTGGATGTTGCTAATAAACAGCTTATACGTATATTAAAAGAGAGAAACAATGTTTACATTGTTTCTTGTTACGAGACAGCATTCCAGTACTGTTTAAGAGATTGGGCCAAAACCCAGGAGATACTCTTTTTTTAATCCTTTGCATCAGTGTAACTATTTTACCTTTTTTTTTTTTTTTTTTTTTTTTTTTTTTTTTTTTTTTTTTTTTTAGTGCTAATATTATGAAGAGTAGCTACTTTGTATTTGAAACCTAGAAACTAATTTTCTGGTGCATTGACCTTATCCCAGTTTTGGAGATAAATATCACAAGACACTTCAGATACATTTTCAGGATTTGAAAATATAAGGCAGGTTCTGTAGTCATTTGTGTATTTGAGACCCTCTGTGTGTGTGCGTGCACAGGTATGTATAATATATATGTACTTTTTCATCATGACACAAAAGCCTTTGAAAGCAGTGGAACTCTTCCTAAGAAGTCCATGTATACATCCTGCTGAGGAGGTACTTAAGTTTCTGTTTGCAAATGTAGTTTTACTTTCATGTCATAATTTGCAAATGGAGTAGTTCCTAATAGACCTTTAGGTTACTAGTCTAAAAAACCACTTTTATTTAATAAGTTGTTTTTATTTTATCCTAATTACTTTGATAGTGCTGTTCCAGTTACTTCCTTATTCTACTGAAATATGCAAGAATGAAGAATTAAATCCATTCAGTCTTGAGAAATGGAATATTAGTGATGATAAATAAGAGTGTCTTGTATGTATCCAACAGACATTCCTTCCTACCCCTTTCATCATAAGCCAGAGAAATAAGAGCAGCTCCTTAATAAACTCTAAGAAAGGTTAACGAGTCTGCCTTCAGTCAATCATGAGAGAGGGAGTAGAGAATGGCTTTCTGTGTGAAGGATCACTCACGGAAAATGCCTTGCTTCTGCTACTAACTTCTTTTAAAATTAGCAGACGGAAGTTCAAACCCTTGCACTAAATACAGTAGTGGTGCTGTCAAATGCAGCAAGAGAAAATCTGTCAGCCAGCCATAACATTAAGCCTAAAATATTCTACCTCTAATCTAACTTCAGAATTTAACACCATCACTCAAGCAATAATCACTTAGAATTAGTAACTAAATTGAATGGTGTTTTCTACAACTTCTGATTCATATTGCAATGTGTAGGTAATTTTATTTGGATCAGTCTCTCTAACTTGATTTAAGACTTTAATTATGGAAATATTATTTGCCCTCCATTTCCCCTTTAAAAATGTACTGAGTTCCCTTGAAGCTTTATTTTCTTGGTAATAGAATTTAATCTGAGGTTAATGACACATAAATTCTACCTGAATACTTAATTCCATATTTAATTCACTTTTTTTTTTTTCATTTAACTCGGTTACAAAAGACTATGGTAGAACTGAACTAAGCCACTGTGCTTTTTAATGTTATTTTACCTTTGATCTACTTCAAAAAATATATATTCTTCTGCCTTTTTCTGAAAGCAAGCGGCTTTAATCATAGTAATTCCAAGTTAATAGGTAAAGTGCCTTGCTTCTTGAATGGAGCACTGCAGATGCTAGCAGGATCATGTCTGTCCCTGCTTTGCACTGGATACGGTATTTGGTTGTGTGAGAAGCTCACCATAGGAAAAGAAACATAGTAAGGGAAATTGGATTGTTGAGATAGTTGTTTTTTTTTCTTGGGAATGCACAAGTTCTAACTCATTTTTCCGTTTATATGAAACTGCTCATACAAAACACATGCAAGTTTAAGTGTTTTGTGTAGTATGGAGAGTTACATTGAAGACAAGCTCCTTTTCCAAAGAAAACACTAACTCATGTTTTTCTGAGACAAACACAGCTCAGTGGCATGCAATGCCACCTTACACCAGGGCAGGAGACACAGTTAGGATGAAGAGAGCCAAGTTCTGATAGGACGTTCAACGCACTTGCCACATGATCATCAAGGTGAAAAACCAAACATAAATTAAAATTATAAACATAGCCATGTTTAGCTTGCTGGTAGGCAGAGAACTGCCTATGAAGCAGATAACTGTTGCTCTGTAAGGCTGTTATATGTCTGTATCTACCTGTATCACAAGCTTCCTATATTGTTTCAGGCTGGAGAAGAGGAAGTTCTGGGGAGATGGTATAGCAGCCTTCCAGTACCTAAAGGGGGCCTACAGAGAGATGGGGAGGGACTCTTTGTCAGGGAGTGTAGCTATAGGATGAGGGGTAATGGTTTTAAACTGAAAGAGGGAAGGTTTAGATTTGATATCAGGAAGAAATTCTTTACTGTGAGGGTGGCGAGACACTGGAACAGGTTGTCCAGAGAAGCTGTGGATGCTTCATCCCTGGAAGTGTTCAAGGCCAGGCTGGATGGGACTTTGAGCAGCCTGGTCTAGTGGGAGATGTCACAGGGGTTGGAACTAGATGATCTTCAGGGTCCCTTCCAACTCTAACCATTCTAAGATTCTATGAAATTATCTGGTGATTTTTTTTCTGCTTAATTGTGGTTTGTACAGCATCTATAGCAAAATGATTCCTTGCTCCTCACTGTGCTCCTGGTTGTTACCATACTACAAAAAAAAAAAAAAAAAATACTTATAAATAAAAATAAGCAGAGACAGGTGTAATACAGGTGTATGAGCTGCTGCCTGAGGCAGCAGAATGATGGGACCACAGCAAAATCATGGCTTTGAGAGAGAAAGCGAAGGAGCTAACCCTCTTAGGCCAGGCTCTGCAGGAGTTTCAAGGAACAGAGATGGTCCTCCAGACTTCATCTTTCCGGAACACCTCAGGGTGCTGCAGGATCCCTAACCCCAGCAATGAGGTGCATTTGTCAGTCTATGCCTGGCCCTGCTCTGAACCCCACTCTGACTCTTATAGCTGCTGCTAGATGTATAGGGGGACACACACAGGGTAGACACTGCTTTATTTAAACAGAAGAAATAAAATTGCAGCTGGCCATACTCTGTCTCAATTTTGTCTTACGCAAACTGGCTATAACATTTATTTTTAAGAGGGATCAGGCAAGTTGTTCAGATGGGACTAGAGAATGGGTACAGCCCCCGAACAGGACCAGGCAGATGGGCAATATACCTATTTGCTGAGGACAGTGCCTGGGACAATCATTGTCTGACCTATCTTGCTGAGAAGTCTGAACCCAGCCCTGCATAAACGGCAAAACCCAGGAATCCTCGAATTCAGTCATGGTCAATGTCTGACAAAAGGAGTCTGTGACATTGTTAAAACTGCTCAAGAAGTCTCTGAAATGATGGTGAATTCATCAGCTTCAGTCTTCCCTTGAGAAACACCAGCATCCTCCACCGAGAAAGAAAAAATATATCTTGAAACAAAACTCTTAGAGGAGGTGGGGGGAAAGGGGTGTGTGGGAATGTTAAATCAAACTCAAACTATTTGCAAAGGTGATAACATCAGAAAAAAGGAGGAAATGCTCAAAATTAATATGGGAGTCAGATGAGAAAACATTCACAGAAGAACTAAAACAATATATCACTGTCTCAGAAAAAATGAAAGGCAGGCTAAAAGAATTAAAATAGCGCTCTTTGCAGTGCTAGCCAAAAGAGATTATTTCAAGAAATCTCTAGAGCATCAGTCACGGATACCCCAGCTCACAGACCCAGAATACATTATCAAGATCTGGAGAAACGTGTAGGAGAATCCAGCTGAACTGCACAACTTCAAATGAATTCAACTGCAGATTCAATAACAGGAAAATGTAAACACAAATAACAAAAATGACTAAGACAACCTTTAAAAACAAAGAGCTGGAAAGCACAAGTACCAGATGTCATCCATGGTTTTGGATTAACTGCTTTGCTCTGCTACAGCCCCTGTTTCTATGCATTTCCTAAGAAGAAAAACCATTGAAAGGATGACACACAGCAGAAGAGTACCACTAATGAAAAAACAAAAGTGATCAAGTGACTTCTAACAACTAACCAGTCATGTCTCCCTTCCTTTTCGTTCCTTGGAAGCTGCTAAGGTTGGTTTTATAATGTTAGATTTTGAACTCTGATTGACATTTAACATAGGACCAAAATGTAGACAAACGAAAAGCAAAATACACGAAAGCTCTACTTCTGATTGACTTCTGGTTACAAAGATTGCTCACTCCAAGTCAAGAAATTATAGCTGGGAGGGACTTTTCATAGACCTCAGCAAAAGATTTCATTGATCCGTCACCAGGACTGTTGCATCTCTTCCAGCCTGCACCTGGCTGTGTATAATTCACCAGAGAGCACCAAGAGCCACAAGATGTCTTGTTTCACCAGATTAGGCAATGTCTTTCTCCGAAAATGGTGCCTTGTAAGCTGTCACCTTGTCCGTAAACTCACCCCTGCAGCAAAACAGGAAGCATAATTATAAATCTTGATATTCCCAGATTCATCTCAGCTTGTGGGTTTCTGAGACTTTGTCGGGGTGTCTCATTGCATCTTTTGTTTCTGCAGAAAGCAAGTGCCTCATATTTTTCAGCCTCCTCAACTTCAGTCTTTAAAAAAATGCAGAAATTTAAAATCAAAAGCATGCAAGTTTAATCTAGACATGCAAAACGTGAAGTTCTTGATTACAAAGCCGGAAATAACATTACTAAATTAGGAAATTAAAACATTAGAACATGTTCCTTATTACCTTGCTGGCATCAAAGCAACCTGCCATTTAAGCTCCTTGAGATATGTACGGACTATTAAAAAAAAAGACACAACTCAACTGAGCATTCATCCATCCTCTGGATGCCAGCATTCAGAATGGGACCAAAAATTACTTCAGCAACCACAGCACCTGTGCCTTTTCTCCCCATTACTGATACTGGTTTTCTGAACCACATTTTCTCTCTGTGTTCAAGATATTTCTCTCTCATTTTAGTTTTTACATGGATCAAACTGTAGCTGCACTGAACTGCAGTTCAGCACATTTTCCGCATTTCACAGGCATTGCCATACTTTTATTTAACTTGTATATACCTTCCAGCTTACATGCCTCTCTATCAGCAACATTTTCATGATGCAATAAGACATATATAATAACTATTTCCTGAATGTATGTCCTTTAAAATATAAAGCCTTTAAGTTTGTCTTGAACTTTTTAGAGTCATGACATAATATTAATCAAACAACAACCTGATCTGTGAAAAAAAAAAAAAATTCAAACCACCTTTTCCAAAATGTTATAAATTCATGGGAATAGCTCATGACATCCAAGTGGATGTTACCTTATTTGGCAGAATTGTGCCTTTTCAGTTGCATCATAAAACTGGGCTCAGGAAGAACTGACAGCATTAAAGAGGATGACAGGCAATCAGTATGTGTAGAGTTTTACTGCATAAATTATACCAGCTGAAGATCAGCTTTAGAGATGATAAGCAAAATGCTCTTAGATGGGCAAAAGTGTTAGGAAGCTGATGAGTATTCTGCTAAATGATCCACAACAGGCTATTTAAAACAGTTATATATATTTGTTATAGATTCACAAAGCCAGGCTTTTCACACAAATTCACTAGCACGTTATTTGAAGCAACACACAAATATAGAAGATGCAATACATGTAGCAAGATTATGTTTCTGAATGGTGCTGGCAAATTCAGTACAAAATATTGGGGAAATAAACACAAGCCTTCACTGGGACCTGTATGGCTAATCCTACTTCCTTACCAGTGCAAGGTGGTGGGAACACAGGCATGAAAGCAGTAAACTTTACTAGAAATTTTCACCTAGTGACCACCCAGATTATTAAACTATGCACTCTATTGAAGAAGAAACCAAAAGAATCAATGTCTGAGACACTGTGTGAGTGATTTACCTGCCCAAACATAGCTGTCCTGTTCTATTTTAGACAACCTAAGGTATTTCATCTTGCTGATAGCTTAATCTCCCAAGCTGCACTAGATGCTAGTGTTCAGACATCTTAATCTCACACGCACATATTTGTCTCTGGAATGAACACCTTTCAGATAAGAAAAATAAAACAAAACAATAAATAAATTAATTAAAAATCCATCTTCCAAGTGTTGATCCTTAAAAAGGGGGAAAGAATCAGCATTTAAAGAAAATAAAAAAATAGGAATCACCTGCCTAAGGTGGCTTAGAAGCTCCACTCAAGAGTATCCATGCCTTGGGTATGTCTGTAAGAACGCAGAGCTTGTAGAACGATGTTATTTTGGAGATGTTCCATACTGGTCGATCTCACTGACCTCCTAAAGATCCATCTGCTTTTAACTTCTAGGTGAAAGATTACCAACTTGCACACAATGACACCAGTATATGAAGGTGTGATTTGAAATAGCAGTGATCACAGCGTAATAAAACTGCTCTATTACACTTGAAACATTTATTTAAAAGCGTAGGATATATACCAGCTTATAACAGTGTCATAACATCAATATTTAGAACGTGCTGACTACACTTAAATCTTAAATGTCTTGGTGTTACTCGTTCAAGCAAAACTGATTGATTTCAAAAAGTATTTTGGCTGACTTAGAAGCTATAGACTCTGTAAATATCTAGCCCTACCTAGGTGAGGAGGCATATTGCTACAGCAAACATAATTAAAATCTCAAAACAAAGATTAATTCGGCTATTGAATTTTAACTTTTCAGTAGAACTATAGCAGGAAAAATGAAACAAAACCTCTCTCTAGTATCTCAGTATATTCCCAACCCAGCTAAATAGTAAAGGTCATTCAACAAAGTGTCCCTGCTGCCAGTCATTGGAAAAGAAGAGGAGAAATCCTGTGAAAATAATTCTCGGAGGATAAAGTTTTATCATGAAAACAAAAATAAATTGAATTCAACAGTTTGCTAACTGCAACCTGCTAACCTTATAAAAATATATCAATGATGTTAAAAATAAAAAATGCAGCCAAGGAAAACAGCCAGATTCCTGAGGGAACAGATTGAATTCTCACTGGCAATGGTAAGCCACTCACCTTTCTCATCCTGATAAGCAATTAAGATGCTATTCTGTTAAAGCCCAATGCCAGCTACTCTTAGTTTGGCTCAGCTTAGAGGGATAAATGAGCACGGACTATTCCTTCGGTTCCTTGCCTTTTTTTATTAACTGCCTATGCACAGCAGGTTGGCAGATCTTGTGCAATAAGTGTTAATTAAGGCTGCTGACACATTTTTACTACTTTTTTTTTTTCCTGCATTAGATATTTAGAATTCTCTATCAGCCAAATGCTACAAAGGAGCTCATATGCAGTACTCACACTAAAGTAATTGGAAGCTTTGAGTATCAGTATGCTGCAGAAATGTGTGTTCTTAAAAATGGCTGATGGGGATAGCTTGCAAGCTTTTCAGATTTATTTTTTCCATAATTCCATCCTGAGACAAACCACAGATCATCTGTAGAATTTTTAATAGCTACAGTTAGGGCCTTGGTACTGACAACAGTCTGACGGCAAAAGCATTCATCTGAAGAGAGTTGTCCATGTCTCTCTTCTATTGAATGTTTGTTTACTCACACAAAAGGAATAGGCCCAACTTGAGACATACTCAAATCTGAGTAACTTGGGGGTTAAACAGTCACCTGCCACTGAGAGGAAAAACAAAGCAGAAACTTGAACTTCTTTCACTTACATTCCAACAGAATATCATCATCACACTCTAGTATTTCTCTTTGCATGCTGTCCATGACTCACACCCACTAACCAGCTGGTTTAGCAAAAACCTTTCTCTACAAAAAAATCAGCAGAACTGGTACGTTCATGTTAAATAATCTAGTTATGGTGAACATTCATCTATAAGAAGGAAAAAAACACCCAAACAAACAACACCGCTGAGGAAGAGACGAGATTTAGATAACATTTCTTAGGGGTTATCACAGCCCTAGCTTATCTGTTTTAGTATTGAGCACAGATACATCTTATACCTCAGTCATATTTTGACAGTAAAATAATTTCTGATTTTACAAAGCCCGTCACTTGTTTTAAGCAGGCTGCAGCTTTTGTCATTCGTGGAATGAGAAATAAATGGTTTGGAACTTCATTTCCTTTCATCAGAGCTGAGAGCCAGGCTCACCTAGCCAAGGACAGCGTGAGGGTTGTGTCAACACAGACAACTCAGAAATTGTCACCGCCGTAACAAAAGCTTTGACGGCACCGTTTCCAACTGACAGCAGAGAACAGAATGCATTTTCAAGCCTCTATTGCTCTCAGAAAAAAAGCTCTATTGAATCTTGCAGAGGCAGCTGACAGGATTATTTTCCTGCAAATGTTTGCCCTGCCCACCTTCTGCTTCACATTTCTAGCTAATGTATTAGTGCAAACAGCTGATGAGGGCAGGTTGGTGGTGGGAGAGCGTCATGTGAATGGGATGGATGAGAGTCAGGGAGATTTGCCATTCTTTGCAGGCTACGAGGAAGCTGTTTGTGTTGCTTTTGCACCAGGTGTTGTAGAGGTATGCAGTGGAGAAGGAGGGTCTAAAGCATTCTGGAAAGAAAATAATAGAGTTGAAGTTACAGGTCTGCCAATCTGTGTCTGTCAGCAGTTCCTAGTACTATTATGAAATTGGTTGTGGGAATTTAAGTTATGTCAGGATTTGGATACAAGCCCAAGAAAAATGTGGGTACTAATTGCAAAGAGGAGATCGTGAGAGTCTGTGAAGTATTTTGTTGATAAATCAGGATGGGTAGCCATAGAGTCGCAGACATAGTTTCTGCCATAGTATATCTGAAAATTTCAGAAGGTCCCCTCTCATGTCTCTGTATTCATATTTCTGTGCAATTACCATAATAATGTTATTGTATCCTGATATGTTTAATTAATTTCTGTTAGAGTCAAGGAGGGAAAGTACACACTGCAAATGAATCTGACGTAAACTGATAATGCTGATATAAATTATTAACGTTGCTTCTGATTTTAGGATTAACAAAACTTAGTTTTTACTATGTTGACAACATTTTCTCTTTGGATATTATGGTTAGACTACAATTAGAAAAAAAAATAAAGATTCAAACACTGGAAGTCGAAAAACTTCCAAATTTTTGGCAAATTTGAGACTTTCAGAGAGCGAGTTTTGTGTCTACACATTATAGAAGCAAAAGGCGATCATCAAGTTTAGACTGAGCTTCCTCAGAGGCTAATGTCTTTTTGTTTCATTGAGTTTTGCAAGGAAGCAGGTATTCTATGCATACTCCAAAAGAACTATGTTTTTTTTAAGTGCCAGCTTCAATCTTTGTGGAAAACTTAGTCAACATTTTGCCTCCATTAAATATCATTTCAGAACAGTCCTTGCTCCTGGAACTGCAATGAGACTGAATCAGGAGTCAGAAAATGCTAGCAAAAAGATGTTTTTGTAGTCTGTATTCATCATACGGCAGCAGAATAAGGAACAAAAATCAAAACTAAGCCTTATGGTTCTTACTGAACTGTGTTTCTGCACAAGGTGTTTGCTTAAATGCAGAAACCTAGAACAGTGCAATGACCATGAATAATGGACTAAAGTCTATTTCTTTTCTTGGAGGCTGAGAAGCTTTGGATAAATGCCTAATAGAACTGCTGTCTAGTTGCCAGACACATTTCTTCCTACCTTTCGGAGCTGCATTTATGGCACACACTTGAAGATAGGATCTCCACCGTAGCTCCGCTGAAATCACAGTTATCCAAATAATGCGTAACATATTTATACAAAGCTTCTCTCTCTCTCAACTTAGACCACTGTGTTTGCATATGTTCCATAAAATCCACACATTAAACTACTTTAAAATACTAATTGACTATAGTAGTCCTCTAAACAGCTATTGTGTAAATGTTTAATATTGAGGATTTGTGCTCTGAGCAATGTAAGAGAATAGAAAACAAACAGATTTTTTTAAAAGGAATAAAGACAAAAAAAACTCTACAGTTAATTTTATAGTAAAAAATAAAAGTATTCTGAAAACCATAGTGCACACACTTGAATTAAATTACACTTGTAATATATATTCCACTCACAGAGATGTGATTCATGAATTTCCTCCAATCAGAGAATGATTATTTTATTATTTATTAATAAGTGATGCAGATCTATGAATTCCATTCATCAGTTTTATTTAAGAAAATACTATAAGTTTATATTAAATCTCTGTTTTGTTTAAGTCGGTGACAATTCTCACAATTTGTAACAAAATATTGTGAAGACAGCTGCATGGAAACTTGAGAGGTTTTATATGAACATCAACAAAATCAAACTAAGCCTTGTGTCTTTTTTTTTTCCTTTTTTTTTAATGATATTGAGACATGTAAATATTAATGGTCTAAACATTCTTGATTTTGTTATTAGCAATAGCCACACTTCCTGTTTTTTCTTAAAGATACAATAACCTGAGCTATTAACAAAATGTTCTTTATTTCTCCTATGTCTTCCTAAGCACATTTTAGATTGAAGCTATATCACAACTCCTTTGATTGTGAATACAAACTTAACTGGCTCGTTAGACTACTTAATTCTTTCATGTAGCATGTTAAAATTTTAAGTTCCCGGCCTGCCATATTACTTATTGTTAATATTATAAACAGCACAGAACATGCACTTCACTCATGCACTTGTCATAAAGACACTTGTCATAAATGCAACTTTATTGCCCAAGTTACTGCAGGAAGTACCAATTCTGTTTCCTTAAGGGGAAAAAAAAAAAAATATTAGAAATCAGACCTCATCTCCATAAATACAGCTTCCTTTAAGTTGCAAAGGCATTTAAATGTATTTGTTGAAGTCAGCCAGATTCCAGACTTGCAGTATTAACAAAAATGAACCAATAGATTAATTATTGAAAATACGCAACCTAAGTATAAATTTTGCATTTCCTGTTAGTTCTGTCCACTATAAAGTTGCTATGAAAAAAACTTAAAAATTAATACATTCAGGAAAAGAGAAATAATAAGAGAAATAAGAAATAAATAATAAGAGAAATAAAACTTCAGCACAACTTGCATTATTTGTAATTTATTTGTATCAAAACACTTGCAAGTATTTTACTAATCAGTCTGTGTATCCATCAGGCATGAACTTTGCTATCCAAAATCAATCACTTTCTTTCCTCAAAAGGGATTGCATAGTCAAGTAATGCACATCAGCTAGACAAACCATGCTCATCCTAGGCTGTGCTGTGAAGCAGTGGGCAGAGGTGGGAGCATTTTTCCCTGCTGGGTGAATGGAGGTGACTGGCACTGGCCGAGGGGCCAGGCCTGCGTTCTCTAACTGTGAAAGATGGACCCTAATGATTATCATTTAGCTTATTTCAAGGTTGGAATATAGAACTCTCTTCACAGTTAATTATTAAGTGGTGTGGTTCACTTTGATGGGTTTTATTGCTTTATTTGGGTAATTTCCATGAGTGCTAGCTTTCTTATCTTCCTTATCTTAAAGTGTTTAAAATATTAACATAGACTATTTTTTATCTTTTTTTATCCTGGAGTTTCTGGCTATTAATTGGAGTTCAGCCTTACGTTTTCACACTAAAACAAGTACTCCAAAAGGCCCTCAAAGACAAACAAAAATAATAGAGATAACATATATTACAGTAAGCAGCTGTTAGTGGACATTCACAACTTATTTTATCTTTCTATAAGATTTTCTCTTATTTGAAAATTCTGGGCATTTTTACAAGGAAGTGAACTTTCACTGGAGAAATTCAGGGTTTGTTCTCTCTACCGCTGTCCCTGCTTCCACTTCTATAGGCCAATCTTTCTCATATATTATCTATAATACATAACCTGTGAGATAATGTTTAGTTTTCAGTCTTTCTGAAAGCACATGATTTTAGAGGTACCTGAATCCTAATTAGTCAGCTTGCCTATTCCCAGCATTTGTGTATATTCACAAATAGGGCAGATTTAATAACACGCCATGATTTTTCTTCATTTCACAGACCTCACTTTCCTACTGAGCTAATCAGGAATCAAAGAAAACAACTTTATTGGGCATTAACCATCATTTGTTTCTTGTAGGAAGCTCTTCAAGGCTTTTCTGGCACTGGATTGATACTCTTGGTTCACAGCCAGAAGACTCGCTTTTGGCTCTCTAGTGGTCCACTTAATACGTGGAGAAAGTTGTTACCTGGTAAGCGTAACTAATTTAGGAGTGATAATGGAGATCAGAAATAACCTGTATGAACTTTGTTGAGGCAACAGTGGTTGTTGTTATGTTGTTAAATAAAACTAACTTCCTTCACCTAATATGTTGTAAGAAGATGCATGCATGCCAGCATGGATGATGCAGTGACAGAAGGGTCTTGAAGCTTTAAGGCATAAAACACGGAAAATAACATCTATTTGATATTGTGGTGACCCTTTATGCATTTAATGCAGTAATGGGTACTGATTTTTTTGTATAATTTTGTACAAAATATATGTGTGATGGGTCAAATAAAATACTTTCAACATTCCTTTCTTTATCTCATTACAATAAAAACTTTCACCTAGCCTCTAGCTATTGCTAACAAGGTTAGCAATTTAAGCTACCTGTATGATTTGTTGTGCAGACCTGTTCCTTTGGAACCACAAGAATCCTTTCCTATTGAAATCTTTTGGACAAGAGCGATATATTTATAATATATATTATAGATATAGGGCTCTCATAACTTTCCATTTAAACTTCCTGACCTTATAAAGTTTTGCTGCTCAATAATAAAATTTCTGGGCTGTTTAGTAGTTAAATATGGGTTTTGAAATGAAGCTTTCAGGATTCACCTTCCTGACATGTACACAAAAGGTTCTGAATGGACTATACAGACATCCACATGGGAGGATTCTTCTCACATGACTTTGGGTCTTTAAAACTTCGGAATCTAGTCTACACTTAAAAATTGGCTCCATGGCCAGTGCGTAAATTCTACCCTTCCTAATGAGGTGCCTGTTTTTCTTTACTGATTATGAGAGTAGTTTCAATTGTTAGCTATGATGCCTGGAATTAGGTAATATGAAGCCATATAATTATTGTTTAATTATTTCATAGTAATGAAATAATTCTTTTCATCTGTATTTCATCAGAATGCAGTAGTGATATGGACTAACTTTAGAAGAATATTTAAAGGTATGCGAAGAAGGGAGTGGATTTGAAATTATCTGCAACAAATGTAATCCTGGGATTTCTGGTTCATGAATCTTGACATGTAATACAGCAAGATACACTTAGTTCTTTAGACTGTTTTTCTATGAAAGAAAAAAGGGAAGGAGGCAGCCATTATGTTGCTGCCATCGCAGCCATCTACTGTACCTCAGAGTCCAAAGCCCTCCAACACTGTAACAGTTTCTAATCTGGCAGGAGAACTAATTTAATCAATCTGTCCCAGGGAAAGCTTCTACTGGCAAAAATAAGCTGCCAATTCCAACCTTTGGGTGACAAGAAAAGTCTATCTTGTCTTAATCCTCTACCTCAGAGCATTATCCGGAGTTTAAGGAGCTCTCATGGCATCTGACAGTCAGAGGAGAAAAGCAGTGAAGTCAGGGACTGAATGGCATTGCAAGAGTTCGTAAGAGTAGACAGGAGTTTGGAGAGTGAGTGGATGAGGGAGAGCAGAGTCACTCAGCCATGTTCTGTTTCTGCTGCAGTTGCCTTATCAGTGTCGATCCCTCCCTGCAAACGGCATGACACTTTGGTGTTTGGTGTTGGATCGGATCTGTAGGGTCCCAAAACAGATGTTTGAAATACTCCCACATTTTATTCCAAGAAAAGCTAGAGATGAAAATCATATTTAAAATGGTTGTTATTTGCTCTTTCAGTGAAAACAGAACTCAGTTTCACAGGACAAAAGTGAACGCTTTTCTAGCTCTACAGATAAGCTTTTGCAAAAAACCTCAACAATGAAGATTTAACAGCTGATCAAAAATCAGCCTCAAACATTTATTTTAATGGAGAGTGCAAGGTACCCTACAAACACTACTGTCCCTATAGATTATGCTCCATATTATATGCTATTAGCACATCCTCCTCTCTGATCATTCAGACAACACAATTATTTTTGTAAGGTTTTCTGTGAGTGTACTTCTAGACCTTTGTCTTCTGTATACTATTTTATAGACATTGATCGTGCAGCCTTCTAATCTTTTCGTTAGATTTAAACCCCCTCACACCCTGTATCCCAAACAACAGCAACAAAAAAAAAACCCAGAAAACCAGCATATGTTTCAGAAGATATGAAAAAAAAAAACCACACAGACCTTTGGATTTCAAGAACTGAAACTAAGTCTCACAAGAATTTAAAGTCAACTTTTCAACAGTCTTACCTGGTTAGCTGTAGCGCATCAACACTATGGCACACTGAAGTTAGCTGCTTCTCCATCTGTCTCCTTCAGGAGGAAAAAAAGAAATGTAGTCATGCAAGACTCCTTCACAGAGAGCAGGAGGATGTGGAAGAAGACCATATGGTCTGAAAGGATTAATGAAAATGTTATCATTCAACATAGATATCCTCAAGCAAGCTCCAGAGCAATAGATTATTTAATATAAAAATATAACACCTGCTGCAGCGAAGCTAATGGTGCAAATCTTTTAAAAACAAGAACTAGCCTGGGGTATAATCCATTAATATATTCTGCATCTAGAATTTTTAGTTTAATTCTTCAGAAGTCACAGATTGGGCAGCAAAGGCATTGATTAAAGTAAAATGCTTTTACTTGTATAAGGAATAGGCCTCACTGTGATTCTGTTATGGTGCCAGTCCTCTGTTTATCTTTGTTCTGGCTTTGTGGCTCTAAATCAAGATAAAAAACAACTCAACATGAAGGAAAATAAAAAGAAGGTCATTTAATCACCCCGTTAGCTTAAAATGATTATTGATTCCTGGAGGTGATGTCTAATTCTGCCAGAAAATCCATTTCAGTAATGATTGCTGCCCTCTGCTTTATCTATTATCCTGGAGGTTATTAAAAGTGGGAGTCTCCAGGGAAGTATATAGCTTTAGACCACTAATATAATATTTAATATGTTTTTAACAGAACAGAGTTTCAGATTGTGCCCTTTAACCTACAAGCGAATCAAGAGGAGACAGTTAGGAAAGTGTAGGTCTAATTATTATATATACTCCACTGGGATCTAGTCACACACTACATGATAGATAAATATCAGCTGGGACAAGGGCGTATTGAACTCTTCATCACTCTAAATTACCAGGTGCACACAGCTCTAGAAATAACATACTCAGAAAACTTACAGTACCCTTTTGAAATAGTTACTCAACTTGCTGTTGTGCTTCCCCAAATAACATTCACATCCTACGACACTTGTACCATGTTTTCCTCCTGGTTGCTCTTTCAAAATCACACTGATATAACCTAACTGCTGTGGGAATAAAGAATTGCCTACATACTGAAACATCTGTACTACAATTATGTATGCACACAGATGTCTCTAGAGTAGCCCAGTCCAACTAGATTACATAATTAAACTCACAATGAGGGTAACCAGCTAAAATTCGAAGATTATGCATTCAGAAAATTAGACTAGATCATCTAATCTAGTAATCTTTTGTGATCCTAATTTCTCTGTATATGTGAATCTCCAACAGTAAAAAAACAGGTAAGATGACATATAAAATAGCATGTTAAAAATACTTTATTTTCATATTCCATGGACCTCTTGGTGTTAATCTTTGAAACTTTTTGAACCAAAGGACTAGTATTAACAATTTGCATTTTTCATAGACAGTAACGTGCTTATCTCATAATTTTTAAAAGTGGAAAAATGGTATTATTCCACGGATCAACTGCAAATCTTTTTCCATGGACTTTTGGACCACCATCAATGTGATGTGGAGACTACAAACTGAGACTCTTTTACACATGAGGTACTGAAAATAATTCTACCTTAGTCTTTCTTTTTCTTTTTTTTTTTCGTTTTGAAATCCCAGAGAAACCTTTTGAAATGTTATTTAAAAAAAAAAAAAAACATTTGAAAAAATAAATTACAGAACCTGCTTTCTGAAATTAACTGATCTGACAGTATTTACAATATAAAAATAGCTTAATAACAATAACTAAAAACCATATAGTAAAATTCATTGCTACCTTCTTATTTATACCATGGTAAGTACCTTCACAATGCAAAAAAATAAATAAATCATTATTTTATGTTCTGCCATGACCAAGAGATACTGTAGATCATATCAGTGATACTGCATTTGATATGACCAGATGGCCAGAATCAGTGAATGGAGAAAAAAGTAGCAGTGAGTTGTGATCCCAACATACTGCACATATATGGGGCATTACAGAGCATGGGGCACAACTACTTTTCATTCTCTAGTATGGACTCTATATAGACTTGTGTGAATGATAATAATAGCTAGCTGTTATATATCTTCCAGCATTTTATGAAGGCAATTAATACTATTACTTTTATTTTACCCAGACAAAACATAGGGAAGATTACATGAATCTTTCTTTGTTCTGATCCCATCCATTTCCCACCAGGAAGAGACATCTGAACTAGTCGATTCTCTTGTCAAGGCATCAAAACAATAGTAAATACATGCAAGTAAATTGTTCTCTAAGACCTTGGTCAGATGAAGTGTCATTCACACAAGCAATAGCCCCCAAAAGTTATGCAAACATTAATAATTGGATGGATTTTGAATGGTTTGTATACAGAGTTGTGCAATGTCACTACTCCTAGGAACGCAGCAAAAAATTTCAATTAATATTTGTCAGAAAAATATATTTTTTATCTTATTGATCTTTGCAAGGTAATTTTCTTTTCTCTCGCTGCTCCTGATACTATTACAGCTTTCAGACTTTTGTTAACTGATGAAAACTCAGAGAAGTTGCTGAAAAGCTTATCATTGATTTTAAAGAACTTCTGTATTAGCCCAACATTTATTACACCCTAACAGAGGCAAAGAGAGCCTCATGATTACATTTTGAGACGCAGTATTCAAATTATCGGCCAGCCAGGGCACATACTAATAATTATTAAAAATGTCATAGAAATTTGCTTTAAAGTTTTCTCTTCAGTTGTTTTCCATATTACACACCATTGATAGATGTGATCTATACTTCACAAATACAGTGTGTGAAATACCAGCACTATTGACGTCAATGGATGTTCTATCATTAACTTTAATGGCGGAAAAAGGTTTCACACTACATTGTAAAATTAAAAAGGCATGTATGCTCTTTAACACACTATGACTCACCATTTAATGGTTAAATATTTCATTCTTGAATTGCTGTTCACTTTGAAGGATCTGTGGCCTAATAAATTATTTCAACTGTGCCTGTGGATGCTTCATTCTTTTTATGAAATTCTTTTTATAATAATGTATATAATTCAATTCTTTTTATGTAGTTTCACTAATTCATTATAATGTACAGAGATATGTCAGCTATGCCACTTTTAGGATAGTACTGTGTTTCCTTGCTATATTGAATGATAGCTGGTTCATTTATTTATTTTTAGCCTTTATAAGTGAACTTGTATTGCTCGCCATTAGGAAATTCAGCAGAAAACCTGCTGTTGCTTACCACAGGGACCTCTAGAAGAAAAAAAACCCACAAAAATAATCCTAGATTAATGTCCTCAATGTGTCACTGTCAGAGAAGTCAGCCAAACCACAATGCGTTCCTTAATGTAAGAAATATCAGATATTTTCTCTTCAAAATACAGACATATAGTCACAACAATAAGGAAAAAAAAAAAAAGTCATTGACCAAAGCTGGGGTCAGATGCTCAGCTGCTGTGAATTTGCATACTCTGTTAATGTTGATTGGATTTATGCTCCCTGAAGACCAGACGTCCCATGTTTGTCTGTGTATAGCTTTTTCAGAACCATAGTAGGTTTTTGCTTTGTTATTTTTGTTTGGTTTTTTACTGACTGGGTATCGTTGTATTTGTTCTGATCAGTCTTTTGCTGTATTTAAACTTTTACATGGTTTGGACAGTTAATTATCAGATTGCAGACTCAGGTTTAATCAATCAAGTATTTTGGGTTTACACCATTTTTAGTTAAGCAATTCTTCTGTGTTTGGCATATTAGATTATGTTTTATTATTCCATCAGGAGTGAGAGCAAATAAATAAGATTTTAACCCTCACTGGTAGTTTTAACAGTTTAACACTCACAGTTTCCCCCTCCTCCCATCTCTGCTAACATTTTCATTCTCTCGATCTCCTATCAAAACCAAATTGATTCCGGCCATATACTTAAAACCACTCTTTTCCATAAAGTCTTGTGTAATACCTATTGTGGTCAAGCGGTTTTGATGTTTGGTTTTGGGTGGTTTTTTATTTTTTCTGAGGATGAAGGTTGCATTAAAACAAGCAAAAAACCTACTACATCTTCTTTAATATAGTCCAACAGTGAGATTTCTTTTTTGAGCACTTCATACTTAACATTTTGTTTCAAGATCTTGTGAATCATCAGTTCTTGGCTTTAGTTAAAAAACTTGCCATTAATGATCTCCATTCATGTAAATCTCATGAATCAGAAGCTGTTTTTTTTTTTTTTTTCTGTCATTGCCCTTTTCTACAGATCTATGGAAGGAAAACAATGAGTTATTCCACAAGATATACTGTGTTTGTTACTTATTAAATTTAATACATTGTTATCGTTTTTAAGCAGCGTAACAGCTGTATTTTGTGTTGGAAATACTGAGACTTCTGCTGATTTACGGAGAAAAAGGACTTATTTTTCATGTGGAAATATTGTGAAAATTGTTGTGAAAATAGAGTTGGTATCTAACAAATGTCACGAAGAAAATACAGCAGATGTACAAATTTGAGGGAGAAACTAGCACCAACAGTTTGATAAATTGACAAGAATTTTTATCATACTGTTATTAGCTTTACTTTATATAAGCTTATAGTTTCTTTTCTAACACAAAAGCAGTATGGCAGTAGCAGTGGAGCAATTATTATGGCTTTCTTCTTCATTATTGTCCCCTAAAGTTCTCTATTCTTTGCTCTTCCAGTCCATTTCCTTACCACAGCAACATAGTAAAAGAAGATAGATGGTGGGAGTTATTCATAGCTCCCTTCTTGTGTGCCTTTTACCTCTAAGTCCACCCATTATCAGTGCCAAATATAGAACAAATTTGTTTTTCCATAGCTCCTGACTATCAACAAATGACCCAACAAATGTTCATTGACTGGCTTTTGGAGGAGCAGATGTGTCAAAACCAGCTTCTTTTTCTTCTTGACGCTTCCAAACATCACAGCGAAGACTAGAAAAACTATACGATGGGAAACCTGGTGCCTGTTGAGCTGTGAAAAGAGCTGCCATTAGGCAGCCAAAACATTTCTGTCAGGCCAGCAAAGTATGAGAAAAGTTCCCATTAGGCAGTTTATAACTATACACCTCTTTTTTCTTCCCTTCCCTCTCTCCTCCCCCTCCAGGCTTCTGATAGCCAGCAATTCTGTTTGCTGGCACACACTGTGGCCTTTCTCAGAGTACAATTCACAATGTTTATAACTGTCATCATTTCAGTCTCTGTACTTTGTATTTTTCCATCTCATAATCTTTCTCTTTTCCAGGTCCTTGTCACCCTGGAAAAGCACTAGTGTTTATAACCTCTCTGGCTACATTGACTGGCTTTATCATCAGAGGTTTTCGTAGCATCCTTAATGACCTGTTAGGAAGAATCTTGTAAACATTCTGTCATAGTAAGTGTTAGGCTGAAAATCTTCTGTTATCTTAACTTGTATGGTCAGAATATTGGCATATTAAGTGCTTGGTCATTGACTGATGTGATGGGCTCAATTTAGTAAACTCTTCAGATGTCGTCTTTTTTCTGAGTGGTGTTTCTTTTTGCAAGAAAATGGCTATATTAATAAAAGAATGGATGTTTTATTAGTCTGTGAATTGTTGGGAACTTCTGTGCTAAATGTTTATAATTAAAATATTTCTCCAAAAGCTGCAATAGTAATCTAGAATTAAAAGGAAAAGTGATTGGAGTGAAGTTTTGAGCAATACATGAAATTCCAAGTATTTTTTATATATATATTGCCCTTATTTTTGTCAGTGGGAGAATGTAGGGAAGCCCCAGTTCTGCTCTTCTATTACAACGGTAAGAAGTGTCTGAGGCATGCAAAAAGTTTTGCAGAAAGTTGTCTTATCTACCACCCCAGGCTGATTAGTAGGATTTGTATAACTAGTTGTGCTAGTCTTACAACAGCTAAACTTCACAGGTCCTTTGGAACAGTTTTGTGGTAAAACTGGCTTTCTGTACTAACACTTTATAGCTGAGAACTAGTTACTGCTCAACTCAAAAAATGCACCCAAACCCTAATATATTTATAATATCTGTTTCAATTTCTGTTTCAATTTATAATTTCTGTTTTAGGAATCTGCAAGAATGTTCAAATTGAAATAGAATGTTGGAAAATCATTGACCTTTAGCTATAGTGTCTCCAAGGTGCCACAATCTACATATTCATATCTGTCTCAGCATCCATATGTACATAAATATGCATACCATTAATATAAAAATACGCCACAAATATATGGTGAGGCTCACACATTATGAAATGATGGTGGTGATCCAAGGGAAAGATTTTCATTTAATAATATGTTTGTTTACCTTATGTATCATGTTTTAAAAATACAGACTTATGCCAAGAAAGTAGGTTAAAGTTAACCTTGTGCCCCAAGGAAGCACTAGGCTGCCTGTCTGTAATGGCTTAAATAGACATAAAGTTGTTTTGAAGAGTAAGAAAATGTCAGCTATTATTTTGGCAAAAGATGGGGAGGCAAAGTAAAGGAATTAAGTAATCCTCTTCACTACATGGATTTATGTCTCCTATGGATTTGCAAGTCAGAAAGACAAGTTTGGGTTCTTGCAAATGTTACATTTTCTCCTGGAATAAGGCAAAGGACTCACCACTAACTGATCACCAATTCACTACTGCCAGGAGCGTGCACTGGGTCAAATGGAGAAGTCCTTTGAAAAAAGATTGTGGTTTGTTTGAATAAAATTGCAAGTGCATGTAGTCACACTGGAAAATTCAGTCATCTGGAAACCAGGAAATGAGTATCACCACGTTATCCAACCCTTCCCACCATGCTTAGAAATAGCAAGGCATATTGCTCCATTTTGCAGGGATCAAACAACGCTTGAGAATAATAGCATCACAGTCATGGTGTTCGTGTCAAACAAGGCACGTACTGAAATACTTGAATACCAGGAAAAGCAGAAAAACACAGTGAATGCTGGAATTCATCCTGGAGAATGTTAAAAAATAGTAGCCAAAAAATCCTTAGATTTATTCCAGGAACCACTTCATGCTTATCAACAAGAATGCAGAAAGCCTATCACAGCGGTCAGATGAATGAACTCCTAATGGGACAAAGCAATCTGGAATAATTAAATTTTTCAGATAATGCACAAAGTGTAGCTGAATGGATAGTACTGTAATACTATGCCTTGATCTCTGTCAGTTCTGTATTCCTACACATTAAAAAAAAAAAACCAAACCCCCCCCACTTTTGAAGATGATCAGAGTCCAAGAAATTTCCTCAGCCGTCTTCTTTCCAGTCTTTGATCTCACTGGAACTGATCAAGGTTTGAATTTCCTTCATTAAGGTATCCATGAAAATTATTTTTTTTTTTTGCCAGCATATTTTCTTTTAAATACTTTTTAAACAAAACTCTGTAGAATAAGAGTTTAGATCCTTATTGTTAAAACAGCTTATCAGGAATTTTTGGGATGTATTTAAGGTGCAGATAAAAAGCTGCCATACTTGCAAAGTTTGTTTTTATAAAAAAGTATAAATATTGTCCATTGGAGAAAAAAACCTGACAAAATCATGATAAATTTTAGACCTGTTACTTTGATTTTCAGACATTAGTATTCAATCATAGTGTGGGCAGAAATATAATCTGGATAGACCAAATGCCTGAGAATTGCTCATTTGTATGTGGTTTCTTTTTTGGCTGTCAGTGATATAATCAACCCTCTGGCTGGAAGAGAAGGTCAAACATACCTCAGCATCAGTAGGGGAATCAGCTGATAGCAGAACTAGTAATGATATTTTTGATTTTGAGATATAAAAATAGATAGATCTTTTTTAATAAAAATGGTATAAACATGAATCAATCAAAAAAGAGAGTAGTTTTGTGCTGACCCAGTCTGGGAAAGCTCTGGAATTAAGACACTGTTAGAAGTAAAAGTTCAGTAATACACTCAAGCTGGTGAAAGGACTGTGACAAGAACGCTGTTAGGGGAAGCAGGTTTCAGCTGCTCTTACTTTAGCTGTAAATTAAGAATTTTGTCCAGATTAATCATCATAACGTCTGTAATCAGTGGATGTTACATTGGTTAGCTGTAGATGAGTAGTTTAGATGACTAGTATAAATAAGCTTTCTAATTTCCTAATACATGAATACGAAGTTGACCTAAAGCATAATCATCCTCTTTTTATTTTTAAAATCACAGAATCACTGAATTATTTATGTTGAAAGAATTCTCAGGAGGCCACATGATACAGCCTCTTGATCAAAGTGGGGCCACGTTACTTGAGGTTGCTCACGGCTGTGCCTGGTGAAGTGCTGAATGGCTCCGAGGTGGGTGTCCTCCACAGAGGACTTGACTACTCTTTTTGTTGCAACTTCTGGTCATTGTTTTATTGCTGTGCGTCTTGGAAAACAGTGTAGCTCTGTCTTTTCTACACCCACCCACTAAGTAGTGGAAGAGGTAGGTCTCCCTCCGTTATCTTTTCTTCTTCTGCTTGAACAAACCCAGTTCTCTTGGCCTTTTTCTTGTATGTCATGTACTCCAGCCGTTCACAATCCTGGTGACCCTTCACTGTACTTTCTCTGGTATGTTCAAATTTTCAGTGTACCAGTGAGTTCCAAGCTGGTCATACTACTTCAGAACCTATCTAGCAAGCACTGAATTGAAAGGAATAATCATTTTCCTCAGCCTACTAGCTACAGTTCTCCCGGTACAACCTAGTATGCAAGTGGTCGTCTTTGCCACAAGGGCACAAATAGTCACTTATATACAGGCAGCTGTCCACCAGGCCACACAAATTCTTTTCTACAAAACTGTTTTCTAGCCCAACAGCACCTGGCCAGTATGTTTGAAAGGCATTATTCCTTCCCATATACAGGACTTTATGACTATGTCAAAAAATATTCACTGCTTTGCCAATGTTTGAGGAGCCAGTTATCTCACCCTAGAAAGCAAACGAGTTGATCAGGCATAATTTACTTTTTCTAAATCCATGCTGGCTGTTCCCGGTCACATTATTGTTGTTCTTATACTTGCATATAGCTTCAATGAGTATTTGGCCTGTGATCTTCCTCAGGATTAAGGTTAGGCTGATCAGCCTGAAGTTTCCCAGGTATTTTTTTTTGTTTGTTTTCTTGAAGATTTGTGTGAGAACTGCCCTCTTCCAGTCATCAGGAACCCCTGCCAATTGTCATGACCTTTGGAAGATGATAGACAGTGGCCTCACACTGATACCAGTCAGCACCCTCTGCATTGCTAGATGTGTTTGATCTGGTTCCTTGGCCTTGTGAATAAACAATTTTCTGAGGTGTTCCCTGATTTCTGAAGTATTTGCTCTAAAGGACTGTTTTATTCCCCCTCAGACCATGTTACTAGATTCAGAGATGTGGGCACCTGAAGATAGGCCTTACCAGAAACTAATACAGAGAAAACATTGAGTATCTCAGCCTTTTCTGTGTCCTCGTCACCAGGTCACATATCTCACTCAGCAGCAGGATGGCAGTTTCATTAGCCTCCTTTTTGCTGCCGAAGTACCTACAGAAACCTTTCTTGTGACTTTTAAAATCCCTCACTAGTTTCAGCTGCACCTGAACTTTGGCTTTTCTAACTCCATCCCTGCGTACTCAGGCAATGTCTCTATGTTCATGGCAGGTAGCCCATCCTCCAACTCTGTTCATCCTACTTGAGCTACATTCAAGACACTTCAGTGGCAACAGGGAGCACCCATCTTTTGTAGAACTAAGATTCTATTGTTTGTCTAATTAATGCTTTAGCAGTATAACCAAAATGCTTATAGCAAGTTTAGTATTATTAAATTAATTAATACTAAACAGTATTAATTACCCACCTTGTCAGGTGGTTCCAGTTGGGGTTATTTGTGTATTTCTTCTCTTAAAAGAGTCTACTTTCTTTCCATTGGTTTCCAGCTCAAGTTTCAAAGTTTCACAATAGCCTACGCCCATTTCATTCAGTTAAAGACTGTTTCCAGATATGAAAAACAAAAAAAACCAAAACAAACCTCACACATCAATAGCCCTACCTATTTAATGTAATAGATTTTCCATGAGAAATCTCCCTGATTTTTGTTGAAATTATCATTGAGCATGAGTACTGCAACCAAGAGCTGAGACTTCTTTTTCCTCCTAAATTGCATTTTTGGACTGGTCACTGGAGAATGAATATATGCATACAAAAGGTCACAACACATGCGCACACATATTTATAGTGCATTTATTTGAATATAGAAATTTACAGGTTCTGGAAAACCAATAGAATTGCCAAAGTCTGACTGAAATAAATGTCTCACTTTAAGGTATAAATGCTTTTTCAACATCAGTATCACTGCCATGAAAAGTTAAAGTGAATGGAAAGCGAATACGTGTCTTGGTGTATCATGTGATTATGTTTCTCATTTATATGTATTCTGCATGAGAGGGATAGAGGTATGTGTTGACTGCACAGCAGACATTTTTAACCCATCAGATAACCCCAGTCATTTGGATGCTCAGGAATGCTTTTTATGACATTCCTTCAATTCATCAGGCAGAAAAGGGGCAGATATATTTTTCACTACTAAGTAAAAGTTTTAAAGATGTAGAAAGGTTTGGTTGGCTTTTGTTCAGGGTTGTTTTTTTTGTTTTTTTTTTTACATCAAGAAACTCTGGTGAAATAAAATTACAGAAAAAAACCCACTTCATTGGTATCAGTCAGTATAAACCTGTTCCACTGAGTTCAAAGGGCCTTAATATTTTCTGTTAAATAAGGATTTATCACTATTTTCCCTTAGTGTTTCAAAAGAAGTAACGAGAGGACAATGAAACTTGTTTGTTTCTTCTGTTATTATTCTATCCCCATTAAAAATATTCGATACAGCTCTTCAACACAATTAAAAGCTTCAGCAGTGCACGTAGAGCTTTAGTCTAGAAATATGTGATGATACACCACCCAAGAACAACTGGAATATGAAGTATTTAGATTCTGTTTTTATCCCTGATTATTCATTAGTGCTGATATCCTTAAAATACATTCAGTGAACATGGCAAGTGATAATTAAGATAGGGATATAAGTGAGTTGTCCTGATTTCAGTAAGATAGTACTTTTGTTGGGGAGACTGACTGTAAAGATCTTATTTATAAAACCTCTGCTTCTTAGGGATGTCTCATTGCACTGCACTCACCATACATCGCTCCCTCTGTAAGATATCTCTTCCTTAACTTTTTTTCAATCATCTCCCAATCATCCTTTCTCCTCTTGTTGCATCTTGAAGCCTTAGCCCCTATCTGCCATGTTCCTCTTTCACTCTGGCTCCAGTGAGCTGCTGAATCATCTACCCTGGCTGCCTTCCCTTCGGAATTGTTGCTGAATGTTCCTTCATCTTCTGTTACTACTTTTCTTCCTAAAAGTCTGTGCACCATTGTCCAACCACAAATCTCACTTCAGTTCTCAGTTTACTTGATGTTCTCTATGTCCCTTGCCTTACTTCATGAAACCAAGCCCTTTACATCCATTTGCTGAAAGTTCCCATGTTCCTCTCTTCCTGGGGGAGGTGCTCTCCCTCAGTTCTTTTGTCTCTTCTGATTAATCCAATTGCAAAGCCTATTGATAAAAATGTAGGTCTAATTTTATGTTTATGTGTAAATTTCTACATACAAATCACATACATTAGAAATGCACATTTTCTTGTCTTCATTCTATTTACAGGCTAGATAGTGAAGAGAATAAATGATTATTAGTGCCATTGAATCTGAAATAAAAATTATTAAATTAAAAAGAAGAAATAAACCTGAATTTTGCAAGCATAAAGTACATGAATTACCATCTAAGGCAAAATTTAGGATGTAACTGCTGATATAACTGCTAACTGACTCACAAAACTGGGCAGATCTCTTAAGGTCTTAGGACCCTCTTCTATTCGGGAAACGTTTGTGGTTCTTTTCTATTAAGTCTACATCTGGAATGTGGTGTAGGGCAGCCCTACTCATTTAATTATAACAAAGGTATGACAAGAGGATAAACGGTAGAGGGGAGGGCAAGCAGAATACAGGAAGGCAGAGAAATATGAAACTTAACTTGAACCAGGTCTCTCTTTGGAGAAAAAGAAAAGATTAAAAGGTGATGTCTTCTGGGTAGAAGAATCTGAAGAAATTAGGGATGATAGATGTTATAGGTTAACTTAAACTTCAATTATATGAACATGTAGGCAAAAATACAAGTTTAAAAAAACCCAAAGGTCTAAAGAACTTTGTTATTAAAAAAAAAATATTAAAGCACATACAGAATAAATGTGGTTGCAGTGAAAGTTTCACGTTAGAAAATACATCTCATTAAATTACTCCAGATCTCCTTTCCATTCAGGAGCATGTACCATTATTGAAAATAATGCATTTTTCAAAAACAAGCACAGTGGTTTTGACTCATCAGCAAATGATATTTTTTTTAACATAAACTAACATTATCTATATTATTCTGGGAGAAATGAACCATTGTTCTTTATGCAGTGAGAAATATTCTGTACTTCTCCAAACATCTTATTCAAACTCATATGCGCAAGTAATTTAATGACATAAAAATAAAACAAAGGTCACCGTGTAAGAATATAACTTTAAATTCAGAGGCTGGCCAGAATGTAAGTCAAAAGCTATAACTGACAATCGTGATATGGACTGATACTTAAAGTGTAATTTCTCATATAACGATGTTGGTGTCATTTGCTCTGAACTTCACAATCTCCTTTTTATTCTGGTCAGACCTCTAATGAGAGGAAATTAAGCCAGCAAGGGAGACACAGAGAACCTATAATGCATATACAGAATAACTTTAAAGACATGTTTTGGGATCAAAGTACATTACTTAATGTATGTCTTCATCCTCCTACTTAGGAGTATTGAGCATTATCATCCCTTTTTTTTTCCAGTGAAAATAATGCTTCTGATTAGTCTGCAGATGGACCTGTCCTTCTCAAATATTTCTGCTTAGTGTATACGAATATAACAACTTTTCATTAATTAAAAAAAATGGACACCCAAATCTAGCAGATAAAACAATGAAACTGAATTCCATATCTCATTTTCTTTCCCAGCATTTCTAAGACAAATATCTATGTATGAATCTATTTCTCTACTTAAATATAGATCTATAGTTTTTCTTTTCCGAAGTTGTTTTCTGTCCTCTTCCTAAAAACTGTCATATTTGAGCCCATCTTTGTAGCTTATCATATTTAAGCCAAAACTGTAGCTTATCCTGTGAATAAAAGCAATGAAAAGTAGCTTTGCATGACTTGTAAACAAATGAAAATTAATCCCTCCCCCCAAAAATCCAAACCAGATTACACAGAATGGTCGTATTCTGACATGGAGATATCAATAGAGTTAATCAAAATAAATACACGAAGACAAAATAAATATAAATATATAAATATAATAAAAAAATTATTTGTAAGTAAGAGTTAATCAGAAATGCAATGTCATTCCTTCTTCTCCATACGCATTTTTTTTAAGAAAGCATGGTGAGTGTGTGATGGTGAGTACAGACCAGAGTACACAAAAAAGAAAACAGGCAAACTTCTCAGCAAGAGTCATATGAAGCTTGTAGTTGCATGAACACAATGTCAGCCAGGTATATAACGACTTTCAGTGCTAGGAAAGAAATTTTCACTGATGATTTGTGTAACTCGAAGCTGAAAATTAAGTGATTGCTTGCATTTATATACAGTGGCTTTGAAAATGTCATGTTCACTTAAAAATAGATTTCTGAGTAACTGTGCAGCAGGAGCACTAATTCTCTTTCAACTCCTCTTGAAAGCATTGTTCTGATTTCAGTGGCCACACACTGCTAAATGACTGACTTCACCAGCAATGGAGGGCACTCTTAATTCAGTCTGTATATTAAGGTAAGAAAAAATTACTTTTTGTGTTCCCACTGAGAAAAATATATACCTTCTGGTTTGTGTACTCTATGTGGAAAAAGAAAAACCCTTCTATTTTTCTATTCCTTTATGTAAAAATTATTTTTATAGTTCCACTTTATTTCAAAATATTTTTTTTTTTTTATGACTGGTCCATTAGCATATTATTTTTAGCACATGTAAACAACTGCATTCATTTCCTTATCTTTATACAGGAAGAATGAAATAAAAATCATATCTGCAGAATTCATACCTGCATTCATGGGAGTAGATTCTTAGCTTTACAAATTATTTTCCATTATCAGTTGGGACCCAAAAATCAAGCTGATCTCCAGTGACTTAACACTACAGAAAATAAGGGTCCCTCACATCACTGTTGGGACTGAATTTCTCTGCTTCCATGTTGTCTGGGCTTTGGATTACTTAGAGCGCCAGGCCTTTAGGGCTATACACTTCCAGGCTGCTTGTTTTGGCAGTTTTGATAATCTAAATCCAAGACCAACCAACTTGGAAGAGCCCAAAACTGTCAATACATATTTTACAACGTTGCATAGCATGGTATGCTGCCATACTGCACCCTCATGGCACATTCCTTTAAAAATTATGTGGCAAAAAGTGGATATATAATTTAAGGCTGCCATTTCTCTCTTTTATGAAATGAAATTATTTGCTGATGTAAGCAGGTGAGCATGTACAATTTTGAAACTGTTGTGAAACATTTTGGTTACTAAAATGCAAAATTCAGACTTAAAAAATGGTTCTAGACAGTATCAAAAATGTATTTATTAACTGGATTAGGACCACAGCCTGAGCTTTGTCACCAAAAAAAATAACAAGTCAATGGGATGGCCCCGTGCAACAGGGGCATCACGCAACTACTTGTGTTCTGAGACACTGATGCAATTGTCTAGAAGCATAAAATACTTGCAGTTTAAAAATCATCAATGCAGAAAACAAACAAAAAAAAATCAGTCGTAGAAAAAAAGAGCAGTCATAGAAAATAAAAATGGGATTCTTCCGCAAGCTGGACCTACATTCAAAATATTTTCATACAGCTAAATGTAAGATTACAACAGCAGCACATACAGACCTGCCTGCAGAAGCCAACTTTTGTACGACCAATTCAACATTAACTGTTGTTCAAATGCAGTGTCAGAAATGCTTTGTGCAATCCTCAGAGGTATAAAGCAAAGACTAAATGTGAGAAGTTGAGTTCACCTTTGCACAACACTGATGACACTGATACTGAAGTGCTGAATGTAGCTCTGTTGTCTAAACTTGGAAAGTGGAGCAAGGAAAGAAAGAACTGCAGAAACAGCTCAAGTGCTAGAAAAAATCCTTTATAGAGAGCTCAATATATTTGGCTTTTCTGAAGAGAGTTGAATTAGAGTGTGTAAGTGCCTTTCTGGTGGATGTGGATACTGGATACAGGAGCACTCTTTAAATTAATGCAGAAAGGCACTACAAGAACCAACTGCTAGGAAGCTGAAGAAAAAGAGAAATAATAGAAATGGGATACAGAATTTTGTTTCTGTATTTTGAAGTAGTTATTTATTATTTGTATTTCAGTGGTGTCTAGGTATCCTAGTCATAGAACAGAAGAAAAAGATTTTGATTTTTTTTTTTTCTTTTTTGCCTTAAAGAACTTTCAGTTATAGCATTAAGCAAATGATGTATGCATGATGTAGGCAACTTCGTAAAGTATAACGGCTGGCAACCTATGAAAGGCTGTCGTAGATTATATGAGATAAAAATCTCATAGATGTCTGGTTTAAAATGATGTGAACTTAATTTCGTGATTGTGCAATGCCCAGAGTTTAGTTGGCACACTGCAAAAAAAGGAAGTGTAAATGACAATATGTAGAGAAAGGGGATCAAAGTTCTTTGGGATTGCCTCAAAAGAATCTGTTAAACTCAAAGAATACCTCCCAGCATGTGATTTACAGACTAGCAGTTACATTTACTTTTGCTTTGCAGGGATTACTAAAAAACAAGTAAACCAATGATGAACAGGCCATCCGTCTTCTTCCTTTGCCCTCTAACTGTTCTCCCAAATCCTAGCTTAAAGTTACAGCTCTCCCCGGCTGGTTGAGACAGGCACTTTATAGGTCTCCCATAGCACTTGTGAGGTAGTAAGAGAATGAAAATATCGTTAAATTCAGTCATTTCCATATCTGACCTCTGACTATTGGTGTATGTCAAAAGTAAAAATGAGCAGGGGAAATGAGGACTCTAGCCTTGTGTGCTTTCTTTCTTTCTTTACAAGCCAGCATTGCTCAGATGGTTTTCATAAGCGATATTTTTACTGAAGAAAATTGCAAACTCTGCAGAGTTCAAAATAGAAATGATTTTTGCAAACTCACACACAAGTACATATATATTTATAAATGTATATTAAAAAAAAAACATCGGGAGCAATTTAGTCATGAAAGATGAGAGGAAAATTCTGAGCAGTCAAAAATATGACATTATCAGGATATTTTATGAGAATGATTTACAGAACTGTAGCTAGCATTGGGTCAGGAGCTAAAACATGAAAATTTGAGTTCTAAAAGGGGATCACACCACTGTAATTGCACTCTGAATAACTGCAGAAGTGAAATAGATTTAAACTGACTGATATAATATGATCTCCATACCCAGCACAAGCAACCTGTGAACCCCAAACAGAGACCAAAATTGCATTTTCAACCACCCCAACATCTGCTGGAAAAGTAGCATGGCGAACTGTAGGCAACCCAGGAGACTCATGGAATGCACTGAGGAAAACTCCTTAAGGCAGTTACTAGACAGCCTTACCAGAGGAGATGCAATACTGGACCTGTTGTTGGTCACCAATGCAAGTGAGCTAATCTGTGATGTCAAGATTGGAGCCAGCCTGGGCTGCAGTGATCATGCACTGGTGGAGTTCGCAGTCCTGAGGGATACGGGTCAGGCGAACAGTAAAGTCAGGACCTGGAATTTCAAGAAAGGAAACTACCAGCTCTTCAAGGACTTAGTCAGTAGGACCCCCTGAGAAACTGCCCGGAGGGACAAGGGAGCAGAACAGAGCTGGCAGGTCTTTCGGGATGCTTTCCTTAGAGACAAAAGGGTGTTGATTCCCAGGTGTAAGAAATCAGGAAAGGAAGGCAAGAGACTGGCGTGGATGAGTAAAGACACCCTCCCAGGTGTCCTGGGAAGAGTATAGGGACACTGCCCGGTTGTGCAGGGATGGGGTCGGGAAGGCCAAGGCGCAGCTGGAGCGGAACTTGGCAAGGGACACAAAGAATAATAAGAAGGGCTTCTGCAGTTATGTCAGACAGAAAAGGAAGGTCAAAGAAAGCCTACTCCCGTAATGAGCAAGACAGGAAAACTTATAACAATAGATGAGAAGGCTTAGGTGCTCAACAGCATTTTTTGCCTCAGTCTTCCCTGGAAACCTCTCTTCCCACACCTTTTGAGTGGATGAACAGGGACTGAAGGAGCAAAGTCCTTCCCACAGTAAGAGAAGGTCAGGCTCATGACCACCTGAGGAATATGAACATATAGAAGTTTATGGGACCCGATGAGATGCATCCCAGAGTCCTGAAGGAATTGGTGGATGTAGTTGCCAAACCATTCTCCATGATATTTGAAAAGTCGCAGCAGTCAGGTGAAGTCCCTGGTGCCTGGAAAAAGGGAAACACTGCACCCATTTTAAAAAAGGGTAGAAAGCAGAACCCTGTGAACTACCAACCTGTCAGCCTCACCTCTGTGCCTGGGAAGATCATGGAACAGATCCTCCTAGAAGCTATGCTAAGGCACATGGAGTACAGGGAAGTGATTCAAAATAGCCAGTGTGGCTTCACCAAGAGCAAGTCCTGCCTGACCAAACTAGCGGCCTTCCATAATTTGTCAGTGGACAAAGGAAGAGCTATGGATGTCGTCTATCTGGAGTTCTTCAAGGCCTTTGACAAGGTCCCCCACAACATCATTCTCTCTAAATTGGAGAGGTATGGATTTGATGGGTGGATTGTTCAGCGGATGAGGAATTGGTTGGAGGGTTGCATCCAGAGGGTAGTAGTCCATGTCTCAATGTCCAGATGGAGATGGTGACAAGTGGTGTCCCTCAGGGGTCTGTGTTGGGACCAGTACTGTTTAATACCTTCACTAATGACATAGACAGTGGGATCGAATGCACCCTCAGCAAGTTTGCAGACACCACCAAACCGAGTAGTGTGGTTGACATACCTGAGGGATGGGATGCCATCCAGAGGGACCTGGACAAGTTCAAGAAGTGGGTCCATGTGGACCTCATGAGGTTCAACAAGACCAATTGCAGAGTAACCCCCGATTTCAATACAGGTTGGGGGGTGAAGGGATTGATAGCAGCCCTGCCAAGCAGGACTTGAGGGTACTGGTGGATGAAAAGCTGAACATGAGCTGACAATATGTACTCACAGCCCAGAAAGCAAACTCTATCCTGGGCTGCATCAAGTGTGGCCAGCAGGTCAAGGGAGGTGATTCTTCCCTTCTGTTCTGCTCCCATGGGACCCCACCTGGAGTACTGTGTCCAGCTCTGGACGACTCAGCACAGGAGACATGGACCAGTCAGACTGTGTTCAGACGAGGGCCCCAAAAATGATCAGAGGGATGTAGCACCTCTCTTATGAGGACAGGTTGAGAGAGTTGAGGTTGTCCAGCCTGGAGAAGGCTTTGGGAACACCTTATTGTGGCCTTTCAGTACTTAAAGGGGGCTTATAAGAAAGATGGGGAGAAACTTTTTAGCAGGGCCTGTTGCAATAGGACAAAGGGTAATGGTTTTAAGTTAAAAGTGGGTAGATTTAGACTAGATAGAAGGAAGAAATCTTTTATGCTGAGGGTGGTGAAACACTGGCACAGGTTTACCCAGAGAGATGGTAGATGCCCCATCCCTGCAAACATTCAAGGTCAGGTTGGACGGGGCTCTGAGCAACCTGATCTAGTTGAAGATGTCCCTGCTCATTGCAGGGGGGTTGGACTAGATGACGTCTAAAAGTCCCTTCCAACCCTAATTGTTCCATGGTTCTATGATTTTAGCAAGTAGATTATAGGTACTGTATAAAAGGAGCAATCCTACTTCAGAAAATCTACAAACTAAGGTTTCAGCAACATCTATAGTGAATGTGTGATGAGATAGCATATGAGCAGAAAGACTGGGTAAGAGAGTCAGGTTTGATTGATTCATACCAGTGGTTCAAATGGCCTTCGTAGTCACACTTGATTTCAGGACTAACCAAGGATAATGGTGACAAATTAATTTACCTTAATTTTATTATAAATTGTTTCTGTGTTGGTTGCTGCTCTAGGTGACTCTGTGGTACTATTTTTATAGTGACAATTGTGCTGATACCTCAGACTTTCTGTCTGAGGTATAACTGATGTAATTTAATTAACTGCCCTTTTATGCATATAGTTGAGATAGATCCAAGTTAAAAGAAATAACTTGTAATAATTTAAAATTCAATCACATCATAAGATGAGCTTCTATTTTCAAAGATTTGATCAAATATCCACTCATTTTCAATATCTTATTGTAAGATTTGGTCAGTCTGAAATAGAGATATTATATGCTTTAATTTTTTCCTTTTGTTATACTTTACTATATATATTTTTATATTTCTGAATCCTCATCACTGAAGATCTTTTTTAAGTAAAGTTATTTAACTTAATATAACAGAACACTTCTCAAATAGACTATAATGAAACATCAGATCTGATATGAAACATGACCTCAGCTGAGGGCTGTGTTTGATTGGTGTTATAAAATACCTGACTGACATTTTTAGAGATTTTAGTCTCTTATGCCTCCATATTTCCATAAGAACTATTCAATTCTGTTTTCATTATGATACTCTCTAAAGTTAGCTTAATCATAAAGGTTTGGACTACAGAAACACCTCTGTAGAGTAAACCTGAACTCTGCTTCAGTGTAGGATGATGGGATGTGGCCTGCAAATGCCAAATTAAATGGTTAGCCCTGTTTCTGTTTGAATTTTTCCCCCACTTGAGGATAAAGCTGAGGTAAAAATTATCAAATGATAAGAGGTACTGATCTATTTTCAAGTTTTACTTGGGCAAAAGCAGGAGTCCAACATAATATTCAATATCATAACATTTCAATCTTATGAAATATACAGATCTCAGTCAAGATTTTTCTATGCCAGAATGATTCTTCACAATTAAGCAGCACAATCAAACTGAACACCTTATTCATCAGTGATTTCTGTAAAAATAAAATTACACTCTTATACCTTTTCTTCAGTTTACCCTCAAAGAATTTTGTAGACCTCCCTGGGGCTGCAACAACAGCTCAGGTTGAATTGTTTCTCCATACTAACCTCTGAAAGAAGATTGAGGTGCCCCAAGATTCACCATTTTCTAACATGAAGGTGGATGAAAAGGGGGACTACTGGGCAAGAATGAAGCTCTGGTAACCTTTAGCTGATGCCAGTGCCTGGTGGTTTTATTGTAATGACATATACTAGGTCTACTGGAAGAAATTTAGTTCTTTGCAAAAGCCACCTGTGAATTTACTGTCCCTCAGAGTCCCAAAGAGGGGCTGTTCCCTGCCCAGGGTGGTGCCCTAACAGCCTTAATGGCATTCTGGCTACATCATCTGCAAACAAAGTCTGTACATGACGACATTTGGCTAGGGGCAGATGTTCTTTTCCCACTTGTGAATACTACAGTATGCCAGCATGTGGTGAAGGAAATGCATTATTTCCACCTCCCAAGTGCTAATCGGTCAGACAAAAGAAAAATATCTTATTCTGTGGAAATAATAACAGGAAGCATAATATTGACACTGAAAATTGTCATCCAGCAGCTCCTAAATCATCATGAGTGGATAGGCATGAACTACACATGGGAATAGTGTCAGTGTCAGAAGAAAGAAAAGTGAAAGGTAAATTCACTGGTTGAAATGCAAAAAATTAGCATGCATTAATTTGAAGTGCTGCCATCGTCCCATTTATGGTTCAGAGATGGCTCCTGAAACTAGGATAGCTTCATACTGAGACAGCTCAATTTAGGGGGTCTTCTTCAGTGAAGAGGACTGAGTCCTTCAAGTAGCCTCTTGTTACTAAGAAAAACCTTTTCCTCAGGCAACACTGTACAAACGTGAATGCAAAATTACCACTACTGAGAGCGTGTGAAGATCAACAGGTTCTAAGGTTCCTTTGAATAATCTGGAATATTCCCGATGCAACCCGGTACAAAGACAGACTGAAAGATAAACAGCTGGATAGTTATCATATAACCCATGCTAAAACCTAGATTCATGTTTGAAAATAAGTCTTTGGATAGCTTGAATGCTCAGCTAACCAATGCAGGATCAGAGACGGTAGAAAAAGAAACTGGAAATAAAACTGCAAGGCATAAAGGCTGATGTAAGCTTGGGAAATTCAGAGGCCAGAGATATCATGAAGGAGAGGAAAGGGGTTAGGAAATCTCAGATGCATGGCGATATAGAGGGAGAATGGGTTTCAGAAAAAAAAAATGGCTTTTTGCTTTGCTTTTAATAACAGACTGTTTTAAGGAGCTGCAAACATGAAAATCAGTTGTAACCAATTGAAATTGTTCTGTGATATTATGCTAGGCATGCATATTGTCAGAGGCAACACAGCTCTAATCTGAGTGAACTTCCAGGCATGCTGGAATGTGCAGGCAGTGCCTGTGGAGAATCACAGCCCAACTATCCCTCTCTCCTGCACCCAGTAACTCCATACTTAACAGTGTGTAGAACTAGGAACAATGGAGCTTTTTAAGGTGTATTTGCAGTTGCAAAAAGGTATGAAAAAATAACAATAGGGTTTTTTTTTTTTTGTTATTTTTAAACAGTTTGTAGCTTGCTTCCTTTTAATACTAAAATTCATGTGGATTAATCAATGTGTTGTTTCACAAAATAAAAATAGAATTTATTTAAAAACAATTTCATTTAATACTTGCATAATCAAACTAATTGGGAGAAATTAGCAAAAATGTTTTGAATCAACACAAACCTGCTTGTCTTGTCTGTATCCAGTAATTTCTTCACATTTTCTCATGTGTATTTGAATTAATTGATTTTTTTTCTCCAGATGCTGTAATCATTCATTAGCATGAGAAGTTTTGAGCTTTGTCTCATTTTTTTTGTAGGAAAAATGTGAATTATCTGTTTTTCTAAAAGAGAATAAATCCGTAAATAGTGTTTTCATTATTGCTTACCCTGTGGATATGTAATAGTGACTATCAAGCATTGCGAAATACGAAATGAAATGTGGGGAAAAAAATGTTTCTGAGGCAAAATAGGCACTCACTGATAACATTAGGTAATTACATATACAATTAAACAAAGAGCTGTAAAATAAACTTCTTGAACCTGCAGGCCAGAAAAAATTAAGATCTGAAGATGGCAATTTAGCTAATAATTCAAATAGCAAGGTTGGATAAGGGAGGAATTAGTAATGGTTGCCCACCCCCCATTCCTATGCTATTATCACAGCTGGGTGTTCCAGTCAGTGAATGATGTGACATCTACATAAAAGCAGCCTTGTAGTCTTTTACCACTGGGTACTAAAGGAAAGAGCACAGTGAAGGTACAGCTCATCTGGCCCCTGACTCCCTGCAGGTAATTTGCTTTTGCCCTCTGACAGAGTTCAATCCTTTAATAATACAGGCAAACATTGGGTGAACACCTCAAGTAGTGCAAAGACGGGAAGAATTACTCTAAATTTAAAAGCCACTCTGACACTAATGGCCAATTCAACAGTGCAGAAGGAGACGCCCTTCCTCTTTCTAATCACGGCTGAGCTACTTGGCTTCATTGTTTTATTCATGCGCTTACCTAGAGATTTCCATCCTCTGTTATTTGATTGTGTTTTTGTGCAATGCCTGGCCCAGGAAATATAGTTAGCCTTGGAATAGCAAGAAAATCCTTTCAAGAGTTCCTGGGGTGGGATCTTGTCTCTGCTGAAATCAATAACAAAATGCTGTCAGCTTCAGTGTAGCCAGGAGTCCACCTTAGTTTTGTGAGCGTACATGTTTGTGGGTGTTCAAACCACAGGGATAAAAGAACTCCTACTTTTTCGTCAAAGAATTGCAGGATTTTCCACAGGAATAAAGATTTGGTAATTCATCCTCGAGGAGGGTGGTGATGGGGAACTAACTCAAAGTGTTCGAATGACAGGACTCTGCTAACCGCTGACACCCATTAGAGCATCACTTCTGACACACCCAAGCTCATGATTCATTCTTTCCTTTTTATGGTGCTCTTTTAGACTATTCTCTGCAGCACAGAACTACCGTACTTCAGTTTCTAAGTGCTGTCTGCTTCCTCGTATGCCACACCATAGTATTTTTCAACAATGGCTCTTCAGCTGTTTTGTTCCTACGGTGGCTGTTCAGGGGGGCGTAGTATAATTTTCAATCTGTTTTCAGAGAATTTGTTTATAACTATATGTGTATCTACATAGTTACAGTGCCCACGTGTCAAACAATTCAAAGGGCGCTAGGTATTTTCTGTGCTGGTGGGTTAAAACTGAGACCTGTGTGCCTGTTTAACACTAAATCCCACTGTTATAGTTATGTGCTGAATCTGGCCATTGGAGATGGAAAAAACTACATTATTGACCTGGTATGTAATTAAGAAAAAAAAAAAAAAAAAAGGACAGAAGAAAAAGAGAGAAAGAAAGAGAGAAAGAAAGAGAGAAAGAAAGAAAGAGAGAAAGAGAGAAAGAAAGAGAGAAAGAGAGAAAGAAAGAGAGAAAGAAAGAGAGAAAGAGAGAAAGAAAGAGAGAAAGAAAGAGAGAAAGAAAGAAAGAGAGAAAGAAAGAAAGAAAGAAAGAGAAAGAAAGAGAGAAAGAGAGAAAGAAAGAAAGAAAGAAAGAAAGAAAGAAAGAAAGAAAGAGAGAGAAAGAAAGAAAGAAAGAAAGAGAAAGAAAGAGAGAAAGAGAGAAAGAAAGAAAGAAAGAAAGAGAAAGAAAGAGAGAAAGAGAGAAAGAGAGAAAGAAAGAAAGAAAGAAAGAAAGAAAGAAAGAAAGAAAGAAAGAAAGAAAGAAAGAAAGAAAGCATGAAATCTAGGTGCACCTAGATTTGTGTGCACTTAGATCAAGCTGTGGATGGTACTTATTTTCAAAATTAGTGCCACCTTGTCTGTTTTATTCTTAAGAGGAAGGACAACATTTCTGTCAAAGAATGAATGAAAGAATGGAAGAAAATTATAGGTGTTGTTTCTTGGTAACATGTTTCCAAATTTTCCTAGAGTTCTGTACCTGCCTTGCTTGTCATTTCATCCTGAATTTACATGTTTGCAGCTGATGAAACGTGAAAAACCTCCCTTGTCTCTTCTGAAATAATTGAACAAGCATGGAAAATAATTTCATCTTTTTCAAAGAACAGAGTTCTTCAGACTCTGGGGTGAGCAGCCTGATCTTGTACTTTTTGTTTGTTTGTTTGTTTGTTTTTCACTCTGGTAGCTGGTAGCTGTCTGGAGAAATGCAATAACAGACACTTTGGATATTCAAAGCCACCTTATAAAACTGCTGTCCCGCGTAGGAGCTGAATCCTTCCCTATATGATTAGGGCCTGGGCAAAAGGAGCGTTCCCTTTTGGGGGAAGGTGGAGGGAGGCTCTCCACTAGGTGGCACTGCTGAAATGTGGGAAGATTCACAATTTGGCAGTTTTGGTATTCAGATTTCTTTCTTAAGAATTCTTTGCAGAGAGAACGCTATTTTTTTTACCCCCAAAAAGGTGTGTTTGCTTCAGATGTCACAGATTAAAAGATATATACATCTATGAAGAGGTTACTTTGAGATGTGCAGCTATGTATAGGAAAAAAATATTTTAGAAGAGAAAAAGAACAATGGAACCTCTACTAAATTCTAAATTGGAAGTTTGTTTAGCTACATCCTTTCTAATAATAATTAATTTATGGCTTGTTGACCTCCACTTGAAATCACAAATCAGTCTTACCAGTTACTGGCACCGAATAAATCCTGTCTTTAAAGATTATCTTCAGTGAGTTTGCAACCTCAGTGGACAGAGGACAGAACTAAGGGGTGAAATCCCTTGTGTTGTAGATGAGAAATTGAAAGAAAGTACAGATTTTCTTGTTTCCACAAGTGAATCCAGATCTTCTGAGTCCTGCTTGATTGGTAAATCTCAATTGGTTATCCCCAGTTTGTCACTGTGGACTACCAATCCTATAATCAACCACTATAAATCAATTAATGAAACATTTGTGCGCTGCTCTGCCCTCTGGGTGCAAAATATATGGTGTCAACTGAAAAAACTTCCTGTATCTTTAGTTTAGAGATGGTTTACTTTGCTTCATTAAAGCAGGAACAAGGCTGTTGTGTATCATAGGATTAGGCTTCAACAATATGTCCCTTACCCTAAGGAAGTACTGGGTGTCAATACTCTGTAGTATGGTATTGCTCAGAAAAACTTGATTTCTGGGTGTAACCGATCCATCATTCAACACTGAATAGGATAAAAAGAATCATAGTTAGACATCAAAAATAACACAAACTGAGAAATAATTGTTCACATTTTCTATTCAGTGAAAAGAAATCTTGGGTCTGTGAATGCTGGTCACTTGCTAGACCTGCACTAACACCTGCTCGTTGGTGTACCCAAGCAGTACTTAATCACTTTTTTAAAAAGTTCAGAAAAGTTGCTGTAGCTTATTTGGAGATATCTCACACTTTGCTGAAGTCTCCAGGGCTCGCTGACATTCCTGACTCTTTGTGAATGAGGCTTTTTTTTATTTTCCCTTCATTTGTTTAGCTCTTTACCTAATTGATTTTCTGTGCTAATACACTAAAGGTCTGAAGAAGGCAGAGCCTCAGGTGTGACAGATGAAATAAGGTGCTTTTAGTCATTGCTTTTATCTTCCATGTCTAATGTGTTGGTTACAGCTGTGCAGTTTAACAGCAAAATCAATACATCATTTGCTGCCGGTACCTGAAAGAATTTGGAAGCCTGTTGGTATTTTAACTATTAGGTTTCCCCTGAAAGACCTTTCTTCCCCTGCTCCCCCCCACCTCATCCCTCCTGAAATCAAATGTTGCAGAAACACAAGAACGCTTTCTGTCTCCTGGTATTTGTGTTATGCATGTAAATTTATTAACCATTTACCCTACTGCCAGTTACCTAAAATACCTTCTTGGAAACTGCATCTTACAGTTGATTTATTAACTTTGCATTTACCTCTCATATAAATGCAATTCAGGGCATATTTACTGCTAGCGTCTTGAGAATACAGTTCATAAACGTGAGAAATAGGAAGGACAAGTAGGGAAATCGTTTGCACGACAACGGGTGAAGAGAACTCCTGGTTCTGTATGCAGTCCTGGTTTGCTGATGCAGCCACCGAATTATTGCTATGTAACTACTTTGTCTCCATTGTTAAAATAAGCACATTTTGACCTTAAAAAATGACAGATAGTGCCAAGAATAGAGGGCTCTCCCAAAAAAAGGCAAAATGGTGCCTTTTAAATAATGGTTTGAGTCATAAGTAAGTTTAATTCTTTGTCGTCCAGTGTATATTGTGATGTTTTCTCCTCATCTCCTGATTGTGTTTTAATTTGGGTGAACTTAGTTCTTGCCATGTTGGTGCAGTGCTATTTAAGTCTTGTTTTCCTCTGACTGACGTTGTTTATGTGATCTTTCACACTGCTGTACTACTTGCCATTTGCTAAGGAAAGCCTCAAACACAAAAATTGCCATCTTAATAAGATGATTACCTTATTATTGATTTATTTCATGGTTTGCTGTGTTCTCAGGGTTACACTCTGAGAGATCTGTGCCAAACAAATAACAGGTTCCTGCCCAGAAATGATGCGCGGAGCAGCACAGTCCTGCGAAGATCTCAGTCATTCCCATGAAATGCTGTGCACCTTTACCTGATGTGAATATTGACCCTGCCTGCTTTGGTCACATCCTGCACCATGACTGATCACACTATGATAAACTGGTTTTGTGACTGAGTTTTGACAATTTTTTTTAAAGAAATAATTGCCTGAGAAGGACTCATCAACTCAATATTAAAATTTAATAAACTGCTAATATGATTACAACTAGGATTGGCCAAATTATTATGGAGAATAAATGCAGCAGCCTGAATGCTCATCCCAGTAATGAAACAAGTTTCAGGTTCAGGATAACATGAATTTTCTCTGTTTTTTTTCTCTTTACATGTATTTTCTAGACATGCTCTAAACTGGCATAATCAAGTATTAAAAATAACAGTTTGAATGGTACTTCCAGCGTAGCTGAATTAAATAAAATTAGTTCTGATACTGTTGTTCAGACATCATCAGCAATGTCCTCAGCAAGCTCCAATCATACATGAAGATAGCATCATTGTATTTAAGAGATCTTTTCAGACGTAGCAGTATTATTTTAAGAGACTTTTACTACTGGGCATGTATTCAATTCAGGAGACTGAAATTTCATAGTAAATCAAATTGTTACAACTTTATTATTGGTAAACCATTACCTGAATAATACCCCCTGCCCTGGATTTCTGACTGTCACTAATTGTTTCTGACTGTTACTAATTGTAAGTGATATTTACACCAATTTTCACTGAAGTAAGTCTTTATCTTCAGTGTAGCTGAGAGATTTCCTGAGAGATTTCTAATGCCAAAAGGTATTGTCATGGTCCGGTTGACTGTCCATACAATGCAATTCACCTAATTTTACCAACTGGTTCCCGAACCAAGTTCCTGACTTGCTGTCTTAGAATATAACTCTCAGAAAGGCACTCTGTCTCAATAAAATGATTAGCACGTTGGACAGTCACAACCTTCAGAAATTGTGCCAACTCAATTGCCATCAGAGGTTAGAACGTGAATGTGGATGGTATTGGCTTCCAGTCATTAGAGTTTATTATGCCTATGTTTGCTTCTTTAAACAGCACTCTTACCTAATTTCTATGCCTCCTGGAAGTATTCATGGATAGTGACCAACCCATTTCCTCTTTTGGACAAAAAATAGACTCCAGGCTACAGAATAATTTTACATAGACTTATAATCCTTTTCAAACTATTAACATGCTTTTTAACCTGTAGGCAACAGATTTGGGTGTGGTATGCAATTAATAGTCTCACCAGTTAATAATCTCATTAATACTGACAATACCACCTTTCGTTTTGATTTGATTTGCTCCTTAGTGTGGGAAATCATATTTGTTTTGATATTCACTGTGATACCCAAGCTCTTTCGAAAGTCGCAGTGTTCAGAGATAGTCCATAAAAAAATTCTCTGAAAGTCTATGTAAGTCTAAATGTAGTGAACATATTTTGATTTTTGATCAGTGAGCGTGGATTGGCTATGCTGAATTCAGCACTGAGAACTTCAGTGCTAGACGTCTTTACAAATGTATTTTTAAAATGCAATTCTTCTGTATGATTTGGAGGTTTTTTTGTTTTGTTTTGTTTTGTTTTGTTTTTTAAACCTGCTATGGAACTTCTTGAATCTAAGATGTTCCTAGGAAGTCCATCACATTCTTTTCAATGGGTGTGGGAAGAACTGGGGAGAACAGAGTTCATTATAGGTCATCATAGAGTAAGGGCATTTTATGATGCCTTAATGACATTCTCCTGTTATAACCATTATGTCCTTTTCCATTTTTCATGCTTTGCTGCCTGGCTAGAGACCTCTGCCATATGGATGTTTTGGATACTTTTGCACCAAGATAACCTTTCCCTCCCTACTTTATTCCACTATTAGTGATCCTTTACTGCCCAAGAGGAGGAAAGTTGCTGACAATGATGGTGGCGAGCAGATGTTTGGTACCTTGAAGCCACACACAAAGGGAAAAAGCAATCTTTCACTTCAGAGACTAGCTTTAGATTATACAAGAACTAATCTTATCTGTACCAGGATACATAGTAAATAAGATAAGATGCACCTTTTGAGATTCCTGTACTATAAAGTAATACATTCATGTAATTTTTCAAAAAATGTGAGCTTGTTATTCCTAGATATAGAAGGCTCTAGTACAAAGTTAAGCCTCAGGTACTCGCATTGCGATTCTCTTTTCATCTGATATACATGTCAAAATAATATTTTTTTAATGTTGGTATGAAGAACTCTATACCGTATTTAAACCTGCATAACATCCCTCTTCAGTTGAACACTGTCAGGGCACAGCTGGGGCTAAGAGCTTCTGGGGGGAACACCAGGCAGGGCCCATCCCACCGCCCCAGCCAGTCCTGGGTGTTGCCGGTGCAGCGCAGCATCTGCCCTATAAGAAGATCATACATGAGCCTGTTGTGGCTCCCGCTGCGTATCTCGCAGGGGGTCGTACTTTCCGTGCGTGAGTGCCAGAATACAGACTCTACTGGTACGTGGCCCTGGTTTGTAAACAGAAAATAAAGGAAAATGGAGTTTGGCCTGTTTATTCACAGGTGTCTTTACTGCTCTACAGTGAGTGTTGAGAGGAAAGAATTAAGTCAGTTTTTTTTGGCAATAGCTCTTTAGCAAAAAAAAAACCCAAATCTATTTTGAAGAAAAACAACATTAAAAAAAGAAAATAAGATAGTCTTATGTATGAACATGTCTCTTTTTCACCAGTCCTGGTATAAGAGAAAAGAAAATTTTTGGTGATTATCTCAATCACCATCAATGAAAAGAAGTGAAGAAGAATCTTAAATTTGGTCAACACAGCCACGGATGAAATGGAAGATATCATCTTTGGGGTTTGATTCTTCTCCTTTTTGTTTGTTTATGAGGCATCTTTGGCACGGATGCTATTCTGTGCACTCCTTGGCTTCAAGCAGGCTTGAGGTAATATATTGCTGGTCTTGTTTTGAAATCGTTTTTTAAAAGGGACAGAATAGAGAAACATGTTAATTTACATGCCAATACACACTTCTGCCTGCATACTTCACCCCAGAGTTCCCTTGTTAATCAGCTTCAGACAGTAAGGACCTATTTCCCCTTAAAATGAGAAAATCCTCTGGGATTCTTAGAAGTTTGTGATATCAGGCCTCATGAAGAAGACTTGAAAATGGTCAACCTCTTTTTTTTTGTTTCTCTTTTTTCTTTTTTTTTTTTTTTTTTTTTTTTTTTAATACAGATGAAAACCAGAAACATTTTGCTGAAAACTTGTTTCATGGTCATACATTTTGTAACTGTTATTTAAGTTTATTTGGGGTTTACAATCAGACCTTTTATTTTTATCTAATAAATATCTCTTGGACAAGGAAAGCCATTGCAACCAGCTGGAGTTATGTGACTCCTTCTGCCAAGGTTGGCAGAACTCCCTGACATACCATACGATTTAGCTACTCTGGGCCAGATGCTTCTTTTTGCTGCAAAATATGGAGGCGGTGTGAAGGGGTAGGGAAAAGACAAGTACAGAGCTCAGTCTCCCAAATGGGAAAGAAGGGTGGATCTTTTGGAAAAAGCTTTTCCGTGATCCAGAAACCTCCATCTCACACACACACACACAGAAAGAGGTGATTAATCCTCAGAGCTAATATGGAAAATGCTTGGTAGATGTGGGATTTGTTCAGGCAGTAGCTACTCTATAAAACCTGTTTTTATTACAGTACAGTGGAACACTATTGTGCCCTTACAAGTTCTATTCTTCTCTTTTCACAGTTATTCTTGCTTTTTATTCAATGACATTTATCCAAGATGTGTACTAGCATCCTCCCTTTTTTCCAAGCAAGCTCAGAAGTACGCAGTGAATGCCTGCTTGCTTTCCTTCTGAGACATGAGTATCGCATTCTAATTTTGCTATGGCCCAAATACAGGTGAAAAGGTGGAGAGAAAGAGAGAGATACAGTGCATTAGCCCATACTGTACTTTTTAGGGCGCTCTTCTGGGAGCTGGAAATCTAAATGCTTATCTTTGGTTTTAAGCCAAAGGAGAAGGAAAAAGTGATGAGAGTAGCTAAGCCAGGGTTATTGCGATATGTGGCTTGTAGTCATTTATGTCTTTTTATCACACCTGGCCTTTACTGACAGTAAGGCAACCAGGGACTTTGTCTTAAGCACTTTTTACCTTTGACTGTAGTGACATTACGAGGCTTATGGGAAAGAAAGAGAAAAACCTGACACTTCAGTATACAGAGTTCCAACAAGGAATCGAAGTGGAATATTCTGCTTATCCTCTTGGACTCAAAATCAGAAATCTTCTCCAGCTAGGCGTATCTTCTTTCCTGGTTCCTGACTAATATTTACCACAGATGTGCCATAAATATCTTCTCCCCAGTTTTCCCACAGAAATGAAAGCAGGAGATTTAAGCTGACATGTCAAAAATGCGAGTATGTCTTACTGCTTAAGGATCCTCTTTCATATTTTCAATAGTTTGAAATTAATTTAATCTCTCTATCCATACTTCTTCCTTTTTCTTTTCTGAAAGCACAGGCATTGGCCATTTATTCACTTTGAATATTTTTGATTCCTAACATGTATTTTTAAAATAAATAAATAAGAGCTTTTGGCCTAAAGACTTTTACTCCTGAGACATCCCCCAGCTATCTAATTTGTCTTTTTTTTTGAAAATACAGACTCCATTCCAGACCCCATGGAGACAATTGCTTCCATGCCCTTCTCTGCAGCTCACAGGAGTCAGAGGAGACAAAAACCAGGAGAAATAAACAAAAAAGCAAACATGTACATATTTTTTTGATGAGAAAATGTCCAAAACTTAGTAACATTCTTAAAAACTTGAGTGTTTGGCAATGTTCAGCTAAACTCAATTCAAGAACCTGTTGTTTGGAAACTTTGTTCAAGATATGATTTTTACTACTATTACTTTTATTTCATTAAAAACTCTCCCTCCCATGTGTGGTTTTCTTCCTTGTTTAAACTGTGTAGAACAAGGAGAATTCACATCCTTGTGCTTCAGTTTCGATGCCAATCTTAAGCAAAGAGCTGCCTGTTCAAACCAGATCAAAGCTAAGATTTGCTGCACATTCTTTAGCCTATGTATGTGTTTTTGACAGTGATTTTGTTTCTACAGCTGAACAAATGACAGAATCATCTTTTTACTTTCTTTCCCCATCTCCTCTCCAGACTAAAATGTCATAAGAATATTTTGTTCAGTCATGTCCCTGGTATCTCTGTGTCTTGCTTATTTTCACTGTGTGTGAACATTCAGGTGCTCAATCTTCATTAGTGTAAATAATCAGGAAAAGGACATGTTAATCTCCTGTTTGTCAAAAGCAATTTTAAAATTGTCTGTTTAATTGTAATACTCAGTTCATGCTGCTTTGGTTAATTAGATGTGTAACAGAGACAAAGAAAAAATATAGTAGAAGCCTAGCAATGTAACTGTATGCAAACTGAGAACTGTGAATTTTCATTATGTTTTTTACATACTCAAGTGTTTCTAAAATAAAAAGTTTTATAAAAAGCTTACGACATTTGTTTGATGTTGAAATACTTATTTTCTATATATAAAAAAAGTATTACATGACTGGAACTGTCCTCAATAGAGAAATTTCGTTTTGAATTATTAAGTTTTCCTTTTTGGATGATAGTATACATTTTTCCCAATCTTATACTATGTGTGTATGTAATGGATGCTAAAGTCACTGGGTTACAGAATTACAATGTTAGTTTTCTTTAGTTTAAAGATGTTTCTGTGAAGCTGCATTTAAAAGTATTATTTCAGCTTGTGGCAAGCTCCTTGCAGGCCAAAGCTCCAGTCTACTATCCAACGGAGGAACCAGGCTCAGACAATAAAAAGAAAAGAAAAGAAAAGAAAAAAAAAAGTGTGGGGAAGGGGGAAAGAAGTGAACTGATGTTCCTCAACAAAAACAAACCCTGTGGGTTTCCCTTCTCTGCAGAACTCCACTGCAGTCAGTCCTTAATACTCCATTAAGGCAAAATTTACTTCCTGGTGTCCAAGTCTCTCCTAGGGGATTTATGGGTGTCCTGCATCTGTGCCCCAGTAATAAAAGCCAAAGTCACTGAACTAGGTCGTTCAAAGCACTGCTTACCTGAAGCATGTCAGAAACTTAAAAATAATTTTCCTTTTTGAAGTAAAATAGTAATCACTGGTTTCAGTGGGACCAAGCTCTTACTCTTCTCTTTAATAATGTTTTCACGCTTATTTATGTGAAAGTTTCCATCAACAGAGAATTAAATTTCAGTTCCATATTTCCCATTAGGGCTGAAACAGGGTGCAGAGTAAGGTTTGTCATAATATATTAGGCATTCTTCGACTTTTATAATAATACAGTGTAAATTAAATACTCCTAGTAGGCGTGAGAGCAAAGAATAATTGTGTTTGTGCAGCAATGTATCATAGTGATTTTTCATTTATTAATTTGTTTTATTGATTTGATAAATCAATATGAAGCCTATATGGAAGGGAACAAAAGAAAGGGAAATAGAATAAATTGATATTTACAAGTATGAAATTAACATGAAGTTCAAGTTTTATCAAGAAGTGATAATCTAGTTGAATGAACTGAAAATGGAATACTTATCAGAAGCCTTTATTCCATCTCCTACAGTTTTGTAATTATTAATGCCTTTATATAGTTTTATACATGTTCTAAAGTCAGAAATCAATAGATCATTAATTGATATTATAATTTTAGGTGATAATTGTAGTGATACTTTAGGAACAATGTGAAAAATTTGGCTATCGTAGAAAATCAAGTATGAGAAATAGATTTGTGTCAGTCAGTGACAATAGCCTCCTGAAGAATATGATGATATTTGTTTACTTATTCACAAGAATATAAAACTATATATATTCAAACATGATGTAGTTGAAATTAATTTAAAAGGTTATGAACATTACTGCACTTTAGCAGCAATTTTTCAAATATTAATTGAAATTGATAACTAACCATTTATTATAATTGATAACTAATTTAGGTTATGTTCCTTTCAGAACACAATTTCTACCTTCACACAAGTTGATATTGATAATTAAATTTTTCCCCTATTTCTTCCTCAAAATGATGACATTTTAATGTTAAGCTTAGGAGACCATACTTACAGAGCCAAAACATGAGCATTTTCACTTCTTTAACACATATGTTTTAATATGCTTCACCAGCTTTTGTTCATTCTTTTTTCTTCTATTTCCTCCCTTGCCAGTTTTCCCAGGTACTATTACTTCCTTTCTTCTCTCATCCTTCCTTTCACCCTTTCCCTATTGTGTCTTCTTTCCTCACTCACGAATCTTGTTCTCTCTCTCATTTTTTCACCATCTTTTTTCCTTTCTAATTACTTTCCTGTCCTGCTCTACTCGCTTAGACATTTACTTTTTCTCCTATATTATCCTCCTCTGAATCAGTCTATGCTTTGCTCTTGTTCATTGTAACCAAATAGGGAATTCTCCCAGCCAAACTTATCCTAATCACTCACCAGGCTGAGGGATAAATGGATGAAGGGTTTTTTTTTTTTTTTCTTTTTCAGTTGTGACATCCCCCAAAAATAGATTGCAGATTAGAGAAGGTGGAGGAGAGGTGTGTGAAAATTTCCGTCTGTTGGCCGTTGCAAAACAAGCAAGTGGGAGCAAATGCTTTATGAATAGCTTCAGATTGCTTTACTTTGTTAGAGAAAAAATTTACCCAATAAAACTTTCCTGTGGATTTCATTGTCAAGTCAAGGCAGGACCAAAGGAATGATCAAACCTAATACAGACATCAGGCTAAGAATGCTATGGATATTATTACAGAATTGCAGAATCATGGTACAATTGAGATAGGAAGAGAATCACCTACTCCAGATCACCTAGTCCCACCCCCTGGTCAAAGTGGGATCAGCTATCCAGGATTTTGTCCAGTATAATTTTGAATGTCTCCAAGATACTCTGCAACTTCTTTTGGAAACCTGTTAGAGTCTGACCACCCTTATAAGGAAAAAACAAAAAAGTTTTTTTTTTCTTATGTTGGGATGGAGATTCCTGTGTTTCAGTCTGTCCTGCCTCTCTTGTCCTGTCACTGGACATCAATAAGAAAAGTGTGGCTTCATCTTCTGTACTCCCCCTTCATCAGGTATTTATACACATTCACTAGATCCGCCTCAGCCTTCTCTTCTCCAGGCTGAACAGTCCCAGCTCTTTCAGCTTCTCTATATATGTCAGATACACTATTTCGTTAATCATTTTTATGGCTGTTTGCTCAACTTGCTCCATTTTTTCCACATCCTCCTGGTATTGGGGTCCCAGACTTGGACTCCAGATGTGTCTCACTAAGACTGAACAGAGAGGAAAGATCCTCTCCCTCGACCTGCTGGCAATCATCTTCCTAGTGCAGCCAAGGATGTTCTTGGTCTTTTTTGCTGTGAAGGCGTGTCGCTGGCCCATGATCGTCTTGTTGTCTACCAGGACCCCAAGGTCTTTCTTTTCCAAGCTGCTTTCTGGCCAGTCAGCCCCCAGCATGTACTGGTGCAGGGGTTGTTCTTCCCCAGCTGCAGAGCTTTGCTTTTTGCCTTGTTAAATTTAATGACATTCCTCTCTGCCTAGTTCTCCAGCCTGTTGAGGTCCCTGAGTGCAACCATCTGACATATCAACCACTTCTCTCAGTTTTGTATTATCTACAAACTTAGTGAGGATGCACTGTGTCTGTAATCCAGGTCATTAATGAATATGTTAAACAGTGCTGATCCCAGTATCAACCCCACGGGCATCCTACTAGTCACTGGCCCACAGCTGGACTTCATGCCACTGGTCATAACTATTTGAGCACAGCAGTACAGATGGTTTTCAATTTACCTCACTGTCTTTTTATCTATCCTGTACTTCATCAGTCTACGTGTGTAAGGATGCTACAGGAAAAAGCATCAAATACCTTAGTCAAAAGCCAAGATCAACCCTATTTACCGCTCTCCCCTCCTCTACCAAGGCTGTCATTTCATTGTAGGAGCCCATCAGTTTGGCCAAGCATGAGTTCCCCTTCATAAATCCAGCTTACTCCTCCCAATGACCTTCCTGTTCTATATAGGTTTGGAAATTATTTCCAGGACTACCAGTTGCTCTATCACTGTCTCAGAGATCAAGGTGAAGCTGATCAGTGTGTAGTTTTTTGAATCTTCCTTTTTGTCCTTGAAGATAGGCATGACATTTGCCTTCTTCCAGGGTCAGGAATCTCCCCCAATCACTGTAATATTTCAAGGCTAATGAATAATGTCCTCAGAATAACATTGTCCAGCTACCTCAGCATTTGTGGGTGCAGCCTGTCAAGTCCCATGACTTAAGTACACCTAGTTTGTTTAAATGTTCCCTAACCTGAAACTCTTAGACCAAGGATAAATCTTCCTTGCTCCAGACTTTCCCACTGGTCTCAGTGGCCTGAGATTCCTCAAGGCAATTCTTACCAGTAAAGACTGAGGTGAAGAAAACATTGAGAACCTCAGGCTTTTCCATGTCCTTTTTCACCAGTTCACATGCCCCGTTCAGCAGCAGGCCCACATTTTCTCTGCATTCCTTTTGTTGCTGATTTAATTGTAGCAGTATACCTTGTTGCCTTTTACATCCCTTGCCAGATTAATCTTCAGGCTGCCCTTGGCTTTACCAGTCCTATCCCTGCATGATGAGACAACATCTCTTTATTCCTTCTGGGTCACCTCTTCCTCCTTCCATCTCTTGTACACTTCCTTTTCAGTCAGGTGCAACTTGTTTGTCCACGCAGATCTCCTGCCGTTTCTGCTTGACTTGCTGTTTATTGGAATGGACTGTTCTTGAGCTTGGAGGAGGTGAGCCAGATGGAGGTCAGCTCTCCTTGGACCTCTCTTATCTCCAGGACTGTCTCTAATGGAATTCTCCCAAGCAGATCCCTGAAGAGGCCAACGACTACTCTCCTGAAGTCCACAGTTGTGATCCCTCCTCTCAGGATCTTGAACTCCACCGTCTCATGGTTACTGCGTCCAAGGCTGCCCCTGACTTTCACTGCCCCGACCAGTCCTTCCCTGTTTGTAAGTATGACATACAGCAGAGCAATTCCCCTCACTGGACGCTGGCTCATCTATGTCAGAAAGTTGTCATCAATGCGCTCCAGAAAACTTCTGAATTACTGCTGTGTTGTCCCTCTAGCAGATACCAAGGTAACTGAATTTCCCCGTGAGCACCAAGGCGTATGATCATGCAGACTCTGCTGCAAAGGCATAGGAAAAGTCTTCCACCAGAAAATTAAAAAAGAAAACAAAACAAAAAACCAAACCTAATCTTTCTTCAGAATGTATCTATCTCCTAGAAAATCTTAATAGTTTGTTCTGAATGACAATATCTCATAATACAACAATTATACCGGTAATAAAAATATTATTAGCATTGAATATCTGATTTTTTTTCATACTCAGATCTATTTTTCAATGTGAAGCTTGCACTGGGGGGTTCCTGAAGGCTCCTTTTCCCTTGGGGTCTAGTGGGGGAGCTGACCTTTTTTAGGTCTGCTTTCAACAATTTCCAGAATCAATCTGTGATGTTTTTCAAAATGTAATCTGGAAATTAATTGTAGAGAAAGGTTCCTGTGCCTTCAGAAAGTGTTAGTGAGTGTGTGGGTGGTGTAATGTGGGAGACACATTAGTTGCTATTCATAGGAATGAAGTATGCACAACAAGAATAAAAGGAGGGAATGTAATCAATGCTGCTACCCACACTGCTCTGGATTTTGGGGTAGATTGCAATTAGTTTGACCTCCATACTTTAAATGGTAATGTCTGGAGAATTCTGGAAGGTGTAATTTGCTATTATTAGCATAATTAACTGAATATTAGAAAGGTGATATTACTGTTAAGAGTTACATTTTACCCTACATTCTCAGCTATAGCTAGACACCCCCTCACTCAAATCAATACCTGATGTTATATCATCATGACATTTTTGATCATGTATACATATCCCCACATTTAAAAAACATAAGAGAGAGCAGGTATTTTTTGTTTTGGTAAAGCATCTGGCTTTTATTGTTCAGAAGTCTGGGAAAAATAAGTACAAAATATGTGTTAAACTGAGATTGTACTTTCAAAAACAAAAAAAAAATCAATAAAAAAGCAACAAAAAATCCTACCCAAATAGGCAGCACCTAGTGAGTAATAACTTCATTTCTGTATAGCTCAGGGGGGTTGCAAGGGGAGTGTGAAAAGTTCATTATTATCAACCAGAAAAAAAAGCGAGTGCTAAGAAGAAAGAATCGTATTTCCTATTGGGATTTCTCTCAGACTACATGATTTGCATGAAGGGCGCCACATCAAACACATTGGGTGCCCTTTTTCAAATATTAATGTGAAGCTTGTTTCAAGTTCTTTCTTGACTTTGTGCCACCTTGTATCAAAGGAAGTTAAAAGTAGGACTTGGGAGGAAAAAATACTTTTCCAACTGTTTCAGCACTTAGCAAAAATCTTTCTCTATTTGATCAGTTCTGCTTCAAACTTTTATTATTTTGACAAACAGACACATTTTTATAGCTGTGCATTTTATGACAGTCTGATTTTGACTTTTTTCCCCCTCCTTTTTTTGAGGTTTTCCATTTTACAGTGATGGGTGTCATGACTGATCCACTCAGAACATTTATGCTCTACCTAATTTAATTATCTGCCTTAGTCTTTTCTCCCATGTGTCATAATTTCTATTAAATATTTATATATCTGAGCAAGATTGCACCAAAGTATGCCACAGAAAATGGAGCCCTTACAATTAAGTGTGCATAGTCCAGCTGCTTTATTCTTATCTAATTGAACTTTTAAACACCTAAGTCTAAGATAATCAACCTGTGTTCCTCTTAGAGTCAATGGGGAGAAATAGGCACCTCCCCAGGATGGTTCTGCTAAATCAGTTGAGAGATGATGTGAATTCTGCTCCAGAAGTAGCAGTTTCTTTTAACTGACTATAAAAGGAGCTTAAAATGCTTACCTAATATTTAAATGACTAACATTTAGACATAAATGGTTAGGTAATTCCCACTGTAAGTAACTCAATAACACCAGCAACAAGAAAAACCAAGGAAAGATATACTTCCTGCCTGTTTCCCTTCTCCTCAGAAACAAAAGAAAAGCAAGAGAAGTGGCAGGATTTTTTGTTAAGAAATTCAAACTTAAGTAAATTGCTCATAAAAATACAAGAGACGATGTATATTATACAGCACAAGAGCAATTACTAGAGATAAACGGAATTGTGAAAGTCCCAGAAGAAGTTGATCTTTTCAGAATGCGCAACCCACAGTTTGCAGGAAAAAAAATATGAAATTACGATGAAAAAGGAACAAAATGTTAGTTGCAATTGGTAATTTAGGAAGTAGTGCTATCATAGCCTGAGAACTAAATGTTCTCCACAACCCTGTGAAGAAATGTTTGCTGAAGTCTCATAGGTTATGGTGTAGAGTAACTTTCAAATTCACAATCGTCAGCCAGATTTGTAGCTGAAATAATCACCATAGAGGTGATACAACTAAAGCTCCTGAAGCATTTTCAAAAAAAAAAAAAAAAAAAAAAAAAAAGCCCAAAGTGCTCTGGAGGATAAAGGTAAGCAAGTTGTTTGGCCTGTAAGACACAGATCTTCTATGCCCCTTTCTTTACTATTTTTCATAAAGAAGAAATTGGAGAGATATTAAAGTGAACTACTGTCAACAAAGGGAAAAGCCTAACAGTGCTACTGAAAAGCAGAGTAAAATTTAGATGCAATGGATTCTTTATGTGCTTCTTATTACACAGAAATGTCTCCACACTGAAGTCAATAAGACTGTTTTTCTTGTAAGTCACAGAAGCAGGGAAGTTTTACAGGAATTTCCTGTCAGTGTTTTATGTGTAAAAAAAGCAAATTAATATTTTTTCAGACCAGTCCTACCTATGGCCATAAGCAAAATAAAATGTAATGATCCAGTCTTTTAAAACATTACCCAGCCCACACACCAGTGAAAGAACAGTGTGATCATCAAGAATAGATGCTGTGGATAATGTTCTTCCCTTTCGCATAGAGACAAAAATTCCTGATTTTAATATAGTTTTCTTTTTTTGTCCTCATTTCCTCAGGAATAGCTTTTTGTCCCTTGTAGGCTGGATGTCTTTTGCATGAGTTTTTATTTCCATTTTCTTTGTTTTTTCTTGATTTGGTTAAATTATATGAGCATTTTGCATTTTTTAAAGCATTAGAGCCAAAATATTAATAAAAAGAGAAGGCCTGAAATTTAATATCTTATTGTAATCCTATATAATGTATGTTGGCACTAGTTTCTAATTTTAAGTACTAATTACTGTTGGGAGACTAGATTCTGCTGTACACCTTTCACAGCCCCATATATATTGAATTAATCCATATTTCTGTTGGAACATATAAAAGCAGAATCTGGGTCTATGAAATTAGTGATAGAAAGATTTATTAGATTGTCTAGCTGATAATACAACAAATAACTATGAACACTCTAATCAGAGAAGAACAGGCATAAGACCTTTTACCACTTAGCAATGCATTATCTGTGTATTTGCTGTAGTCATAAATGACAAACGTAATATTAGAAAAGGTCTGCACTAGCAATTTTTATTGGACATTATCCAAGTAATATGTCTGAGCTATTTGGTTCTTGGTTTCCACCATTATCAGTAAAATGAAGTTAGAGGAAGGAAAAACAGCATCGCACGTGCAGCTACCCTCACTTTCTTCCTGCTCTACCAATGTTTCGTATTGTAGACCATTTCCACAGAAGAGAGTAGCTAGGGTCAACTACGTTCCAGAGCTGAACCAAAAGCAGTTTGCTTTTCCAACCTTCCTTCTAATCATGAAGAAAGGCAGGAGTAAATCCTTATTTGAAGCTAGTTGGGTAGTTAAAAGATTTTAATAAAAAAAAAGAGAAATGTTTTTTTGCTTCTTATCTTGATTTGGTGACAGCTTGAAACAAAGATAAACAGAAGAATGGGATCACTGTAGTTACATATCGCAACTCATTCAACTTTAAGCTACATTTTCTACCCAGTTAAATCAAGTTTTAATTTCCTATGAGCTTGTTCTTATGGACTGTATTGAACATCAACATCCTGAGCTATTATAGAGCAGGTTGAAAGAATAAATGTCTTGTAGGTCTTTCTGGAAAAGGCAGAGCTTCATAAAACATAAGTAGTGGTAAATAGTAATTGAATTCCTTCAGTTTACATGGACTGTGAGCCTACTGAATTCTGTTTAGGATTCTGTTGTGGATGTTACCCCACTTTAAAAGTCCTGACGTATATCATACAATCTCAAATTGTTGTAAAACATGGTGCCTCACCCAATAGCTCTTAACAAAGACGTAGCCTTACGATTCTTGTACCTGTTCCCATGTCACCTACAACATGCCTGCATCAGGAAAAAAACCATGACCACTCCCTTACGCGTTCCAACTAGGTGTTCCAGACACCAATAAGACATGAAATGAGCCAGTGTTCCCCTGCCCACTGTCCAGGGGCAGACTTCAAGATTTTTCCCTGACTACAAAGTTAGAGATTTCTGTGCAGGAACATCCTGCATCTTTTGCTGTCATTCATCTGCTGTGAAATGCTCTAAGTATCTTCCACTTTGGGTAATTCTATTTCCAGAATGCTAAAGCAGCTTTTAGTTCTCTTCTTGAGGGCAAAACCAAAATGTTGTCATTTTGCACAATTGTTAAAAACTCTGCTTTTCAAACACTTCTTCTTTGCTTCTGCTTTTTCCTGAGCAGAACTTTCTGCCATTTCAGCCTTTATAAAAACAGGAAAGCAAAGAACAAAAAACAATTTGCTCTCTGCAGTCAGAGAATGGCAATTTATAAGGACTTAGCTGACACTTTACTTTTCGTAAGTATTCAAAAAACTGTTTTCCAATTAATACACCTTTCTTTACAAAGCACGATTCCTGAGATGGCCAACACTCAAATTGTCCTCAAAAAGTAATTTCCTGTTCAAGATCTCTAAAACTACATAATACAATGCATTGTGCCAAGCTCTGAATCATCGTTTTAAGAAAGGGAAAGAACCACTGTCTACGGTCATAAAATACAGCTTCATATCTGTCTTTCCAACTCCACCCTCACTACACATTGGATCAGAAACTTCCTTTCCTGGACTGAATTAGAGCTTTTCAAGCATCTATCAGACAGCAGTTCTGGGTAATATGAAAAACCTCCCACTTGGTACTGTTGCGTTCCATATGGCTGTGTAGCCTTCTGGTTCTGACTAGCTGCATAGCCATCACATTTATATGGTATTGCACAAATTGGTGTTTATATTATGCTAAAACTTGTAACAGGACAAAGTTGTACTCAGAAAACAATGCAATTCACTCTCAGGACGTTTATCAAAAGCTTATGTGAAATTATTTTCTGTCTTGACTATCCTCTTGGATCAAGCCTTTGATATGTTTGAGAGCTGTACTTTCCCACCTTTTTGTCTCAAATCACACTTTAAAAAATAAAAACAGTGCTTGAAGCCTGGGTAGAAATATGATGAAAACTCAGTTTTCAGGGGGAAAAGCAATAGGACAGGCATCTCAATGCATATATCCAAGTCGCCAGACACTATTTTCTAGTAATTTAAGTTGGAGTTTATCCCTTGGTATACAGAGTTATGATTTCTTCACACTGAGGGCTAATACAAAATGCATTAACTGCAAGTGGGGAGCTATAAAAATCCTGAAAGCCAATGGTTTAATACATGAATTTCCAACTCAACTGGTACTGTATAAAGTGTTAGCAGTAAACATTGGGCCACAAGGGGATTACCAGGTCATATTGTACACTCGGCGTTAAGATCTCAGGCACGCTTCTGTTTGATGCTTGTGATACTGGAAGGGAGCTGCACAATCAGTTATTTTTCACTGGTGTCTCTTTTTTGACCAGTATTTTATAAAATGACAACATATATGGACAAAAGAGGATTTCAAAGATTTCTTAGCATAAGGAAACAAGAAATAATCTTTGAGATTACCTTAATAATTTTGACAGTGTTGGTGTATTCCACATATAAAAAGAAAAGAAACATATATACAAAAGGTCTATGAACAGTTAAAAATGAGACTGATAGAATACACTATGTAAAGGAAAGTATCCTAGAAGTATCTAGAATAACAGGAAGTGTGATAAAAGATATACAATGATGGAAAATTAAATTATAATATAGTTCTTAACATCTTAAGGAGGATTGCAAGTCCAGGATGTAAGGCCAAGGTCCTTTAGTTGTACATTGTTTTATTCAGAATGTTTAAACAGATACTTCATTTCTGAAAGTGGATAATTTTATAGATATGTTACTCAGTTGTGCTGTTCTTTTCCTAAGGTAGGATTTCATAAATTAAATATCATTGGATCATAAAAAGAATTCCTAGAATGGCAAGAAGTAATAAATCCATAATTGCATTAACGGCAGAAAAGTTAATAGACATTTTAATTAAAGAACCACCCTAACAGAATTAGAATTCACCGCCCTATAAAGGCTGAATCGTGCAGTGTTTCATTACAATTTCAGAGAATGTACAGGTGCTAAATTAACTACAGGAGACCTCATATTTTGTTCCTTGCTTAAAATAAAAACATATTGTAAATTAAAATGAAAAATTAATTTACAAGGTTATCACTATAAAGTTCAGACAAAACCTTTGTGTTCGTAAAGCTGGTCAGGAATCTGTTGAGTTGCTTCCTTATTTAAGAATGTTGGTCATGGGAATGAATGATTTCTGGGAAATGGATATATTTCATAAAACTTTAATCAGAAAAAGTATCTCAGGACCTGTCAGGTTTTCTGATCATAACTAGAGCACAAGAGACTCGAACATTTTGGTGGGGAGATCTCTTACCTTGCAATACAGACAGCTGCTTTGTGTAGGGCCACGTAAAGAAGCGAACCTGAGTTTCCTACGTCTATAGAGCGTGCCAGCGGCGAGCAAGGTGCGCACAGCACAGGTGGCCTGGAGGACTGCCATCAGCCTTTCCCACCTAGCAGCAGAATAAACGCCGTGCTGTGTGCCAGCTAGTGTGTTCAGAGCAGTGCTTGACTTCTGGCTGACATGCTTTTGTGAGCCAAGACATGTTGGTCTGATGTGCTGATACACTCACTCAGTTTTACAGTATTTTGGAAGTTTCTACCTGGTACCTTCCCCTGAATTTCAGGGGAGGAGTAAGAACCTCTTTTGGGTTATTTTTTAACATATATTAAACTCCTCTTACTTCTCTGTAAGCAGCCTTGTTTTCAGTCCCACGAAAAAAAAAGATTTAAAAATAAATCTCAAAATTTTCACATTAAAGAAGAAAGAAAGAAAAGCTCACTTTCAGTCAAATCTCTACTTTGTACCAAGGATATATAGAAGCAAAGTGTCATGAAATTTAGAATAAATGCCATGTGTTGTTTTTTTACTTGACCACCAATTTTTTAATTCAGTGCAGAGTGTTTTTCATGCTAAAGATTACTGGAAGAGATTGCTGGACACTGATTGAACGCATAATTTGTCAGAAGCAATCTGTTGATGGAATTACCAAATGCAGATGATTATTTCCAGTGGTTGGAGGAACACATAAATGATCTCTGCCTTTAACTTTACTAACAGCAATGCGTTTCATTCAGTCTCTTGTTGGATAAAAATGAAATAAAAAATCAGCCAGCATCCGTCAACTCAGCAATATGATGCCAAAAACTACTTGCTCCATTTCTGCGATAAACGCAGATTGCATTTATCACAAATTTCCTTGCATAAATTTGTGCCTCTGAATTCCCAGGCTTTGTAGATCAGTTTCTGTAAGTTAAATGTTTCCACAAATAGGAAGACTTTTACAGGAAAAATAAAAGTTATTTTATGTAACGTTGAAGGATGGCCATTTTTAGCAAAGGCTCACACATTCGTCCACTTTCTTATGAAAGGTTTTCTATACTGGTGCAGAAGTTCAGATTCCTTTAATCTAGCATAGACATCTTCTTTGTAAATGTTTGTATTTGAGTTTGTCATCAAGACTGCCTTCAAAGTCAATGGACTCAATGCAACTCATGTTATACTAATGTTTACACATACAAAATAGATAAGGAACAAATCCTAATATATGTAAGCCTATTTCTTCCCATTGCCTACAAAAAGAGCCTAAAGTAATAAGATCTGAGTTGTAAACAGTGAGATGGAGATATCTGAGAAAATATGAGATGAAAGATTTGTTAATAAATACATTTGTAAGACTTTTATTCCAGAAGCTAAGTTAATATAAGTTAGGGACAATATAATACACATGCACAGGTACAGTGCAATGGCAGCAAGATTACTGACATGTAATATTAATAATCAAAGTGATAATGAAATATTTGACTGGCTCTTGGAAACTGTTGTGGTTACTATCTTTAAAACGGCATACACACAGATTCCTTTTTCAAATCCAGTCCCCTTTCCTTGCTTAAGACAGCAGCTATATGATTTTAACAATAAGACTAATAATGCGACACAGGAATTATTTCTTTATTGTCGTTGTTACGCAATCGTGTTAATACTGCATCAGATGCATCACTAAAAATAATGTAGAGTTATCATTTATAATTTCCCAGAGCCACATTTGGATATGAATTTAAAAGAATGTATTTTGATTCCAATACATTTTGAGAAACGAACTCTCCATCTGTTCCTTCCCACTCTTACCTTATGGTTGATATTTAGTTTAAAAACAGCAAAGTCAATACAACCCATTATAAAAGACACTTTAGTAGGCAAACATTTCTATGCTATATTGAATACGGTCTGTATAATAAAAGTGATTTGAACAACCTGCACTCTACTTCAAGGTTATTAATTTGCATAGAATATGGGCTTATATCAGGAAAGAGGTACAATGCAGTTGCTGCTGTATTGCAGCAGTGTGAACAAAGAGAATAATTATCAAAATAGGACACCCTGAATAATCTCCACATTTTATACTCTAAGTACATGAAAAGATAATTTGAAAATAAGGTCTTCATTTTACACACATTGAACTCCTTTGCAGTCCCCTCCCCCTCACACACTGATTTCAATGGTGGAGGCCCACAGCCAAGAACATTTTATTTATGCCTTTCATCATTTTGTGGAAAATAATTTCAATACAGAGAATGGGAGGGGAGGAAAACAGAATTTGCCATATGTTATGCTATATAAAGAATAAGCAAATGCTGACACATCATGGAAACAGCTCTTCATTTCCCAGGCTGTTCCCCACACCCCATTATATATACAAACATAATCTGTGCCCTTGAGCTGATGGAGAATTCAGGCACACCCTGAGTTTCCGTCAAGGGATCAGGATCCTGGGGCAATACTATGGCCCAGGATCATCTACTCCCCATCAGATAATCTATATGTATAAATAGATACTCTGTGTGTACCAATAGATAATCTATATGCAGATAAAGGAAAGGCCATGATTCTGGTGTTAGGCATCAGGTTTCTTTCTATACCATCGCAAATAAGGTAATAAAAGTTAAATGGTGATTAATCCCATAATTCAAGTTATTGCACGATCAAAGATTTTGTTTTTATTTTATGAATTTCTTTTTAGCCTTTTGTATGTTGCTTATTTATATCATTTATAAGTTTTTTTAAATACTAAAGGTAAGCTGTTGGTCTTGTTTGTTTGATTTTTCCCCAAAATGACAGACTAGAGATGTCTGCAATATAGCACTGGGCAAAGGAACCTGAAATGAAGGTCTTGTGTGAGATTCCTGATTTCATTGTGCTTCTGCCTTTTTCAAACCAAGAAGAAATACGATGCTAATGACCACAACTTCCATGACTCACAAGTTGGTGGAGGTTGGGTGCAGAAGAGATGGATGCCTCCACATCCTACATAAATCCTGCCTTAGTTTGGTCATCTCCTGGCAGATCATTGCTTGGTGCAGCAGCCACATCCACCTGTTTTACCTGGGGAATCACAGGAAAAAAATCCTTTATGCCACACACATTTTTTTACTGCCTTGTTGCAGGTACAACCTGTTTCCTTACAGCTCTATCAGAAGACTACCTGATCACTGTCAAAAGCAATTTCTTCTACCCCAGGTTGAGATGTCTTTGCAGGGTGCACATGGGTATTTGAGGGGTTATTACTGTTCTCTGTGTCTCATGACAGGCAGGAAACACATTGCTCCATGGCAATCTATTTATCATGTTTTAAACATGCAAGCTTGCAGAAAAGTACTTTTAGTTATACACAAAATATTTAGGCAAGCTAAAAACTTATTACAGATTTTTACTTTTTTTTTTTTTCTTTCATTTTGCCTATCTGTTTATTCAAAGAATACAGGCTACAGGGCTAATAAGACAAAAAAAGCTAAGCACTCATTATTCTTTCTGACCATCTTTTTAAGCAGTAATCTGGTTACTTTTCTTAAACACCATTATTATTATTGCTATTGTTATTACTATTACTGTTATTATTACTGTTATTATTATATATGAAGCATATAGTCAAGTAGGAAATGTTAATTTTACCTTCAATATTCAGGAGACTATTTTTAAAACAATGAAATAAAATGAAACCCAGAAAAACTTGGCAGAAAGACCAAAAAATCTGTGGAAAGTATTTATAAACATTTACTTTTTGACTTTTGTAATTAGCTGATGTTAATCCATTTGGTCAACTAGTAATTTCTTGTTCTTCTCTGTTAAGGCCTCGCACAAGGCCTCCGTCTTCAATAGTCAGACCAGCTATCCCCAGGGTGTTCAGCCTCCGGAGCTGGAAGATAAGGATGGAGAGCAGAACAACCCACCCATAATCCAGGAGGAAGCAGTCGATGATCTGCCTCTGCACTTAGACACACATAAGTCTATGGGGCCGGATGGGATTCACCCAAGAGTACTCAGGGAGCTGGTGGGAGAGCTCACCAAACCTCTCTCCATCATTTATCCACAATCTTGGTCAACAGGGGAGGTACCAGATGACTGGAGGGTGGCTAATGTGACGTCCATCTACAAGAAGGGTCGGAAGGAGGATCTGGGGAACTGCAGGCCTGTCAGCCTGACCTTGATACCAGGAAAGACCATGGAGAGGATCATCTTGAGTGAGCTCTCACGGCAAGTGCAGGGCAGCCAAGGGACCAGGGCCAGCCAGCATGGGTTTAGGAAAGGGAGGTCCTGCTTAACCAACCTCATCTCTTTCTATGACCATGTGACCCACCTTCTGGATGTGGGGAAGGCTGCGGACATTGTCTATCTGGACTTTGGTAAGGCCTTTGACACCGTCGCCCACAGCATTCTCCTGGAGAAGCTGGTGAATCATGGCACAGACAAGTGTACTCTTTGCTGGGTTAAAAACTGGCCGGATGGCCGTGCCCAGAGAGTTGTGACTAATGGGGTGAAATCCTCCTGGCGGACAGTCACCAGCGGTGTCCCTCAGGGCTCAGTTTTGGGGCCAGTTTTGTTTAATATCTTTATCAATGATCTGGATGAGGGTATTGAGTGCACCCTCAGTAAGTTTGCAGATGACACCAAACTAGGTGGGAGTGTTGATCTGCTTGAGGGTAGGAAGGCTCTACAGAGGGACCTGGATCAATGGGCCAAGGCCAATTGCATGAGGTTTAATAAAGCTAGGTGCCGGGTCCTGCATTTCGGTCACAACAACCCCAAGCAACGCTACAGGCTTGGGGAAGAGTGGCTAGGAAGCTGCCCAGTAGAAAAGGACCTGGGGGTGCTGGTGGACAACCAGCTTCACATGAGCCAGCATTGTGCACAGGTGGCCAAGAAGGCCAACAGCATTCTGGCTTGTATCAGGACTAGCGTGGCCAGGAGGAGTAGGGAAGTGATGGTGCCTCTGTACTCGGCACTGGTGAGGCCTCACCTCGAGTGCTGTGTTCAGTTCTGGGCCCCTCTGTACAAGAGGGACATTGAAGTGCTGGAGCGTGTCCAGAGGAGAGCTACCAAGCTGGTGAGGGGTCTGGAGACCAAGTCATATGAGGAGTGGCTGAGGAAACTGGGCATGTTTAGTTTGGAGAAGAGGAGGCTGAGGGGAGACCTCATTGCCCTCTACAACTCCCTGAAAGGAGGTTGTAGAGAGGTGGGTGCTGGCCTCTTCTCCCAGGTGAATAATGACAGGCCCAGAGGAAATGGTCTGAAGTTGTGGCAGGGGAGTTTTAGATTAGATATTAGGAAGAACTAGTTTACTGAAAGAGTGGTCAGGCACTGGAACCTCCTGCCCAGGGAGGTGGTTGAGTCACCATCCCTAGAGGTATTTAAGAAACATCTCAATTTGGCACTTCAGGGCGTGCTCTAGTGACAGAGATTGTAGGGGTCTTTTTTTGTGTGTGTGTATGGTTGGACTCGATGATGTCAAAGGTCCTTTCCAACCATGAAGATTGTATGATTCTATGATTCTAAGATAACTTTAATTCTTTGAGTTTTTCTTTCAGGACCACATAAAAATCACAACAATAAAATTCACGCTATCAGCATGCTGAAAATAGCAACAAAATTAGGAATTAGGAAAATAAAAATCACTCAGTACAAATTTTGCTGTGCCTCTCATTTTATACTGTCCATTTCTCTAAACTAAGCAGGCAGCATATACAACTGTTTCATTCTGCAAACACTTCTTCCTTGGACTAAGTGTAAATTGAAACTAACAAAGAGGTTATAGTATGGTTTCATAATGCTTTATTCAGTGTTTTACAATCCATCGAGGAGTCATCTGATGGACCTGGCACAAGCACTTAATGTAATTCTACTTTAACTTCATTTTAGTGATAGGCTACCTGCTATCCTTCATGGCCTTAAAGATTTACTGCTCCAGGCTCCTGTCAATTAACACTTTGCGGGGGCTCCTGGACAGTCTGACTTGGCTCTGATGTGTCTAATGTACTGGAGGGGAGCTGAGTGGAGTGTTATTAAATATCTGTTGTGCAGGACTGAGATGAATAAGTCCATTTGGTTTTTTATTCCCTCTGGTTTAAGTAGTTTGACTGCCTGCCTGCCTATTTAAGCTGCTTAAGAAAGATTAACAGTTTCATCTCCCATCTCAGACTCAGGGTTATCCAGAAGCTGCCTGAGGTTGTTGCAAGCATCTGAAGTAACTAAGGTGAATAGACTATTTGATGTGAATAAAGGCCATATGATGCTGCTCATACACGTTTTTTCTTATTTTTTCTTCCCCCAGATAGAATCCAGAGGAATACATGCAAAGGGATTTGCGATTTGACACCGGGTGCAGTTCATAAAGGGTGGCTCTGATTTGGAAAAGCCATGACATTTTTTACAAGTCACAACAGCAAGCTTGAAGAAGGACAAAGGGGCCTCCCATTGGACTACTGAAAATATCATCCAGATATATGTTATATCCAACACCTTGAAAGTCACTACAGTTCCTGACCAACATTTGAACAGATCAAGAAAAAATATCAAAGGGATTAACCTAGGATCATTTACTGTCCTTATGTTATGGATGAGGGTCTTTCTTCTGCTGAATTCTAATACCTTTTAAGCAACTCAAATGCTGTTTTCTAAATAGTAACTTATTTTTAATTTGACAAGATGAGAACCACTGTACATTCTATATATTCACATTCCATTAATTTATGTATTTTTTTTCTTTCTAATTCTTTGTGACATGTCTATTCTAAATCTCTTGAATAGAAAAATAATCAACCTTTTCTAAGTATGGACTGTTAGTTTTAAATTTAATGCCTCTGAAATCTTGGTTAAATTTAGAGCAGGAAAATTATGTTTAAGGCAATATTAATTATTAGAATTGGTGGTTTACTGGAGTCGTAGAAAATAGTGTTCTCAGGTTAATTGAAAGTAAATGCATGTGAGTGTGAGGGAGAGTTTAAAAATTCTGGTTTTGCATAGGAGATTAAAACAAAACACCTTAATGTTTAATAGCTTTATAAATTCTAGTTCAGAAGCCCTGGATTTCTGGACAGAGCACAGAAACATGAAAATGCTGTTTATAATAAGTGATTGATTTTGCATTCTAAATTCCTAT